>OY998132.1:15635444-16235444 GCA_963921915.1 Hyposoter dolosus | reverse complement strand
CTTTTTAACTTTTTTCATTCCTCTCATCGCACTTCCGTTTTCCTTCACGAATATTTATCTTTGCAAGATCGGTGCTACGAAAATATTCGCGCATTCTCCCATTTTTTAAGATTTCATTCCGAACGACCAATTCCTCGAAAACCTCGACGCGAACCTCGAGATTATTTTCTGATTAAATATTCTGTTTTCGCGATCATTAAGAGCCCTAGGCTTTGTCAATGTTGACGTGAATTTACGAACGAGCTTACAGCAATCAACGTATACACTCTCGATCAGCGTAAATGTGTGTTTATCAGTTCTTGACATTGTCAGGAATTCTCCCAAGTCTTCGGTCTACTTTGGAATACACACGAAACTTTTTCGAATAGATTGTCGACGTGATTACACTGAAAACAAAATTTTGTTGAAAAAGATGAATATTTTGTTCGATACGTTCGACTAAACGTTTTTTTTCGAATAATCCCAAAAATAGTGTCATGGCAGCAAGAAATATTTTAGAAAATCTCTTCGAAAATTACGAAAATTTTGAAATTATCAAAAAAATATTTAGTTCAACGTACTCAACAAAATATCGACGATTTTTAACAAAATTACATTCCCAGTGTCTACCGTCACGTCAAACGGCCACGTTCAAGAAAAAAACTTTCAAATTCGTAATTCGCGTCAAATTTTTTTTTATGTTTGTGTCCAAACGTCGCGCTTTTTTCCTCTTTCTCTCGTTATTAACGATTATCAGCCCTTACACAGACATACGATCGAAATTTGTATTCATTCGTCGCTACGATAATCGGACGAAATTTTTTTACGATTCAGAAGCAAAAATGATCAGAAAAATAGGGATAATTATGAAAATTATTACAAAATATGTTTCGTGACCTTGATGAATATTTTTTTTTTTCGTTTTTTCGTTTCGGGTGACACTCGTGTCAGGCAAAGGTGCGTAAACTCTATGAAGAGTGCGTGAGTAAGTGTTACGATGCGCGTAACGTAATCCAGGAGTAAAATGGCGTTATTTTATTGGCTGGCCAATTGAACGACAGATCCTCCGCAAGTTTGCAGCTGTCTTTGGAAGCTTTCAGCTGTACAGTCGCAAACAAATGACTCTGTTGAGCGAGATCCCCTTGAGTTATCTCGAAATTTTGACAACTCAATGACGACTATGATTTTTTTTTTTTGCCCGCCAACGAACGTGACGAACACACTCGATCAAACGTTTTCGATTTTTTTAAATATTTCTTCATTATAATTCAGAATTTTTAATTATTTTTTCAACAAATTTTCTTTTTTTTTTTTTTTAACTTTTCGTATCACGTTCAAAAATTTTTTTCAATTCGATTTTTAGTTTCTTTACGTAGGAAGGATTTCGGAAATACCAATAAACACAAAATTGGCAGAATATGTTGAAAATGAACGAACAGAATGAACGCAGGGAAAAGTGATTTGCCAACGTAATTAGTAATAATTAAATTGCAAATTTGTAATATGGGCAGCCGAATGAACAAACGATGAATCTTTCTGGAAAACATGATGTTGAAGTTTGCATCGTTGGAATGCACACTGAAAACAGAATTTTGTTGGAAAAGATCGATATTTGGTTCGATCCGTTTGGCTAAACGTATTTTTGATTAATCCCAAAAATTGTGTCACTGCAGAAAGAAATATTCTAGAAAGTCTCTTCGGAAGCAAATTTAAATCGTTCCAATCGTAAATTTCGCTGAAAATTTTGTTGGGAACCAAAAATGCTGCCAAAGTAACGAAAATTTTGAAAATATCAGAAAATATTTAGTTTACCGTGTTGAAAGAAATATCGACGATTTTTAAAAAAATTTCATTTCCAGTGCAACGAAATCCATTATTTTATTATAATTTTTCAAAGCACCGCCAAAAATATCGACGCAGTGTCCATCACGACAATTATTTCCAAATAAAAAACTTTGAATGTAAAAAAAAAAAAAAAAACATTGAGCTGATTCCGAAAATCTAAAAAATGGTGAGTGCCTTAAATATTTTTCCTTTGCGGCTCCAACGATGCGAACTTTAATATCGTCTGGAAAACATTACGATCAGGTTAAACTTCGCAAAGCGACTGTACCGCTGGATCGAGTTTTCTTAATCGTCCTTAATTGCGAGCAACAAGAAATCCACACTGATCTTGACTACAGTCGCTTTTCTTTCCATGTCTCGTCGTTGCAATATGCTCGAAATAAATATTTCTTTGGATTACACTCAATCGCTCTGCATATTTTAATAATTTATGTAACGAGGCTATGGATTCCACGATCGAAACGCTTTTTTCTCTTTGCGGATATCGTCATTATCGCTTTTAGGCCTCGACAGCCCGCACTCACTCAAAGCTCTCATTCAGTACGTCGTAGGATTAAATACTCGGCTCTCTCTCTTTCGCTCTCTTGATCTGAGAAGAGTTTTAAAAATATCCACCAAGCCCAAACAGTTTTAGAAGCAAAGTCGTACTCTTCGTTTTGGACGAAAATCAAACGTATGAGAATTCTCGTCTTACAAAATCCGAACCCCTCGTCCCCATCGAATTGCATTTTTACTTTCTCCCTTTCAACGAGAGCTCGCGGCGGATGCAAAACTGCACGATTCTTTCTGCTTCCCTCGTTGCCTGCTGCACTCAATTTTCCACCTGCTTCGAGCTCGTGGAATAACAACAAAAAGGATGCAAAAAAAAATCAACAGATTTTCGCTTCACAAACTGGAAATAAAATTTTTTTAAAAATCGTCGATATTTTGTTGAGAACACGATAAACTAAATATTTTTGGATAATTTCAAAATTTTCGTTTTTTTGGCAGTATATTTCGTTTCCAACGGAATTGTCAGCGAAATTTACGATTGGAACGACAAAACTTTGCTTCCGAAGAGACTTTCTAGAATATTTCTTGCTGCAGTGACACAATTTTTGGGATTATTTAAAAATTCGTTTAGACGAACGTATCGAACAAAATTTCCATCTTTTCCAACAAAATTCTGTTTTCTGTGCAGTCGATTACGATCCGGTGGAAATCTCGAGAACGAATAATTGACGGTTTTCGATTTTTCTAGCCTCGATTCCCAATTTTATTTCCGACGATACGATTTTTTTTTTTTTTAATTCTGTCATTTTTATCGTCTAATCATCGAAAAATCCGGATTTGGTAATTTTCGCAAAAGGGATAAAAATAACGATATTCGCGTGGATCGAATCGCCTGCTTTCTACGTGTGTGCAGGTCTGACCTTTTAAAACGTCAAAAATAATTGGAAATCGTAAAAGCGACTCGATTAAAGTTTGTCAGGTGCACTGGGAGATTTCTTGAGGAAATGCTGAAATAGAATTTGACTAGAGTGACAGATTTTGAATGAATTTTTATTAACAAATAAACATCGTTTGTTGAGAGCCCGTGGACAAGTGCAGAAGGAACGATTTCCGGAGTTTGTACGAGGCCACGAGAAATTTCCTTTCTGGTTTGTTCCGTTCTTCCTTTGGCGGTGATTCAAGGTTCGAGGCTTTTTTGTATATATGCCGAGAGAGCGAAACGTCCTGGGCAGCACAGCCGTTGCAAAGTAGCAGTTCGTTTCGTCTCCCCTTCCTTAGTCTCTCGAATCCCCCATCGGCCTCAGTTCCCTTTGCCTTGGTGTGTGCGGTTTCCCTACCACTTTAGCGCCCTTTATATTCTCGAACGAGCAGCAGGAAACACTCGCCAGCGGCGAATGTTCTGCTGGCTGCGGAGAAACAGAAGAGAGCGAGAGCGAAGCGAGCGAGCGAGGGAGAAGGCGATGAGGATACACGGAGAGGACGCACGTGAACGCGAGAACGGGTCGAAAGAGACTGAAGAAGGGAGGGAGAGGGAGAAAGAGAGAACTAGTTGGTGGATAAATTCGTGTGGAATGGTTAGTAGGGCGCGCACGAGTTAACCGCAGAAGTGTAGGGTCAATGTATTCTCGCTGGATAATATTGATGACGTACTAGGTTCGAGTTTTTTGTCTTTTTCTTCGTCCGCAATGATTTCAGTGACGTGCGTTCTTTTCCTGCCTAGTATTGACGACACTGAAAACAGAATTTTGTTAGAAAAGATGGATATTTTGTTCGATACGTTGGACTAAACGTTTTTTTTTTTAATAATTCCAAAAATCACTGCAGCAACACTGGGAATGAAATTTTTTTAAAAATCGTCGATATTTTGTCGAATACGGTAAACTAAATATTTTTTGATAATTTCAAAATTTTCGTTATTTTGGTAGGAAATTTGGTTTCTAAAGGAATCGTCAGCAAAATTAACGATTGGAAGAGATTTTCTAGAATATTTCTTGCTGCAATGACACAATTTTCGGGTTTATTAAAAAAAAAAAAACGTTAAGTCGAACGAATCGAACAAAATTTCCATCTTTTTTAACAAAATTTTGTTTTCAGTGAAGAAATATTCTAGAAAGTTTCTTCGGAAGGAAATTTTGGTCGTTCCAATCGTAAATTTCGCTGACAATTCCGTTGGAAACGAAATATACTGGAAAAATAACGAAAATTTTGAAATTTTCCAAAAATATTTAGTTTACCGTGTTCAAACAAAATATCGACGATTTTTAAAAAAATTTCATTTCCCATGTAGTTTTTCAAAATTCCCAAAGATCCTCCCTGCTCCGAAAATTCGTTGCTTCCCCGCGATTTTTAATTTTTATTCTTTCAAGACTCGTTCCTCTCGAGAATCTTTTCTTTTGCTTGAATCAATAAAAAAATGCCAACCCCCAGTCTCGAAGACTACAGCCGCACAACCCATTAACGCGGCAGCCAGCGCAGAACTCCGCGCGCGGCTACCTCGTTAACCCCGAAATCCAAATAACTAGCAACCCCGCCATGCCGTTTGAGCCGCGCGCGGGCTTTGAGCGCTGACGTCATCCCGTAATCTCTAAAAACAAAGTAGAAACTCTGAGTTTTTATTTCCTTCGTTCTCTCCACTCTGAAAATTCGATAACAGGAACCATTTTGTTCTTTCACTGGATGCCCCTCGATACTTTGGAGATCGTTGAAAAAAAGATCGATCCGTAGATTCGTTGCCAAAGACAATGGAACGTTTATTAATTATTGGAAAAAGTATAATCCACATTTGCTGAGACTGTGAGAAAGAAATACCAAATTTTAACGCTGCACTGAAAACAAAATTTTGTTGAAAAAGATCGATATTTAGTTCGATACGTTCGACTAAAAGTTTTTTTTCAATAATCCCAAAAATTGTGTCACCGCAGCAAGAAATATTTTAGAAAGTCTCTTCGGAAGTAAATTTTAATCGTTCCAATCGTAAATTTCGCTGACAATTCCGTTCGAAACGAAATATTCTGCCAAAATAATGAAAATTTTGAAATTATCCAAAAATATTTAGTTTATCGTGTTCAACAAAATATCGAGCATTTTTAAAAAAATTTCATTTCCAGTCTGTAGCTTTTACTCTGACGTCACATTTCTCTACTGACGTCACTCCTACCTGCCGCCGTCTTTCGGTCTCGACTTCATGCCCCTCTCTCTCTCTCTCTCTCCGGAACACAGAAACGTATTCTGAAATCGAGTTGGTTCGCGTGGCCCCCAGAGCAACCAGAAACAGCAGCACCATCTCCCCATTTGGTTTTCTAGATTCCATGTATTTGTCTGGCTTAGGTGTGTGGCTGTGTTTTTGTCTGTTGTGTATATACAGAGAACCGATACGATGCTGAACGCATATGCTACGGGGTTGGCAGTGCGTCGGTGTTCGTATCTGATATTTGGAACGACGTATCGATCTCCCAAAGCGCGGTCTCCCTCTCGTGGTTTCTCTTACTCGACACTGAAAATGAAATTTTGTAAAAAATCGTCGATATTTTATTGAACACGGTAAACTAAATATTTTTGGATAATTTCAAAATGTTCGTTATTTTGGCAGTATATTTCGTTTCCAACGGAATTGTCAGCGAAATTTACGATTGGAACGACAAAAATTTGCTTCCGAAGAGACTTTCTAGAATATTTCTTGCTGCAGTGACACAATTTTTGGGATTATTTAAAAAAAAACGTTAAGTCGAACGTACCGAAATAAATATCGATCTTTTCCAACAAAATTTTCTTTTCCGTGTAAACAGGCTGTGAAAATTGCTGAGAAAGCTAATAATGAATCAATCAATCAGCGTTGGTCGTCTCGACGAACGATAACCACGCGCATACACTTTTGTATCTGGCAAACAAATCTCACGACCGAGTTGAATGAAAATAGAAAACTCGTGAAAAAAAAAAAAAGAATCCGCAACTCAGCTTGACCGATGAGCCCTTGGCGTTCGTAGTTACGGTTCGTTGAGTCTCGCGGGCAGTTGGAAGACGGAAAAATGAATATTATGAGCAAGCCAGCAGGTGCGCATCTTCCTGGCAACCTGTAGATACTCCCTGAGCCGGTCGCTGGAACTCAATTTCCAACGGTCGTCCTCGAGGCCTCGAGAAAGAGGGTGGTGTGGGTTCGACTCTGTTGCGCCTGACTCAATTTCCATTATCGCGTCGCTGGAGCGAGCGAGCGAGAGGTAAAACGATGAGGTTTGAAAAAAAAATATAAAAAAACATGACGAGGCGTCCGTTGGCTGCGGCTGGAAGGCCGAGAAAAACTTGGCAACGTAGCAGCACACGTTCGAAGATCGACACAACGTTCGCGTGCGTGCAATAGCGAAGCTAGCGACTGCGGAGTAACCGATGGGAGAGAAAGAGTGCGAGGAGGGTTGCTGCTGTGCTTCTCCGAAGGGGGTTGATCCGGAGAGAGCTCGAGGAGAAGGGACACGGAGGAGGCTTGTCGTACGTCGACCCGATACTTTCATCTGTTGCTTCGGATCAGAACGAATCCAATTTTTGTAAAATTCTTGCCTTTGATTTATTCAGAAAAAAAAAAGAAAAATTCAATCGCAGGAAATGTTGCTCGTCGAGTGCTAATGCGATGAAAAGCTCGTGTCGTTTGGATCGGGCGATGATAAGAATAGAAAAGTGTATGACGAGAGGGTAACGACCCGCGTAATGTTTACATAGAATGTCGACTGCGATTGCATAGGCTCTCTGATGATGTTGGCGATAATGACGATTATGTCGATGACGCTGTGTCTTCTGGTTTAACAGTTGAGACGAGTTCGAGCGTGAGAGCAAGAGCAGCGAGCTCGAACAACGAGAGACGAGGTTGTCCGAGCGCGCAGGGTTTTCCTCCATGTTGCAGCAAAAGCTCTGCTTCGCGTCGGTTGATGTGTCGCCACCCTGCGTGCTAAACGAACCAATAATCAGGCGTCCATCGGCCATTGCTTGTGGCCAGTGAATGGCCGATGGAGTCCTATTAACCGAAGAGATGGATTAACGTATTTTACTATGCACAAAACGACTTCATTTAGGGTTCTTTCAAAATTTTGTATAAACGTTCTTGACACCAAAACTAACAGTTTTCTCCTTTGAAGAAAAATTTTCTGACGTTTAGAATTGGAAATATTTTATTTTTTATTTTTTCCATCTAAACGCGTGTAAATTGGAGTCGCGTTTCTTTTGTTTTTTTCTTTCAACGTTTTTAACGAAACGCGACTCTAATTTACACGCGTTTAGATGAAAAAAATTGGAAATTAAATATTTCGAATTCTAAACGTCAGAAAATTTTTCTTCACAGGAGAAAACTGTTAGTTTTGGTGCCAAGAACGTTTATACTAAATTTTGAAAAGACCCTAAATTAAGTCGTTTCGTGATAGCAATACCTTAACAATTGGCAATTTTTTTTTAATTGGCTACCGCGAACGTAGGAGGGTTGTCGGTTGTTGCACAAAAACTGCATCCATTTCAGCAGGTTCGACGATAACAATAAAGCCTCTTAGAATCGATAAGGAAAAAATGGCAAAATTGCTTCGGATTTTTCGTGTCAACTCGACAGATCCGACGATCGTCTCTTTGCGTTGGTTGCTATGGATCTATAAACTGGAAATGGAATTTTGTTAAAAATGTTCGATATTTTGTTGAACACGATAAACTAAATATTTTTAGATATTTTCAAAGTTTTCGTTATTTTGGCAGTATATTTCGTTTCCAACGGAATTGTCAGCGAAATTTACGATTGGAACGACAAAAATTAGCTTCCGAAGAGACTTTCTAGAATATTTCTTGCTGCAGTGACTCAATTTTTGGGATTATTCAAACATTTAGTTGAACGTACGGAAAAAAATATCGATCTTTTTAAAAAAAAGAAACATTTCAGTAAAGCGAGTAATCGAGTTGCCGCTCGAACATACACACCGTCTAATAATTACGATATAAGAAGATACCAGAGCAAAAAGGAAACGATGAAAAAAATGGGAGAAGGGAGGAATGGAGGCGAAGCTGCTTCGATGGTTTTGCTGCATGCGCGATATTGCAAAAAGGAGAAAATAAAAAAAAAAAGGAGAAGCCTCTTGGATAAGGTGGGGGATTGCGAAGGGTGCGAAGAGCGCGCAACAGCAACCTGTCACACGCTTTGACAATGGCGGCAGTGGCGCCGCGACGCCGGTATAGTTCGAGGGCAGCTCGTCGGGCGTCGTGGCTCCGCCACCGTCGTTCTCCACCTCTTTCTCTCTCTCTTCTTGCTCGTCTCGTGGCCGCCATTCTGCGCTGCTGAACCACCCTCGACGTCCGTTTGCGCCTCTCCACCACCACCACCGACGCCGCCACCTTCCCATTCTACGAGCTCTCTCCTCTCGTCCATTGCTCTATACGAGCAGCAGCAGCATTGATGCTTTTCTCTCGCTCACTCTTTCCTCCACTTGACACTCTTCGCTGGGTGTGGTCTGTGGCATTCTAGTGGAGGATTCCTCGTCCACGTCCTTCTCGTGGTCGATCCCGTTTTGCTCCGAAACTTCGTATCGGTTGAGGGCTCGAACAATCGTTTTTTTTCGACGATTATTTCGTTACCAGCAGCCGATTCTGCTTTGTGTTTATTTTTACTCGAGAATAAATCAGTGCATCGATGTGAAGCGTGTAATTTGTTTTTTTTTTATACTGTTGGAAAACTGCGACAAAATTTTCCGTCCGTTCGTTCAATGTTGATGGATCCGAGGACACGATAATCCTTCGCAGTCACCGGTTCAGCCTCCTCTGTCAACGTCGTCGTAATTTTTCTATGCTCGACCATCTCGTCCGGTCTTCAAATTTCCACTGAAATTTTTCTCAGCCCCATAATCCCGTAACTGCACTGGAAATGAAATTTTGTTTAAAAATCGTCGATATTTTGTTGAACACGGTAAACTAAATATTTTTTGATAATTTCAAAAATTTTCGTTTTTTTTCGCAGTATATTTCGTTTCCAATGGAATTTTCAGCGAAATTTACGATTGGAACGATTAAAACTTGCGAAGAGACTTTCTAGAATATTTCTTAGTGACACAATTTTTGGGATTATTTAAAAATACGCTTAGTCGAACGTATCCAACAAAATATTCATCTTTTCCAACAAAATTCTGTTTTCAGTGCACGTTAAAAAATTATAACCTTCTTAACAGTCACTAGTGTGCCATGTGTACGTTCGTGTGTGCCTGTACGTTTAAGCAGCAGTGTTAGTGCGTCAGTCGCCGGATTTCCGCTGGGGTGTGCGCGAGCGAGTCGCCTAAAAATCGTGCCGCTGCCCTGAGGGGTAGCTTGGAAGAAAGAGCTCGTTGGGTGTACATTCTGGCTAGCTCAACGTCACGGGGACATCTCGGGGAGCGCTCGATGATGTCGTGACAGCGGGTCTAGGCTCGGAAAGGGAGTAAGTTTTCTCCGCGTATTCCAGTGCCAGTCGCGCCTTCATATTTTCCTCAAGCCCATTTTTTCTATTTTTTCGTCGAGTAAACAAAGTCGAATCGACCGGAAGTTATTGATTGATAAAAAGGATCATGAGTGAAAATGAAATTTCGTTAAAAATCGTCGATATTTTGTTGAACACGATAAACTAAATATTTTTTGATATTTTCAAAATTGTCGCGTTAATTTGGCAGCATTTTTGGTTTCTAGCGAAATTTTCAGCGAAATTTATGAGTGGAACGACGAAACTTTGCTTTCGAAGAGACTTTCTAAAATATTTCTTGCTGCGAGGACACAATTTTTGGGATTATTAAAAAAAAAAACGTTTAGTCGAACGTATCGAACAAAATATTCATCTTTTCCAACAAAATTATCTCTTCGGTGAACAAACTCCAGGGAAAAATTCATCATTGCAAAGAGAATGACGATTTTTTTGTTATAACGTTGAATCTCGATAATTTGCCAAACGATTCAGTTGGTTGTTTCTATAAATGTAGCAATTTCCGAGTTGAAAGAGAAAAGCGCGTGCGCGTGCGCCAGGACAAACCCGGCGAGTCCCTCGCCGGAAATATATTTCTCTCGAGTTGACCCCTCAGCGGCGTACCTTTTGCGGTTCGGCACGTATATCATTTCGCTAGGATAATAAAATGAAAGTCGTTAATTAGGTAATCCGGATGATTGGTGATCGAAGAGCATTGGAATGTTTCAGTGGATCGTTCTACCCTCGGATTTTTGTAATCGAGGGTCTCGTAGACCCAGTCTCCGGTTATCCTTGTCCGTAGTGTTAAGAGAAAAATGAAATTTCATGGAGGTTTACATTGGGAAATAGTGTCTTACGAAAATGAATGAATTTACTGATTTCAGAGGCGGCAACGATCGCGCTAAGAGGTGCGAACGGTGGCGCGTGGGGCGGCAAGTTCAGGGTAGGCCTGAAACGCCAGAGGAAAAAAGGATCGTAACGGGACCGAGTTAGTTTTAGAGAAAGAAGGAATTCGACGAGCGGAGAGCTGGAGCGAACCGGAAGTCAGAAAAGAACGAAATAGTTACGTGGATAAAAATTCACGAGGAAAAACTATAAAGCCGGAAGGAAAAATCTGGAGACGCGACGACGACGACGACGAGGACGAGGGACCAGCGGGAGCGTAACGACGTTTTTACGACACCGCGAGCTGCTACAGTGCCATTCGATATTTTCGAAAAAAGGCTCCTCGCCTAGGAGAAGCCTTTAGCGACTTAAAACAAAGAAAAAAAGGCTAAGAAGGGAGTCGAGAGTAGTCGAGAAGGAGAAAAGACTCGATAGAGCATCATGAACGAACTCGAGAGCCTTCGCCAGGAGGCGGAAACTCTCAAAAATGCAATTCGGGTGAGTCCCAACAATTGCAACTAATTTTTCTAACGAATCGAACCAAAAATCCAAAAATATTTCCTCCAATTATCATTCCGACGTCAACGTAACTCCAGAAAATCATTTCCTCCTTTGAAACAAGATCCACTCTCCTCCCAGGCTCCTCGCTGACCGAAGCAACAGTTGCACTCTCCAAAAGATTGCTGGAAAAGAAAACAAACGAGAATCCTGCATTGTTCCAAAGATAAAAGTCGACGAGGAAATATGAGAGACGTGGAAAGCGACTTGTGCGACGTGAGCCGGCTCCCCATACACACGAGTCGTCTCACGTCGACATACCGCACGTTTATACACATATAAATATACATACATAATACACAACGCGTATACATGTTACTTGGCCGAAGTGCACTTGGCACTAACCTCGACCAATCCTCTATTCATCGCTCGAACGGTCGTCCACCTTGGAAACAACAAGACTTCCCTTTCCCTCGTTATTTCATTGAGAACTCTTTGTCGAATTTCTTTGCTTGTGACGATATTACGTGCCAAGAGATTCTTCGTAACATCGGGAGTGTCCGGTTTCTTGAGTGGCTCTTGGTCCAAGGTGCTGCGTTTCAAACAGTTCGATCACTAAATTCAATTTTTCTCTTTTGCTACAGTTTTGAAAACTCTCGGAACTTCCCAATTCGTTCGAATCACATTTTTCTACACTGGAAATGAAATTTTGTTAAAAATGCTCGCGATATTTTGTTGAACACGATAAACTAAATATTTTTTTATAATTTCAAAATTTTCTTTATTTTGGCAGTATTTTTGGTTTCCAAAGGAATTGTCAGCGAAATTTACGATTGGAACGATTCAAATTTGCCTCCGAAGAGACTTTCTACAAGATTTTTTGCTGCAATGACACAATTTTTGGAATTATTCAAAAAAAACGTTTAGTCGAACGTATCGAAGTAAATATCGATCTTTTCCAACAAAATTTTGTTTTCAGTGTAGCTTCCCTTTCTGTAGAAACGAAGTGCAACGATCGGAGGAAGTTGCTTCGAGCCTTAAATCGATTCCATGACTAAAAAGCTTGCATGAAAACTGAAGATTGTAAATTCACGTACACGAGAAGTTAGCATGGAACACGAGCATGCTCATCGCGTCTAGCCAGTCCCACAAGCTCCACGCGCATTGCTAACTTCACGCTGAGCAACCATTAAGCCAGGGGTTGAGGCAAAAACAGGCTTTACTGTGGCAAGGTGTTTCATGGTGGTGCGACGATGGTGGCGCTGCTTCAATGCTGTAGTTGTGGTAGTAGGGCGCGGCATAACCGTCGCTTCCCTGATCAATACGCCGCACCATCCCTCTCCCTCATTCCACTTTGCTCTGACGCTTCGCTCTCGGTCGTTTGCGCGCGCGGGCCTCGCTCTCCACACACAGACACACACACACACTTTCTTCTCCTTCCTCCTTCTCCTCATCGTCTTCTTCTTCTTCTTTTACTATTTACTCCCTTGTACGCGCTGGCCCGTACGTGTCAGCGCGTACGAGCAGCATGGACCACACGTTATCGAGTAGACGAACCGGAAGTCACCACCGTCCAACGCCCTCAAATCCTTAAATCCTTCCGAAACGATTTTCCCATGAAATTCTTAATTTTTCTCTTTTATCTCGTTGACAGGATGCAAGGAAAGGTGCTTGCGACACCAGCCTCGTCCAGGCCACATCTGGCATGGAACCCATCGGCCGAATACAGATGCGAACGAGACGCACCTTACGTGGCCACTTGGCCAAGATCTACGCGATGCACTGGGGCAGTGATTCCAGGTATAAAGCGCTATCCGGCGAGCTTCATCATGCATGCCTTCGCTCTTTCAGAATAGCTCACAGGAAATCCTTCAGTTTTATATTTCACAGTCAACAATCTGGTAATTGAACCCTCGCAGTCCTCTCGCTCCATCAAACTTTTCCTTCAATTTCTCGAAATAACAAAAAATTCAAAACATTTTTACAATCTTCACGTGTCGATAAACAGCGAGGCGAAATTATTCCAAAGTTTTCATTCATAAATACTCGAAACTTTTGGTGTCAGAAAATCTCTCATTGCGCCATCGATCGAAAAGCTTCGTAGATTCAAACTCATTGATACAAGAATTCTTCCATGCTCGATCAATCATGAGGATTTCGTAAAAACGAAACGATTGAACGATTTTTTAAAAAACTAAGATTTTCGTTAAATTCGAAAAATCATAAAATTTCAACCGCGAAACCGATATTCTCCAAATTCGATACCAACCTTCCTATTATGATACTCTATTTATAAAAAAAAAAAATTAGTAATGAATCTTAAAATTTGCGGAAGTTAGAGCGTCGACACTCTTTTTTTGAAAATTTCAAAATGTTGCAAAATTCGTATTTTTAAAAATGATTTCGACAACTTTTCTAGAAAGTAAAGAAAAAGTACAGATTTATACACAATATTTTACAAAGTTTGCAAAAATAAACGCGGTTTGCCGATTTTTCGAAAAACTCAGATTTTCGTTAAATTCGAAAAATCATAAAATTTCAACCGCGAAACCGATATTCTCCAAATTCAATACCAACCTTCCTATTATGATACTCTATTTATAAAAAAAAAATTAGTAATGAATCTTAAAATTTGCGGAAGCTAGAGCGTCGACACCCTTTTTTTGAAAATTTCAAAATGCCCTAGAATTCGTATTTTTCTAGCAATTCCAATAAAATTCTCAGAGAATTAAGAGCTTGTATAGATTAACATCTGTGCAAAACGGGAGCCCTGTAGCTCAAACCGTTCTCGAGTTACGAAGGTTTCAATTTTACAGTGCCAGAACATACACACACACGCACACATCCGGACATTTTTTCTAGAAATGATTTTTTGATGTTTTGGGAAATTTTAAGCACACTGACATTGAAAACTGGAAAAAAAAAAAGTTCAGCGTCACATAGCTTCCTCTATGAGGAAGCAAAATCGAAATAACCGAAACTAATACCTCACCCCATGTACAATAATCAATCAACTAATTATTTGTAATGACTCTGAAGTTTGCAACGTTGAGATTAAACGAAAAATGTATCGTATATTAATTATTTATAGAATTTTGAAAATCATGGCAATTTTACGTGTCGATTGACTTTTTCTATCGCGAGAGAGTTTTATTGTCCGGACGAAATATTTAATAATAATTATGAACTCTGCCGAAGAAAAAATGGAATTTCATTGCCTTCCAACGATGCAAACTTCATCATTTATTTCTAGCGAGAAATATGGCTTTTTTCATCCTTTGCCCTTCGCTCTTACAGCTCAACTTTCGCGTTACCTTAACCGTAACGAAAATGTGGGACAATACAGATACATAATAATGTGCGGATAATACGACGTTTTTGTCAGTAGGAACCTAGTTTCGGCGTCGCAGGACGGTAAACTCATAGTGTGGGATAGTTATACCACGAACAAGGTACATGCTATACCACTCCGTTCCTCGTGGGTCATGACCTGTGCATACGCCCCATCCGGTAGTTACGTTGCTTGTGGTGGACTGGACAATATATGTTCCATCTATAGTCTCAAGACGAGAGAAGGTAACGTACGAGTTAGCCGAGAACTTCCGGGCCACACTGGATATTTGTCCTGCTGTCGATTCCTCGACGACAACCAGATCGTCACGAGCTCCGGAGACATGTCATGGTACCGTGTATTTTCATCAAACCAATCCTTAAGGAGACTCATTTTTTATCGCCAAAAATAAAATTTCCACGTTATTGTTCTCTGGAGGGAGAAGCAAAACGTGTGACTCGTATTTTTCTGGAAAAATCAATAAATTCCTAATAAATCGTATTAACGATTGAGTTTGCTAGAAAAATCAAAGTGTTACTTGATTCTTCTCGAAGTGTCAAACATTTCGAAGGAAAAATGTAGACTTTGTGTAAATAATTGAAAAATTCGTAAATTTTCATCAGTTTTTTGGTTTTTTTTACATTCGCTATTTTTTTTATCGCTTTTCAATCGCAATGCTCTCCGTTCAAACATTCCGTAGAAAAAGTGTCGATTTTGTGTCCAACTTTTCGTTTGAATACCATTTTTCAAAATAATTGAAAAATTTGTAAATTTTCATCAGTTTTTTGGATTTTTTTTTGTATTTTCTGTTTATTTATTGCTTTTCAATCGCAGTGCTCTCTGTTCAAACATTCCGTAGAAAAAGTGTGGATTTTGTGTCCAACTTTTCGTTAGAATTTCATTTTTCAAAAATAATTGAAAAATTTGTAAATTTTCATCAGTTTTTTGGATTTTTTTTTGTATTTTCTGTTTATTTATTGCTTTTCAATCGCAGTGCTCTCTGTTTAAACATTCCGTAGAAAAAGTGTGGATTTTGTGTCCAACTTTTCGTTAGAATATCATTTTTCAAAAATAATTGAAAAATTTGTAAATTTTCATCAGTTTTTTGGATTTTTTTTTGTATTTTCTGTTTATTTATTGTTTTTAAATCGCAGTGCTCTCTGGGACATTGAAACTGGACAACAATGCACATCGTTCATTGGTCACACCGGTGATGTAATGTCTCTCTCGCTCGCGCCGGATATGCGCACATTCGTTTCCGGTGCGTGTGACGCGAGTGCCAAACTTTGGGACATTCGCGAGGGCTCGTGCAAGCAAACTTTCCCTGGTCACGAGAGTGACATAAACGCCGTAACGGTAAAGATTTGACGAAATTTTCCTCAAGCTTATCGAGACTTTTGTGTGTGTGTGTGTTTTTTGTTTTTTTTTTTGTTTTGTATTTTTTATTTTTAACGCATTTTTATTTCGCACAGTTTTTCCCGAACGGCTACGCGTTCGCGACGGGCTCGGACGACGCAACTTGCAGACTTTTCGACATAAGAGCGGATCAGGAACTCGCGATGTACAGCCACGACAACATTATTTGCGGAATCACGAGCGTCGCGTTCAGCAAGAGCGGTAGACTCTTGCTCGCCGGATACGACGATTTCAACTGCAACGTCTGGGACTCTATGAAGAGCGAACGCGCCGGTAACACACTTTTTCATTCCGATTTCTAAAACTTTTCGTTTCTCGGGGATCTCAGGAGCAATATTCAATGATAACGATGACTACGAACCCACGAGAATTGACATTCTTTGCCCGTGGCCTCCTTCGTATCATTTCTTTCTATTTCAAACTCCCTCGGCCAAGTTTTAAGCGAAAATCTAAATCAACGATGTGTAGGAAAAGGACAAACAGAGCCCATTTTAATTTTATCAAAAAAAAAAATCTACAATTTTGACAAAAAATTTGTCTATTTTGGAAAATTCAGAAATTCGAGCGGCCGAAAAAGTTTTTTTTGAGTTCTTGGCTCAAAAATCAAAGACGGATTATTGATATTTCTGGTACGAGGTACAATGTGGTCTATTTTTTTTTCGGAAAACGTAAAAAAATTTACGATTTTGTCAGAAAATTTGATTAATTTTGAAAATTCAGAAATTCTAGCGACCGAAAAAACTGTTTTTCGAGTTCTCTCCCCAAAAAGCAATGACGGTTACATTGATATTTCTGGTACGAGGTAAAATGTTGTCTATTTTTTTCGGAAAACGTAAAAAAATTTACGATTTTGTCAGAAAATTGGATCAATTTTGAAAATTCAGAAATTCTAGCGACCGAAAAAACTGTTTTTCGAGTTCTCTCCCCAAAAAGCAATGACGATTACATTGATATTTCTGGTGGGAAGTAAAATGTTGTCTATTTTTTTCGGAAAACGTAAAAAAACTTACGATTTTGTCAGAAAATTTGATTAATTTTGAAAATTCAGAAATTCTAGCGACCGAAAAAACTGTTTTTCGAGTTCTCTCCCCAAAAAGCAATGACGATTACATTGATATTTCTGGTGCGAAGTAAAATGTGGTATATTTTGTTCAGGAATTCTCGCGGGTCACGATAACCGAGTGTCGTGTTTGGGGGTAACGGAGGACGGCATGGCGGTAGCGACAGGCTCATGGGACTCGTTTTTGCGCATCTGGAACTAACTTGGGCCGGCGTTAGGTCCACGTAATCCCAAAGCTCTCCTCCAAAGAACGAACCACCGCGGATTAACGTCGAACAAGGCGAGTGTAAAGAATAATAATGAGCTGAAGAAAATGATGAGAATTTGGAAGAGCGAGAAGAAGAGGAAGAGAAGGATAATGTCAGCGGATGAGACGAGCATAAAGTACGTGAATATGAGTACGACGGACAGAACGAGACTGGAAGGAGGAAGGAGGATGGATAATTACGAGGCAATGTTGGACGAGAGCGACGATTATTGTAACGAAGACGAAGACGAGAAGAAAGTGTTAAAAAAAAAGAGTCGTCAGGTCGTTGACGATGACGCTTCGACCTTGACGATTATGAAGAACGAAGTGTACACGAGGATGAGAAGAAAAAAGATTGAAAAGAAGAGAAAAAACGAGGACGAAAACGACGACGACGACGACGACGAGGACGACGAGGACGACGACGACCAGGACGAGGATCGACTGTTAAATAATCACCGAGACGATCGTTCCTCGTGCGTAACACCGGATTTCCAATTGATCGACAGATCCGAATATTCCAGCAGTCTCGATATTAAAAGTTGTTGCAGCGCAAGTTGCCTCAGTGAAAATAATCAATACAGCGAAGATAACGAAGAGGAAAAAACGAGTGAACGATCCGACGAGTGTGATGATTACGACGAAGAAGAAAAATATTCCAAAGAATGTATCAGAATAACCGAACAGAGCCTCGATCGAAAAACCACGACGAAACACGACAACAGGACAAATAATCTCGTCGAAGAATCCTCCTCGAACAGTGCCAAGTTCGTTATCGACGAACTTGATAATAAAACCAAGAGTTTCGAGAATAGGGAAAATATTGTGTTGCATTCCGATTTAAAACTCGATAAGTATGACAACAATGATGAAAGAGAAGAAGAAGAAGAAAACAGAGAAGGAAACGATCCTTCCTCCGGTGGTCGTTACGCTGCTGCCCTCGCCCGTCACACCAAAATACTCGTCGATGTTACCTGGCGACGGGGAAAAGTCGGCGACAGGGTCAAACGCGATTATCAACGTTTCTGACTACGAAACACCCAGAGAACAAATTTATTAAACAAACAAACAAAATTATACAAATACACACATACACGCGCGTACACTAACATTTGGAAACGCTGGTTTATTCATAGCGAGAAGGGTTTCCACGTCTGGAGGTGAGAAAATCAAGTTTTTCGTTTTTTTTTTTTTTAAATCACCACAAAAATCGATCGATAAAAATACGATGTAAAAAAAAATTCAGTTAATTATTTAGCAAAAAAAAAAGTCTCTGTTGCTGGCTTCGAATAATTCTCGAAGAGAAAACTTCTGCGAGTATTCTTCGTCGTCGAACAAAAGCCGTGGAGCCCTTTCTCAAAGAGAAAAATAATAAAAATGATTTTTATTAAATATTTAAATGAAAATAAAGATTAAAAAGGAAAGAAAAGGAGACAGACCCCAGCGCTATTCTCGCTGTGCAAAAATCTGATCTGTGTTCATGTATTAGCGAGTGAAAAGGACTAAAAATGCGAAAAAAAAACAAACAATTTTATCGATTGAATGATTTTGAATGAATTGAGCAAGAGTCGAGTAAGAGAAACTTGGCTCGTCGGGATATTGTACGAGTCTTGATCTCTGCCGCACACTTGACAACCTTTCAACTTACTCACCGACACAGAGCAACGTTTTTTATCAGAGCAGCGTGAATTTCGATGTTTCCACGAGTTTTTTCCAACCTTGTCAATTGTGGATACAGCCGAAAAGGAATCGAAGAAGAAAAAAGTCGAATAATCATCTTGAGCTGTAGAGCAAAAGTTTGAAATACGAAAAATCTTGCTGAAGTTTGAATAAAAACGTGGCCGCCCTAAAAACACACAGACACACATCCACAAAATAAAAACGTAACGGAAACCCACACGAACACGAAAAAACACAACAAAAAACAATAAAAATCCTAAATTTCAAAAAAAAAAAGAAATTTTTAAAAACCGAGAGAGCGATGAAGATTGAAAAAAAAAACTCAATAACGGGAAATAATAATGAAAACTACAAAAGTGAAGAAAGGCGAAAACGTACACGAGCAGCGACACGCACACGCGTTAATACGAATGAGAGAATAAATATAATCGAAGCGAAGGATTTATTTTTATTTTTTTCATCATTTTTTTTTTTTATAATCGTTCGAAAAGAAATTTCGATAAAGATTCATGTTTTTTTTTCATAAACTATTTTTTCTTCGTCGTCAGCGTCAAAACGCACATTTCCCGTACGCGTCATTTCGATAAAAAAAAAAACAAACAAACAAACAAACAATCGCACAAATCTGTATAAAAAGAAAAAAAAAATTACGAAAAAAGCTAAAAATTGGCTCGAGCAATCGTTTCCTCCCTGTTTTGTGTTTTTCTCTTTTTTACATCGCGTCTATAATTATCGCACTGACGATTCACGTCCGTCGCGCAATCGTACGCACACAGTATGATGCAGAAACAAAAAAAGAAATAATGTCCCTATTTATTTTGTATAGTCCCCACGCGTCAGATTATTATTATTATTATTATTATTATTATTATTATTATTATTATTATTATTATTATTATTATCATCATAATCCTAACGAGAAGGTCGAGTTGGATGATTTTTTTTTTTAAAGATTAAGAATAAAAAACAAAACAAAAACGAACAATTCTCTCGTGGCCATTGTGAGGACGAGGACGAATGGGAATTCCATTGAAACTGCCATTTTTGGTCGTCCTGAGATTTTTCTCCTCGAGGCTCAAACTCACTTTTCTCGATAGTTCTATAAAAAGAAAAGAAAAGAAAAAAAAATAAGAAGAAGAAATAAAAACAAGAGCAGAAAAAAAAATGGAAACTATTGGATTGAGGATTGAGAAAATAAATATACAAAATCAAATTCATCCCTTCATCATTTTTTGCAGAATACGAAAAATAATTGAATCCTTACCTCTTCCCCCCCCCCCCCCCCCCCCTTGACACACACTTACGAACACTTATTCGTATTTACACAAGACACACAATTATCGCATCCATTTTTTGTCGAATAGATATTAATGGAAACGCGAGGAGACAGGAAGAAGGAAAGAATGAGGATGCAAGCATGAGGCAAGTAAGGAAAGATAAAAAAAAATCAACAAAAAAAACCAAAAGGTGAAAAGAAAAAAAAAAGAAAAACTGTGTATGCATTTAAAAATTGTAATAATATTAATGATAATGATGATTGTAATTTATAACTATTAATATTTAATATGTAAGAATGACAAAAAAAAAAACAAAGAAACTAAGAAAAAAAAAACTACAAAAAAATGAAGTAATGTCGAGGGCGAGAGAGAGAGAGAGAGAGAGAGATAAAAGAGTGTGTTCGAGAATTCAGTCGGTTTTTGTGCGTAAGCTCGCAAGTTTGATAATCGCACGAAACGAAAAAATAAAACAAGGACCGTAAGTAAATTGAAAGAGAGAATACTGCGGACGAGACGACCCCATTTTTTTCGACCGAGGAACTAAACATTCAGAGAATTCATAAAACGTTAAAATTTTGAACAAAAAAGGAAGAAACAACAAAACAATCTTTCTCTGCGAAAATTTTTAATCGTTTTTTTTTTTTCATATAACTCTCTACTAACAAAATAATCGCTTTGTCCTCATAAATCTCTCTTATGCATATGTGTTTTTTGCAGCGGAAACAACAAGAGAATTTGAAAAAAAAAAAAAATAATAAAATTAAATTAAATAAACACAATAAAGTCTCGTTCATGCTGCACATTCGCGTCAACGAGATATGGAAATTCAAACAATCACCCACGAACGAAAAAAAAAACATTAAAACTATTCGTTTTGTCAGACATTGCAAAAGAAATGGTGAAAAACAAAGAAACAAACAAAAAAAATCATCGTATCGATATAGTTAAAGTTTCTTATGAAAAACACACACAAAGCCCGATTCCAAACCCTGAGCCCCTTCTGACCACAGCCGAGGCGAGAAAAGTGGACTAGAAGCGTCGAAGAACAAAAAATAATAATAATAATAATAAATATAACGAAGAAATACGTTAACGACACGAGGATGGAATAAAAATTCAATAACACACAAAGACACGCTACATACGGACACACGAGAGCACACACACACACACACTTACGAACACACAAATCTCAAGCAAGAAACAATTAAAAAAGCGAAAAGAAAAAAAAAAAAAAAATTAATAAGACCTGTAACTTTTTTGTATCTCGTAGTTCGTGGCTCGATCGGAGCGGGCTTTACTTTTGTACGTTACGACACGAAGCCCTTGGAAAGCCTCCGAAAGAGTCGCCCAATTATTATTATAAAAAAACAACAACAACAAGAAATATTTATCATTTTCATTCGTTTGTATATCGAGATAAAAAAAAAAACGCACAGAGTGAGCGAGAAACGAGACGAAACGATTCAAAGAAATTTGAGCATTCATTTTAACACGTGGACAAGATAAAATTATTATATTATGAAGAAAATGTGCGAACGATGTGAGAGAATGAAAAAAAAAAAAGAGAACAACAAGAAATACTAAGGAAAAAAGAAACAAAGCAAAATTAAACGTTATTATGTATCTAGTCATAGTGAGGCACACGCAACAAGCAAGAGGAACACACTGGTTAAATAGCGTACGTAACAATTAAGGGTGTAAACATTTTATCATTTTATCTGTTTCTATATTGAACAAACAAAAATAATAATAATGATAATTGTGTTTTTTTCGTTATTTCCTATTCGAGTGCTGGGCAGGTCTTTGAATTTTTGTTTTTTTTTTTTTTTTTGCTCACGAGGAACGAGAGACGAGGGGTGAGAGAAAATGGAAACAACGCGGCTACGCGAGGCCAGGTCCGCCGGTGTGTCGATCCATTATTTGCTTTCTTTTTCTTCAATTTTTCGTGGGAATAAATCGATATGAAAAAAAAACGAGGAGAGTTTGGAAATTAATCGTGGCTTGGCGCTCGGGATTTTCGACGTAAAAATTATTAATCGACGACAAATAATCGAGGACATTGAACGTCAACGAGACACACGACGAGAGCACATTCAACGATCCATCGAGAACGACGAAACAATTATTACCGTTTTTTTTTTTTTTTTTTTTTTTTTTTTTTCATTGAGATTTATTGTCGTAAGTGAAAAAATTGATGAATAAATAAGGAAAATTAAACTTTGAAAATAAATCGTTCGGAGGAACAATACAGTATGGACATGCAATCGAAAAACTCACGCTCTATCGTCCTGCCATTCTTTCTCGTTCGTCGAACGATCTTTTCATTAGCCACGTTAAAATCTGCGATTCCGATGCAGACCCCCTTCGCTGCTATTAATTGACAGCGAGTCGGACATTTTTTTCGTTTCTTTTTAGGCAGAATCTTAATCAGCGATTTTAAAAATCCAGGAACATGAGTAAAAACATTTTTTTTCTATCGTTAAAAACCCATTTTTCGGACAGCTCGCCAATCAAGAGTTTTGCACATACAAATGGACTCAGGAGAAAATCGTGAGAATAAGAAAACAGCAGAGCCAGGATTTCGTCTTGAAAATAAATAAAAAAATAATGGAGCAAGAAAATCATCGATACTCTCGACGAAACGATCACGTTCGAAAAAAAAAACTCTACGTCGTGTACGTTTTCCTATGGGATGAGATAAAAAATATAGAAAAAAAAAAAAAACATGAGATTATTGATGAAAGGGATTGAAAAAAGGAGGGAAAACAAAACTACGTCTTTACTGTTAAACGGTAGATAGACGAAAAGAAGTTTCATCACTTTTTTATATACTTAGGGACTCGTAATATTATATATACATGTATATATGAGTATATACCTAAATTAACATATACATATATATATATATATATATATATATGTGTGTGTGTATGTAAACAAATTATATTATTTAGAAACGATAAGTACGACGATATTGAATATCGCGAATATTTAACCGAAGGTTGAGGACGCACCGTTGCATCTGCATCGAGTATTTCGTCCGTGTGTGTCGATAAATCTTTATTTTTTTTTCTTTAACGTATTTTACTATCACAAAACGACTTTATTTCGGATTTTTTCAAAATTTTGTATAAACTTTCTTGGCAGACAAAACCAACAGTTTTCTTTTGTGAAGAAAAATTTTCTGACGTTTAGAATTTGAGATATTTAGTTTTTTATTTTTCACATCTGAACGCCTGGAAATTGAAGACACGTTTCGTTAAAATGTTGCAAGAAAAAAAAAACAAAATAAACGCGACTTCAATTTACAGGCGTTTAGATGGGAAAAATTGGAAATTAAATATTTCGAATTCTAAACGTCAGAAAATTTTTCTTCATAGGAGAAAACTGTTAGTTTTGGTGTCACGAACGTTTGTACTAAATTTTGAAAGAATCTTAAATAAAGTCGTTTCGTGATAGGCACGTCAAACAACTGCTTCCCACTAGTCAAGTGAGTGTTAAATTTTCACAATACAAAAATTCGATAAATCTTGTATATATTCCAAATTTTATTTCATCATCATAAAAATTCACATTTTGCAGAATAAAAAGTTCTGAAAATTCAAACTGGTTCCAGATTCACTTTGGGATAAATGATTTTTCCATTTTCTTGGCCTTCGTGCAGTTTTTAAATCAGGAGACAAAAAAACTCGTGGACTAATGGATTGTTCTTTGGAAAATCACGTCGAACATTTTTGGGTGGACAGTTTGTCACGATCTATGGTTATTATTGTTTTTCGACATTACTGAAAATTGCTGTGATGCAAATTCATAGTTAGCAGGTTCCATTTGCGCAAAAAAATGGGGAATCATGCATGGAATTGTAAAAATGCAGCTCTCATTTGACTGGCCAATTACAGCAGTTGCCTTAATTAGCAGTGAAAATCGTGCTGACGAAAAAAATTTTCTAAATTGTTATTTTCCCTCGATTTTAATTTCTCTGCGACTATAAAATTGGAAGATTCATTTTTTTTTTCAATAGAACGGTAAATAACGTTGATCGAATGATTATAAAAAGTTGGTGTGTCGTCACATGCAGGCAATCGAGCCAAAGTAGATTTTGCATGAATTTGATACTGTTGAAAAAAAAATGAAATGCTGTTTTTTTTTTCGTATTAATTTTTCATCGGTTGTGAAACGCGATAAGAGGAAATATTCGGTAATTGAAAATCTCGCACTTCCATTTTCGTCTCGTTCGGATGAAAAAGAAGGAGAGAAAAGAATGGAAAAGTTTGGATGGTCGCAGGAAAAATGTGTTTAGTCAAATTCGAAGCACGTCGTAATCGTTGTTAATAATAATTGTTAAGATCATTCATAATTACGTATTTATAATAATCTTTCGCACATCGATTCATCGATTGTGTCGATGAATCTCGCACGAGATAAAATAGAAAAAAAAATGAAGAAATTTCGTTGCACGTGTGTATGAGTTGGTGGAAAAAAAAAAGAGAGAGAATGAAAATTTTAAATAAAAAATTGCTTCGAAAGATAATCCGCAACGACGACGACGTCGTCTGCCAATTTTGATCGATGCCAATTTTTCTTTATAATCACAATATTCCATTGGGACCGAAAATGATCGAGACGAGGTTTCTGAATCGATAAAACTTTCAGCAACAATAAATGAGCACGTCAACAATTTCCTGATTCTCAAACTTTCGTTCGTTAAAAAAAAAAAAAGTTAAGCATTTTCGATTCTTTCGCTCCAAGCCGAATTTTAAGAGAAAACAAAAAAAAGCAGCGACGAAATTGTTCGAGTCTCGCGAGAGGATAAGAACTGCGAAAAATCATCGAGCACGAACGATTTTTCAAAAAAAAAAAAAAGCAAGAAACAATTTGGGGAAAAAAAATGTGACGAGGGCTGGGGAGGCGACAAAAAATAATCTCTGGGAGCAAATACGACCAGCGAATGCAGCAGCAAACGCCGCAAGTAGCATCAGGATGCAGCCGCAGTGCTGAAAAAATAATCTGCAAAGTATGTCGATATTTTTTATTATCAAATAATTAAAACAGAAGAAATTAGAAAGAATCAAATAACGAAATAACCAAAAACTTCGAAAAGTCAAGGCAAAATAAAAAAAAAACGCATTACCCCAAAATCTCCACGCCAAAAAATCGCGAAAAAAACACACACGCTCGAGATGTATCTCGATCGAGATAAAATCTGAAATTCCAACAATCCCGCAAAAAAAAATACGCAGGAACTCAAAAAAAAAAGGACGTGAAAAAAAAAGAATTTATCACCAACGCGATAGAATTTTCAAAAACTGAAAAATTCCCATGGAATCGTATACAGAGTGCGATAAACTTGCCCGTTTTTAAAAACCTCTCCACTATTATTAAGACAAGAATAATGCCAAAAACGAAGCCGAAGAATACGATTACAAAAATAAAAAAAAATAAAATAAAAGGAAAATATAATAATTGAATAAATTATTCGCAACGGCATAATGTATCACGAATGAACCACGAACGATGTAAACGCTAAATAGTGATAATAATGATAATAATAATAAAATAATGATAATTGTGTGAGTGAAAAATTATCATTATTGCGAAATGTGGATTTAGGACTTGAGTTTTTATTTCGATATCGTCGCACGTCGTTCTCGTTTTATTAATTTTATTCATTTTTTTCCTTTCATTGTTATTAACATTATTATTATTATTATTGTTATTATTATTATTATCGTCATCGCATCGTTACATTAATGTGGGTATGCATAAAAAATAAAATGTTTGTAGCCGGAAATCTCGATCGAGTCGTTCGATTTATTTGGTTTCTTCGTCACCAAGCGCCAATTGCATTTCCAAACTTTTTCTCGTCACTTGACCGTCACCGATCGTGTCAATCGGCGTTATTGTCTCGACGATAACGTCACTGTCGATTTTTGAATAATTGACGACACTTTCTAAGGGTTTCGTGGCTTGTCTCTCCGCCATTGCCTTTCGCGATATTTTCATTAGATTCTCCGCCGATTTACGATTTTTTTCCATCGATTCGTCGCTCTTCGCCGATCTCATGCTTAATAACATTTTTGCTCGCAAGAAATCTTCGGATAATTTTGATTCACTTTGTAAGGATTCGGTAAGGCTCTCTTCCGTTTGGCCTGGAGTTGCTGAATCACCGGAAATCGGTTCGATCGATTTTGAAGCATTTTCGTGGAACCAAAAACTCTCGATTTCACCGTTTTTGTATTTTATGTTATTTTTCTCGTCAAACTTTGACATTCCTGTGCAAAAAGTCTTCATCTCTTGACGAATCTCGCTCAGTTTTGAGGGGATGCAATTATTGCAATCTGCTAATGGGGAATCGCTTTTTACAGAGTTTTCCGTTGTTTCGACTTTTTTCGGATCAGGAACGTCCTCGGACTCGTTCGGTTTCGGTTCTTGGTCCGAAGGACTCTCCTCTGGGACAGGCTCCCATGAATTTAAATCCTGCTGGATATTTTCTCGCGTTTCAACTTCCTCGACAAATTTTCGAATCGTTTGTTCACTTTTTTGTATGAAATTTTGAATTTCCTTCGTTTTTTCTTCGTCGCTCGATTCCTCGTTTTCCGACGACGTACTCGAGCGACTCCGAGCTTCCGGGCTCCTGGACTCCAGAGCCAAAAGTTCTTTACTGCTCTCTTCTGCCGATCCCGATAAATCTTTCTCGCTTTTTGCAGTCTCTCCGGATTCCTCGTACACTGGGATAACGTGTTTTCTTCTTTTCATCAATGCTTCAATCGTTAAGGATTCGTTAATGAAGAAATTTTGACAAAATTCAAAGCCAAAGAAACGTCTTCGCGATTTACCTTGCACACTGTCCATTATTTTTTGCTGCTCAGCCTCCAGCCATCTTTTTCGCTCTGCCATTTGTTCCTGAGGCCCTCCTCGTTCCCTGAAAAAAAACGAAAAAAACATTTTTAGTTTTTTTTTTTTTCTTACAGTAGAATTTTTTAATCGCTCGTTAAGGACTGAAGAGACAATTTTGTTGGAAAAGATGGATATTTTGTTGGATACGTTCGACTAAACGTTTTTTTTTTTTTTTTTTTTGAAAAATCACAAAAATTTTGTCAGCAGCAAGAAATATTCTAGAAAATCTCTTCGGAAGCAAATTTTCGTCATTCCGATCGTAAATTTTGTCGACAGTTCCGTTAGAAATGAAAAATATTGTCAAAATAACGAAAATTTTGAAATTATCAAAAAATATTTGGTTTACCGTGTTCAACAAAATATCGATGTTTTTTCATGAAATTTCATTTTCCGTATTTTTTTTTTTTTTTTTTCTAGCAAAAACTCACCAGGCCTCGGCACAGGCACGATCTCTTGGAAAAACTGGTCTGTCGTCGAGGTATCGAAGTTTTTTGCAGCCCAAAATCAAAGTATTTCGATAATTAGCGATTAATTTGATGACCGGATTTCCGAGCAAAGTTACGACACTCAGAGATCGCATGGAGCTTAAAATCTGAAAAAAAAAAAAACGAAAATATAAATCGTTGTTCGGAGGAAAATAGAGGTTTAAAAAAAAAGAACGAGTTTTTGATCGATTTTGAGAAGAAAAAACAAAAACCTCGGTAACGCCCGGCTCGTCGAGACGATTGTGTGACAAATCAAGAATCGAGACGGTTTCGAGCAAACGGATATGTTCGATATCCTCGACAGTTTGTAAATAATTGTGCGAGAGATTGAGCGTGTTGAGAAATTTCAATTGATCGAGATTCTCGATTTTTTTAATAATATTGTGCGACAAATTAATCGTGTCGAGTTTACTGAGAGCCTCGAGGTTCTCGATTTTGTCGATCAGATTGTGATGAAGGTAAAGGCATTTGAGTTCTTTCTGGTTGTTCAGATTGGCTATTTCTCGGATGCCGTTGTTCTCCAACCACAAGGCTTTAAGGCCCGTGTATTTCACGAGGTTCTCGATGAAGGAAAACCCTTAAAAACAATTATTTATTCAACAATCATTTGCTGGAGAATTTTTTTTTTTTTTTTCACTGACCTTTGTAATGCAAATACAAAACATCGTTCAGACGAGGAGTTTGATAAAGATGCTCCTTTTTGCAATGATCCTTTATCAGTTTTTCGGTCATTCTGCATGATTAATATTTTAATTAATTATTATTTAGCCGCGGATTTAATTGGGGCGTATTTTTAACCCTTCGTGGTCGCACTGAGTAGAACCCACCCAGTCAACACCTTTCGCTATGCGCTGGCGGTGGTAAGTATTACGGCAGCCAACGTTAAAATCTCTAAAATCTACTGTTAAATCAAGCCACTTCCAATAATGGAATAAATATGTTTTTTTAAACGCGCGCTATCCTACTATTTTTTTCACGAAAGAACCAGATCTGATGAATATCTGGTGCAAATTTTAGGCAAAAATATTGAAAATCCACGAAGTGACGATTATTTTAGTGAAAAAACTTTTTTTTTCGTTTATTTTCTTCATTTTGTATTTTAAAAAATATGTTTGCCTTCGATTTCTTTTAGGAAAGTTTTTCGTATCTAAACTGGAATGTCTAAAGGATGTTCAGTTATTTTTTGAGAATTTTTGGACCGATAGGCTGGTCACGATGCGGGTTCAAAAATAGACTGGGTAGAATCAAGCCAGTGTGACCATCGAGATCGTTGGTGGAAGTGTCACCACGAAAGGTTAATAAGAAAATTGAATGCCCTGACCTAACTCCATGTTTTTTTTCATCAAACTCGTAAACTTTGTCGCTTATAAAATTTTCTTCAGGTTCCTTGTAATCCCAATCAACCATCGAATCGTCGTTATCGCTCTCAGCCTCGAGATTTTCGTCTCGTTCTTCACTCGGACGACCCAAATTTTTGTCGTTTTTTTCAACCAGCCAAGGAACTCCTTTCGTTTTGTTCAAATCTATATTCGCCTCTGAATACGTAACAGGCATTTCGCACTCGTTGATGATCGAGGGTGATTTAAAAGTTTTCAGCTGAACGTCCAATTGCGTCAGAGCGTCGTGCTTCTCTCTCTCGATTCGAACTTTCTCCATCGCGATTATCTCGATCATCTGCAAAGCTTCTTCCTCGCTTTTTGGGATTTCTGCATTTTTGACTAGTTTCTCAAAAACGTCGATGCTTTCCTGCATTTTTTCTTCGCTCCCGATTATCTCGTTCGTTTGCAAAGCTTCTTGCTCGCTTTTCGAAATTTCTTCATTTTCGACTACTTCGTCAAAAACATCGCCACTTTCCTTCATTCTTTTTCTACGATCGTCTAAAAAAAATCCAATTACCGATAAATCCTCGAAAAAAAGTAAAATTTTTATAAAAAAAAACGAAATTTTATTGAGAAGGCTTGATTTACTGCAGAAAGAAAAAACACACGGACGTGTTTTACGAAAGTTGACAGATTGGTCGAAAGGTTAAAGCCTCAGGAGACTGGGTCAGGGTGAATAATCGCGAGTATCACGAATTACGATGCCGTAATTCGTGAGACGAAGACACAAGGTTATAGTTTGTTGGATGTGGATCGAGAGTGGGCGAGAAGTGTGAGGGAAAAAATTCGAGAAAATGAAAAAATTATTGGAAAGAGGGGGGGGGGGGGGGGGGGGGGGTAAAAAAAATAGGTCAGGGTCAGAAAGTGGATTTCGTACCTTAATCGGGAAGAGACGATGAACGGTATACCGTCAAGGTGGTCTGTCTTGATTCGATTCTGCTCTCACGACGTACGAGCGACAGTTCAATGATAAAATCACGAAAACACGATGCGCACTGATGAAAATACAATTTATGAAAAAACAAAGAAACGAAAACGTTGGAGAGACAGTCTCCGGAGTGTGTGAAGCGGAGGGAAAAAGAAAAATATTGATCGAGAGTGAGAAAAAAAATGGTTTGCGAGTGAATTCACTTGCGTAACTCGCCGGAAGCTCGACTTGTCATGGCAACCGTGAATACCACGTGAATATACTTGCGTTTATTGTATCCCTAGTAGCGTTTTGTTTGCTCGATATCCGATCGAAAAACTGACCCTTTTGTTCGTGCTCGATTTTTTTTTTTTTTATTATTTTTTAATTTATTTTATTTGTTCGTTTATTCGACATCCTACTTTCTGGATTCTCATTTTTTCTCACTGTCTGTTTGACGATCGAAAAACTGACCCTTTTGTTCGTGCTCGATTTATTTATTTTTAAAATTTATTTTATTTGTTCGTTTATTCGACATCCTACTTTCTCGATTCTCACTTTTTCTCACCGTCTGTTTGACGATCGAAAAACTGACCCTTTTGTTCGTGCTCGATTTTTTAATTTTTAATTTTTTATATTTTTAAAAAATTCTTTTATTTATTTTATTTGCTCGTTTATTCGACATCCTACTTTCTCGATTCTCACTTTTTCTCATTGTCCATTCGACGATTCTCTCACGAGCATATGCCATACGAATTCTCCCAACGTCGTAGTAAAATAATCCTCGCGAGATATCTCGCGAATACTGCGCATCAGCATAAATCCACTCGACACTCTCGACCAGCAGACACGAAAAGATCGAGTGATAATAATAACAATAAAACGTGGATTTGTTGCATGGGATAGAATCAAGGATTTCGGCTATTTTCTCGTACATTTTGTCCCCCCAATTTGGCAAATATTATCGTCAATAAAGTTTGAAGCAAAAAGAGTCGAATCCGCGCAATCCGTGAACCGGGGTTCGGCCTTTTTCACACGTTGCTTAATATTTGATAAAAAAAAAAATATTGTAAAAAATAAGAAAAGAAAAAATTTATCGCTTTAAAACTACAGTCTGAACATTGACTATTCATTTTTCGAGTTTTTTATTTTTTCATTTATAATTGCGGTTCACCGAGTTATTAGGATTCACGTTCGAGGATCGAGGGTTAAACATTTTTAGAAATTAAAGAAATTCACGATATTTTGTTCGATATGTTCGACTAAACGTTTTTTTTTGGTAAATCCCAAAAATTGTGTCATTGCAGCAAGAAATATTCTAGAAAGTCTCTTCGGAAGCAAATTTTCGTCGTTCCAATCGTAAATTTCGCTGACAATTCCGTTAGAAACGAAATATACTGCCAAAATAACGAAAATTTTGAAATTATCGAAAAATATTTAGTTTATCGTGTTCAACAAAATATCGACGATTTTTTAACAAAATTTCATTTCCAGTCCAAATATATCGTTCGCTACACTCCGCTGGCTTGAATTTTTCCAATAATAAACTTTGCTGCAGTCTCTGCGATGGACCGGAAGTCGAGAACATATGGAATTGAATTTTTCCTTTTCTAGCACTTTCCTCAGTTCTTCCGGTCCAACGTCCAATGGAAAAAAAGCTCCAGATCGCTTTTCGGATCGCCAGAAGATTATTTTTTTCCGCTGGGATTTGTTGGCTGCTCGAATCTCTTACGTCTCATGGGAACTTTGCGCAGAGGCGTTCTCAGACGCTCTGGAAAATTCATAAATAATTGATGCTCGGACGCGAGGATGTTACATTTCGACCCTGAGACTCTTCCATACGTTTTTACTGCGGGGATCGGTCGCGAGCCTTTATTGTTTATATATCTTCGGTGATTCGTGCCTTGATAACTTACTATAAATTCTATCAAATGCTTCATTCATAAATTTCAATCTCATTTTCGATCCCAGCAGGAAAAATCAAACGTACAACGTCACGTTGAATTTTCATTCAGATTTTCCGAGGAATATCGAGTCCGTGATAAATCGCGTTGAGGTGCAAGTTCGATATTGCATTTTCAGGACGATTGAAAAGTGGAGAATGGTCAACGAGGTCAGAGAAATTTCAAGTTTAAATTTATCGTCAAATATATTAGCGCACGAATCGTCAAAAACGTTTGCAAAAAAATAAAGCGGTTAAACGATTTTTCCAAAAACTAAGATTTTCGTAAAATTCAAAAAATCATAAAATTTAAACCGTTCAACCGATATTCCCCAAATTCAATACCAACCTTCCCATTATGATGCTCTATGTATAAAAAAAAAATTAGTAATAAATCTTAAAATTTGCGCAAGTTAGAGCGTCGACACCCTTTTTTTGAAAATTTCAAAATGCCGTAGAATTCGTATTTTTCTAGCAATTCCAATAAAATTCTCAGAGAATGAAGAGCTTGTATAGATTGACATCTGTGCAAAACGGGAGCCCTGTAGCTCAAACCGTTCTCGAGTTACGAAGGTTTCAATTTTACAGTGCCAGAACATACACACGCACACACATCCGGACATTTTTTCTAGATACGATTTTTCGATGTTTTGGAACATTTTAAGCACATTGACATTGAAAACTGGAAAAAAAAAATTTTCACCCTCACATAGATTCTTCTATAAGGAAGCAAAAGAAATGAAAAACGTGCTAAGCAAATGTATAAGCAATTCAAATTCCCAGACTTGTCGTTTTCTCGTAGACGTGCCACCCACGATCGTGGCTATCCGTCAGCATTGACACGACAGAATCGGCAATTGTAATTACAATTGAGTATGCAAAAAAAAAGTGATGGAATCTTCCTTCCCTGAATTTTTGGATCCCAAAAAAAAAAAAGAAAGTACCGCTACTCTTAGATTCACGTGGACAGGTAGACGGGAGCAACGCTCGGGTTTACGCGCTTACCCGAACGAAACTTCGAGATCTTTTTTTGGCAAAGAAAATTGAAACGAAAAACGTTTTGTCATTTTGGAACCTGCACATTGCTTGATATTTATATTTAAATTTTGTAAATTTCCAATTGTGACCGTGATAGTGCGATTGATATGAATAAACTTTTAGAAATGTCAATCAGTTCGTAAAATGAAGCGATTGGCAATTTTTTAATTCATAATTTTTTATAATATTTTTTTTATAATTTTAAATTACAATTTATAATTGCGACCGTGATAACGCGATTGTTGGTTGAATTTTTAGAAATTTCAATCAATTCGTAAAACGAAGTGATTGGCAATTTTGAAATTATCCAAACTTATCGTCAGTAAGGTTCAAGGTCAAGTTGATTCGGATTTGATTTCGAACAAACTATGTATCCAGATCGGAGTCTTGCTTGCCGGAGATAATTTTTTCTCAACGAAAGTCTCCTGACCATCAGGAATGAGTTTCCTTTTGTCGTAGACTTCCTGCTGGACGACTTATCCTTTGACCCAGAGAATACGAAGCATCATTCCTGGAGAGCGAATCTCCAACACTCTCCTTTTGCTCTTCTTCCGCCTTGAGATGATCGATTCCTCGTCGCGACTAGTCTCCGCGGCAGCAGGTTACTTGGACATCGGTGAGGCTAAGTTATTCGAGGAGAGGAGCGACATTGAATATTCTCATCTATTTTCTTGATCTCGCATGTACTCTCGCTGGAGGATGCGACAAAATCAAATAAAATAAAATGAGAAAAGAAAAGCGCATGGTTGATGGGGCGAGCAGAGGAAGATCGGAGAAGCAGAAGATTTATTACAGGATTTTTCACGTGGAAGATCTCTTCTCGATTTCCTCTCATCCTTTTCATTTCGGAGCAGAAAAAAAGAAGAAAAAAAAGGGTGGAGAAGAAGGGAGAGGATCGAAGGAAAAATGGACATAATTTTGTTCAGAGTAGCGAAGAAATTTCGACTTTTTCGTGTAGAAAAGTTGTCTGTGGAGTTTACATTCACTGGAAATGAAATTTTGTTAGTCGATATTTTACTGAATACGGTAAACTAAATATTTTTTGATAATTTCAAAATTTTCGTTATTTTGGCATTATATTTCGTTTCTAACGGAATCGTCAGCGAATTTTTCGAGTGGAACGACAAAAATTTGCTTCCGAAAAGACTTTCCAAAATTTTATTTGCTGCAATGACACAATTTTTGGAATTATTCAAAAAAACGTTTAGTCGTTGCGGAGTGAATGAAACATTTCCGTTACGAAACGTGCAGAATGTAAATTTGCATGAAAACGAAATGAAACTTTCGAGAATAATTCAGCAAATTTTCATTTTGGTCCATGAAACATTTTTCAGGAATATCAAAATTAATCATAATCCAAAGCTGTTTATGCTGCAAATGAAATTCTTTGTTCTTGATTTTCTTCGTTATGCAGAGTGAAAATGGCACGAAGGATTATGCAACCAGAGAAAAAATATTCCATTCTTGGCCACTTGGAATCAGAAGAGATTTTATCTCGCTTCGGCTGACCCCCAAAAATTCCATATTTCAATGGTCTCATCCGCCTTCATCAGCATACGGGGTCGCGGGCACGTTTAATTTACGTTTATTTAGTCTCTTTCACGCGGCTTACGATTCAGTCGGGCATTTTAAGGTGGTGAGTCGAAGTTCTAATTCAAAGAGTAAAAATGATGGTGTTTTTGCTTCCTCATAGAGTTTTCAATGTTATTGTGCTTAAAACGTCCCAAAACATCGAAAAATCGTATCTAGAAAAAATTTCCAAATGTGTGTGTGTGTGTATGTTCTGGCACTGTAAAATTGAAAGCTTCATAACTCGAGAACGGTTTGAGCTACAGGGCTCCCGTTTTGCACAGATGTTAATCTATACAAGTTCTTCATTCTCTGAGAATTTTGTTGGAATTGCTAGAAAAATATGAATTCTACGGCATTTTGAAATTTTCAAAAAAAAGGTGTCGACGCTCTAACTTGCGCAAATTTAAAGATTTATTACTAATTTTTTTTTTTATAAATAGAGTATCATAATAGGAAGGTTGGTATTGAATTTGGGGAATATCGGTTGAACGGTTAAAATTTTATGATTTTTCGAATTTTACGAAAATCTGAGTTTTTTGAAAAATCGGCAAACCGCGTTTATTTTTGCAAACTTTGTAAAATATTGTGTATAAGTCTGTACTTTCTCTTTACTTTCTAGAAAAGTTGTCGAAATTATTTTTAAAAATACGAATTTTGCAACATTTTGAAATTTTCAAAAAAAGGGTTTCGACGCTCTAACTTGCGCAAATTTAAAGATTTATTACTAATTTTTTTTTTTATAAATAGAGTATCATAATAGGAAGGTTGGTATTGAATTTGGGGAATATCGGTTGAACGGTTAAAATTTTATGATTTTTCGAATTTTACGAAAATCTGAGTTTTTTGAAAAATCGTCCAACCGCTCAAATTTCTGCAAATTTTGTCAAATTTTGTGTATAAGTGTTCCTCTTTACTTTCTAGAAAAGTTTTCCAAATTATATAATTTTAAATGTAAATAAAAAAAACGCTGCAAATTAAAATTTGCAAATTGTTTCGTAAAGATTCGATAAATCCATACGAACGTAACGAACAAACGATTTGGATCGAAGTTTTTCGATCTTCAAGGTTCATGAGATCCGATGACGCACATGGTGTCCGCGTTCGCGTACGTTAAACTTGGACGCAAACGTCACGGCTATTAGGAACTTGATCATTATTCTCTTCCTATCGAGAAAATTTCTTTGTTTTCAAGCTTGAGGGGAAAGATCACGCGATCCGGCTCATCCGATCGCGATGGAATATTACGAAGAAAGTGTCGAAAAGAGTTTTCGAGACGATGATCCTGACGAGCAACACATTGTTGACGGAATATTTGGAGGCGATCGTGTAACCGGTGCACGTCTTTACGAGCCTCTCGCGTTTGTTGTGGACGCGAGCAGCGATCGCGTACTCGCACATGCAATTGCGTCATACGATGGAACAGTTTGAAGAAAAAAAAAAAAAAGAAACAGAGAGAACGTAGGCGAAGGGGAGCTCGAGAGAAATCATGTTGCTGAATTTTTAGCCCAGTTCGTACGTCATCGAAGTTAAGCCTTCAATCCGTGAACTTTTTTCAATCTCCCTAACTCGATGAACGCACTGTCACGACCGTAATTATAAATTTAAAAATCTAAAAAAAATCCTGCTCAATTTTCAGACTGTTTTTTTTTTTTCTTATTTTTTATAATATATTTTTCATCAAATATTAAATCGTATGGCGACGGTCAGATCTAAATTTTTGTTTTCAGTTTTTCTTACATACAAAATGGTTTGCGAGCCCAAGTTCATTAAAAAAATTTGTTACAAATTGACTAAAGAACAACATACTCCAAATCCAAGATTTTCCGAGGTAATCTGCATTTTTTATATAACTAGGGTCCATCACGCGCGCTGAAGCGCGCGAACGGTTTTCTGGTAGCGCTGCAGCGCTCCTTTTATGTATAATAACTTATCGAGATATGGGACAGCTTTTTGAAACCAACTTATTTTGGAACAGAATTCGGACCTCCACTTTTTCCTAGTGAAAACCATGGCTCAAATTTTTTAAAGTTGGCGCCGCCACAACCTTTTTTTGCTCTATATTATAATTTTTCGGACCTCCACTCTTTCTTATTGTGAGTGATGGAGAAAGTCTCTTTTAGTCATTTGCGTTCCTGGATCATATTTCATCCACAATTTTTGAAAAAAAATACATATATATATTTCAACCCCGAAGCTGTGGCTCTATGACGAGTTTTCGTAGATCTGGCAATTCCCAGTGATGGAGAAAGACCCCCTGCGTGCTCTCGTGAAGAGTTCTAGTTAATCGCGTTCCCGGATAAATTTTGATCCACGATTTTTGAAAAAAAAATATATATAAATTTAAATCCCGAAGCTGTGGCTCTATGACGAGTTTTCGTGGATCTGGCAGTTCCCAGTGATGGAGAAAGTCCCCCTGCGTGCTCTCGTGAAGAGTTCTAGTCGATCGCGTTCCGGGATAAATTTTGATCCACAATTTTTGAAAAAAAAATATATATAAATTTAAATCCCGAAGCTGTGGCTCTATGACGAGTTTTCATGGATCTGGCAGTTCCCAGTGATGGAGAAAGTCCCCCTGCGTGCTCTCGTGAAGAGTTCTAGTTAATCGCGTTCCCGGATAAATTTTGATCCACGATTTTTGAAAAAAAAATATATATATAAATTTAAATCCCGAAGCTGTGGCTCTATGACGAGTTTTCGTGGATCTGGCAGTTCCCAGTGATGGAGAAAGTCCCCCTGCGTGCTCTCGTGAAGAGTTCTAGTTAATCGCGTTCCCGGATAAATTTTGATCCACGATTTTTGAAAAAAAAAATATATATAAATTTAAATCCCGAAGCTGTGGCTCTATGACGAGTTTTCGTGGATCTGGCAATTCCCAGTGATGGAGAAAGTCCCCCTGCGTGCTCTCGTGAAGAGTTCTAGTCAATCGCGTTCCCGGATAAATTTTTATCCACCATTTTCGGAAAAAAGAAATAAAAAAATTTTCGATCCCGAAGCTGAGGCTCTATTACGCGTTTTCGTAGATCTGGCGATTCTGCGTGATGGAGGAAGTCTCCCTGCGGGTCCTCGTGAAGAGTTCTAGTCGATTGCGTTTCTGGAAAATTTTTTACTCACCATTTTCGGAAAAAAAAAATAAATAAAGTTTTAATCCCGAAGCTGAGGCTCCCTGACACGTTTTCGTAGATCTGGCAATTGCCAGTGATGGAGAATGTCCCCCTGCGTGCTCTCGTGAAGAGTTCTAGTCAATCGCGTTCCCGGATAAATTTTTATCCACGATTTTTGAAAAAAAAAATACATATAAATTTAAATCCCGAAGCTGTGGCTCTATGACGAGTTTTCGTGGATCTGTCAATTCCCAGTGATGGAGAAAGTCTCCAAGCGTGTCCTCGAGAAGAGTTCTAGTATATTCCACTTTCATGCATACGAAAAAAAGTTTTATTCCGATAGGAACATATAACCGCAAGCGTATATACGCAACTGTCAAATCAACAGCCGGAACTGTCAGACTGACAGTGGGAGAGTCAAAACACGGTGTATAACAGTACCGACCAATCACAGGACGAATAAAACGACAACAATAACGTTCGAGATATATCGTTACTTAGAACTTTTTATAAGGGGAAACAACATTTCGAAAACATTTTACGAACGATTTTTTTGAAAAAATAAATAACGCTTCTTCGATGTTACATAAAAGTGTATGCAAAGTTTTGAGAGGCCTCACCATTTAGAAATCGAAATATTTAATGTTGAAAATTGCAACTTTTAACACACGCTCTTATGAGAAACTACTGAAAATTGTGATTTTTATAAATAAATATCTCGACTTCTACATGGTGAAACCTTTTAAAATTGCACGAGCTATTAGACATCACTGTTCTCTTTGTGTGGTGCAAATTTAAAGAAATTCTATCGATAGAAAATTTTGCATACAACGTCCTTAAGCAAAGTGCGAAGAAGGCCCGACGAAAACGAGCCCAGTTCAAGGGTTGAGGGTTAATGACGTTTGAAAATCGAGCATTCGAGTCGTTCGGCAGTGAAACTTTTGGAATCTGCATGATTATCACAATAATCGTCTCTTTAATAAAAATACCCGCGACCATGAAAAATGATGGTGGCTAACCATCACACTGAAAACAAAATTTTTGTTCGATACGTTCGACCAAACATTTTTTTGAATAATCCCAAAAATAGTGTCACTGCAGCAATAAATATTCTAGAAAGTCTCTTCGGAAGCAAATTTTAGTCGTTCAAATGGTAAATTTCGCTGAAAATTTCGTTAGAAACGAAATACACTGTCAAAATAACAAAAATTTTGAAATTATCAAAAAATATTTAGTGTTCAACAAAATATCGACGATTTTTACCAAAATTTCATTTCCAGTGTAACGCAGCGAATTCGAATAGCACTTTATCGTTTTCTATAATCGTATGAATCATTCGATCGCCAATAAATCGAAACGGTAAATCAATTTAGCGTGTCAATGACATTTGCACCAAAGTGTGACGCCATAAGTGTTGAAATCGTGTATTTACGATTACGCTGTTACTGTGCGATGACGACAACTCTCCATGGACTCTTTTCCCGAGTTTGTGAATGTATATCGTTCGCGCTGGACCGCATTCCACTTGGAGCAAGATCGAAGCCACTTCGTCATCGGTCTACGTTCGAGTGCATTGCGCTTGATACGCTGCGTTGATGAAATGTGTCTTCGAATGCTTCGGCCCACAAGCAGTTCCGGGGTAATCGGCCGAGCGAGAGATCGCACGGTATCGTACACGTACGTTTCCTTTACGAACGTGCACGATCAGCTTGTTCGAGGAGCGAGGAACACGTTGGCCTTGACCGACGACGACGACGACGACGACGACGAGAACGACAACGACAACGACAACGACGACGACGATCAAGACTCAGCGACCATCGCTTTTTGCTCTTGGACTTGATATTTGTTTTTTATTTTTTGTTTCTTTTTTTTTTTTAACCTGTTGCCACGTCGTATCCAGTTTCGTCGCGTCATCGAACACGCCTAAGCACATTCCTCGGTGCAGTCGCTATCGAGACTGTTTCCTTTCATTGCGATAGACCAAAATAGTCGAAACGCTTTACAGGGTCACCGAGACAAACTTTCTCTCACAGTCGCACAACGAACGAAAGTTCCCATCGATATATATAGTCGTCCTGTTCGAAGGCACTCCGGACTAGTGCTCCAACATCGCGGAGCCCGGATCAACTGGTTTTTTACCGACGAACCGTACCATCTCGATCTACAGATGATTTTTCAACATGCTCACTAATTATTGGGACGATCCATATCCACCCTTCGGCCATTAAAAATCCTGCTCAACATTTTCCTATTTTTTTATCTCGGAATATCGATCAATCGCCCGACAAAACTGGAAACCTGCTTTCCAGTTATCTCCCGAGCATGCCTGCAGCTGATCGAAAGCTTTTAGGGCTTGCCAAGGACTTTTTTTTTGGTTCCCTTGACTCAAGCCATTTATTATTCATTTTGATTTTTTTTTTTTTTTTTTTTTTTTTTTTTAAACTGACAGCCATTGGAACGTTGGTACGTGAGACCGAGGATCTCCAAGATTAAGTAACTATGGGCAAGGTCGATACTTGGTTCGGTGACGCCTTAGCCTAGGCCCTGAAATAGAATTTGGTCCATGTATCACTGTGGCCAGGATTCTGGAGCTCTCGCAGGACCAGAAACGGTGAAATGAGCCAAAAGGGATAACCCTCATCCGTCAACGTTTTTTTAAGCACCCTATTGGCTTGACCAGGTTCTTCGTGCTATTATCGATACAAAAATCTGAAAAAATTCGTGGTCAATCTTCAAACTGTTCTTTTAAAGCGAGAATTAAAAAAAAAAAAATCTTTTTTTATAAATTTTTTCAACAAATATGTTTTTGGTTTTTTTTTATGTTCGATAATCCAAAAAACCTAAAAGATTCTTTTAGTGGATAGATGAATCTAGGTATTGATCGGAGGAATGATTGAAATTTCGATTTTTGACAAGATGGCGACTCCGAAAAAAAATATTTCCATGTTCGACTAAATTTTTTTCGTTCAAATGTTTAAAAAATGTAGAAACAATTATCGGAAATCTTATTGCTTCGATCAATGCACTGAAAATAAAATTTCGTTGGAAAAGATTGATATTTTGTTCGATACGGTCGACTAAACGTTTTTTTTTTTTTTTGAATAATTGCAAAAATTGTGTCACTGCAGAAAGAAATATTCTAGAAAGTCTCTTCGGAAGCAAACTTTTGTCGTTCCAATTTCGCTGACAATTCCGTTAGAAACCAAAATACTGCCAAAATAACGAAAATTTTGGAAATTATCGAAAAATATTTAGTTTATCGTGTTGAAACAAAATGTCGACGATTTTTAACAAAATTTCATTTCCAGTGTAAAAACTCTGCATTTTGGCCGATATATTCAGAGCCCGAAACTTTCTCAAGAAAACAACGAGCGCTCGAAGTTCCAGAACATTTGAAACACACACCCCCGCAGTTGCAACTGAAACGACGTAAAATGGAAGATGCGGAACTGCCTGATCGACGAATGCTCGTGCCGGAAAGTCAATCGCGCATGTGCAGATCGTTCAGTGTTTCCCCAATGAATTTCTTTGTCAAGATTTCTGCGTAAAGATTGTTCTGGAAACTCAAAAAACGTTCCAGAACACTCGAGAACATTCCGGAGAACACTCGCCTTTAGAAATTCCTAAAGGAATGGTGGGAGTTGTTGCTGTAAATAAATAAAAATTGAAACTTCGTTTATTAAGTATAAAAAAATCGGACGGACTTTGCGGAAGCTCGAGAACTCGTGTTAGCGATTTATATTTATTTGATAAAACCGTTGAGATAATTGTCATGTGTTTTATTTTGCTATAGCTCGATCGTCGATTTAGTTGTGTTGATGTGAACGACATTGAAATGATAATTTATAGATAAACGCTGTGAATGTTTGATTTTCAAATGACAGAGAATCCGGAGATTGCAATGTCTCGAGCGTATAAACGATTTTGTTTTAATCCATGGATCATCTTTGTGTTCGTGGCAATCGTCACCGATGAAATCAACAAGAGACGAGGAATCCTCGGAGCACGAAAATTATTCAGAATAACGAACAAAATATTCGCGAGCAACTCTGACGTACAAAATGTTCTCGTTTCGTAGAATTTTACAAATATATTGAAAGATTTTTATCGCAGGACCAAGTTCCAAAAGATCGGCATAAATGTATGAGCCACCGAATCAACCGCTCAATTTTTTCAAATCCAAAATACAAAATCAAACTTTTTGTAAAACCCATAGAAACGTTTTTGTCCAATGAAAAGTTTCATTAATTCTCATCGACGATTCTAAGCAAACTTTTATTTTTTACAATCCCTTTCAGCTTTTGAATTATTTTTAAGGATTCAATTCCTTTTTGCCAGGACCTTGTGGAACTCGAATTCACTCTCCAAAAGTTAATTCGAGGAATATGGAGCAGCTTCGAGCGTCTCTAGTCACATTTCCGCGCTCCCACGTGCGAGACACCAAATGGGGTCTCGAGATAAAAACAAATTTCCCCATGAAAAAATATTCAACATTTTTCTGACTATGGACCAAAAGGATGTTTTTATAAAGAAACAATCGTCACGTCACAAATCATCAACGTGGCTATATCGAAAGATTCCACACCATAAATTTTCCTGTGACACTGTAAACCGCCATGGCGTAGACCATCACGTTACACCATAAATAACACCATAACACCATGACATTCGAAAGTTCGAATTTCTAATCTTTCCCTCGTTTTCCCATAAGAAAGAAAAGAATAAGAAAATAGCTTCATAATGAGAATCCAGAAAAGGGTATTTATGGGATTTTTCGAACGAGTCGATTGTCGAATTTTCGTAAAAATACAAAAAACTTTTGGCATCACTTGAGGAATGAAAAAAAAAATACGACAATAGAATGTTGGTTTAAATTTTATTTAAAAAACACTGAAGAAAAACTATAGAAAAAACAATAATTTATCGACAAGAAACTTTCTCGACATCCTCGACACATGGGGGTTGGCTAGAGCGAACACAGCGAACTGCAAAACTTTAAAAACCGTCTGCCAACTAAAAACTGGCTCCGCGATCGTACAACCGTTGCTCGTCACTTACAGTCACAGATTCAAAGTTGAGCTCGTCTGTCTGGCTAGAAATCCCCATCGAACTACGAGGACTTACTTGCTAATTACAAAAGTGGAGAATGGGGTCACTCGGATGACTCTTCTGTGATCGAGCGAGGCTAGACGAATGCATGTTCGGGCGTACGATGAAACAATTTAAAAGCCAAATTAAATCGATCCTTTATTCGGGCTCCGAACTCTCGAGACTCTCGTTGCAGCGACGAAACTCGATACCAATTTTGCATCGATCGTTGAATGATGCTAATTTTTTTTTTCTACCCTGATTCTCGAATATTCGTCCACGCAGTCTCCCATTTTATTCCTTTGGCCCTGGCGGAGCATCCTGCGCACGCAGCATGTAAAATCATTCGAAAAACACATGGAAATTGATTTTCGCACGTTTAGCTGAGGAAAACGATCGCCAGGGACTCGCTCCCAGTTTCTCTGCAATCCTCCATCTTGTGTTTTCATGATTCGATCAATTTTTCAAAAGTAACGTAAACGTGGTGATCGGTAATGCAAAAGTTTCGTAGTTGCACTTTCTTTTGGAAGAAAATCTGCAATGCCGATCGGTAGTGCCTTTTGTATTTTTATTCCCTCCGATGCGAAGGATAAAAATTGGTAAAGTAACGAAGCAGAAGTTTCGAAAGACTCGCCAACGGCAATTGCTAAGAATAAACTCATAAGAACAAAGATTTCTTCGTTCTATAGACGTTCGTGTATTTGAGAAAATTCGAAAATCCTGATGGAAGGAAATCGGCTTGGGGAAAATTAATCCTGATGGATTTTTTGTTTGGAGACTTTTTCTATTGGCCAGGATCGGAAATCGGTTGGGCGAAAATTTTCACGAGACTGCGATCGATTTGAGGCCGTAGCCAATCTGCAAAACGTTGCTCGCGTTTTTGTTCTGTAATCTCTTCAATTTGGAGTCTTGGCTCAAAATTCAAAATCTTGAGCTCCGATCGCCTTCGCGATACCGCGATTTTCGTTCGATCGGTATGACCTTCTGGTCGTCAATTTACTCGCTGGTTTTAAATTTCATAATTTCTGTTTTCAATTGGTAATTCGTGACCTCAAAAACCTGACGATACCGATTTTCATTGAAATTGTTTATTAGAACGATCGGTTATGGCTTTCGATCGGTTTCGATCGACATGAAAAATGCAGCCACAGAAATGCTCCCTCGGACGAGTATTCTTGGCAAAACTTAATTCAAAATTGGAAAAAAAATGTTTCGGACTTTTTTTTTTTCTGCAAGTCACAAACACATTTTGCTAAGTACGCGTTTACCCAAAATGCAGATTACGAACGTATTCTCGACGCATTAGGACAGAGGCTTATGTAAAAGCTCGCGACACGTTCAGTGTTCTTCCGATATCGAATTTATAAATTCGTATTGGACGTTAGAAAGAATGCCTTTCGACTATATGCGATCGTCAAAAGGCCAGAGTAGCTCGTGCCGATTTTTCGCTAGAGTACGAGAAGCGCCGCTGGGCGAACCGTTATATACATAAAGCATCAAATCGTGACACTTTATTGAAATCGATTTTGCATCGAGTTGGTACAAAGTCCACGAGGCTCGATACCGATCCTCGCAATTGTGAATTACGCAACCGGAAAACAAATTGAATCTTTCGAAAAACAACAAGTTTTTACCCCCGAACTGGTTGCGACCGTTTCAAGGACGAATTTTAAAGAAATAATAAATTCTTCATTTACGTCGGATAATTGAGTAATTGGTATTAGAAATTCATTAGGAAAAGTGTCAAAAAATGATTTTTAAAATCGATCGAATTGTCAGGAATTCCAAATTTTACATTTTCTTGTTCCGAATCATTTCTCTGGCGCATTGTAATCCATGTGGGAGCGAGTTAACCTTGATTTTTGCTGGAGACCTTCGAGAAACTCTCGAGCTAGTCGGTTAGCATAAAGCCTACAAGATTTTTTGTCTCACTTTTATTTTTCGTTCTCATCTCATCACCTCAATTTTTGCAATCGCTCGTAACAGGGGGCCTCTCGTAAGTATAAGACGATGAGTGACGACATCGGGGCCGAAAAATGTCCTCGGGGTCTTTGAGCCTCTGGACGCGAATAATATTGGAGTTTTTTAATTTTAATGCTTGCATGATATGAAACATTCGATACGCACGTGGATTACAATTACAATATTTCGAGTTTCTTCAAAGTCACAGTTTTTAAGAACTGAATATTTAACTAAATCAGCTTTTTTCATTATTTTTTCCTTTATAAAACTCTTTTTATGCTTTTATCAAATTTTTAAAAAAACTTCATAAAGTGCATAGATTTTAGTAGTTTTTGCTTCCTCATAGAGGAAGCTATGTGAGGGTGAAATTTTTTTTTTCCAGTTTACAATGTCAATGTGCTTAAAATGTTCCAAAACATCGAAAAATCGTATCTAGAAAAAATGTCCGAATGTGTGTGTGTGTGCATGTTATGGCACTGTAAAATTGAAAGCTTCGTAACTCGAGAACGGTTTGAGCTACAGGGCTCCCGTTTTGCACAGATATTAATCTATACAAGCTCTTCGTTCTCTGAGAATTTTGTTGGAATTGCTAGAAAAATACGAATTCTACGGCATTTTGAAATTTTCAAAAAAGGGTGTCGACGTTCTAACTTGCGCAAATTTTGAGATTTATTACTAATTTTTTTTTTTTATAAATAGAGTATCATAATAGGAAGGTTGGTATTGAATTTGGGGAATATCGGTTGAACGGTTTAAATTTTATGATTTTTCGAATTTTACGAAAATCTTCGTTTTTTGAAAAATCGTCCAACCGCTCTAATTTCTGCAAATTTTGTCAAATTTTGTGTATAAGTCTTCCTCTTTACTTTCTAGAAAAATTGTCCAAATTATTCAATTTAATTTTAATAAATTAATTAATTAAAAAAAAAATACATTCTTTTTATTATTTATCATTTGTACTTTTTTATTTTTTTTTTTTTTTTTCGAAAAATCGAATCGCGTCGGTCTTGGCTCTTGAGCAGGCGTGTTTATAATTCGAGGAATTTTTGGACTCGTTTTTCGAAAGGGAGATGAAATTCGTGCCGCAGGGAAAAAGATATTCGAGTGAGAAAACAAAGCGTAGAAGCTTCGCTTTCGAATGAATTTTTTTTTTTTTTTTTTTCAGTGTGTATTCGCGTATGGCTGGTTTTTCCCGTTATTCTCCGGCATCCGCGGCACGTCAATCGAATGTTTCTTCTAAGAGAGCATCGAACAGAATGCGCGCGAATCCCCAACTCTTGTTTTTTCTTTCATTCTTACGTTTTTTTTTTTTTTTTTGTGTTTGTTACTCCGTGCTGCAGAGAATACCGCTAGGTTCTCAGAAACTTACGCAGCAAATGATCGAGACCACATCTAAACGCTCGTATCGGTAGAAATGAGAAAAAATTCTTTGTCAATCTGCGGAAGAAAAAAATTTTCAAACAATCATTCGCTAGGCCATCGAACGTCGTGACGATTTCCACCGGAAGTTCCGGTCCGGAACGGTCGTGCTACAAAATACAATCCGAAAATAACTCCAAAAAAATAAAAATCCAAAAATTTTTGGCCTTCTATAGACAATTAATCCTGAGACTTCAAAATTGTGTCGATTTTTTGGAAATAAATTTCTCTCTGTTTCGCGTGCTGAGGAAATTATCCAGCGAGCCTTTCCCTTCGATCATTTTGACGATTTCCACCGGAAGTTCCGGTTCGGAACGATCCTGGTACAAGATGCAATTCGAAAATGATTTAAAAAAAAATAAAATTCAAAAAAATGGAAATCTTCTATGAATAATTAAGCCTGGAGCTTAAAAATTGTGTCGATTTTTTGGAAATAAATTTTTCTCTGTTTCGCGTGCTGAGGAAATTATCCAGCGAGCTTTTCCCTTCGATAATTTTGACGATTTCCACCGGAAGTTCCGGTTCGGAACGATCTTGGTACGAGATGCAATTCGAAAATGATTTAAAAAAAATAAAATTCAAAAAAATGGAAATCTTCTATGAATAATTAAGCCTGGAGCTTAAAAATCGTGTCGATTTTTTGAAAATAAATTTCTTTCCCATTTCTTGTGTCGAGGAAATAATCCAGCGAGGGTTGAATTTTGTATACAAACGGAGGCGTACGCCAAACATTAGGAAACATGATAAAAGTGTTGAGATCGTTCTCATCGAGCATCAGGAGTATTCTGTGCGGCTCTGCGTAGCAGATTGATGTTTTATTCAACGATCGTACGTAGCGAATTCGTGAACTTCGTACCTCGTACGAAGTTCTGTACGACACTTCCTCATGCTCCGAAAAGTAAGGCTGAAAAGGATTTTGTCGGTGTCCCGTCCTCCCACAATGGCGTCGCCATTTTGGTAGCAAAGATTTTTCACGCAATTTTCACTTGACGAATTTGCCAGATCGGAAAATCCCGCTCACGCAAATTTCACGCAAGAGACACGTGAGCAGCCGAAAAAAATCGATTTCTAGAAAATTCGAACTCGCTTTCTCACGCGCCACTCTCCGCCCGAGCGATCGGAAGAAATGGGAATACGAAAGCGAACGGGATGAAAAGAGACTCCGCCGGGTCATCGAGATTGCAACAGGATTCGCTTCACGACGTTGTGGTGACACAACGATCACAACGTATGGCTCTTTGTGCCTCAACAAATACATATATATACATATATATATTTATGTGGAAATATGTTGATCGGAAGTTTAGTAGAAGCAAGTGGGTCACTCGTACTATCCAAATGAATCGCCATCTGCAAAAACCGTTGCGTATTCTTCGTTATGAGTAGAAAGGATTCAAAATCTGCATTTTTTTTACGACTTCCGGTTTTTTTTTTTTTCATTTCTTACGAATCGCCTCGTTCGGGAGTCTGGACGTTCAGATTATTACGGCAAAATGTTAGAGAATGTGTTAATTTTGAAAATTCGAGCCAGACACTGGAAATGAAATTTTGTTAAAAATCGTCGATATTTTGTTGAACACGATAAACTAAATATTTTTGGATATTTTCAAAATTTTCGTTATTTTGGTAGTTTATTTGGTTTCTAACGGAATTTTTAACGGAAAATTTGCTTCCGAAGAGACTTTCTAGAATATTTCTTACTGCGATGACATAATTTTTGGGATTATTAGAAAAAAAAAAAACGTTTAGTCGAACGTATCGAACAAAATATCGATTTTTTCCAACAAAATTCTGTTTCCAGTGGATCAGTATTTTTCAGACAAAAGGAAGAAACGATTCGAAAAAATTTTACGAGAACGTTTAAAATTCGATTAAATGAAAAATCGTAACTTTTCGTTGATAAATGAAAAAAAAAAAAAAAAAAAACATAAATTTTGATCAAAATGGTAAATATTGTTGTTTTCGAAAAAAACCAAAAAACGAGATTCAGGAAAAGAATGTGTTGACAGTTTTTTGCTTACGTTGCAGTGACGTTAACGTTTTACATTTTTCACCGTTACGGTCAACGAAAATCACGATTTGACGTTGGATTCCGTAAGATCGAGACTATCAGGTTGTTCGAGAAGTTTGTTGCCATACGAATGGAAAATAGGACGTAGGACAGTTTTCCAAACTGTCATACGAATACGACAATAAATACAAAATGGATCAAGCAGTCTCTGGTCGTCGATCCAAGAGCAAAGAACAGCATGAATTTTCCATAAATCTCATTTTTTACAAATCTCTGTACGGTTTTCGAGCGATCGTTTCCATAGACGCCATGAATCGGTTTCTTCCTGCGGAAGATACCGAGATTAATCATTTCTGATATATTCATCGGAAAAAGTATTACACAAGCTAGATACTTGGCGTCTAGACCGGTCGAGCGAGTAGCACGATTATGGTAAACGCGATAAGAAGCCAAAAGATGATAAAATTGTTACGTGAAAATGGACCACGACGTCGAGAAATTGAAAAACGAAGTAAATTTCAAATGTGCATATAAATTTGTAGGTCCTAAGAGGAAAATTCCAAAGATGTGAGGAGCGAATTGATGAAGAGGCAAAAGTGTGAATCGAGAAGGAACGTGGACGAGATTTTTGGGAAAGTTGATTCGAAAAAATGGAAAATTATGAAATAAATGAAGAAAAAAAAAGAAAAGGAGAGCGTTGATCCTGTGACAAGAAGTTTGGCGATGAGGAGCACAAAGAAAAACGCTGCAACGACTTGGCGTCGTTCCAATTAAGGGCTCGGTTTCGTTCTGTCCCGGAGGACCTGCGAACAGGAAAAGCGAGTAAGAGCTCGAGCGATCGAAGGAGAAAAAGGCTGTGGCGGTTTGCGATTCAACGCGCGAGATTGTTCGCGCAAATAATAAGACGCTGCGCAGAGGAGACGCGAGCCTTAAAGAGAAAAATCGTGTGCCAGAGTATAGAAAAAGGTTCTTAACTCCCTCCTCCTTATTTGCATTTTGACGATCGGGGAATCCGATAAATCGAACATGAAAGTTTCGATGGCTGGCTCGTGTCTCCCTAGAAAAAAAAAAAAACAAAAAACAAAAAAATCTTGTTCCTTTTTTTACGAATTACAGCAATCGTCGTTTCTCTCACGATGAAAAAATGGAAGAAACGGCAGAATTTTCATGGAAATGCAACATTTTTCAGCTCGAAATGAAAATTAAAAAATATTTTATTTTCTTTTTTGTTCAATTATTTTTAATCGTAATTATTGATGCTCCAATGATAAAAAAAGAAAAAAGAAAGAAATACGATTACGGACAGCAACATTTTTCAACTCACGATGAAAATTTCCAAATATTTTTACTTTTTTTGTTTATTCAAGGATTTTCAGTCGTTATCGATGTTTCTAGGATTTTATTTCGGGAGAACGTATCCAGGTTGTGGAGCAGAAGAGTACGTCAGGGAAAGAGAACAGCGGAGGGGTTGCCAGGATATTTGATGATGGATGGTGGTGGTTGAAGGCGGCAACGTACCGGCGACGAGCGCGACGTAAATGTGCTGACTACATTAAGGCCCGGGGTATAAAAGATAGCCCGCGGTCACGATCCTATCCACAGAGCGAGGCTGATCGGCCAACAGTTCGGTTACAGTGACATAGAAAAAAAAAAAAAAAAACTAAATCTATGAAAAAATTTGTGTAAGTTTTGAAATAGAAATAAATGTCGCAGGAAAAATCGTACGGAGCGAGCGAATAGTTTGAAAAAAAAAACGTGAGAATTAAAAAAAAAAAAGGAAACGAAAGAATCGAGGCTCTCACGAGTAAAGAAAAGAAAAACTGCGAGTTTTCCTCATTAATTGAAAATTTCATTGGCATCAGTGTTTTTCATTGACTTTTTTTGAGTGATTTATTATTTGACTCGAAATAAACGTTGAGAAAAATGGAATTCGAACAATCGAAAATGTCACCGATCGTTCTGAGTACCACGACTTATTTTCTCGTGGTTGCAACCGTCGCTGCCGCCGTTGTTACTATTTTTGATTACAAACGTTCGCGCGCGAGAAAATTGGTGGAAAAGCTCGTTCAGTACGATACCGAGGTCGCTAGTCTGCCCGAACCTCCGGGACCGAAACCCTGGCCCATCTTGGGCTCTCTTCATCTTCTTGGACAATACGAAATTCCCTATATGGCTTTTGCTGATCTCGCCGAACGATACAACAGTCCTGTCATCAAATTGCGCATGGGATCCGTTCCTTGCGTCGTTGTTAACGGACTCGAAAATATCAAGGAAGTCCTTATCGTCAAGGGACAGCTGTTCGACTCCAGACCCAATTTCAAAAGATACCATTTACTTTTCTGCGGTGACAAGGAAAATTGTAAGATTTTTTTATCCAATTACTTTTTTTTATTGAAAACAAAATTTTGTTGGGATATTTTGTTCGATACGTTCGACCAAACGTTTTTTTTTTTTTTTTTGAATAATACCAAAAATTGTTCCATTGCAGAAAGAAATATTCTAGAAAGTCTCTTTGGAAGCAAATTTTTATCTTTCAAATCGTAAATTTCTCTGACAATTCCGTTAAAAACGAAATATACTGCCAAAATAACGAAAATTTTGAAATTATCTAAAAATATTTGGTTCACGGTGTTCAAAAAAATATCGACGATTTTTAACGAAATTTCATTTCCAGTTTTCTTTTTCTTCTTTCCCACTTTCTCATTCAATTTTTCTCCACATTTGTTTTTGTGGCAAAAAGTATTTTCTTCGTGAAGAAAACGAAATCGTCGAAACGATCTTTTCATGTTGGTCAAGTAACTGAAGAAATTTCCACAGTAACTTCTGGCACCCATGAGATCGACAATAAAATCGTTATCGATAAAAAAAAACGAACGAAAATGATAAAATTGATAAATAAATAAATGAGTGGATCTACTTATCGTGAGAATCGATTGCTCTGGAAAAATCGTCATTAGAATAATTAGGGCCTTCGGAAATAGTGCTCGTACGTATATTTTTCCTCGAGGCTCGATCGGATAAAACTAATTCAATCATTTGAATAGATGAATAACGTTCACCATTGTAAATGCAATTGTAAAACAGTACTCGAGTCTCTACACGACGTTTTTTTTTCAATGTCGGAATAGAAAGAAGGTTACGTGTGTTAATGACCTTGCTACAAAAGTTCTGAAAAGGCGTGAGACGTTGTGCAGAAATAAAAAGGAAAAAAAAATAAAAAAAATCAGCGTAACGCGTGTCGTACACGCAAAGAATGTTTCTCTCAAATTTCTACAACATGGTAATACGAAACTCAATGCCGAATCGTAAAGTTGCATTTTTACGGCCCTGGTTTTCTCGTATTTGAATTATTTGGCCAGGATGATCGAGGCCTCTGGTATTTTTGTTTTCTTTTACACAAATTTGGAAATCTGACGATTTGAAAATGTTAATTTCTTTTTATTTGATTTTGTTTTTCGTAGCTCTCGCATTTTGCAACTGGTCGGAGCTCCAAAAATCGAGGAGAGAGACCCTCCGAGCTCATACGTTCCCAAGAGCATTCACTGCCAAGTTCGACCAATTGAATGGCATAATTTCCAACAATTTGGAATCCTTCGTTTCTCATCTAAATTCTCGCGCTGGCTTTGAGACCAAAGCAAAACCTTTGGTCCTGCATCTTTGTGCTAATATTTTCGTAAATTATTTCTGCTCGAAAAAATTCGATCTCGACCACGCCGATTTCAACGAGATGGTCAGCAACTTCGATAAAGTTTTCTACGAGGTCAACCAGGGCTATGCCGCTGATTTTATTCCTTTCCTTATGCCACTCCATCGCAGGAACATGGCAAGGATGGCAAATTGGAGTCACAAAATTCGTGAGTTCGTAACTTCGGATGTAATCGGCGATCGTTATAGCTCGTGGAATGGAACTATTCCTGAAGAGGATTACGTCGATTGTCTTATCAACCACATACGAAACGATAACGAACCAAAAATGTCTCTCGATACTGGATTGTTCGCACTGGAGGACATCATCGGCGGACACTCCGCGATCGGTAACTTGGTCGTTAAGATCCTTGGCTTCCTTGCACCTCGACCGGATGTACAGAAAAATGCACAAGACGAGATTGATCAAATCGCTGTTGATGGAGTCGCCGTTGGACTCGAACATCGTAGATCGATGCCCTATACCGAATCCATCATCCTCGAAGCCATTAGACTGATCGCGAGCCCCATCGTACCCCATGTTGCCAGTCAGGACAGCTCGATCGGAGGTGAATATAGAATTTTCAGCATACATTTGGAAAATACTATTTTGCTTCCTCACAGAGGAAGCTATGTGACGGTGAAATTTTTTTTTTCCAGTTTTCATGGTTAATTTGCTTAAAATGTCCCAAATCATCGAAAAATCGTATCTAGAAAAAATTTCCGGATGTACGTGTGTTTATATGTTCTGGGACTGTAAAATTGAAAGCTTCATAACTCGAGAACGGTTCGAGCTACAGGGCTCCCGTTTTGCACAGATGTTAATCTATACAAGCTCTTCGTTCTCTGAGAATTTTGTTGGAATTGCTAGAAAAATACGAATTCTACGACATTTTGAAATTTTCAAAAAAAGGGTGTCGACGCTCTAACTTGCGCAAATTTAAAGATTTGTTACTAATTTTTTTTTTATAAATAGAGTATCATAATAGGAAGGTTGGTATTGAATTTGGGGAAAATCGGTTGAACGGTTTAAATTTTATGATTTTTCGAATTTTACGAAAATCTGAGTTTTTCTTTAAAATCGTCCAACCGCTCAAATTTCTGCAAATTTTGTCAAATTTTGTGTATAAGTCTTCCTCTTTACTTTCTAGAAAATTTGTCCAAATGAAATAATTTTAAATGTAAATACAAAAAACGTTGAAAATTGTTTTACTCCAAATTCGATCCGATTCTTTTGAAAATTGAATAAATTACAAAAAATGTATTTCACGGGAAAACAATATGGAAAATCGGTTCAACTTTAATCTCATAATGATCGTAAAAATATTTACAACCAAAAGGACCAAGTTCTGGGTTTTGAATTTTTTTTCTTTCGCTTTGCTCGGTTCCAGGTTACAAAGTGGAGAAAGACACGTTCATATTTCTCAACAATTACGACCTCAACATGTCAGAAAAATTATGGACATCGCCGAAAGACTTCAAGCCCGAGAGATTTATCCAAAATGGCAGAATCTCAAAGCCCGAGTACTTTTTGCCATTCGGTGGTGGAAGGAGATCGTGTATGGGCTACAAGATGGTGCAGTACGTGGGATTCTCGACGATAGCAACGATTTTGAAAAACTTTACAATCTCGCCGATCGAGAACGAAAACTACACGGTGCCGATTGGAAATCTTGCTCTACCGGAAATTAGTTATGGGTTTCGATTCGACAGGCGATAATTCGCACGAATTAGCGAACGAAAAGACAAAAAGAAAAAAAGAAAAAAGTAACCACAAGCTCCTCGTTTGAGTTTTTTTTTCTCAGCCTGTCGCGTTGACTTTAATTTCTCTACGAAAGGCCATGAGATTGGCCGAGAAAAAGAGACAAAATGGGGAGACCTGATGAAAAGCTTTATCGACATTATTAGTTAATTTAAGAATCTTAGGAAATTTACGTTTTTTTCTTTTTTTACGAAAATCCGGAAGACCTATTTATTTCCGGAGTAAATTAACCCTCCGTTGCCATAATTAATTTTCCTGCAACGAGAAACATGATTTTTTGGCGATTCGAAGAAAAATCGATTGCATTCTTTATCGGCTGCGATGTCATGGGGAAAAAACACCAAAATTTTTGACGTTATTTTGATAATTTTTCAACAACACTCGGAGGGTTAATTCTCTGACTGAAAAATGTGATTTTTCATCGTCAGCTCATCAATTCTTTTTCATTATTATAATTTCAAGATAAAAACGTTCGCGGTGCTCAGCGACCGAATTTCCTGACTTACGAAACAGCCGAGTCAATGCCAAAGGAAAAAAAAAAAAAGATTTTTTTTCTTAAATTTGTCACTTTTGCAGATTTTTAGAGCAAAGAGGCGCCACGAACGTTGGAATAATTATTGTATTTCATCTTTGTCCATCTTTTTCCATCACCTCGTAATTTATTGTTATCCAGATGATTATTATTACCGCTAAGTAGGTGTAATCAATTTCACTTGTCGCTTGTCCCAGTTCTAATTATTATTTCCCATTCCTTTATTCCTTTTTCACTACTCAATTATATTTACTTTGTACATTCGTAAAAAGAGGCATGATTGTTATTTAATTGGAAGTGATTGTTGCTTCATTTGTTAATTTATTATTTAAGCTGATGTAAGAATTAAAAAATTATCGTTGATTAAAGGAGGCAAGGAAAAATATTTCGTGGCTTGTTTCTTTTTGTTGTTTCCCAGCCTGTGAATCTTTTTTTTTTTTATTTTTAGAGAGAGCCTCTTTTGGATTATGGTAGATGCAAAAATGTGTCGATGAGTTTCAAGCACCGATCGATCTTATGGGGAATCTTATGGGAAAAGTCTTATTCGTTGCTCTTGATCAGTTTCCATTAATTATTTCAAAAGTGTGTTTTCACTAATTAGTGAGGATGAGCGTTGATCGATTGTCAAAATGGTATTTATCAGTTCTCGTTGTTATTTCTTTTGTATGGGGAATCGACAAGCTCTCGAGATCGTTTGGTAATCGAAGCAGCAGAATTTTCGCATGGCACGATCATTGAAAAGTCCTGAAGATTTTCTGAGAAGTCGAGAAAAATTTCGAGGGGGAATCTTGAAAAAATTGAATTTTTTGTACTTTTTTATAAAATTTTTCACTCAATTATCGATGGGATTTTTGAGAGGATTTTCTTTCAGCTTGACATCGAAACTCTCAAGTTTGCAAATTTTTTATTTATTCCTACAAAATTTGGTGATGGAATATTTTTTCAGTTTTATCACGAAATTAATTTTTTTGATGACTGGTTTGTGGTTTCCACTCTCAAAATTTTTTAATTTTTTAATTTCTTAACGAAAAGAAATATTTTTTAACAATTATTTAACAAGCTTCTTATTAAATCTAATTAATGATCGATTTGCAGATAAAAAATGAAAATTAAACGCAGGAGTTGGGCCGGCCAACATTTAAGGAATTACTTTTCACAAAACCATTTTATTTAGGGTTCTTTCAAAATTTTGTATAAACGTTCTTGGCACCAAAACTAACAGTTTTCTCCTATGAAGAAAAATTTTCTGACGTTTAGAATTCGAGATATTTAATTTTCAATTTTTTATTTTTTAAACGCATGTAAATTGAAGTAACGTTTCGTTAAAAAGTTGCAAGAAAAAAAACAAAAGAAACGCAACTTCAATTTCCACGCGTTTAAATGGGAAAAATAAAAAATTGAAAATTAATTATCTCGAATTCTAAACGGCAGAAAAATTTTTTTCAGAGGAGAAAACTGTTGGTTTTGGTGGCAAGAACGTTTCTACAAAATTTTGAAAGAATCCTAAATAAAGTCGTTTTTTTGTCGATTTGATTGAACACGAATTTAGCTCGAGATGACAAATTCGTAAAGTTAATATTTTTGGTAGCGTTGGACTTGTTTGTTGGTTTCGATAAATGTTTTTATCGAAATAACAAAGATTAGTAGGGAGTGTGACTTTCGGTTCGATGAGTATCGATTCCGCATGCTGTTCATGGTGGATCGAGCATAAATAAAAAAAGATTCAAGCCTCCCTGGCGGCCAAGTCTTTCATGGGGAACATGGCAGCCTTCTCCAGTTGATTTTCTTCCGGTAGAGTTTTTTTCCGGCTGAACATTTCGTCGATTTCGTGAAGCGTTTTGCCTTTGGTTTCGGGAAGAAAGATGGCGACGTAGAGGGTTCCAAGGAAGGAGACAGTGGCGTAAAAGCAAAAAACACCGTGTTTGCCAAAGAGCACAAACATGTCGGGATAAGTTTTGACGGTGATGAAGCTGAAGACATAAGCCAAGCAAGTGGTCGCTCCGGAGAGGATGTCTTTGGTTTTGGCGGGAAACATTTCGCCGATCATTGCGAAGGGGAGGACGAGAAAGCCAATGGTGCTCATGAAGATGAAGCTGAGGACACAGATGAGAGGAATTATGCCATTGTCGCCGATCTCATAGCCTCTGCTTTTGGCAAACAAATAAATCGACAATGAACCCATGAAAATGGTCATTCCAATTCCGGAAAATATGGACGGCCATTTTCTTCCAAATCTTCGTGAGATCGAGGCTGCCAGAAGGGAACCAATGAGTCTGGTCGTTCCAATCAAAATGGCTCCCACATACGCGTCCATATTGACTCCAGCTTCTCTGCTAATGTCAACCGCGTAATAAACTATTGCAAAGATCCCAGAAAATTGCTGGAAGAAAAAGTACGTGAGGATTATGGCGAACGGCACCATCGAGGATCGTCTGAACAAATGCTTGAGCATTGGCTTCTTCTTCGGATGTTGTTTCTTGCGCAGCTCTGCTTCGAGTTCCGGCGGAGCTGCTACACTCGCCGGTATCCCTCGAAACTTCTTCATTATCTCGCGCGCCTCATCTGTTCGACCGGTCTCTTTCAACCATATTGGAGATTCCGGTATTACAAGGAGCGTCACCCCGATCGCTGCGGTTGGAAAGAGCGAGCACAGGAGCGCTATGAGCCTCCAATTTTCCTGTGAAAAAAATCGAACGACTTTGGATTTAAAAAAATGTCTCGATATGAGCAACTTATTCTCTTTGTCGTAATCCACTGATTACGTAATTAAATTCAAAACGCAGCGACTCGGTAATTTTCGTTTGGATTTAGGAAGAATAAAGATTTTTTTTTTTTTTTAACTCTACGAAGTAGAAATTTGAAAATGCCAATTTATGGCCATTGCGAAATTTTCCGCTGCCTTTTTGTTAGTTCGAGAAAATTCTCTCAAGTTTTCAGAGAAATTTCGCAATTTCGTTTTGAAGGACGTTGTATGGCGACGCTCGAATCTTAATTTTTGTTTTCAGCTTTTTTTACATACGAAATGGTTTGCGAGCCCAAGTTCATTATAAAAAGTTGTTACAAATTGACCAAAGAACAACATACTCCAAATCCAAAATTTTCCGAGACAATCTGTATTTGTTATGTAATAAAGAAAATTTCGAAAAAATTTAACGAGCGATTTTTTTGAAAAAGTAAATAAAGCTTCTTCGATGTTACATAAAAGTGTATGCAAAGTTTCAAGAGGCTTCACCATTTAGAAATCGAAATATTTAATGTTGAAAATTGCAACTTTTAACACACACTCTTATGAGAAACTACTGAAAATTGTTATTTTTATAAATAAATATCTCGCCTTCTACACGGTGGTGGAAATTTAAAGGAATTCTATCGATAAAAAATTGCGCATGCAACGTCCTTAAAGAAATCGATAAAAAGAAACTGGCGAAATGAAACTTCGCAGAGGATCTTGAAAAAAATGTAGCAAACCTGAAGGAAATAGCCAAAAATGTAAACTATGAGAATTCCAGTTGCAATAACGATGCTGCTCCAAGTGACCATCGTTCCTCGCCATTTTGGGGACGCCACCTCGGCAGAGTAAACCGTCGCTGGTACCGATGCCAAGCCCGTAGCTACTCCACCAATAAAACGTCCCACTACTATTTGAGTGTAAGTGGATGACATGTAAATGACGAGCCAACCGGCTAAGGAAAAGCTCGAAGTGACGAGGAGGCTGATTTTTCGTCCTCTTCTCATTATAAAACTGCACATCAGGCAGCCCAATGGAGTCCCGATTGCAGCTGCGCTGGCTGCGACAAGAAAAACCCCAAAATCCATCAACATGCTTGAGGGTTTTGTACGAAAAAAGTTTTAAAAAGTCGTTTTTTTCAATTCAGGCATTTCAAGTGCCTAAAAATAGAAAATCTTTTTTAAACGAAACACACGGTATTTTTTTGATTAATCTCTAGAATCCATGAAACATTTAGTCAACCAGAGTTCGATTTTGTTATTCAAACGACTTGATTCGGTCACAACAAACGACTAAAGGTGTTCGAGCAACTGAACGACTGCATCAGGCTAAATTGATTGTTTTGACCACCTAAGTTATTGCCTCAACTACATATGCGTTCACCGCAACATTACTTTTTATGAATCAACAAAATTTTAGCGAACAAATTGAAATTTGTTGGTTCAACAAATTTCTTTTCTCAGTGTAGATTCGTCTATCCACTAAAAGAATCTTTTTAGTTTCTTTATGTTCGATTATCCAAACCGAAGATTTCGTGTTCACCGTTTTTTTTTTTTTTTTTTTTTTTTTTAGAACACCAGGAGATCGTCTACGAGAGCGGTGTCGATCAATATTTTTGAAAATAAAAAATGCCTACGTACAGTCGAAAGCTAGGACCACATTTACTTTCCTCTACATATTTCGGTCAAATGAAATGCTTTTCCAGAAAAAAATCGTGAAGAAAACGACGTTTTCGGCCTTACAACTAGATATAATCCCTTAAGAAAAAAAATGGTAATAAAATTTAATAATTAATTAAGCTAGAAGATGAAAATCTCTGAGACGTCAGAATCGTATAAAAAGTTGTAAATCCAGTTTCTACAAAGCGGGTTAATAAATTAAGTACCAATCCACGACGCCTGATGAGCGTCGATCTTTATATCGCTGTCCGGCGACTCGAGCGTCGGTAGAACGACCGCGCTGTATCCGAAACCCATGGCTGGACCGAGGACCGAAATATTTGCCAAAATACTCATCGACATCTGCCAAAGATTAAGAGAAATTTCATTCCGAATACAAATTGTAAATTAATACGAAATCCTAGGGTCAAAATGCTCTCCCTGTCTCTCTGTTTTTTGCCTCCGCGTCTTCCGCATTTTCAGTGTAACATGGACGATCGTTGCATCGCACCAAAACGTTATATAAATTTACCTGTTCCACTGACTCGATTTGAATATGTATAAGCAAAAGAGAGGGAGAAACTGAACATTAAAAAGAAGGAATTGCCTCATGGACCACGCAATGTTGACGTTTTGATTCATCGGGCCACGAGTCAGCTCTATAAAATCGTAAAATTATGTGAATTGTGTCACTGGACCATTTCTTCAAATTGAAGTATAAAAATTCGAATGAGTCATCGAAGCTGTAAAGTCTTCGAGGAATTTTGAATGGACGCTTTATAAATTTTTATTCGATCCAAGAACTCTCACAATGGACTCTTTATAGTTTGGCATTAAAATTACAATTCAGAGCAAAAAAAAAATTGGTTTTTCGATTATTCTAAAAAAAAAAAAAAAAATTGTTCTTTTGAAAGAAAATTCCTGGTGCAAAATCTTTTTTGTGAAACGTTGCAAATAAATTTTATATCCTTTGAAAATAAAATTAAGGACGTTGTATGGCAACGGTCGAATGAAAATTTTTATTTTCAGATTTTTTTGCATACAAATTATTTTGCGAGCCCAAGTTCATTAAAAAAAGTTGTTGAAAATTGACCAAAGAACAACATACTCTAAATCCAAGATTCTCCGAGATAATCTGTATTATTTAAATAATAAACAAATTTTCGAAAAAATTTAACGACCGATTTTTTTGAAAAATTAAATAAAGCTTCTTCGATGTTACATAAAAGTGTATGCAAAGTTTTAAGAGGCTTCACCATTTAGAAATCGAAATATTTAATGTTGAAAATTGCAACTTTTAACTTTTCATTTTTATAAATAAATATCTCGACTTCTACGTGGTGAAAGCTCTTGAAATTGCACGAGCTATTAGAGATCACGATTCTCTTTGCGTGATGCAAATTTAATGAAATTCTATCGATAGAAAATTTTGCATACAACGTCCTTAATTGAGACTGGGATATTTAAAAAAAAAAAGTTTCAACGTCAGAATTAACGCCACGTGGAATCTATAACAGGGTTAATCTATTTTCACCTCTTGATAATTAAGCCGAGACATCTGTTTGGTATTAATTAATTAATCTAGGTGTCATTGACGTATTTTGTACGAGGCTCTTTATTATTAACTGGAGCACATCTCTCGTCATCTTTTTGCTAAGAGATCATGACAAACGAATGAAATATTGAGGCAAAAGAGAATCTCGCAAGAATTTGGCCCTCAGACGACACTCGAACGTCCTTCTTACAATTGTTATCGCATCTTTTTTTTTTTAAGCATCATCGCATCATGCCTGATAAAGGCGAACTGTAATTAGTCACAGTTTCCGGAGCTCGTAAGGGAGAGAAAGAGAGAGAGAGAGAGAGAGCGCGTACTAAAAAGAAAATTTTCTTGGATACGTTCGACCAAACGTTTTTTTTTTAAATCTCAAAAATTTTGTCATTCCAATCGTAAATTTTGCTGACAGCTTCGTTAGAAATAAAAAAAAAAATTGTCAAAATAATCCCAAAATATTTAGTTTATCGTTTCGAACAAAATATCGACGTTTTTTATTGCCAAAATTTAATTTTCAGTGTAGAATATTTCTTGCTGCAATGACAAAATTTTTTAAATAAAAAAAAAAAAAACGTTTAGTCGAACGTATACAAAAAATTTTTTTTTCTGTGCGAGGGCGACTATTCAATTCTCCTGAATCATTACGCAAGTGCGTTTGAAGAGTGATTCATAATGAGATCGTTATTAAAATAGCACGATAATATTTTAATCTAAAAATCCGAGATATTTTTGCCGAAGAAAAGAGATTGACACACATTTCCTCGTCTTGATTGTGTAAAATAAAAAATAAGCTCAAAATTAAGGGCGTAGATCCCAAGAAATAATCCCAAATCGCGTAAATTTTGAAAATATTTTTGAAATGTGGAATTTTTTGATTTGGCTGATTGCACGAAAGCCCTTAACTCGATCCTTGGCCCGATTCTGAAATTTGCCTCCCCGCCTCGTTGAACAAATTCCCCCGTATCTATGATCCGGAGATTTTTTAAAAAAAGCAAGAGGATAAAGAGCAACGTACTTGATAAATCATTCCTTTCCTCCTCCGTCGTTTCTGCTCCTCGAGACTCGCATCAAGCTGCGAAAATGAAATTGTCATTGTAATTCAATTGTGCAGCGAGTTTCTGATCCGATTTTGTCATTTTTTATGGAAAAATTCACTCGAGAACGAACTGAGTCAACAAATAATAGAATTTTTGATTGTTGTGTCAAAATAGTGTTTCAAGGTCGTGGCTCTCGAACTTTTTCCCTCCTTAATCTCAATTCCCCGATTAATTTCTTTGAAAATACAGATTCGCTTGTCCCTGAAGCATTTATCTCTCCGCCCAGCACGATAACGTATTTGGCTCCTCTTCGCAATGATTTTGCAATCAGTCACTCAGCCACCAAGAAATATGACAAAAATTTCGATAATCAGACAGCAAGAAATATATTTTTTTTTTTTTTATCGAAAACTTTAAAGATCTCAATGCAACGATAACTGTTGGGAAGATCGATACGTAGTTCGTGACGACGATGAGGAAAATGAATTGTTTTTTGTGACAACGATGAATTAAATTTTGATAAAAAAAAATATTAATTAATTATTTTGACGTTAGAATTAATGAGAAAAAAAATTTTACACTCACCTTCATTTCCACCGATTCATTGTGCTCATTCATCATGATAAAAAAAAATTTATTTTACGTTTATTTACACTTGTAAATTAAAAATAAAAATTCTCTTTAGATTTTTGATTTGTTTCGTTTTATTGAATAATGAAATTCCAGGTACAGGGTCGAGTCAATTCCGATCGATTGTCATCGTTTGTCTAACGAGACGAAAAGCTCAGGCGGAAAAAACAAAGATTTTTAAATGATGCGCATGCGCGTGTTTTTCTGAAGAGCGCGAAATCGTGTGTGCATAAAAACTCGTTGAAAACTTTTCTCGAACGCGGTGAGAGTCGAAATGCGGGTTCGCAGCGTGGAGAGAAAGAAAAAGAAGCGAAAAGTCCATGAGGTTTGGTCCAGCACACACGAGGGATTACGGACTGTTGAGAAACACTTTTCGAAGGAGAAAGGTCGACGAGAGATTGACAATGCTCATGTTGTTAAAAAAAATCTTTTAAAAGTCCCGAAATTTTTATCACCACGACGAAAGAATTGTTAAAAAAAAAAAATTTATTTTAAAAAAATTTATTACACGATTTTTTAATGAATTTGTTATGAAATATTTCTCGTGCCAATCAACCCGAGAGTCACATGTAGACTCTCTTGGTATCTTAGCCTCACTGACTCAGAAACAAACATTAAACGTTTAAAAGTCGATGAAAAAAGCAGCAAGTTTGTCCAGCCTCTCTCCCTCGCTCTCTCTCTCTCTCTCTCTCTCTCTCTCTCTCTCTCGTTCGTCTTATTTCCAAACAAGTATCTCAAAGATAGAAGCATGGAAATCAACGAATAGCAATCAAAAGATACACCACCAAAGTCTCCCTCCTTTTCTCTGCTGGCAATGCTAACCGATTGTGGAATTTATTATCTTTGCAGCAGAACTCGCGTCTCTCTGTCAATTTCAAAGTGAATGTGCTTGTCTGAGAGTTTAGGTAGGGCATGGAAACTCCATTACGCATTGTGATATATTTATAGTTATAGATCGAGACACAAATATCTTTAAGGAATTGCACGATATCATTCGCAATGATATTTTAAAAAATCGATTATTGACCCAATTAATTTTTTTATTTTTACCTGCGAGTCGTAACTGTTGATTGCATTATTATTATTTTTTTTTTTATCGTTGATTCGCACGACACAACGTTCGATGAAAAAAGTTTTGGGAGAATTTTAATGGGCGATTAATTTCCAAGTTTTCGTGTTGATCGGAAAAATAGTAATTTTTTTAAAGTTTGAGGAGAAAATGACGATAAACGTGGATCGGTGGAAAAATATTTTAAGCTCAATATTTATCTTTGTGAAGGAACGACGTAATCCATTCTTTCGATCGCAATGTATACGCACGATTTTTCTTTTCTTGGCTCCGATTAATCCGGCATTTGTTTCGTGTCACTAGATTTTCTCTGCCGCACGAAAAATCTTGGGATCTCTACGCGGTTTATTACTCGCTTCGCATTGTTGCGCAACGCAAACGAGAAAATCTACATAATTGTTGGGTACGCGGTTTATTGTGTTCCATGTGTGCATTTTTTTCACACACCTCTGCACACGTTGCATCGAGGATTCGTAGTCGATTCCAAAAATTACATTTTTTCATTAAAATTTTTTTTCTTAATTCGGTTGGAGAAATAAATGGGATCCCGAAATAAGGATTTTCGCAAAAATGTTTTTAATGTAAATCCCCATTGACGGAAACCACGGAAAGTAAAAAAAAAAAAAAAAAAGGCAATCGAACTTTTGATGAATTTTTAATTCGTTTCTTCGTCACAATAATTTTTTTTAAGTCCAAAATTTATAATAAATGGTAATCAATTTAATTAAATTCACGAATGATGAATAAAGCGATTCGATCTTTCGATAAAATCCAGTTTAACGAACTATTCATTTATTTATTTACTCGCGTCATCGATTCAATTATAAAATGTCATTTTATAGAGCAAAAAAAAAACATTTCAAGATAAGAAGAAACGAGATTAAAGTTCGTTAGCTTTTTTGTCATTTACGTCGCTGTCAGAAATCTCCCGCGACGAACTAGTAACCGCAAAGCCATCGTTCTGTCGTTTCGGTGTCATAAAACGCTCCGAGTTGTCAGACACATTGACAAAAGGCGTTTCTCATTGATGCGGCGAATTAAAATTAAAGCCTCTCGTCTTTCTCGTGAAAGATTTTTTTTTCCATAGTCTTTGTTATTCTCCGACGACGAGGATTGTTTCGAGAGTGACGTTGGTAAGGAAGAAATTTTCAATAATAATCTCGAAGATCGCGCGAATCCGCGTTGAGGTTGGTCTTGGAATCTCGAGGAGCATATTATTCTTCTAGCCCCGAAATTATGTAACGATGCGAATGAGAGAAAAAAAAAAGGTGCAACGTTGCGTTTGCGACCCTGGGAAATAGATAATTTCGAAATCAACGATTTTATCACAAGTGTCAGAATTTTTTCGTACCAAGTGCCTCCGAAGAGTGATGGCGAGGAAAATCGCGAGGGAAACGAGAGAAGAAAGATTTGGAAAACTCGCGAGAGGGACGACAAGAATTTAAAAATCGAATCGATCGTCCGGAGGAATTCAGCGAAGACTTATAATTATTTTCTTAATTAAAAAAATGAAAAGTTTTGTCGTATCTCGTGAGTGAAGTTGCGCGATAAGAAAGACAGACATTGAGCAAATAAAAACTGCAAACTCGACGGATATTTCGCTGATGGAAAACCTGTTTTCGGAAACAGTTTTGAATTTCTTTTTCAAGCGACAGTTCGTCGTGCAGTTTGTGTTTGAATTGCATGGTGCGAGGATGATAAATCTAAACAGTCTGACGAACAATCCAAAAACTTCGATTCCCAATAATAATTCGTACGCGAAGTTCGACGAGTTGTAAAAAATAAAAAAAAAAGCACAGCAAAAAATCTGGCTGAAAAAATTTTCATTCTCACCAAAATTACTTGGTCCATAAAAACCGAAATTTTCATTCAGTAATTTGTGGTAAAAACACTTTTTTTTCGACGACCCCCGAACCGGTTTACGAGCTCATAAATAAATCGTAGCACTCGCAGCATCGTCGTTCGCGAAAGGGACCGAGATACGAGATTTCCGTGTTTGTTAAGCGACTCCCCGCCGCACCACAAAATCAAAATATTAACACAAAAACATTAAAATTCATCGAGCAATTATTTAAATAAATAAACGATAAAAAAAAAATAAATTTTTTTTTCTTTTTTTTTCTTAATTTCGAGTTTTTTGACCGATTCCGAAGAGATGTTGCTCCCGAGTGGATGCTGGCCAGAGCGACAGGTAGTTTTTCAGGTAGGCATTTTATTTTAATGGTGATCCAACCGCCATGATCTTCCAACCGCTTCATTATTATTATTATTTTCATTATAATTGTTGTTATTATTATTACGAAGGTAGTGGGACTCTGTGGGATTGTTTTTTTCTCCTTTTTTATACGCGAAGGACGAAACTCGTTACGTCTAGTGTGTGTCTTTCAACGTCTGTATATATTTCGTTATGATGCACGTAACGGAATAAATAAAAGAGGGAGAGATCGGACGCGTTGTCGATGCGAAAATCTTTCGTAATGCCGCACAATCTTCAATTGCCTACTGTGCCATATCCCTCGAACTACTTCGTCAATGGACTCTGTTCTCTTCCAGTTCCTCTATGGCGTTTTGGCCGTCTCCTCGTTGCTCGGACCCGGCATGAGCATGGGATATTCCGCCATCGCTCTTCCGTTGCTCAAAAACTCTACCGACCAACCTATTCTAACGGAAAACGAAGCCACGTGGTTCGGTGAGTTTCAGATTTATTTGGTTACTTAAGAATTGTGAGTTCTGAGTTTTTTTTTCCAGCAGTTATGGTCAATATTTCATTTGATTGACAATAACAATCGATGTTTATTAATTATAACGAAGTAAGAATTCAAATTCCATTGTACAGACTCATCGAACGTATTTTCAGAATTTTTTTATACAGCAATTTATCAAATTCCATGCAATTTCGATTTTTTAGTCGTATGTCAATTTTGGAAAAAAGCACTTCGATATTTTGGCACGTGTCAAAATGATATCGACACTATTTTTTTCTGTTTTGACGAAAAAAATTGGACTTGACGTAAAAAACGAAATATTGTTGTGTAAAAATAAATTTCTGTTTAATGAAGAAACATTTTTTAGGGTTCGCGATGGTTGTTCAGATATTTTGAAAATTAATTTTTTTTACTTCGATATTTATAAATTGAGGATTTTATATTTATTTGAAATTTTTATATTTTTTTCTCGTGTGTTTTATTATATATCGTGTGGAGAATAACGAATAACGGTTTTTATCATTTGTAGCCTCGATTGCCATGATATCAACCCCAGTCGGTTGCATCGTGAGTCTGTTCACCATGAAGGCTGGACGACGTGCGGCCATTAGTTGTTCTGGAATAGTTTGTTCGGTCGGTTGGATTATAATTGCAACCAGTTACACTGTTACACAACTGCTCTTTGGCAGATTCGTAACTGGTAATTACATTATTGATTTATTGCCAGTGAATTTTCATGAATAAACAAACTCATTGTCGAGATTTTCACAATTTTGTTCATTCAATAAGAATCCTTCGATAATTTTTCATTCGTAATGTGTTTCATGTTGAAAAAAAAAAACAAGAAAAGAAATGACGATTTCGAGAAACGAGGAAAAGAGTAAATTTTCTCACTTCAAAAAAGAATTTTCGTTGCTAAACTGTGAAATTTTGGAAAACTTTGTCCAATTTGTTTGTTTTTGATTAATATAAAAAATTAGAATAAGTTAAACCGAGTGGAGTAAATTAAAGTTGAAATTTGGGACGAATTTGAAATCAGTTGTTAAAAGGGAGAGTTTTTTTTCAACTTTTCGCTTTTCGAGATTTTCACAAGTTCGATCATTCAATAAGAATCGTTCGATAATTTTTCATTCGTAATATGTTTCATATTGAAAAGAAAAAACAAGAAAAGAAATGACGATTTCGAGAAACGAGGAAAAAGTAAATTTTTTCACTTCAAAAAAGGATTTTCGTTGCTAAACTGTGAAATTTTGGAAAAGTTTGTCCAATTTGTTTATTTTTAATTAATATAAAAAATTAGAATAAGTTAAACCGAGTGGAGTAAACCAAAGTTGAAATATGGGAAAAATTTGAAACGAGTTGATAAAAGGGAGCGTTTTTATTTCAGGTTTTGCTACTGGATTGGCTTCGACACCGGCTTGTGTTTATCTCGCTGAAATTTCGATTCCACGATACACCGCGATGCTCACGACGTGTTCCAGTCTTTTCATATCGATTGGAATAATGCTCATTTATTTATTAGGTTTCATAATAAAAGTGAGTTTCTCGAAATATTGCGAATTGAACGAGTTCGATTTGAAGATTTGTGAGGAATATATTTCGATTGAAATTTTAGGACGATTGGCGAATTGTGGCGGTGACGTCGGTAATCGTTCCTGCGTTATCGGCTGTCCTGACCTTGGCAATAATGCCCGAGAGTCCGAGGTGGTTATTGACAAAAGGGAGAGAAGAGGACGCTCGAAAATCGCTATTACGTCTGCGAAGTCTCGAACACGAAACAACAAATTTCCGGAACGAATTTGACGCTTTGCTGCGATACAACGAACCGAAATACGACCTCGAACTGTCGAGCCACGACAGCACCGTGTTACCGACGGTCGATAACGAAAAGAGCGGCAAAAAGGAGTTTAAAAAACGGCAAAAATTGAGAAACGAACTTCGCAATGATTTGGGACTTTATGGGAGAATCAAAAGATTCGTTAAAACACTGGGCTCACCAGAAATCTGGAAACCTTTTGTCATTCTCAATGTTTTCTTCTTTTTTCAACAATTTTGCGGAATTTACGTTCTCATGGCTTATGCGGTTGATCTTCTTGAAAAAACCGGTTCTGCGAATGATCCTTATTTAATTACAGCGCTCATTGGACTCGTACAAATGGGTGGCGCTTTGTGCCTCGTTCTAACGAGTTTCAGGTACGAAAATAATTTTCCCGAATTATTATAAAATTTTTATTAAAACCATACAAAATGACTAATTTTTTTTTTTTCTTTGTTTCGAACAACAGACTCGGCAGGCGACCAGTAGCTTTAATTTCTGGTTGTGGAATGACGATTTCCCTCGCTGGCCTCGGAATCTACAACGAATATTTCGAAAGTTCCCAATATTCCCAAATCCCTCTCACTTGTATTTTCGTATTCGTGGTAAGTTTTTTAATGCCAGAAAAAAAAAAAAAACAACAACAATAGTTTTTTAATATTTCTTTAAATCGTTAATTTTTTGCAGGCTTCCGGTTCTTTTGGATTTTTAGCTCTGCCATGGGCTATGATCGGTGAACTATTCCCAACGAGATTCGTCAATATTTTAGGACCTACAACGACATGTCTCGCGGGCCTCTACAATTTTGCAACTGTTCAAAGTTACCCAAGTCTCGCGGAGTTTGGTCCTGTCGTCATGATTTATACGTACTGCGCAATTTCTTTGTTGGCAACCCTGTTCGTTGCATTAGTTTTGCCGGAAACTCTCGGGAAAACGAAAGACGAGATCGAACGAGCTTTTCGAAAACGATCTTAGACCGAGGACATATTTTTAACGACAATAAAAAAACAATTTGCAAATTTTAATTTGCAGCGTTTTTTGTATTTACATTTAAAATTATATAATTTGGACAACTTTTCTAGAAACTAAAGAGGAAGTACGAACTTATACACAGTATTTTACAAAATTTGCAGAAATTACAGCGGTTGGACGATTTTTCAAAAAACTCGGATTTTCGTTAAGTTCGAAAAATCATAAAATTTAAACCGTTCAACCGATATTCCCCAAATTCAATACCAACCTTCCTATTATGATACTCTATTTATAAAAAAACAAATTAGTAATAAATCTTGAAATTTACGGAAGTTAGAGCGTCGACAGCCTTTTTTTGAAAATTTCAAAATGCCGTAGAATTCGTATTTTTCTAGCAATTCCAACAAAATTCCTAGAGAATGAAGAGCTTTTATAGATTGACATCTGTGCAAAACGGGAGCCCTGAGGCTCAAACCGTTCTCGAGTTATGAAGGTTCCAATTTTACAGTGCCATAACACACGCACACCCGGTATACATAGTGTCCTCTATGAGGAAGCAAAAAAGCAATGAAATAATTGAAACTTTAATGCCCTTGCATTAATTTTTTGATTCAAGAGTTTTAATGAAACTCCGAAAATTGGGAAAAAAATGCTTCAAGGTTTTATTACGAAACCTTGAAGTCCCTTGAGCAAGCGACGCTGATGGCGAAGTGACGAACTACTTCGTTTGTCCAGATTTCGTAAAAACAACACACTGCGCATGCGTAACGATTTTTCTCAACTCGTTCAAGACTCTCGCGGCTTTACGTGCATAGTTTGCCTGAATGTCAGAATGTCAATGTCAAAGCGAACGGCCCTAACACAATTAGTCCGTAGTCTGTGGCACACTCCACAGTACAAAGGACCAAACTCAAACATAACCAAAAAAAAAGGTGTCAAAGAAAAAGAATCCGTGGTGTCGTGGTTTGGACATAATTTAATTTGTCAAAAAATGAACCCCGATAAATGGGGCACAAAAGCTTGCGACGAAGAGAAACAAGAGTGTTTAGCAGCAGGAAAAGTGCCCTGGTCCATGGCTGATAAATTCTTTTATTTCGCTTACGGTAGTAATATGCTGGAAAAGCGTATACTCATAAACAACCCCAGTGCCCGAAAATGTGGATCCGGTAAATTGAAGGTATACGAATCGATAAAATCGCAGAATCATCAATTAATTGAGACGATGAATCAGTCAGCTCGAATTTTCCAAATTAAAATTCTTCTCTGTCGTTTGGCTAATAAAAAAAAAGGCTCTGTCAGCGTACGCAGCGGCAAAAATCCGCTGACAGGGGCTTTTTTTTATTGGTGAACCCGTGTCGGAAATATTCAATTTCGAAAATTGCAGAGAAAGCGACTGCTCCATCACCTTAAGGGGGGGAATCTGTTTGAAAAGGCGGAAAGGGCGTTTGCTCCAAAATTTTCATAGAACTTAAAAAATAAACAAGTCCAGTGACCTTGAAAATGTGTTTTAATGATTATTTCGAATCTATGGAAAGAAATTTCCAACCCCAAATGTTTTCTTCCTACGCGAACGACGAAAAATCATAAAAAAATCGTTTAGTTGTTACGTTTTCGATCAAAGAGTTGATTTTTCAAGCAGATGGCAACTACGTCAAATGATAACTAAAGGAAATGAGCAAACTATTAAAAAATTGATATCGTTAGGACTTTCGACTAGATTTTATCACTCAATCAAAAAGATGGCATGGCGCGTCCGCTACGATAGTGCCGCGCGAGGGTTCGGAGGTCTGGGGCGTGATCTGGAGTCTGGATAACGCGGATATGCCAAATTTGGACAAGCAAGAAGGAGTCGATGAGAAAATATATTTCCCTTTGACGGTGAAAGTCGAAGGTTGGGGCTGCGACGCGACAAAGTGTCGGGTTTATCAGCAATGCAGAAATCCCGAAGAATTTTGCGACTTGTCAAACTTACCTGAAGAACGACGGCCTTCGCAACTTTATTTGTAGGATTTTTAACAATTATTAGAAAAGTTTAAATTTATCATTTTTCAAACTCGAGCGCCGCTCAATTTTCAGCTTTGCGTTAATTCGTGTTAACGTATTACTATCACAAAACGACTTTATTTAGGATTCTTTCAAAATTTTGTACAAACGTTCTTGGCGCCAAAAATAACAGTTTTCTCCTCTGAAGAAAAATTTTCTGAATTTCCCATTTTTTATTTTTCACATCTAAACGCGTGTAAATTAACGTCGCGTTTCGTTAAAAAGTTGCAAGAAAAAAACAAAAGAAACGCGACTTCTATTTACACGCGTTTAGATGGGAAAAATAAAAAATTGGAAATTAACTCGAAATCTAAACGTCAGAAAATGTTTCTTCATTGGAGAAAACTGTTAGTTTTGGTGCCAAGAACGTTTGTACAAAATTTTAAAAGAATCCTAAATAAAGTCGTTTTGTGATGGTAATACCTTAAAGATAAAAAAAAAAAAAATATTCGATATCCGTAGAGACACCATAATAAAAGGAGCCGTGGAAAATGAACTTCCCTCGCACTATGTAGAATTTCTTAAAACCATAAAAGACAACGGTTACGTCGGCCATGGGTAAGAATTCATGAATTTTCGTCTCTTTTTTTGTCCTTTTTATTATTTTCTTTATAATTAACTCGCTCGATCAGCAACTCAATTAGCAATTTTTGTTTTTTTGCTTCTGGGAATTTTGGGAATGCGATATTTGATGCTCGCGTCACAGCCTACCTCGGAATTGAAATTGAAATCCCTGATTTGATGCTCGCCGACGTAACTGAGGAATTTGGGCGATTGCTCGACCAAACGGCAAGCTTCTTCGACTTTCAGCTCGTCCAGAACGTAACGAGGCATCTTCAGTGAAAATATTTCCTCGCCGTTGACCTTGGAGAAGGCGGAGAGACGTCGTCATGAATTATTTGCTTTGCAACGATTGATTAATCATTTTTTATCAATGGAAACTTACAAACACGTCCAAGTCCAAGTTGTACGTCATGTCAACGTCCGGCCATTTCTGCTCGAGCACGTCCAGATCCTTCCGTATACTCGTGTCATCGTCCGCCAAGTGATAAGGAGCTGAACAAAATCCTGACCATAATTCTGAGGCGAATTGGGGGGCCAGAGGAGCGAGCATTATTATTTGTACTGCCAATGCTCTTTCGTATTCTCGACTGTGGGTCACACACTCCTTCGAGACTTTCCTTATGCTATGAATAAAGAGAACACAGTATTTGCATCACGAAAATTCAGTAACGAAACTTTTTTATCAATAAAAAAGTCAAATTTGTGTGTATTGCTTCCTCATAGACGAAGCTATGTGACGGTGAACATTTTTTTTTTTTTTCAATTTTCAATGTCAATGTGCTTGAAATGTCCCAAAACATCGAAAAATCATATCTAGAAAAAATGTCCGGATGTACGTGTGTTTGTATGTTCTGACACTGTAAAATTGAAACCTTCATAACTCGAGAACGGTTTGAGCTACAGGGCTCCCGTTTTGCACAGATGTCAATCTATACGAGCTCTTCATTCTCTAGGAATTTTGTTGGAATTGCAAGAAAAATACGAATTCTACGGCATTTTGAAATTTTCAAAAAAAAGGTGTCGACGCTCTAACTTGCGCAAATTTTAAGATTTGTTACTAATTTTTTTTTTTATAAATAGAGTATCATAATAGGAAGGTTGGTATTGAATTTGGGGAATATCGGTTGAACGGTTGAAATTTTATAATTTTTCGAATTTTACGAAAATCTGAGTTTTTCGAAAAATCGGCAAACCGCGTTTATTTTTGCTAACTTTGTAAAATATTGTGTATAAGTCTGTACTTTCTCTTTACTTTCTAGAAAAGTTGTCGAAATTATTTTTAAAAATACGAATTTTGCGACATTTTGAAATTTTCAAAAAAAGGGTGTCGACGCTCTAACTTGCGCAAATTTTAAGATTTATTACTATTTTTTTTTTTATAAATAGAGTATCATAATGGGAAGGTTGGTATTGAATTTGGGGAATATCGGTTGAACGGTTTAAATTTTATGATTTTTCGAATTTTTCGAAAATCAGAGTTTTTTGAAAAATCGTCCAACCGCTCTAATTTCTGCAAATTTTGTAAAATATTGTGTATAAGTTTGTAGTTGCTCTTTACTTTCTATTTTTTTTTTTTTCATTCAATCAAATCTTTCCTTCACCTGTTTGTGAGTCCCTGCATTTTCGAGATTGCGACACTGAGTTGCTGCGACTTTACAATGTTGAAGGTCACGCCTTTGATGTAATAATTTCTGCTGTCAAACATGTAATCGTCGTCCTGGATGAATCGCTCAGTTTCGATCTTTTTCGAACGTTCCTCGAGACTTATTGTCGCACGACTTTTGATCAGATTCCTTATCGTCAGCCACAGTCTTGACTGCCATTTTAGAATTCCCGGAAATGCTGTAAAAGGGAAAATTTTCAGTGATTTTTTTTTGCAAAATTTTGGCCAAGAAAATTGGAAAACGTTAGATTTTTCATTTTATCATGAATTTCAATTTTTTTTGATTTATTTTTGTAACTAAATTCGGACGAGGTCGAAAAATTGTGGGGAAGCACTTACTATCGGAGGACCAATGTCTATTGGACGTTGGAGCAATGTCAGCCAAAATGATGAGTCTCGTAGTGTCGGCGCCGTATTCTCCAAACATTTCCAAAGGGTCGACACCGTTGAATTTAGATTTGGACATTTTATCCCAATAAGTAATTACCTCCTCACCAGTTTGCTTCTCCATGTATTTTCCATCGATTTTTTCAACTTCTGACTCTGGTAAGAATTTGCCAGATTCTTTGGCTTTGTAAGTTTTTCCCATGACCATGCCTTGGACGAGGAGCTGCTTGAAAGGCTCTCGCGTTGGCAACAGGCCCAGGGAATGAAGAAAATGGCTCACGAAACGCGCATAGTACAGATGGAGAACCGCTGTAATTTAATTTTATTTTTAAAAAAATTTATAACAACGATTTATTTGTATTTTAGAAAAAAAAATTGCGGACGGTCGCGACGAGTAATATTTGAAAAATCGATGAATGAGCAACGAGATTCCTGAAAAACTGGCGAACGGACGACAAATATTCGTTTTTTTTCTAGACCTTATTTGAATTTTGAATTTTTATTCAAATCAATTTTTATTAGAAATAATTTAAATATTAATTTTTGGAATATTCCTGGAAAATGGACTGAAGAATTAATGAATTTGATAGTGAAATTGTTTAGAATTACCGTGTTCCTTGCCACCGATGTAAACATCGACGGGCAAGCACTCGTGAGCCTTTTCCTTGGAAAACATTTCTTGGCTATTTTTCGGATCGACGTATCGCATAAAGTACCAAGAGCTATCGACAAAAGTGTCCATCGTGTCGGGTTCTCTGGTCGCGGGTCGATTACATTTTGGGCAAGTAGTTTGTAGCCACGAGACTGCATCGCGCAAAGTTTCAGTTCGATCGTCCAATTGCCGAGACATTTTTGGCAGGACGACAGGAAGTTGGTCTCTGGGTACGGGACAAGGTCCGCATGTGTCGCAGTGTATTATGGGGATCGGAGTTCCCCAATATCTTTGGCGGGAAATGAGCCAGTCGCGAAGTTTAAAACTGATAGGAAAACCGCCGACATTTAGTTCTCTCGCTTTTCTCATGATTTCCGAGCGTTTTGAGAGTCTTTGCTCGTCCGTGAGTTCTTCGAGTTTATCGTACGCGATTCCAAGAGAATCACAGAAACGGGCATCGACGCTACAACGGCCAGGAATGCCCAAGTGATTGTCGCGAAACCGCGTGAATTCCAAATCGTTTGTAAGGTAAATCGGGAGATCTTCACCGGTTAAGGGATTCCTCGCTTTCGCGAGGATCAATCTCGAAGTTGAATCCTTAGTCCAATCGATTTGGCTCTTGGCCAAAAAATTGTTTTTCGAGATAGCCACGAATTTGGCGGATTCTAAAGATTCTGGCTTGTCGGTCCATAGGTTGAGAGTCTTTGGGACGTTTGGCAAGTCTGTTACGAGCTCAAATTCTATCGACGTTCCCGTGCACTCCCCGATCCAGTGTCGTTGCAACTTGATAATGTCGCGCCATTCTTTCAGGCTCCGATCATTGAGTCCCTCGAGCAATGACCTGGGAACAGCGAAAAAGTCCTAATTTTAATTCCTAATGCTTAAAATATCCCAAAACATCAAAAAATCATATCTAGAAAAAATGTCCGGATGTACGTGTGTGTGTATGTTATGGCACTGTAAATTTGAAACCTTCATAACTCGAGAACGGTTTGAGCTACAGGGCTCCCGTTTTGCACAGATGTTAATCTATACAAGTTCTTCATTCTCTGGGAATTTTGTTGGAATTGCAAGAAAAATACGAATTCTACGGCATTTTGAAATTTTCAAAAAAAGAGTGTCGACGCTCTAACTTGCGCAAATTTTAAGATTTATTACTAATTTTTTTTTTTATAAATAGAGTATCATAATGGGAAGGTTGGTATTGAATTTGGGGAATATCGGTTGAACGGTTTAAATTTTACGATTTTTCGAATTTTCCGAAAATCTAAGTTTTTCTGAAAAATCGTCCAACCGCTCCAATTTATGCAAATTTTTTTCACTTTTTTATCATCAACCAGAAAAATGCTTACTCCGCAAACGCCGTCGTCCTAACGAACCACTGGTTCAACAACTTTTTCTCTACTTTTGCTCCCGAACGCCAAGACCTGTTGTCGTGATCCACTTGCTCGTCGGCCAGCACGGTACGATCCACCGGATCCCAATTGACGAATGATTCTTTCTGGTAGGCGAGGCCTCGTTCGTACAACTTTAAAAATAACTCTTGAGTCCATCTGTAATATTCAGGATCGCAGGTGGCCAGCTCGCGATCCCAATCGAAGAGACAACCCATTCGATTCAGTTGTTCGCGCATGTTGCTTATGTTTTTATTCGTCCATTCGGAAGGATCGATTTTTCTTTCCAAAGCGGCGTTTTCGGCGGGCAAACCGAATGCGTCCCAGCCCATCGGGTGAATTACTTTTTTGCCTATATTTGGTAAATTCAATTTTAAACGTAAAAACATGGAGATGTACACACTGGGTCTGTGAGACCCGGACAAGATTTTTTTTTTTTTCGGGAGCTTTTATAATCGCTGCGTCGACGACTCACCCTTCATTCTGTAAAATCGAGCCACGGAATCACTGATCGCATACACTCTGACATGCCCCATGTGCAACGAACCCGATGGATAAGGAAACATTGATAAAACGTAAAATTTGTCTTTTCCATGATCGTTGCTTTCTCTGGGCGTGCAAACTCTATGTTTCCAATAATTTTCTATCTTGTGTCTCATATCGTTGTCCATATCGTGTTCCTGAAGTTTTTGGATGGATAATTATTGCGTAATGAGAAATAAACAACGAGTTGATAAATAAAGAAAAAACAGTGGCATAAATTCATAACCTATGAAAATAATGTCTTACCCAGAAACCCAAACCACTCGAGGCATGTCTGACAACAAGACATTTTGAAAATTGTTGTTTGATAAATCTTTTGGATAATTTGACTGATTGAAAACTAGAGTATTTCATTTTTAATAAGAATAATCGAGTTTTTTATGGTGAACGAAAAATAATTGCTTTGTACAACGTTCCGCAACCCTGCAGGCTGCCATATTGGATTACAACGTAAATCAATTTTTCTTCAGTTTCGATCAATTTCGTAAATAAACGAGTAGTTGTAAATAAAATCATAAATGAAAATTCGGGATTATTTTTTTTACATATGTTTTTCATTATTTGCAGAAAATTATTCATTTGGAAAGTTGGCTCAGAGTCGTCATCCTGATGACTCAAATTTTAGTCGTCCGTTCTTCCGCTTGCGCTCTTTTTCCGGTGTGCATCGAATAAACAAGCTGGTAAGGGATTTATCCCCGATATTAATCGTCGTTAATCTACGAAATCAACGCCAATCCGAATTGAATAAAATAAAAATTGTAACGATTGATTAATTATCCATATTTACTAGAAAATATTATTACATTGTGGATATTTTTTAAGTGTCAAAAGTTTGTGCGTTCGTAAAAGAGGTTAGAGAGCCCGTTGCTCGAAAGACCCGTAAGGGTTTGTTACAATAAATTTCGTGATAACCTAGCTCCGGTGAAAACGTTACAAAATAACAACGATTCGAATAAAACTCAAATCCTGAATTACCAAATATTCGATTAAGTGAAAATACACGAAACCGTTGTTTTTCTAACCTCAAAAAAAGTGATCGATTTCGCGTTCTACAATGTCAAAATCACGGGGCAATTGTTGCTGTTTGAGCCGGTGTTTTAAGTGACTCTGCGATATCAACGAGCATTACGAGAGGTTTTCTTTTTCATTCCAGCTCCGAAATGGGTAAGCGTAACAACATGATCCCTAATGGGCATTTCCACAAAGATTGGCAACGCTTTGTCAAGACTTGGTTCAATCAGCCTGCTCGTAAATTCCGTCGCAGGACGAATCGCGTCAAGAAAGCTCGCGCTGTCGCACCAAGGTAAGTGCAAACGAATCGTCACTCATTTTTCACCGTAACTTCGTTGTTCATAACCTCAAAATTCACAAAAAAATGAGCAAAAAAAACATGCGATTTGAAGAACTTCTCTCTCTCGTAAAAAAAAAGTATAACACTCGCTTTCCGCCGTCGTCCAAAGACGTTCCTTTACGAATCTTAACTTTGCGGCTATTTCTCCGCACACGATCTTCGGCTACGGCGTTTCTACAACGACGCACAAAACTAACGTGCACTTTTCGACTCAACAGGCCGGTTAACCTCCTGAGGCCCATCGTCCACTGCCCCACATTCCGTTATCACACCAAGGTACGCGCCGGCAGAGGATTCACCCTCGACGAGCTCAAAGCCGGCGGTCTTAACAAAAGATTTGCCAAGACCATCGGAATCGCCGTCGACCCGAGAAGGCGCAACAAGTCGGTAGAATCTCTTCAAGCGAATGCCCAGAGACTCAAGGAGTACAGAGCCAAGCTCATCCTCTTCCCGGTCAACGAAAAGAAGGTTCGTCCCTTTTAGTCTCTCAGGATTTTGTTTTGAAAAGCGTCTAGAAAATTTGCCATAAATTATGGAAAAATTTAATGCATTCGAATTTGAGAAAGTTCCTTTGACAAAAGTCATTCATTTTTCCATCATATTTGCAGCCGAAGAAGGGCGACGCTACTGAGGAAGAGCGCAAAGTGGCAACACAACTGAAGGGCGACGTGATGCCAGTTCGTCAACAGGCTCCGACCAAGGCGAAGGCTCGCGTGATCACGGAAGACGAGAAGAAATTCTCGGCGTACATAACTCTGAGAAAGGCCCGCGCTGACGCTAGACTGGTCGGTATTCGAGCCAAGAGAGTGAAGGACGCCGCCGAAAATCCTGACGACCTTACCAAGGTCGCCGCGACCAAGGACACGAAGAAAGCCCCCAAGAAGTAAATAACGTCGCGGTTGCTGATTCATGCCTTTATTGAATAAAAGTGAAAAACAACAAAAAAAAACTAAAAAATGAGTTTCGCGATGATGATTTTTTATCCTCAGATTATTCCTCGTTCATTTAAACGAAAACCAAACAAAGGAAAAATAACGTTGGATTATTTAATTATCGATTTCGATAAATTCAAAATGCGACCACGCTTTTCCGGCATTTTTTTCTATCTCCTCCCGTAACTCGAAAATTAATGGAAATGGAAAAAATTCTTTGGGGACTTTTTTGTAGGAAATTGTTCGCTCTACAAAAATGGTTTCGAGGTCTTTGCTCTAGCTCCAAGCGTTTCCATCGTATTCACGATAAAAGCACACGAATCGGCGAAATTCAATAATTTATTGGGATTTAGAGATTCTTGACTTGAAATAAAATTCTGAATCGTTTTGATAAAAGGGAAAAATGAACTACAACGGTTTTTTATATTTTTCAATATATTTTTATTTTTTCTTCGGCCCATAGATCGAATTGCGTTAATTACACTGCTTGGTTTTCGTTCCGCTTAGCACATTCAATGTCTCGGATAGTCGTAAGTTTGGTGAAGAGCCAAAAATTTAGGATCGAACGATTTTGAAGGCACCGTAAGAAAAAATGTCGGTAGAAAAAATTGGTGGACAAGGAAAATGCTGTTGAAATGTTTCGTCAAATTTACAGTTGTTCGTTTTCCACGCGTGTTGTGTTTGTTTTTTTTTTTTTTTTTCGCGTACGGTAAAAAAAAGAACACAACGGTCGTACATTTATTTAATTTTTTTATTTCGACCAGTTTTTCGAGCTCAGTGACTTTCGCCCCTTTTTCCTACGACTCTCTTAAAATCGTCCATGTTGGTTGTCGATATCGGCGAACCTATCACAACCAAATGATCGACCTGGGTCGTTTCACCGTCGCACTGATTGTCCTTTACGAAAATCTGCAGGTTCAGCACGTTTTGGAACTTCACGTAACGCAGAGCCACCGGATTTCCTTCCTCCAAGTCCTTGGGAGTTAATCTATTTATAAAACAAAAAAAAAACACGATCTTATCGACTCGGAAACTTTTTTTTTATCATTTTGGGACGAAATTTTCATCGTTTTTGTTGAATTTTCGTTGGAAATTTAGTGGAAACATTGAGAAGCGAGCGTCGGCAGGTGAATCAATATTTTAGTGAGTCCTGGACATCTCGACGACGTTGGGAATATTTTTCAAACTCGAAATTCCGAAAAAGTCGATTTTTCCATTATTTTACGATGACAATTTTGAGATTTACGAATGTTTACGTACGTTAGATCCTGGACGCTCGTGTTTGAAACCGCCGTGTCGAAATCAATCGTTCTCGGTTGATTGATGAACAATTTGATATTCTTTGGTCCCTTGTCAGCAGGAGCTTTGAATTTGAGAGAATGGATTTTGACCGGTTGTCGAAAAGCCAAAGAAATAATGAGCTGCTCGTCGCAATCGCTCTGCAAATATCCACCCTCCGATGTAAGACAATGCTCGAAACAATGGTCGTCAGACTCGTTGAGACATTCGCATTCCCCTTTCGCGATGAAAGTCGATAGATCCATCTGTGGAAAGGACGGAGTCGAGGGATTGTCTCAGGACGATCGTCGTTGTGCATCGTTCAAATACGAGATTTTCCTCTTTTTTTGTTTTTCGACAAACCAAACATTTCCACGCATTTAATGGACACCATTTTTTTTTCTCTTTCGTCATACACGACGAGCATTTCGAACGTTTTTTTTATTCGATCATTTGAACCGACAATTGGCCTTCTGAACTGAATAAATTAATTTTATTCAAAAAACAAATGCACGAAAATTGTTAAACGAATTAAAAAAATTTTCCAGATGAAAAAAATTCAATTTCTTTTTTAAATGAAAAGGAAGAGAAATAATTTCCACCTGATTGTATAAATAGCACAAAAAATTATGTGTTTTTTCAAATAAAATAGAAAAAAAACTGATGCCGCTTGAATTTTTGGAAAAAAAGAAAATTTGGATTAAAAAAAAAAGAAAAAAGCTCGTATTTGCACATTTTCAATGAAGACAAATAAATATTTGAGGAATAAATGTATTTTCTGGTTAATTGCAAATATCATCGTTCTAGTTTCGTTTTTCTTTCTTTTTTCTTCCCTTTTTCTCTCTCTCTCTCTCCGTCATTTTTTCTCTCTGACATTGTCAATTAATGGATAACAAAATGGATTTTTCACTGATTGTTGTTTTTGCTCCAGTAGTAAAGCAGAGCGGCAAGAAAAATCATGCCGAAAACGTGGTAATAAACGTTATCTTTGTTCTCTCGTACATGTCCGGCGACGGGTGCTTCTCCGTCGTCTCCGTCCCCCGAGCCATAAAACTGGACAATCTTGTTTTCCAACGCCGTAGGATCCGCGCCTTGACAAGAGCCGAGCTTCGTTCTGTTTCGATAAAATATGAACGTCGGCATCGCGCTCACTCCTTGGGACGCCGCGGTGTCGGCGCATTTGTCGACGTCGACTTTAAGGAACACGGCGTTGCGGTATTTTCCCGACAGTTGCTCAAATACCGGAGCTATTCTCTGACAAGGGCCGCACCTGAATTTTTTCATCATTTTATTTTTTACCAAAATATATTTCTCGCAATTTGACGATTTGCAAAACGAACCATCAGCAAACACTTTGTGTGTTAACGTATTACTATCACAAAACGACTTTATTTAGGATTCTTTCAAAATTTTGTACAAACGTTCTTGGCGCCAAAAATAACAGTTTTCTCCTCTGAAGAAAAATTTTCTGAATTTCCCATTTTTTATTTTTCACATCCAAACGCGTGTAAATTGACATCGCATTTCGTTAAAAAGTTGCAAGAAATAAACAAAGGAAACGCGACTTCAATTTACACGCGTTTAGATGGGAAAAATAAAAAATTGGAAATTAACTCGAAATCTAAACGTCAGAAAATTTTTCTTTGTAGGAGAAAACTGTTAGTTTTACGTGCCAAGAAGGTTTATACAAAATTTTGAAAGAACCCTAAATAAAGTGGTTTCGTGATAGTAATACCTTAATTTTCATCAAGTTACTCGATCATTGTAACGATTGCGATGAATCTGTCAAAACACGATGAATTATCGCATTTCGCTCGGAATCGGAGCGGATCACGAACGTTTTGAGGTTAAAAGGAATTTGTATGGGAATTGTATGGCTTGTGGGGTTTTTTTTATGGGATTTGGTAAGCTTGAAGATCGTTTGGACAAAGGTGGATTCATCGTAATTTATTTGTAATGCCGAAAAAATAAATTTGATTACAATGACAACATAACCTCACTTGAGAATGGTTGACTTACCATGTTGCAGTGAAATCAACGACGACGAGTTTCGTCCCGGCGCTAGCTAATTCACTAGGAAATTGATTATCGTCCTGAACAACTCTTACTAAACCCATAATTAGGCTTTTATTCAATGTGACACAGTAATTGTTTAAAGAAATGCCGAATTACGCTCGTAATACTTGTGGCGAGTTTCGCTGTTTCGCGATATGGATGACTGGCAGTTTGGCTTTCGGGCTTCAGTATTTTTGCGACACGGATATGGCGAGAGCGCATGCTTGGCTGGACCGGATGTTGAAGGGTGCGTTTGCGTTGTGGATTTTGCGCGGGAAAATGAAACAATTCGAAATCTCGATGATAATCTTCAGTGGCTTTTATTGAAATACAAAAATAAATTGGTTTCGCGATTATAAAAATACATTTTTTTCCTTTTTTTCCGAGTTGCGTGCTTTTTGGCTCAATCGTCGTCATCTGGAAGGACCGACACACTCGAATCGGATTGATCCGACGAAGGATGATCGACTCCTATATCGTCCGGATATCGGGGCTGATATTGTTCCACCCTCTCGAGTAGACTGTCCGGATATCCGGGAGAATAGTACCTATTGTCGGTCAATTAAAAGGAGCGGTTCACATCGCATTACAGAGTCGAACGAAATCGGTTAACCCTTCGTGGTCACACTGGGTAGAATCCACCCAGTGACCACCTTTCGGGGTAAATATCTGGAGATATAATCGGCATCTCACGATAGTTGGAAGTGTCCTCTATGCGCTGGCGGCGGTAAGTATTACTGCCGCCAACGCTAAAATCTCTAACATCTTAAATCAACCCACTTCCAATAATGAAATAAATATGTTTTTTAAAACGCGCGCTGTCCTACTATTTTTTTCACAAAAGAACCAGATCTGATGAATATCTGGTCCAAATTTTAGGCAAAAATATTGAAAATCCACAAAGTGACGATTATTTTAGTGAAAAAACTTTTTTTTCCCGTTTATTTTCTTCATTCTGCATTTTAAAAAATATGTTTGCCCTCGATTTCTTTCAGGAAAATTTTTCGTATCCAAACTGGAATGTCTAAAGGATGTTCAGCAATTTTTTGAGAATTTTCGGGCGGATAGGCTGGTCACAATGCGGGTTCAAAAATAGACTGGGTAGAATCAAGCCAGTGTGACCACCGAGATCGGTGGCGGAAGTATCACCACGAAGGGTTAAATATGAAAAAAAGGTGCCGTATCGACAGTCGATAGCTCGAAACGTAATAATGTCGCGATTGTGTCATCGTCGACGTAGCGATTTCTGAACAGCGAAATACAAAGGATAGAAAACAGGAAGAAATAGCGAAGATAATGAAAACAACAACAAAAAACGCCGAAAGAGAAATTATAAAGAGAATAAAAACCTCGCATCGCTAAATCGTCGAGTGAATAAAGCTTTTTGGATGAAATAAACGACGTGGAAAAAGTACAAAAGCGGAGAGTTCAAGTGTGTTGGAAATTGAAATATTGATCGAACAAGTTGGGGGTGAAATTGAGGGCTCGGAGAGTGGGTGGCGCGGAAGGAGAATTGGTAGAATGAGAAGGAGAGGGGGAACGGAGACTAGAACTAAAGAGTGGAAAAGATGGACAAATAGTGGGGTCGTATTCATCGGGGGATGAAAAATCAGCTGTGTCAAAATGGCGTTTACATCGATACTACGAAAAAATGAGCTTAATCTGAGCGATCCTTGTGACTGATTAACCGTACGAAATTTCATTTATTATACAAAATCTAGATTAACATAGTCACGCAAGTGTTCCAGTCATTTTTATACCCGAGGATACGATATTTCTTCGTGTTAATCGGCTCTTTTGCGTCCGGAAAGGAAGTGAGTATATACGTGTATAGATTTGTATCAGCCAAAAAGGAGAGCAACTAGTGTTTTCGTGCATGTCAATAATAAAATTGTCATATGTCCGCGAGAGACGTGAAAATATAGTTTTTCGTTTTCTGCTCGTCAATAGTGAGGTTAGAATCGATCTGTCGCGAAATTGCACCCGAAATTCTCATTTTTTCGTCAGCCTTTCGTCGCGCTCCCGATTTTTGTTTTCTTTGGCGAATTGAGCGCGAAACTCGTTAACGAAAGAAAAACACGAGAGGCAATAAAACTCACGCACTGTGCCATCATCAGTATGGTGAAGTGTGACGCTCTGTCGCGTGAAATAGCGCGATAAGGGGAAGACTCAACAGGTGCATGCAACTTTGAATCACGTTTTTTTTTATTTACTTTGTTTTCTGCTCGGATACCGAAGAATTACGACGTCGCGGAGATTATGCCGTTTATTAATTTGGAAACGAGCAGACAGAAAGGGGGACATGTCGACAGAATATTTGGACAGGGAATTATAATTTTATAAATATGCAGAAAAATTGTAAGAATTCGTAATCAACGAAATTGAACGTATAAATAAAACGCGAATTTTTCAAATTATTCACTGCATCGTATGAATGAATATTTGACGAAAAAATTAATCGATTCAAAAAATCGAATAATCATTATTGCTTCCTCATAGAGGAAGCTACGTGACGGTGAACATTTTTTTTTCCAGTTTTCAATGCCAATCTGCTTAAAACATCGAAAAATCATATCTAGAAGAAATTTCCGTATGTGTGTGTGTGTGTGCATGTTCTGGCACTGTAAAATTGAAACTTTCATAACTCGAGAACGGTTTGAGCTACAGGGCTCCCGTTTTGCACAGATGTCAATCTATACAAGCTCTTCATTCTCTGGGAATTTTGTTGGAATTGCTAGAAAAATACGAATTCTACGGAATTTTGAAATTTTCAAAAAAAGGCTGTCGACGCTCTAACTTGCGCAAATTTGAAGATTTATTTCTAATTTTTTTTTTATAAATAGAGTATCATAATGGGAAGGTTGGTAGTGAATTTGGGAATTATCGGTTGAACGGTTGAAATTTTATGATTTATCGAATTTTACGAAAATTTGAGTTTTGTGTAATGAATAAATTCGAATCTCGCACCTGACGATCTCTTCGGGGAAACAGCAGTTTATGATTTTGATGTATTCGGCGAGTTTGGAATCCGGCTCCGCCTGAATTTCTTGTACTTTCTTGAGTCCACCGCTCGTGACAAACAAACGACGCGACCTTGGATCGTTCGGAAGAATCTGAATCAAAACAACGAACGTTAGAAAAATCGTAAATATTATTTTCTACGAAATACTCGTGTGACAACGCCAGCTTCGTAACGAGTCGAAAGCATTGATAAATAATAATCCCATAATTTTCGTTTACTCATCAATTTTTTATCCGCTGTTTAGGAGAAGAAAATAATAATTTTTCTGCATCAACTTTGCCATTGATATAATAATAAGGCTTCGGAAACCCGACGACGTATACGCAGGCGTTTAGAATAACTAGATATGAAAAGCCTTATTAACCGATCGCATCGACCTTGGCCAAAAAACGAAAATTATTCGCGAGCAACCGTCGCAGCACCAAATATTCTCGTATTTTTTCCCCGAACTATTAAAAAATAACGGAATTTGAAAAAAAAAAAAAAATCGTACGATGCATTTTGCCAAAAAATCGTACATCTTCGAAAATTACGAACATTTCACGAAGACGAATCGACCCAAGTACAAACTTTGACACTATAAAATTTCGATCGACATTTTTGAACTGAATTTTCCATTCGATTATCATTAAGCGTAAAAAAATCATAAAATGGAAAGGAAACCCTAAAAAAGGAAAAGGAATAGAAAAAATTGGTGAGAATTGGATTTCTCGGTTGATCCGGTCGAGAATGACACGCGGACTCGATGTAAAATGCATTTTTCGTTTTTCAGGATTCATGAGACAAAAAATAAAATTATTCAAAAAAGTGAATGAAAAAATCGATAAAATTCGTTGAATTTGAAAAAACATTAAAAATTCGTTAAAAAATAGAAAATTTTTCGTCATCCTATGAGATTCGTATCTTCGGAAACGTACACGAATTGGATAGAAATAATATCCCGAGGTATCTAATATTAGCCAGAAAAACACGACGATGCAAGTTCCATGACGCATTGAAAATAGATTTGAATATTTGCGGTGAGAGATCGAAAAACATACATGCGCGAAAATATAGAGCATGCGCATCAATTTCCGTGATTCTCAAAGTATCATTTCCACAAACTTTGCACTCGCCATTAAATTTTGGCAAAAGGCACAACAATAAACAGAAAAAAAAAAACCTAGAAAAACATGAAATTTCATCTCGCTGTCGTTTTCTCTATCGACTGAATATCGAGGTTGAAATAATCGGAAAAATAATAATAATAATTCTATAATTCTAATAATAATTAGATTCCAATAAATTATTAATTAATAATAATAATTAATAATAAATAATAATAAATAATAATAAAAAATAAATAATAAATAATTCTAATAATAATAATAAAAATAAATAAGGAAAACTTCAACAAATTCATGAAAAATTGAAACTTTTTCGACGAGAAGGAGCGATTTTTTTATTCGGAAAATAACCTCACGAATGATGAACTTTTTCATTACCATATTGTTTTTGTCTGTTGAGTTGATAATTTTTTTAAGTCGAGGAACAAAACAGTTTTATTATGAAGAATCGTTACTCGGTTCAATTTTTTATTGCTCCCGGCGATTTTATAGCCTCGTCATCGTTTACGCGTTACGTTCTATCAGAGATAAATTGCTCTCACACACGAGAGAGAGAGAGAGAGAGAGAGAGAGAGAGAGAGAGAGCGATTGAAAAGTCGAGCTTTTAACGAATCTTGATACGTGGTTAGCGAGCCTCGCACCCACACGTGTGTCATCATCCATGATGAGATTTTATTATGGCGAAACGATTGCCGGTGACCTCTACAGATCTCTCTTCTCGCATGTCCTCGAATGAATACAACGAGAGCAACGAAATTGCTCCATGGCTTATCGCATCGAACAATTTATCGTGTAATGCAATGTCTGGCCAAAAGGTTGAATCATTCCTCGTTGGAGGAAGCCAAATTAACGTTTCAGTGTCTAATGCACAACTGCAGCGAACAATTCTTTGAATAAAAACAACGAAAGCCACATTTTTCTATTCTGGATCGTCAGTAACCTCCAGTTTTTAAAAAAATTTTTTAAAAACTTTGGAGGAAATAAAAATATTTCTGGGCTCTTTACTTTTTCGTCGAAAAATCAACAACTAAACGAACGATGTTCAAAAAGTTGTAAATATTCGTATGCAATAATAATCAGACGAATGTTCGTTCCATTTTTTTATCGTCTAACGTGGGAACGGGGTCATTGCGACCCCGAAGTATTTTCTGCCCCAAGATCGTCTTGACAGAGATAAAGAGACTTGCTAACAGCTGAAAAATTTCTTCGTTGATTGATGACGAGGAAAATCAATGGAAAGGGAAATTTTGAGGGATATTTCATTTCGAGAAAGTTGACGAAAAACTAATTCAACAATTTTTCCTCAGAATCGATTCCGATCTCAACAGTTCTTGGAAACGAATTTTCAAAAAGTCAGCAACACTGCTGTCGAAAGAATGAAATTCATTGGAAAAATAATCAAACGATTTCGATCGTTCCTTTCCATAAACTTTTCTTGATGCATAAACATTTTTGTTTTCATTTTCTGCGAAAGTCGTATCTGAGAATCCGTTGATCGAATCCCACAAAAATTTCCAAAGTACAATTTTAAAAAAATTAAAAAAAATTCGTTCATAAAAATAAAAAATTATTTTGATCGAAAATTTGTCCAATTACGAAATTTCATTTGAAAACACGTGCGATCCAAGAATCCGTTGATCGAATCCCAGAAAAATTTCCAAAGTACAATTAAAAAAAAAAAATCGTTTGCAAAAATCAGAAATTATTTTAATCGAAAATTTGACCAATTACAAAATTTCAAACGCACCAGGAAATTTCGTTTAAAAACACGTCGAATCCCAGAAAAATTTCCAAAGTACATTTGAAAAAAAATAAAAATTCTTTGGCAAAAATCAGAAATTATTTTAATCGAAAATTTGACCAATTACAAAATTTCAAACGCACCAGGAAATTTCGTTTAAAAACACGTCGAATCCCAGAAAAATTTCCAAAGTACATTTGAAAAAAAAAAAAAAAATTCTTTGGCAAAAATCAGAAATTATTTTAATCGAAAATTTGACCAATTACAAAATTTCAAACGCACCAGGAAATTTCGTTTAAAAACACGTCGAATCCCAGAAAAATTTCCAAAGTACATTCGAAAAAAAAAAAAAAAAATTCGTTCGCAAAAATCAGAAATTATTTTAATCGAAAATTTGTCCAATTACAAAATTTCGAACGCACCACGGAATTTCGTTTGAAAGCACGTGCAACGATGTTGATTTTTGAAAAAAAAAAAGGAAAAAGAAAACTCGAATGAACGGAGATAATTAGTTCGAGTTATTTACGGAATTTTGATACGACCTAGAGAAATCGGGTGTGGCTTAAGTGCTGCGAAATTTCTCGTTAACGTTAATGGAATTGGACGTATGAGTTGTACAAAAAAAAATGACGTAATCGTTAAAAAATAAAGTAACGTGGTCCGTCATACGTTGGGCGATTTCCCGAGTCACAATCCCGCGGACGATTTGTTCAGAAGTGTTGTCAATAGTTGTCGTAACGTTGGAAGAAAAAACGAAAAAAAAAAAAAAAAAGTACAGCACGTCGTTGAGCGATGATTTGCGTAATTGGAGTTTTTAGTGTAAATCGCAAAGATAAACAATTTAGAAACGTTTAGAAACAAAATTTTCTATCGATAGAGTTCCTTTAAATTTGCACCACACAAAGAGAATCGTGATCTCTAATGGCTCGCGCAATTTTGAGAGCTTTCACCACGTAGAAGTCGAGATATTTATTTATAAAAATCAAAAGTTAAAAGTTGCAATTTTCAACATTAAATATTTCGATTTCTAAATGGTGAAGCCTCTCAAAACTTTGCATACATTTTTATGTAAAATCGAAGAAGCTTTATTTAATTTTTCAAAAAAATGGTTCGTAAAATTTTTTTCGAAATTTTGTTTATTACATAAAAAATACGGATTACCTCGGAGAATCTTGGATTTGGAGTATGTTGTTTTTTAGTCAATTTGTAAAAAATTTTTTTAATCAACTTGAGCTCGCAAACCATTTTTTATGTAAGAAAAACTGTAAAGAAAAATTTTGATTTGGTCGTCGCCATACAACCTCCTTAATGAGATTTTTGAATTTATTTTTATTGAATTTAATTTGCAACTGAAATATTTTTTTTTTTTTAGGGTTGCGTGCCTCTCGGGTGGGGGCAGTTTTTCTTCAGCTACCCTCAGCGCGCTTGCAGTCACAACAATCATTTTAAGGGTGGAATTTGTGGGATTTTGAAAAGTCAACAAACGACTCGTGGAGCAGAAACAAGAGGCACCAGGGAGGAGAAGAGAAGAGGAAAGAAAAAGAAGAAGAGTTCATTGCCACAGAAATAAATAAGTTGCTTTGGAGAGTGCGAAGCGTTCGAAAACAAACACGATCGATTTTCCTTCCCCACCAAATAAACCGATCATTGAGAAACACGAGAGAGCGTGGGACTGTTGAAAGATTTTTTTTTTCGTACGGTCGTTCGCGACGAGCCAATCCGCAGATTATTCGTCGTTTGGATTTTGAATCTCGAGGACGTGCCTCGAAATTTTCTCTCGATAACCAACGATCCATCGATTTTTCTCGAAAATTGTTCGACGTTTTTTAAAAATTCGTTTATATTCACAAAGGCCAATGAAAAAGTAGAAGCTCCTCGAAATATGGCTGAGAATCTTCAAAACGAAGAATCAAAGACTCGAGTCGAGAGTCAGCAGCTCGGATGCCGAGGATGACGAGTTGAAATTCCCAAAAATTGTGGATCCGATCGGAATTTTTTGGAATCTTTGGAAAACTTTTCAAAACCTCGAGGTACTTTGAAAAATTTGGCACAGTCGAGTTTCCCATCGACCGGGTCTCGTCAAAAAGAAGAAAAAGCAAAAAACGAAGAGAAAAAATTAAAAATCGTTTGGACAAAAAAGTTTGTGAAAAACTTGTGAATCGAAAAAATTTGTCGACGAGTACGCAAAGACGAAAAGTTATTTGGAGTGAATTTTTTCACCTCGGGATCCAAGATTCCGGGAAGAAAATAAATGCGGAAATTCGTGGCGTTTAGTGGCGTCGACTTTGTTTCAATCGGCGCCAAAAGAGGCTGAGGGAGGAAGAGAACGATAGAAAATATAGACGACGAGGAGTAAACAGTCTATAAAGTCTCCTAAATTAAAAAGTGAGCGACAGCTCGAAATCTCGTATGACGAAAAGAGAGAAAAAGGGAGAGAGAAAGAGGGAGAAAAGGATTGTGGAGACGAGGAGAGAAAACAAAGAAAATACGATAATCAAGAAATACAAAAGCTTGACAATTTAATCGCGAGACTGGTGAGTGAGGTGTGCGAAGAGTTTGTGAGTGAGCGAGTTGAATTTGGAGCGAGTGAGTGAGAAAATAGCGTCTCTAGCCGCGAGGATAAACGAGAGAGATTCACGAATCAATCTGACGTCGTAGTTCGTTGAGGAAGCAACGAGATCGAGAAAAAAAAACATATTCAAAAATAAAGATTGTCGTTTCTGGAGTCAAAAAAGCCGAAAATTTCGATCGTCGAGTGAATTTTTATCGATTTTTCATAAAACTGCTCAAAATAATCGACCGTAGTTTCTTCTCAATTTAGTGAAACATCGTTTTTGTATTCGAGACAATTTCGACTATTTTCCCGAAGGAAAATCTTGTGAATAAAATTGAAAAAAATAAATTTAAACTTCATCATTTCTTTAAAAATGATTAACAATCAACAACGAGTGATTTTACCGACTGGGGAAAATCACGGTCACCATCAACCGGTCTCGGCGAAACCATCGGTCGTCTCGGTCTCGAGCATCGACTCGGACGTTAGCGATCGCCGTGACGTACGCGAAGCACTTTATTCCGGAATTTTTCGACGCCACAGAAAAACTATACTCGTTCTTGGGAGCTTTCTCAAAATGCTCAGGGTGAATAGAAACGTTAACAACTACGCTAGCATTAAGGCCAACGACGAGATAGACGAGTGAAAATTTTTATTTTATTTTTTTTTAAATTTTTTTATCAAGAAAAACATTTTTTAATATTTATTTGTTTTTTTATTTATTTATTTTTTTTAAGAATTGATTTTATAAATTATTTGAGAATGTGTTGAAAATTTCACGCAGCTTCTTCACTCTGCATCACGAATGTTCAATTTTTTCATCATCCACGAGCTTGTCGACATTTTCATTCGCCCCATTTAACGATTTTTCATAATCATCAAATTTTCACTCGTTTTTCATTAAGACACGAGGTTTCTATCGTTTGTTTTGCATCATCGACGTTTTCCTCCACGAGAAAATAACGTTTCGTACGAATTTCTGTGTCGAAACGATTTTTTTTCTGCTGCTAGAAAACTCGATGAATTTACGACGCACGATAAGAAGAGCGATGACATTTTTACGATTAACGAGTGCGAAAATAATGTTTGGATTTCCCCGAACAATTTGCTTTTCGTTGCCTCTTTATGGAATTTATTATTCTTCCGTTTTCGAATATTTCTCAACGTTACGAAACACGATATTAGAGTTTATAAGAAAAATTCATCAACGTAGAATTGACATTTGATAGTTTTTCATGAAATTAAAATGAATTTTCGACTTTGTTGGGCAATCGAATAAATTTATTGATTCCAGGACAATGTAAATTTGATATTTTCCTGTAAAACTCCGATGAATCATTACCGAAGAATTTTAAATTCGTTCCTCGAGGCTTTAGCTTGAAAAAGCCCAAAAAATTATTTTTTAAAAATTCAAAAAAACGAGACGCAACTGTTTGCGAAATGAAAAACTTGCACAATCAAATTCCGGCCATGATAAACGAAACGCAGCGAGCCACTGGACACTAGAAATATCCAAACTGAATCGAAGTAATTTTTGAAAAATCGAATTCACCAAAAAACATCATCGTACAAAAAAATTCAACGACGAAAAACAACAAAACAAAAGAAACATGAAAAACATAAAAACAAAGAAAAATACAAACTCAAAATATCGCAAAAAAAAACAGCAAATTAAGTAAATTTTTCACGAACTTAATATTCTTCGTTTCTTGTACTTTTCTCCATTTCAGAAATACATGAACAAATTGCATGCACTGAGCCGTATAGTCGCATTGATGGCTTTGAGATTCGAAAATGTCGCCGGACCAAAATATTATTAGGAGCACCCGTCACGACCTCTATCTCGTCGAAAATTGCACGCATGCGAAATTGAAAAAGCAAAGAAAAAAAAAAAGAAAGAAAGAATAAACAAAAAACGAAAAAAAAAAAAAAAAAACACACGTCACGTTTATGCACTTGGTGTCATTTTTTTTTTTTTTAGCCAAGACGTGCGGAAAGTATGTATAAGAAAAAGTAAGAAATCAACGGCAGCGGAGCTAATTCGCGAGCTAAATTGAAGAGAACGAACGATTTACCGAGCTTAATGAGAAAAATATTCGATAAAAAAACGATATTTAAATGTCACGTGTGTGAGAAATCGTTTAACGCGTTTCTCGTAGCATCTGGAGAGCGCAGAACTACACGTTTCTATGTGGTAACGTGTCTCAACAGTTGAAACAAAAAATTCACGCTAATTATTGAACAAAGATAAGAAAAAATAATTCGAGTATAAAAAAGAAAAATGTTACATCATCTAAGAATGTAAATTGTACCATAAAATACGAGTTTAAAAATGCAAATATCAAATGCAATGCCTTATCCGTCAATATACACTCAGTGTTTATTTCCATGGTGAAAATAAATTGGAACTCGAATCAGAATCGTGTGAAAAAATAAATGAAAAGATATTTAAAAAATTATCATTCGCTCGACCCAACGAACGCGTTTTTAATCACGACATTTTCCTCCATTTATATTCTCGTATATTGAACCCGTTTGTATAACGTGCGACTGCCAATAAAGAGAAAAACAAAAAAAAAAGGAATAATCGATGAAAAAGAAAATGATAATTAATGAAGGAAAAAAAATTTGCTACCACCTCGAGAATTATTTAATCGTACAATAGCGTTTTAGAACAGATCTGTTGCAAAAAATCGCTCATGTTAAACGTACTCGTAGAAAGTATAAAATTCAATCTCCTGAATATGAAAAATAAAAAAAAAAAAATCGATAAAAAATAATTACGAAACTGAGAATAAATATAGACGATGTACAATCAACTTCGAATCGAACTAAGCGTAACTCGAAGACTGTGTATGCGTGTGTTTGGTATCGAAAACAAAAAAAAACAAAACGATAAAAACAAAAATTTTGATAATTTTGAGCCGAATCTCGTTAGCAACGAGAATATGCATATGGGCCATTTCACCCCAACGATGTATAAAGATTTCTTGCATTTTTTAAGCTCCTGAAATGTTGAAAATTATTTCCAAACTAATTTGAAAAAAATAAAGATTCTTTGTGTTTTTGTCACGAAAAATAAATGAACTAGATCGCAATGAAAATTAATGCAGCAAACGAGAATCCTCAGAGAAAACGTGAATCGTCAATTTTTTCGAAATTGTTAACACGGACTCGGAAATTATGAAAAAATATTAAAGATTTATTGAATTGTTGGGAGCTTGGAAAAAAAATGGAATTATTGCATGTTCACACGTTGACACGGAATTTCTTTAATTTAATATGTGTATATATGTACTAAATGCATAAAGAATAAAAATTTATAGAACAATGAAAAGAAGTAGAAAGCTTTTAGTTGTTATTTATACGATTGATAATTTATATAAACAAATAAATATATAGACGATTAATTGATGAATTGAATATTCATGTAATAAATATTTATATAAAGAATAATTGTGAGAGAAAAGAGTAAGAAGAAAACCAAAAAACCAAAACAAAAGAAAAAATTAGGAACAACACGAAACGATCAATTAAGCCTGGAATGTCGAGATTCAACAAATTTCATCGTTAAAGACTGAGGACCGCAGGATTGGTGGAGAAAAAATAGAGTATGTTATTTGCTAATGATCCTAAGAGCACGAGTTACCGCGAGAGTGAAAAAAAAAGCCAAAAAAAAAAAAACCAAGCTTTGTACGATTTTTGACATTTTTGCAATTTGTCTAAGCGTCTAGATGCAGCGTCATTTTTTACAACTGTCTTCGGCAAACCTCCCTTTTGTATTACGAAAGCAAATTTAAAAAAATAATTTTTTCTTTGTAAAAAAAAAAAAGACTGTGAATCTCATTGATCCAAGGCCATTTATCAGATTCCAGATTCAACTTCACTCGCTGTAGCGAATAATCGTTTGAAAAAAAAAACGTAAAATAGTGCAACCGAGTATGTGGGCGAAAGAAAAAAGTCAAATAGTCATTTTCATTCTCGCCAACGTCAGACATTGACATTCTGATTCGTAATAAAAAGAAAGTAGTTGTGAATGAAAACGAAGATACTAGTTGTAAGAAAAAATGATACGTAAAGCTTGACCAATTTCCATGTAGGGCTGAGAGTTTGTTTAGAGGAAAGAAAAACAAAGAGAAAACCGAAAATGATGGATGTAGGAAAAAATTCAAAGAAAGTATGGAACGAAAAAGAAGCGAATCGACAAATTCGTATAGTGCTGGGATGAATGAATAATCGAAAGAAATAAATTCGTAGAAACGTCGAAAAAGTTGGTGGGTGCGAGAAACGGAAGAAAAAATATTGTCTCGTCTTGATCGTACGAAAAAATTGTTAAATCGTTGTCGACAGGACGAAAAAAAAATTAAAACAAAAAAAATAATAAATAGTTTATATACAAATAGCAAATATCACTTTGTATAAACGTATCGTTAGTCACAGCGTGTGTTTCACCAACGACCTGTCATTATATTGTATAAATGCGATAAAAACAACGAGAAAGAAAAACTGAGAAAAATAAATTGCGAATAAAAGAAAAGATAAAAATTCGCCATTGATTTACGACGAGAAAAACACAAAAAATCGTCTCTGACCTTGCTGAATTGACCCAATACGTATTTCAATATGTTTGCTGGGGCATCGTGCAAAAGTGGCTCGATCGATTCGATGTACAAAGACTTTTGCAATATTTGCTTCAGGGCCGATTTACTCTTCAATCTTAAATCTTCCGAATTCTTCTCGTTTTTGTACATCTGGCAAAAGATTTTTTTTCCAATCAACAAACAACGCGAAATGGTTCATTGTTGTCCAAATTTTTTTATCGCAACTATATTTTTTTTTTTTTTTCTACAGAATCTATTAATTATTTTTTTCGATTAAGAATCGTCTTGAATTATAATTTTTGAAAAGTTGAATAAAATCTCGCTGTGCATATTTGTTTGAATAAAGTATGAAATTTTTTTTTTGCTGCAATCGTTTATTTTTTATTATTATTTTTTTTTTTTTTTCTAATTGAAAGTTTTATTGTAAATTTTGGGCGGCGTTACCTCGAGCAGTTTCGGGAGCAAATTTGCAGCGGAAATGGCCTTGGCATGCTCGGCCGAATGTTTACCGATTTGTCCGAGCGCCCAAGCCGTTATGGCCAGGATATGATCCTCCGTTTCCTCCTGGAGGACTATCGCCAAATGAACTACTGCCTTTGAGCCAATCACACCGATCGCCAATTGATCAGAGTGACCGGCAATGTAACCGATCGCCATTATGGCCGGCAGTCTTGTCGCCGATTTCGAGTTATCGATTAATTCTATCAGGGCACCGATGCCACCGGTATTTACGACCAATTGGGCGAGCTGTCGAAAGAGGAACGATTTCTTACCGATTTTTCGAAAAGTGTGAAAATTTAATTCAATAATAATTAATTAATTAAATTTATTTTATTAATAAATAAATAAATATTAAATTAATAAATAAATTAAATTTTTTTTTCTTTATTTGAAAAGATCGAAAGATCGTCTTACTTCGAGGGTGTGTTTACCGATTTTTCGAAAAGTGGAAAAATTTAATTTAATAATAATTCATTAATTAATTAAATTTATTTTATTAATAAATAAATAAATATTAAATTAATAATTAAATTAATATTAAATTAATTATTAATTTATATTAATATTAAATTAATATTAAATTAAATTTTTTTTTTTTCTTAAACAATCGAAAAAGTCAAGAAAAAAAAGTGATTTTTTTTTCTTTATTTGAAAAGATCGAAAGATCGTCTTACTTCGAGGGTGTGTTTACAAACTTCTCGGGTGACGATCGCTGCGGTTCTACTAACGTTGGGATCGGGATGGCCCATGTGAACCAAAACCTCCGGAAATATTTCAGCCTCGGCAATCATCTCGGCGAGCTCGACCGAATGTTTGGCAAAACTGGCCAACGCCGAAAAGACTTGACGCTTCAAACGAATAATTAATTAGTACGATCGACTCGAAATAATGGAAGAAATAATTAATAAAAAAAAACAATTCAGAATCCATAAATCATCTGTTGGTACAGGAATTTCGAAAATCCGTGCTCCTTCAAATTTAATCAAAAGAGAAATATTTCTGTTAAATATTCACAAAGAAAAATAATGTAAAAATCAAATTTTCATGGTTTCGTAATAAATGCCTGTACGAGGTTGTAAGAAAAATGAAATATCTTAGCAGGTCAATGACCTCAGAAGCTTGAATCATTCGCGAGCTAATTTTGACACTCGTTTTTGGCAACAACGCAAATAATTCAAATTCTGCTCCCAAAATTACTAAATTTTTTATATTACGGAATAAAAAAAAAGATCGAAAAATTGAATAGATTTTTGATTACATTGTTAATTAATTGCAGCAATAAATCAATCGCTGCTCGATCGCGACTAATTAATTATTTTTTAAAATGATTTTTACGTCGAAAATGAAGCGAATTTATTTTTCTATAGACAACGATGTATGTGGATCATTTAATTTCAGCCGACCTTGAGCTTGACATCCGGATTTGAAATTGCCTTAACGAGAAATGGCACGGCACCAGCGTCCACGACCGTTTGAGCCAATTCCATACTGTGCTTGCTTATGTCGCAAAGAGCGGAAGCACTTATCTGTTTGAGACACAATTCAGGCTCCTGAAGACACAAAACCAGCAGAGGTACTGCCCCTGTTAAAAAATACGCCAGTTGGAAAATGCTCCAATTTTTAAACGCGATCTTTTTCGAAACTTACGAAAATCACGAACTTGTAAAAATTTAGCCAACAAAAAAAAAAACCAGGAAATCGACGAAATTATTACGCAGCGATAAAGTTTTCGAGTTCGAAAAATAATCAATTGAAAAAAAATTCTAATATTTTTAATTCGTAACGAAAAAATGGAGTAAAGAAAAAACTGGAAACCGAACGAAAATGCTCGATTGATAAAATTAATGGTCACAAAACTAAAATGGAAAAAAAAGAAAAAATAATATATTTTGGCAAATTCTTCAATTTTGATTAGAATATTTTAAAGTAATTGATTAATTAAGAATTAATCAAGTTCGAAAAATAATCAATTGGAAAAAAAAAAATGTAATATTTTTAATTCGTGACGAAAAAATGGAGTAAAGAAAAAACTGGAAACCGAACGAAAATGCTCGATTGATAAAATTAATAGTCACAAAACTAAAATAGAAAAAAAAGAAAAAAATAATATATTTTGGCAAATTCTTCAATTTTGATTAGAATATTTTAAAGAAATAAATAAATAAACAATAAATTAATTAAGATATTAATAAACCTGCGTCAACGGTCGCTTGGGCCAAACTGGCGTTATGTCTAGCAACATAACCGATCGCCCAAGTGGCAGCCTCTTTGACACCATATTCAAAATCCTCGAGGCAGAAAACCATGGCCTCCAAGCCTCCGCTATGAACAATAACGGTGGCCATTTCCGGCGAGTGTTTAGCCACAGCTCGTAAAACGAAAAGTGCTGCTTTTTTGTAAAATTTCTAAAGGGATAATAAAAAAGTAGAAAAAAAGTAAATAAATTTTTTTTACTGTCTAATCGTAATGGGGAATCCAGTCAACTCGCTTACATTGGAAAACTGCGCATACGTTTTGTTTGTCAATGTTTTTCAACAATTGGGGTATGACGTCTCTTCGTACAACGGCCTGAGCAATTTTGTCGTCGTGATTGGCCAAACGACCCAACGCTATTGCCGACATTTGTTGAATCGAGGGTACGACGTCAGAGAGCAAAGGACGAAGAAGATCGAGAACACCAGCTGTTTCCAGACACTCAACATTGTGTGGACGTGACGCAAGATCCGCTATTGTCTGAACGAAAGTTGTGCGAGCTTGCTGATACTGACTGAACACTGCCAAACAATTTTTCACATTCGATTAATCCAATTTCCGTTCCTAAAATTCTCGATTTTCTTGAAAAATTAATTTCCATCATGATTTTTTATTCTTGAGAAGAAAAAAAAATGGAAAATTTCATTTGGTGTTTAAAAAAATTGGAAAAAATCCAAAATAACGATTTTTTCTCAAATTTTCCAATAAGTGACATTACCTTGCGAGACGATGCGCGCTGTCATTTTCCCTGGAGATCAAAACAACTTTCCGAATGTTTGTAGAATTAAAAATAGAAAAAAAAAATATTTTTATTTTTTTTTCAAACGTGAATAAATCACTTGTTTGTTTGTTTTTTTTTCAATGAATAAATCTTGGAGAATGCTCAGTTGCCGGTCGTTCCTTTTTAACCTCGAGGAAAATAATAAATGGTTAAAAGGGGGAGCTCGAGAACTCTGAACGTCGCTATGGCTACGAGCTTTTTTGTTTACCACGCTCGATCTCATTCTCGAAGACTCGTCTATAAAAATCTTACCAGCGAAGCAAAGTACGAAATTTGAAAAACAAAATCTCGAAAAACATGTCGGACGATTTGTTAGCCAAGGAGAAAGAATTCCATCGTTTGAATCGTGAGCTTGGTGAAAAAACGAAAGATCTCATGAGAAAAGTCGATTCTGTTCTGACTTCCCACTCGCCCAGTATTTTTCCTTCTCGGCTCAACGACGCACCAGGAAATTTCAATTATTTTCAAATCGATCCAAATGTCACTGAGAGGCGAAAGTATTCGAAGCAGACGAATGGAAACAGCGAAGAAAATCTCGTTCGAAAGTGCAACGAAAGGTAAAGAAAAAATTGAAAAAAAAAATTCCATCAATAAAAAAAAAATTCAAATCAATCGAATCCTCAGGGAATTGGAAAGTCTGACGATCGAAGAAATCGTTTCCACAAGTCCGGACAACTGTAGGAGCGAAGCATTCGTTCGATTTCTCAAAGGGAAAATAAAATTGTTGCACGATGAGCTCGAAACTATTCGGAACGAGTACAAAAAAAAGGTGAAATAGTTTTTTTATAGATTAACCTTTGGAAAATATTTTTCAAAATGTTATTAATAATAAAAATTGGAAATTATGACAAATTCGCAACAATTCACCAAGTTTCTTTATTCCATTTTTCTTTCTAGTGCAAATATTGCAAGGAGATTGAAATTGAGAATAAAAAGTTGGAAGATTCGAGGCAGAAGCTTCACAATCAGACGATTTCGTTGAGAGACACGATTGCGAAGCTCGAGGCTGGCAATTCGAACTCACAGTCGGAGATTCAAGCACGAGGCACGGAAAATGCATCTTTGAAAAAAGTCAGTGGCAGCAATTACCATTATTTATAAATAAATAATCAACACAAGAAAAAAAGAACGAAAAAAAAAAATCGTCTTTGATCTTTTTGTCAAACCGAAGGCAATTGTCAAATTTTTTTTTCAAGGAAATCGATGGTTTGAAAAAAGAGTTGAAAAATGTGAATCAGCAGTTGAGCACTTTCGACACGAGACTCAACAGATCGCTGGAGGACAACGAGAGGTTGCGGAACACCGTCAGACTCAACAAGATCGAAGAAAAAGTAACAAGAGAAAATTGTTGTCACCTCGGAAACAAAAATATTGCGAACTAACGAAAAACTAACGAAACATGATTTTTAGGGACTGAGAGACCAGATAAGAAGATTGGAGGAGAGTGAGAGGCTCGGAGTGAAAAGCCTGGAAAAGCAGAAATCGGAAATATTGCAAGCGTTCAAAAAGCAAGCAGCGTTGGTTGACAATCTGAAGAGACAGAAGGTAAAGAAAAATGGCCATAAAGTTGGTTAAGGTATTACTATCACGAAACGACTTTGTTTAAGCTTCTTTCAAAATTTTTTATAAACTTTCTTGCCATCGAAACTAACAGTTTTCTCCTTTGGAGAAAAATTTTTCTGACGTTTAGAATTCGAGAATTTTCAATTTTTTATTTTTCACGTTTAAACGCGTGTAAGTTGGAGTCGCGTTTCTTTTGTTTTTTTTCTTGCAACTTTTTAACGAAACGTGACTCCAATTTACACGCGTTTAGATGTAAAAAATAAAAAAAGGGGAAATTAAAAATCTCAAATTCTAAACGTCAGAAAATTTTTCTCCAAAGGAGAAAATTGTTAGTTTCGATGGCAAGAAAGTTTATAAAAAATTTTGAAAAAATCTTAAATAAAGTCGTTTCGTTGCCTTAATCGATAAGAAACGAAAAAATTGATGAAAAGATTCTCGTCGATTGTCAGGTAAAAAGAAAAATGCAAAAACTTCTTTTTCAGGCGTTTCTCGAAGCGAGCAGGCAGATCGAGTTGACGAAAGAAGAGTTTTCCAAAATTTTGGACCGGAGTCCTCAGGAAACGTAAAATATTCGGGTACGAAAAAAAGCGATTAAATAGAAAAAAACTATCGAAACGATAATTTGTGATCTAGCAGTTTTAAAACGAGTATTTTTTTTCCAATTTATTTACACGGGTCCTGGGTAATGTCTCAGGCCGAAATTACAGGCTGAACCGCTACGACAATTCATTGTCATTCAGTCTGATTGAGTTTCCAACGACGAAAAGCCGCATTTTTTAAAATATTAAATCGTAAATAAGTTTTTGTTTTTTCGTTTGTTTTTTTTTTTTTTTCTCGAAATCCGACGGGACGAAAAGTCAATAATTTCGTTTGTATTTTTTGGATACACCGCTCATTCTGCCTGCACTTTTGTCTTTTCATTTAAATATTTATTGCACTCTGCGATTTCGAAAATAGCGACTAACATAGAAACAAGTAAAAAAAAAAACCGTGGTCCTTCGACCCAGAACTTCGCTTGGGTGAAAAAAAAAAAAAAAAGAAAAGATTATCGCGTTGAGGATTAATCAATAAATTATCGATAACGATGTTTCGCATTTTCCTTCACAGGCGAATGAAGAAAAGGAGAAACATATTTCATGGTTGGCGTTGGTCGAAGTTTCCCGATTGATTTTATCGCGAAGGAACGAAATCGGGAAACGAAATAGAACGAATAAAAAACAAAAAGTCTGAAAGATTTACGTTTTCTGATTGAAAATGTTCGAAGAGTAAAAGAAAAAAATACGAAATACCGTAAACACGTTGCAATCGATCCACAAAACGTGTCAATTATTTGTGTGTTTTTCTTTGTTTCGTTTTTATTAACATATTATTAAAAAAACCGTCTTTTTTTTATTATTTTGTGTGTGTTTTTTAATGTTTTGTTGTTGTTTTTCCTTGCCGTACCTTTCACGTGCTAAATTCATCGGTATATGAGACGTGAAAGGGACTTTACGCCACGCACAAAATTGTAGTCGTTCGAGACATAAATAAATATATTGTGACGTGTTTAGCAACATTTTTCTTTTCTTTTCAAATTCATTTCGCTTCACTCGCTCGTCTCCCGCTGTTTTTTGTTTTTTTATTCTCTCTCTCTCTCTCTCTTCGTTCCTCTCACTCGATCGCACGCATTCTTCCTTTATTTCTAAGCATTTTCCTTATCTCTCGCGATGTCTTAGCCAAAATCGGAATTTCAACGATCTCGCAATCCGCAGCGGATTTAGAGCAAAGCCACTGTTTGATATTGACGTCGCACTACCGAAATCTTGCTGCCGTTAATCGATCTTGATTTTTAATAACTTGTTGATTTTCCGTATCGGCAGATCACGCCAGATAACTGTAGGTGTCCTTCTGTCCCTCCGTGCGTTCCAGATACTCTTTTTCAATTAAAATATCTATACATTTCTGCAATGTCAAAAAAACTAAATTAATTACACATTTTTCATGATTTTTGGTGGTGGTATACACACTGGGTCTATTTGACCCGGAGGCTAATTTCTTGTCGGTCATGAACCCTGTTCGGATTGAGAGAAATCAAGAAATCGGGTGATGAGAAGTTGTGGATATTTTTCGGAAAAATCGTTCTGGGACGAGATTCGCAAAAAATTGTACGAAAAAACCGACTGAGCTCAATTGTGCATAGCACCATCGTCCATTCTGGAGAAAAGCTTCAGCAAACGACAAAATAATACGGTCGGGTCAAATTGACCCAGTGTGTCTACGAACGGTCACATTTCGAATAGTTCCATTTTTTTTGGTTTTCCTACGAACCTTAATAACATGGACCCGTGGCTTAAACCTCGAACTCAATTGATTCAAGACTTCGGCAACGAGCTGCTGATGCTTAAGGACCTTTCGCATTTTCATGATCCTCACGATTGCTGCTTGTATCAAAAGCTTACGATCTTCTTCTATGTGCTTGTGAGTGGTTTCCTGCTCGATTTTCAGCTCCGTTTTCACCGGCACGTTTATGTTCACTCTCAATTTTTTGCTGCAGAGAATCGAGAAGGAAATGAGCCAGGAACGGAATTTAGAAATTAACTTGAATTTGTAAATTTTTACTTTTCCAACTAAACTGTTGAAACTTACTTTTTGTAACCGGTGAAAAGCTCGACTGTGGACAGCGACGTAAGCTCAGCCTCGTCCTCGATCGCGGCAGTCAATAGTTTAGCTTTCAGAAGAATTTGAATGACCTGGAGCGTCGAAAAATCCAATTAATCCTCGAGACCGAAGACGGAATTGTTAGACGCGAGAATTTCGCTCAAAAAATTCATTGTTTTTGCCGTTCAGATGTGATTAGTGGGGAAAATGTTGAAACTCACTTGCAACAGAAAGTCCATTTTAATCTGAGTAGATTCGTGCAATTGTTGTATCGTCCACAAGGTCGCCACGTTGTATTGCAGCAAAACAGCCATTTGGAAAGTCGAGGCTTGGAGAGTGTAACGATTTTTGAAACAATTCGTCAATAGCTCACCCTTCGACATGTTATACAACCAATTTAATTTTCTACCGCTGTGCTGGGAACTGTAGAAAGTTGTGAATCTGTGAACGGATCTTTCCAACTGCAAAAAAAAAAAGAGGAAAGTTTGAGCATCGTGAATCTTGAGCATCTACAGGAAACAATTTGCAAATTTCAATTTGCAGCTTTCTTTGTATTTACACAATATTTGACAAAATTTGCAGAAATTAGAGCGGTTTGACGATTTTTCAAAAAAACTCAGATTTTCGTAAAATTCGAAAAATCATCAAATTTAAACCGTTCAACCGATATTCCCCAAATTCAATACCAACCTTCCTATTATGATACTCTATTTATAAAAAAAAAATTAGTGATAAATCTTTAAATTTGCGCAAGTTAGAGCGTCGACACCTTTTTTTGAAAATTTCAAAATGCCGTAGAATTCGTATTTTTCTAGTAATTCCAACAAAATTCCCAGGGAATGAAGAGCTTGTATAGATTGACATCTGTGCAAAACGGGAGTCCTGTAGCTCAAACCGTTCTCGAGTTATGAAGGTTTCAATTTTACAGTGTCAGAACATACACACACACACACACATCCGGAAATTTTTTCTAGATATGATTTTTCGATGGGACATTTTAAGCACATTGACATTGAAAACTGAGAAAAAAAATTTTCACCGTCACATAGCTTCCTCTATGAGGAAGCAAAAAAAGAAAATAAAATGGTGAATGATGCTGGCATAATTATTAGTGTGAATCGAGTGGACGGAAAAATCGTTTCTTTTCGTTGTGATCCAGAGAAATCTGTTCATTTACCTCCGTTGGCAATGAAAATGTAAAAGACTGTTGGAACGGCCACGAGCCTGAGGAAAGAACTTGTATCGTGAAGTCTATGTCCAGAGGTTCCGCAGAATTAGTGAGATGTCTTCGGAATTGCTCGTTGAGATCCTTCGAAACGCCGATATCCTGAAAAATTGTGAAATCATGTTTTTTTTTTTCAAACTTTTGTAATTAATAGAATTTTTTTTGGTTTATTGAGGAGTCAGCGAGAAAATGGAGAGTGGCCTTTTTACCTGGAACATGCGCTGAAGTTTTGACGTGTATTCGAAGCCACAGGCTTGTTTCAATTTCGAGATCATCGAAGCCTCCGCGTCGTCGCTCGCTGACATGTGCTGAACCAAACGTTTGGCCAACATTTTGCTGTAAAACTTTTGGAACACGTCCTTGTCCTCGATGTATTTGAAAACGACCATCTGCGAGGATTTCAATTGAAAATGTTGATTAGTTCAAAAGAATCGATGGAGAGGTCGTAATTTCTGAGAAACTTACGACTTGGTTGAGCGTGTCCTCGAGCTCAGCTTCCTCCGGATTTTTGCTGCTTTTTTTGAGCAGCAAATCGCAATACTTGGCCAAGAGTTCGGGCGATTTGCTGCTGCTGTTTGCGGCTCTCGTGACGGAGTTGCTGTTGATGAATCGTCCGCAAGCCTTGTCAAGGGCAGCGACGAAGCCGCTGTCATTGTTGAAAGCGACGAGCACCAGAGCGTTGTATTTTTTGTGAACTTCCAGGATCGTGTTAACATAAACCTTTGGATCCTAACGATCGCGATGATTGAAACAAAGTTTTTTAAGCGCGATGGAAAATGTTGAGAAAGCTTCTTATTCACTCTGTATTTCGACTGAAAATAAAAAACGTTTTTACTCACGTTAGCAGCCGAATCACCGCATTTATCGATCGCTGTAAGTCCCTGGTTGGCTATGTGACTCTCGAGAAGATTTCTCAGCTCCCCGAGACCGTTCAATATCCTCGCGACCAACAGATACATTCTTCCGAGATCGATGTTCTTGTCGGAGTCGAGAAGATTTTGAAATTCTGAATGAAATGTGTCGAGATGCTTCTCGATAAGTACTCGCTCGCACGTTTTTGCAAGACGCTCGTTAGTCGTTTGGTGAAGATAAACCTGCACGCGTTTCTGTTCTTCCAGCAGCCTTTGCTCCGTCTGGATAAATTATTCAATTTTTAACATTTCATTATTTGCGAGTGTAAAATGAAATCAAAATTTAAGGGCTTAAGATGAGGGATCAGTCGCTATCTCGCCACTGTGAGTGTCAGAGAGAAAGCTGCAATTTTCTAAATTGAATATTTCCGACACGGTTTCAAAGCCTTTTGTTTCATTAGTCAAACGATATCGAAGAATTTTAATTTCGAAAATTCGAGGTGAGGTTCAGTGACTGATCCATCATCTTAAGGGCTCTGTAAATAATGAAGAATAAAGTTGATGATTTCGAAAGGTTGCGTTACCTTTTTCATGTACTCGGTAACGGGATTTTGTCGCAAAAACTCGGAACTCTCGCGAGTGTAAAATCTCTCGGTGTCTTCGAGAAAAACATTTTCAAAGGATTCTTTGTAGACGGTCAGATTGGGGCCTTTGACGGTTGGATCTTCCTCGTTGAGACCGAGCTCGACGTAACAATTAATAACGCCACTTACGAGACGAGTGTTTATCGTTTCTCCGTTTCTCTCGCGCTCGATTAACTTCAAAACTGCATTGGTGACCTAGAAATAAAAATAAGTAAAAGGCGCCATAGAAAACGAGAGGAGAGGCGGGATTTAGTGATTTTATTCCTGAAAACAATAGTTTTTCGACGATGTTGAAATGTGCATCGTTGGAATGCAACGAAATTCTGTTTTTTTTCTTGAGCAGATCTCAAGATTCTTATTCGATATTTACTCAGGACAATAAAAACGATCATTTTTAGGCTCCAATAAGAAAATCGCTACGAAAATTGTCACGGTTTTTTTAAAACTGAACAAATGATAATATGATAAGAATTTAATAAAATTTGGTGTTAACATTCTTTAGCATCAAATACGATGACACTATTTTTTTCTAATTTTTCGTCTACACAGTTGTCGAATAATTGGAGTTTACAATATGCAAAAGATACACCTATATATATCTGAATCCTATGCTTATGCATGTAAACTCTAGTGTTCGATAACTCGAAAACTATGTAGAAGAAAAATCTTTAAAAATTTGTATATACATTTTTAATACTGAAGAATGTGCTCACCAAATTTGATTAAATTCTAATCATTTCGAATTTTCCTATGCTTTTAACATGGCAACATTGTTGTGTCTAGCCGACCTCCTTGAGGTGATCTAGCAGTCGCGTGAGTGCGAGAAAGATAACCAAAAAGTAGATACACGTTTTTCTCAGAGAGCTTTCATATTTTGAGAAAAAGAAAAGTTACAACTTCTTCTCTGGTGAAATGGGAACAACGTGTAACTAATATTTTTCTTGAAATATTCAGTCTCTCCAAATAAAACGTCGAGGGAGATTTTTACCGAGCGAGCAAGTGATAGATCGCGTTAATAGAAAAACGTATTTTTCGTTGGAGCCCACGTTGCGCACTTCAGTGTCATAGTTTTTCAATTACCTGTCGGTTTAAATGTTTGAACAAATTGTCGCGCCACGTGACCAGCGCCAGTTGATAAATTTCGTATATTCCTTTGTGGCCTTCTTCGCATTCCCTTCGGACCCAATGACGATTCAAATATGCGCAAACCCCGTTCAGCACTTTACTACTGAACTGATATTCCTCCCATTGTCTCGTGTAAAACTGCAGCACGTCCTCGTCCATCAAATCATTTCCGTGCTACGATACAAATTTTTATCTTTTACCATTTTTTCAAAGCCGCCAACGAAACCCTTGAAATTTTATTTTTCAAACGTAAACAATACCTTTAGTAAACTTATAAGATAATTCCTGAGAAAATCGCGCAGACGTCTGTAGAGCTCGAGACCGACGAGCTGAGCACCTCCAGATACTTGACCACCTTTTTTGCTCTTTGTCGACGTCCTCGTTATCTGTTGATGCACGCTCGTGCAATAATTGTAAACGTGTCTGGTCATTCTTTCCGTTAAGCAAAACCATTTCGTTCTCATTCCATTTCTTTTATCAAAAAAACAAAAATGCACGTTTTTCTAGGCACGGAGCCTCGTTTTTTTTCTTTTTCTCTGTATTTCAAAACTTTTAACGTTACTCGATCGTGATCTACTTGACATTTTTGCTTGAAATTTTCCAAAAACTCAACTTGTCCAAATTTATTTTGCAAGGAGGACAAAGCTCGATTGAAAATTTGAAAAAGGGGAATCGACGGCGATGGAAAAATGTTTTTGTTCTCAGTTTTTTTTATTTTTGAAATCGAAAGTGCCGTCAAATGATTTTTTGTTCGATCGTGGCGGATCGGATCGTACCAAAGAAAGAAAAGAAAGATTCCGTTACTCGAAATCGATTGAATCTGCGGAACGCCGAGATTGACGTTTTCTGGAGACGAGGAACGCGGAGACGAACAAAGACAAAAAGGATACGTGTACAGCTCGATGTATCGCGGTCTGGACATGCATTGTCTGTTGTAAACTTGCTCGATGCCTTCTTTGAGGTCGCCCCAGATTTGGTCAAGGTCGATTTGCTTAAGGCCCGGCGGGCCACCTTGGTGACTGCCGGATCCTCCGCCGCCTCTGTGACCCGACATTCTGTGTCTTTTCAACCGTCTGATCAGCGTTTCGTCCTTCCAACTACTTGCCGCCACGATTTAGCTGCGCGGAGAGAACGAGAATAATGGAAAACGTTGAAATGGATGATTCGATGAATGAGTTCACATTTTCGATGCGAAAAACGAATTTTTCGAAGTATTGTTTTCACGACGATGATGCAATTATTCGGAGAGTGACGTTTCGACGAAGAATCACGCGAAATCGCGAAAGACAAAGAAATTTGGAGGTTTTCTTGATGAACGAAAAGTCTGAGCTATAAAATAACAATTAGAGGGACAAAACATCGCGAGTTGAACGAAACACTGTCGACTCACGTTGTCGAGGCGAAAAAGAAAAAAAAGATGACTAAGTACGTGTTGGTAGAAACGGGGGATAAAAAGGACAGGTTAATCGAAAAAATTACGTGTATTTTTTTTGTTAATCATGACAAAAGGTGCGAGAAGAGTTGAACGTGAAGGAACGGGCTGAGGAGGGGATAGAGGTTCAGGGAGAGAGAGAGAGGGAGGAGGAAATGATCCGAGTGTTGGAAAAAAAGAGTGAAATCACTGGATACCATTATTCTCGGAGTGAAAAAAAATGGCAAGAAAGGAAATTGGAAGAAGGAATGAGGGGGGGGGGGGGGGGAGTTGTGCGAAATTGGTAAATTTAAAGATAATAAACTCACCTTGCGATGTTTACCGCGACATAACCAGCGCCTTAGCGTCGTACACGTAGTGGCGATCGACACAATTCGGGACACGAGATTGTCTCGCGAGACGGAGTGAGAGAGTCCGAGCCCGGACCAACGGGACAGTAGGTCTCGATCGCCTGCTTCACGAAACTCGATCGCACTGTTTTTTTCCTTCTTTCTTCCTTTCTTTATTTCTTTCTTTTCTTCGCTCTCTCCCTCTCTCTTTCTTCTCTTCTCCGTTAATCCGTACGAGGCGCACTAACGCAACGCGATAAATGCACACAATCACACAGAGACACACACACGAGCAAGGAGAGAAACTTTTACCCCGTGCACGCACACTCCGAAGAATAAAAGGAAACTTAAAATAAAAAATTGTTGACGAGCCAAAGTTTAGAGCGAAGCGATTTGTTGAAATCCTCGCGAGCTTTAGCGAGAGAAAGAGAGAGAGAGAGAGAGGGAGAGTCGGAGGTGACAACGACTACGACGACCGCGATACCTTTTAATTGCTACGCGTATAAAAGACTTTTTCTTTTATTTTTTTTGGCCTCTGGACTCCCGCGATACACACTCCGCGAATACCTCCCTTGTATTCGCGATTTTATACTGCTGATGGCTACTCTCTCCTTCACCTCTTCCCGACCAACCTCTCGCTCCTTCTTTCTCTCTTTTCTTGACAGGTTAAATTTCCACACAGGACTGCCAACCTCACGCCTCGTTCAGCGAGAGCATTTGTGGAGAAACTTTCCGAAAACGTCCTCGTAACTTTTGTAGCGCTACCGTCCAACGACGCTGCTGCTGCTCTTCTCAAGTTTCTGGCTTCCGGTTCCACAATTCTCCCAAGTTAACGGTTCAAATTTTTTCCCACAAAAACCAGATTTTTTATCAATTTCGTACAGAAAAGCCTGGTCTTTCGACTGGTTGCTTAACCGAATCCATGTTTTGCCTTTTTTTAAGGACGTTGCATGCAAAATTTCCTATCAATAGAATTCCTCCAAATCTGCACCACACAAAGAGAACAGTGCCTAATAGCTCGCGCAATTCTAAAAGGTTTCACCGTGTAAAAGTCGAGATATTTATTTATAAAAATCACTATTTTCAGCAGTTTCTCATAAGAGCGTGTGTTAAAAGTTGCAATTTTCAACATTAAATATTTCGATTTCTAAATGGTGAAGCCTCTTAAAACTTTGCATACACTTTTATGTAACATCGAAGAAGCTTTATTTACTTTTTCAAAAAAATCAGTCGTAAATTTTTCTCGAAATTTTGTTTATTATATAACAAATACGATTATCTCGGGAAATCTTCGATTTAGAGAATGTTGTTCTTTGGACAATTTGTAACAATTTTTTTTAATGACCTTGGGCTCACAAACCATTTTGTATGTAAGAAAAACTGAAAAGAAAAATTTTCATTTTATCGTCGCCATAGAACGTCCTTGAAGTTTGAATAATTCAAATGGAATTCCCAAAACTATAGTTTTTAATCATCACTCTGTTTTATTTCACAAAATAATACACTTTGCATAAATTTGCACATTGTTTGTTAAAAATAAGAGAACGTAAAAGGAGGGTTTGGTTTTTTCTTCATTGCTTCTGGATCCTGGTTCCGAAAAGCCCGGCAGTCAAGTTCATGGATCGAGTCGCTCGACAAGACGTGTGCTTGGGATTTGATAACCTAATCGTGATTTCGAACCAGAGGGAAATCCCCAGTCCTTAGAAAATTGATCGAAGAATTTTTTTACCAAAGTAAACTGCAAAACGTAAATAACCATGAAAATTTATCATTGATGATTTCGGAGCAGATGGAAAATACGAAAAAAACACTCACTTTACTAATGCCAGCGGTGGCATGCCAGGCTCTGCTCCTTTCCTGAATCCTTGAATTAGAAAAAATATTTATGTGAAAAAAACGATCAGAAATTACACGTGATTTATTTCGTGGAAGCTGAGAAATGAAAGCGAAGATACTAACCTAAAAAGAGGACGGTTGGAAGGAAACCCCAGTGGAAAACCGTTTTCGTCACGTCCAATACGATCTCGATCTTTTGCTTGGTACCTCGGCTCAGACCCATTGTAATTTGCGAAGGAACAACACTTTGTTTCTAATTAATCGTAAGATCACGCTTTTTTGTCCCGAGATTGTAATGATAACGAGTATCGAGCGTTTTTCGAAGAATTCTGACTACGGCTAGCAACGAAAAGTCCCTAGACACTTGGCGCAGGGCGCCGGGCGAGGAGGAGACAAAATGGCGGAGAGAATCTAGGGACCAATCGATCGTCGATAAATATCGAAACTCGCAGGTGCTGCTGCTACTTTCAAGTCAACAAAACGATACAATAATAAAGTTACGCACACACAAGCCATATATGCGTCATGCGTATGATTTTTAATCATAAAATATATACACACAGTTTTAGTTAAGTTCTCCACAATCGAAGTTTTTCCTGTGAAGAAAAAACATGTTTTTCATAATTCTAGTGTGGATATCAATGTTCGCGATGGTAAAAATTTTATTCACTCGATTATTCCGAACTGCTTAATTTTTTATTTTCGTGTCTCTCGTTCTTTACGAAGCTTTTTGTTGGAAAAAGCTGTTCGTAGAGTTTAACCTCACGGTTTTGACAGCTCTCGAAAAACGTACATAACGGACGGTCTAATTCTCGTCGAGCTTTTTTCTCTGGTTTTCTAGGCCAGCGCCTCCGACGACTATTGCGAATGGGGTTATTGCTACATATCGGAATATTGCTGCGGAGATAACATGTGCTGTCCCAACACAGGAACTACGTGGATTCTCATGTAAGTAATGGCGATTTTTCCCCCGAAATAAGAAATTCCATCCCAAGAGTCACGTTCAGGCGAAATTCCATTTTTTCATTATTCGAAAAATACGTTTTTGCGAAAAATTATAAAATTAACGTTTCCTGCAGTTGCGGATTACTGTCCGCGCTAGTCGCCATATCCGTTTGCTGCGGCTATCTCTTCCGATATTACGGAATGTATCGATTACGTCTCCAGTGGCCGTTTACCCGGCAAGAGCCTCTGTTGCCGCACACCAAAGCCTGAAATATTAAGCAAAACAGTTGCCACGACCATAAAGTGCAATAATTCTCCAATCGTAACAGACGATCAGCAAACTCGACATTTTTGACGTCAAATTTTGTTAAACGCGTGAAACTGCGTTTGCCAAGGAAGTTCCGAACGTGAAAGGTTCTTCTTTCCTGCCCCGAACGTTATGCGCGAGCGAAAACGAAACGACGGCCGGTTATTTATAAGTTTTTGAATAATCACGTAATTTTTTTTGGAAATTCGTTGAAATTGAAGCGCGCGGTGATTTCGGAAAATAATCATTTGTACGATTTTCTTGTTGGCTTATCGAAATGTAAGATAATTTTTATGAATCGTATGAGCGAGCAATTAATTAATTTTCTTCGTAATCGTCTGTGCTATTTATCATGAATCTTCGAATTTTCGACTGTGATTAATCTTAATGTAAATATAAGTGAAGCTGTACTGTTAATTAAATAATAAACATACACGAAATATTGATATTTGTCTGAATAAACAGTATCCAGAGGAATTTTCATACTCTGTTCAATTATTTTTACCGTCATTTTGTCCCTCGATACTTCGGGATGTTGGTAAATATTTCGTTCGATTTTTCCAGAAGCAATTTTAAAAATTTCAGTAAATTTGTGCGATTCGAAAAGATTTCAAATAAGCGCGGGAAATCGTTTCGAGTTTCGCGCGCAAAGGCAACAGTTGACGAGCGCCATTTTTAAAATCGAATTTTCCACGGTCATGGCGAGTAATGTGTTGATAAAAAAAAAACCAAAATTTGCGCAACTCGAATTTTCTCTGAAGCCTCGACAATGCATTTTTGGAAAATTGTGTGTAAATTGGATTCTGCAGAAACAGAAACGTAAAAAGAAGAAACGAACAAGAAATATGGCGCATAAACTTCGAATCGTCGAGGCGCCATTTTGAAAGAAGTGGCGATCGTCGTCGGGTGGATTGAAGCGTGGCAAATAGTAAAAGAAAATCAATAAAAGTCCCGGCAGGGGGTTGCGAAGTTGGATTGGGTATGAGCAGGTATGACGTAGGATTTGGAGACGCTGTAGTGCGCACTGCTGCCATGTACGGAGGCGCTGCGATCGTTGTGACAACATAACGGGGTAGCCGAGCGTCCGGGGGTGTCGAGGTTTTTCGTCGACGGGGGTAGAGAGAGACGGCCGCGACGAATATGGCCGTCAAACACGTCAAAACATAGCGTCAAAGTGACGAGATTCTGTGATCCGTGAGGGTAGAGGGAAGAAGGTGTAGAAGAAAAATTGATACTAAAAGAAACAAGCAAAAAAAAGCATAAAATTATCAAAAATAACAGAAAACGGACAAAAGAGAAAAAAGGATTACGTGGAGCACACGGTGAGAGAAACAAAATGTCGTGGGATTCGAAGAGAAAACTTGCGATCGTCGCCGGAATATCCGAGTGTCTAGTTTACGTAGGTGATACGAAATATATTTTTCCCACAGTCTCTTCTTTTTAATCCATTTATTTTTTCGATAGTTTTTGCTTCTTCCCATTCCATGCACGACCTGAGGTCGGCCCTGAAGGTCATGCGACCCAGTGAGACCGCGATCCTGCTGCACGCAACACGAAGCACAAAAAAAAACAAAGTAAAACCCTCCCTCGAATGTGTTGACCAGCGCGAGCGTTTTTGTGACCTCCAACTGTGATTCCTCAGCACACCGAGATACGTGGATAACACACACGATTCTGTTTACCTTCCAATGCTTATATATACACCATTTGATGCAATGTGCTCTACTTTGCCTTCGTCCTTCACCCTGCTGCGACCTTGACATGATTCTCAATATTATTTCATATCGATTGTTTTTCTTGTTGTTACATTTTTTATACATAAACGTTTTGCACGAAAAAATGCACTGAATTGTTTGATTTAACCCTCACCATGAAAAAACAAAATACATCTGTCCACAAGATGGCGGCGCTGTATTTTGATGACAGTTGTTTTTTTTACTTTCCGAGCTTCAGTTTTCTGAGAATTTCGATATTTTCAGGCTGAGGCGAAATACTGTGCCTTCGAAATACACGGGGAACCGAAATACTACGTGTAAGTTATGCCCTTGAGGTCAATAAGTTCACGTTCACTCAGGGGAGCGAGAAAGGGTTTTAAATATTGAAATTAAACGAAATTAGTTTCGCTTCGTTACTCACCACAGTGCATTTCATTTATTCAGATGTCCGAGAACCGAGTACTGTTGCAATTTCGGTTGCTGCGTCTCACCAGGCTTTCAGATTTATCATCTTTGGTACTACTGGTAGGTTCTCCATTGTTTTTTTAATGCTCGTTCATTCGTTCGAATTTGCCTCCAAAAGGTAGTACAAATGCTCGCCGTTGAAATCTTACAGATGGCGCTAGTATATACATTCTCAATCATTTTCGTTGTTTCCAATTCGTACGATCTTGCGTAATGATGTAATTTTTTTTGTTCGTTTGTTCATAACAAGTGAATTAAAAACGTTTTTATTACCAAAAAATTTGTTCAACTACAACTGAAAATTAAAAAGTCTGATAAATTGAAATCTGATCATATGTACTTGGGTCGCGGTGACCCAACGTGGCTGAATCGTTTAAGCGATTCTTTTGTTTTTAAAAATGCAACGAAAAAATCAGAATGTAATGGAAGGTCATGATGTGTCGAGACGGTTTATTGAAATTTTTACGGTTAATTTATCGTTAAAGTTTGTCTATGAAATACATGTATTGGAAATTTTGCAGGCTCCTCGTCATAGTAATGTTCCTCGTTTGCTCGGGTGGTGGATGGTGGTATCGTTATTGGTTACAAGGCAGATACAGAGCAGCCGCGTCTGCCATACCGAGCCGGGGAACGTCAAATTCAAGAGGTCAGCATTCACTTCCGGGACGTACTTGTCCGGCTCAGCAGGCGAGCATAACGTATAATTCAGCACGAAACACAGTTTTGCTACATCGCATGTGGAAGGGCGGTGAGTTTGAGGCTGGCATCGCAGCAAAAAGGATGGAATTTTGAATAAACAATGAAAGCGATGGATTTTTTTTTGTTTTAATCTTCGGAATAATGGACGCTGTTTTTCATTTTTTTAAAATCAGGGCCTCACCGTGGTCCTGGCTCATCACCCGCCTACTCGGGTCCACCTGTAGCAGCGGCCGCGAGTTCAGCTCATTTTCAAAACACAAGCGTCGTTCTGAACGATGTTAATTGTCCGTACTATCAACTTTACGGTCCTCCTCCGAGTTACGAGACCGTTATAGCACAAACACGCGGTAAATTATCGAGTCCGTTGTCCCCGGAACACACGAGAAACGTCGATTTGTCCTCAGCGACGAGTAGCTCGACTTTACCCAATCAGGACATTGCTTCACGTTGTTACAATCATTCGCCCTACAACAACAGTCATCCGTCCCAAATCGGTAGTGAGATCGGCAATGTCGATGCGTCTATACCGTGTTACGAACCAAATACAAACGTTACCGATACGATCCATCGGTTGGATACTCTTGAAGCTACTTCCGGTTTTCCACGATACGCACCCTCTTATGTGACTAATGGCGATGGTACGACTCCCGTTCATGCAGCTGGACGTCAAGAGCCATGTCTCCCACTACATTACCATGGTAATTTTTTATTTATAACATTCTGGCAATTTCTCCATGTGTCTGGATGAGGAAAAGATCATCTGCAAAAACTTAGCTCCAAGTTTTCTGCTGTCTTTTCGTCATCGGACTTTTATCGCGCGTACTAGCGAAACGGCTGGCGATGGAGCAAAAGTCCATAGAAGCAATTTTCTAGAGCATTCAATTTTCTATGAAAAAGCTTCCGGGAGTATTTTTCCATTTCCAGTACTTCAGGCCTCAGAGCGGGCTGAAAGAATCGGGTGAACGTTTCCGAGGAATCTTTTAGATCCGCTCTCAGGACTAAACTTTCAGAGATACGAGAATGTCATCAGGAGCTTTTTTGTTGGAAATTGAATATTCTACAAGATTGATCCTATCAACTTTTGCTCTATCTCTCGCCGTTCTCTCGCTACGAGCCATGAAAGAACGCGCACCCTCCAGCTTGCAAAATCGATACACAATCAGCCGCAGAGTCTCATAAAAAAATGTTAGCAGTGACTTTCCCATTCGGAATATATACCCAAGTTCAAGGTCATAGTCATCAGCTGCTTCCTCGATAAAATTCCTCATTGTTGAACGTAGCAATCGTTAAGATTTATTGGGTGTTTCCAGGTGGACCGATTCCACCTCTCGATTATGAAGAAACAGATCACGCTGCCATAGTCCCCGACACCTACAGGATATACCACGGTGACGAGAATTTGGAAAGATTGCCGAGTTACCACGGTGATAGGAACGGAGTGGATGCTCGAGCGAGAAGGATGACCGGAACATTGTCATCGGGAAGTGGGACGTCGCGGGATCATCAGAGACGTTCGTCGCAAGTGTTGATGGGTGAATCACATTCGTCAGTGCCGGATTTGAATGTCGAGCTCGGGGAGGTTCACAGCAGTCGCAGGGCCAAGACGCCACAGCAAGAGGATCAACGCGAACGTTATTCTCGGAATCACGGTGGGTCTTTAAAGTTCTCAAGGTCACGGGAGGAGACGAATAGCGTAAATGGTAGTTTCCGACGTGGTCGGAATTTCCTCGACATCGGGACAAGCTCATGGGCCAGAGAGAGACTGGAACAACAGAACAAAGCTGCGATCAGCCTCGACAGTGAATGCTCCAACAGTGGCGACGTTAACTTTGAGGAAACTGGTTCGTTCTCAAGGTCAACGAGAAACGGACTGGTCGGAGTGAGCGAGCAGAAAGCTCGCAAACCGGTGATGACGCGTTCTTTCGACGTCGTTGATCATCAAACAAATCCATCCGATAATGTGATATTAGAGCCACTTACTTCCGTAAATTTAAATGACCCCAAACGACGCCCCAACGTTGGCCCTGGCATCAACAACGAAGATGCTGCCGCCGGAGCTTCGCTCGCTGTTGCTTCTTCTTCTTCTTCTTCCTCCTCCGCTTGTTGGAGAACGCGTCGTCAGGACGAGGACGAAAAACGACGTAGACGAGTGCCCTCGCCTGGTGCGAGGCTCACCAACAACGACCATCACAATGTCGTTCAAACTCCAATCAACAATCATGAAAGTAAACATAATAAATTAGACAGATCGAAGTCTCTAGACTGAAACTCTACGTGAACCTCACTATCGCGTTATTCACTAAATCATGATGTACGTTTTGCCTTCTGAGGCACGTACGAACCATACGGACAAAAATCAAGACTTTTTCAAAACGAACAAGTGTTTACACTTGGAAATTAACAAACATTCCGCTTCGTGTTTTCACTTTTTTTCTTCTTTTTTTTATTCGCTATTTTGAAGAAGAAAAAAGTAGCGAACAAAAGGTACGTTATTTGACAAGTGGCGAAACGATTAGTTCGATTTCGTAGTTATTTATTAATTATTCGCTCAATCGAATAAACATCGCACACATCAGTATCCTAGAAATAAATCTAATTTATTTATGCATTTATAAATTTATTCATTTGTCTATTCATTTATTCACTTATTCATTTATTTGTTTATTCATTTATTTATTTGTTTATTTATTTATTTATTTATTTATTTGTTTGTTTGTTTATTTATTCATTTATTTGTAAATTGTCATATTTATTGAAAACTAGAAATCGTTAGAAAGAAGAAAGGACGGAATGATTCGCGTACCGAGTCCGAAAAACGTGAAAAATATAAATGTGTTATTTATGAAGCTGCAGCAACGTAATTGGGATGCTGAATAACGCTCAAAAAGCCTCTCGTTATTGTAAAAACTAAAGAAGAAACGATAAAAAGATGAAAACAAATGCGCACGTCACTGTCCACTTAATAGGTATGAGAATGGCTTAGGAGAATTTCGTCTTGATCAATTAAGACACGGTTAATTAATGAACAAATCATATTATTAATTAATAATTAAAAAAAAAAAAAAAAAGACGTAACATTGATGTATATCGAAGATTCACCGAGACGTTGCACACCGATATCGGATCTTCCATCCAATTCAAATCACAATTATTATTGTAATTATTATTATTCGTCACTTTGCGATTTATCTCGCGATTCGAAAGGATCTGATCGGTAGACAAGATCGATCGTGTGCTCGGGCGTCCCTTTGACAAATTCGCCATTGCACAAAATTAATCACGTCTTTTATAATAGAAAAAAAAAAAAGAAAAAAATTTGACGACCGAAACGAGCTCCGGAGAGGCCGATAAGACTCGATCAATCGATCCATCGGATTGATCGTTATTATCATTGAATTAATAAAATCGCAGAAACACCGAGACGCAATAGTTTCGCATTCGCCGACAAAAATGGAGATTGTTTTTGTTTACACCGTTTTTTGTCAATAATTTCGAGGGCTTTGTCGCACGTTGAGAAAAACTTTGCAGTCTTCTCCGGAGCGCGAACACGTATTACGCGATAATTCGTAAGTGCGCGATTAGCGTATTTTTATTATTCGAAACTATTTTTCTCATTGAGATATTCAAAAGGCTGCGAAGCCTCCTAGGAATATTCTTCGTTCGGGAGATTTTTTTCGCGATGAAATAAAAGTTAATCGTGGTTTTCGTAGATTTTGCACTGAAAACAAAATATTGTTGGAAAAGATCGATATTTAGTTCGATACGTTCGAATAAACATTTTTTTTTGAATAATTCCAAAAATTGTGTCATTGCAGAAAGAAATATTCTAGAAAGTTTCTTCGGAAGCCAATTTTTGTCGTTTCAATCGTAAATTTTGCTGACGATTCCGTTAGAAACAAAATTTCCTGCCAAAATAACGAAAATTTTGAAATTATCCAAAAATATTTAGTTTACCGTGTTCAACAAAATATCGACAATTTTTAACGAAATTTCATTTCCAGTGTGCAAAGTAAAAAAAATGTCGATTCTTTTTTTGTTTTAATTATCGATCGTCAGCGAAAATTCGAGTTCGAGTCCAACCTCGAGGAATCATTTTTCATTCGTCATCGCGATGGAATCTCCTCGTAGATCGCGCATCCAATTATTCGTCTTAGTATCTGTGATCCTTTCCCTGGGGATTTTTGTCCCTTTTCGAATGTCTCCGTTATCGTATACTAACTGGATGTTTCCATTGACACTGATCGTCCTAGAAATCTGTAAGCAGATGAGGGCTTGATGAGGAAAAAATAAAAGAATCGTCGCTTGTGCTTAATTGGCAAAAGAATGAGAACCGAAAATGCTTATTCTACGACAAAAATGTATAAAAAATTGCCATGTAAGGACAAGCGCGACTTTTTTGCATTCGAATTTCGCCAATTTCGTCCAAAATTTTTTTGGAACTGAATTTCGATGTGAGCGTGGTGTGTGAGTTCGTCCGGATCGCACAATGAGAGAGCAACAAATTTTCATCCTATATTCCGAATAATTTCAAATGAGAAATAAATTTTTTTTTCTTTGAAAAAATTTAAAAAAAAAATTTTTCTCGTCAGCAACAAAGTTTTTTATAATTCTAGAATTTATTTATGTTCAGAAGAGTCGTGAGAGGGATTTTAGGAGCTTAAATCACGTGCCGAATTGCAACATTTCGTAGATTTCGTCGCCTCTTTAAATTTCAATTCCATGAAACTCGATGTGGAAAAATAAAACAGATAAAAAATTTTAAAAAATGAATAGTCACCGCGAAAAATAGTAAAAATATGTGTAAATTATATTTCCAGAGCCACGAAGAACGAAAAAGAAAGAGAGAGAGAGAGAGAGCGAGAGAGATTCTGTTATTCGTTTTAAATTCGAATAAATCGACGAAGAAAAAAGTGGTCCAAAAAAAGTTGTAAATGTGCCAATAGAAAACTCTAACTAAAATAAAAACTGGCGAAAGACGAAAAAAGAGAGAGAAAGAGGGAGAGAGCATGGTGACGAGAAGGAGGTTCAGGTTAAAAACGAGAAAGGAGAGTAAAAACGAGAAGCCGATGAATAAATAAAATTATTCTACGAACTACAATAATACAATTATTTTTTGTAAATCAATCTTAGAATTCGATCGAGCTCTTCGTTGCACTTTCGACGGAAATAAAATCAAAGGCTGCGAACAAAAAAAAAAAAAAAAGATCAAGTGAAAAAAAAAAAATTAAAAAAATATTCAGCCACGATTTAAAAAAAAAGGAAACATTTCCAACACACGCATTACTCGTCGAAAGGAAAGTCAGCTCTTTACTCTAACGTGCAATCAACCGTGTTTAAAAAAACAAAACGACAAAAAAAAAAAGAAGAAATCGAAAAAAATGAAAAATCTTGAAAATGCGAATATATTGACGAAAAAATAAAATCCACTGTAAAATATTGTATATCTAATGTATAAAATATGTCTTGCTGAAAAATAAAGCGACATGAAATATTTATTCACAACGAGGCGAATAATTGTTTTAATTGCGTCGTTAGAAAAAAATTTTTTCACTCGATGCAACCTCCAGCGATGAGTTCGTGGCTTCTGCAATCATTCAACCCAATCTCAAACGTATTATTTTTTATTTTATGTTTTTTCATCGAGCACCAAAGACCCGGAAAGGATTTCCAAAGAATTTTCGTGTAAATTACGAATTATAACGATGCAGACATAAAAACGTTTGTTTTTTTTTGTTTTAAATAGAAATTATTGATGGGGTTTTGATAAATAATGAAGCAATGACGTGAATAAAGTGGGATAAATAAATTGGGCGTTTGTACGGGCCGGTTTGAGCTCATTTGCGAAATGATAAGAAAGATGGCAGGTGCAACGTAATGCTTGGACCGAAAATCAATAAAGGGAGCGAGAGGAGAAGGGGGAGGAAAAATGGTGGGGGTTAAGGGAAAGGAGGGATGAAAATTGGCCCACGTTCTCGAGGGAAGACGGAAAGACGGTTTTGACGTGCCAGCACGCACTATCGCTACTCCAATTAATTTATTTATTTACTTTTTTCGTTTGCAACGAAAAGGGAGGAGAAAAAAAACGTACGTAATTGTGTCAATGGGCACAGAAGAAATGTCGAGTTAACGAGAAAGTTGTTGGTTTTTTTTTGTCGTATTTTGAATGCTTCATATTTATTTTCTCTTTTTTTAATCTCGTATCTGTTTTTTTTATTTTGTTTTTTATTTTGCTCCATTTTTCGGAGGGCCTATTTGGTGGCCTAATCAAGTTTGTGCTTTGTGGATTTCGATCTCTTTCTTCTTTACCCCTTCGGCCCCCCTCACATGGTGAACAAATAAAGTGAACCAGAACACTGCGTAGCCGCACTGCATGAAAGTGGCCAAGCAAAATGTCAGTGAAGGTGAGATTTTTACGAAAAAACAACAAACAAACAAACTACAAACCAAAAGACATTTTTATTCATCAACGTTCACATTTCGTCGATATACGTTCGTGTGTTTACATCCTCCACCATCGTTTTTTATATTTTTATTCCTGCGAGCTCGGGACCAATCGATCATCAGAAAAGTTGTTCGTTATCAAGAAACCCTTTGGTGCTGAGCATTTAAAAAAAAAATCCTCGTTACATCGAAACAACTTGCAGGCGAGGATTAAAATAATTGCAAAATCTGCGATGACGAGAGTGATTTTTTCATAGTATTTCCGAATGGAAAAATACGTGGAATTATCAAATTCCCCAAATGTTTAATCATCGCGAGGTATTTAAAAAAAAAAACCAAGTATTTTCGTACAATAAATAAATTGAGGAGTAAAAAAAAAAATGCGTTTCTTTGGAATGTTCGGAGGCAGTAATCCGGAGGATTTTTCGCACTCCACGGTCGAACCATGAAAAATAAATAAATAAATGTGTGCTTTTTCGTTTGCAATCTCAGAGACGAACGAAAAGAGCCTCTGCAGCCGCGCCTCAAAGACGAAATAAGTACCAGTTTCCTGTTGCGCGTCCGCGATCGTCGTTCAAGTACAAAAGTATAAATAGAGGACGATTCAAAACAAAAAAACAACAATTACTCAAAAAAAAATAAAAAATTAAAAGTTTCCTGATGACACGTCGCGACCGTCGAAGTATTTGCTTGTCTTTAAAATTAAAGGGGATTGGGGTCTTGTCGCTGCGTCCGATTGGCGGGAAACGTCAAGCTCGTAATTCCTGACCTCAACCAAAAACCCAACAATATTTACAATTGCTTTTTTTTTGTTTGTTGTTTAATAGGAAACTATAATCTGTTACAAAAGAAAACAAAATTTTGTTGAAAAATATCGATGTTCTGTTCGGTACGTTCGACTAAACGTTTTTTTTTCGAATAATCCCAAAAATTGTGTCATTGCAGCAAGAAATATTTTAGAAAGTCTCTTTGGAAACGAATTTTTGTCGTTCCAATCGTAAATTTTGCTGACGATTCCGTTAGAAACCAAATTTCCTGCCAAAATAACGAAAATTTTGAAATTATCAAAAAATATTTAGTTTACCGTATTCAACAAAATATCGACGATTTTTAACAAAATTTCATTCTCAGTGTAAAATTTGGACACGAGTTGTGCGGTTAGAGGTTGCATCCAGCGATGCACACGTTTACGATTTACAATTGTTGAGAATCTTTTTGTATTCGTGAACCACGTGCAACCGAAGGAAATGGAATTTATTGGGAAATCGGTAATTTAATATTAAAAACAGAAAAATGGAAACAAAATTGTTGAAACAACGGTATGTTTCGGGTTTCGAGCCCAGGATGGCTCAAGCGTTGGGGGTTTGACTTTCTGAACTATATGAAATTAAAAGACAAACCACTCGATCGCTTGATATAGAAAAATGAAAAAAAAAAAAAAACGTTTTTTTTTTTTTCGTGAAAATAAATCGAGGCTCCTTCTCGCTCGGGATTGGCACTGGTTTTTGAATCATTCTGTACAATCCTGCATACATAAATGTATAAATACTCGATCGCTCAATGAAATAATCGAAAAAAAAAAATTCTTTTTCGTGAAAATAAATCGGGGCTCCTTCTCGCTCGGGATTGGCACTGGTTTTTGAATCATTCTGTACAATCCTGCATACATAAATGTATAAATACTCGACGCTCAATGAAATAATAGAAAAAAAAAAAAATTGGTCTTTTTCGTGAAAATAAATCGAGGCTCCTTCTCGCTCGGGATTGGCACTGGTTTTTGAATCATTCTGTATAATCGTGCACACATAAATGTATATATAAAGAGCAAGAGAGCTTTTTCTATCAACATCACTATCTTGTGGGCTCTTATCGTTTGTATATCTTCATGTTCGTCTCTCTCTTTCTCTCTCTCTCTCTCTCTCTCTCTCTCTCTCTCTCTCTCTGGCTCTTTGACTCTTGTCGAGTGTGGCCTAGAGAGAGATTTTCGAGTTACATGCGATATCCATTATTTGTATGTGTCATTGTGTCAGTGTGTGTAGACGAAAACGTTTCGTATAAGAAATTCCACCCGCGAGTGAGTTAAACGACGTTCAGACGTTGCGATCGTGTTATTTTGCTCCTGAACTGCTCTGTGTGCTCTGTGTGATGACACAGAGACGCGAATGGCACACTTTGGATCGTCGCACAGCGATCCACGAGGTCGTCTTTTATCTTCGACGCAACACACACACACACACACGCACACACGGTGCAACGGAAAATTAAATCTAAACACAATACAAAATAACAAAAAAAAAACAACTGCATAAATCCTTCGGTCGGTTCTCCTCAATTAAATCGAATAAATAAAATAATTAAGCTCGACTGTTGGCGTTTGTTCGTGCGACCAGAGTGAAGCGAAAATCCAAAAGCAACGAGACACGAAATCGCAAAACATTTCGAATGTTTTTAAAAATCTCGATAATTTCTTGAAACAAAATGAAATTTATCGAATTTTTCATTCATTTTTAATCGAATCGTAATTAAACTTTTAAAAATCGAAATTAAATTTTCGTGGTCCGTGCAAAACGGAAATCTAAAAACAACCAGACACGAAATCGCAAAACATTTCGAATGTTTTTAAAAATCTCGACAATTTCTTGAAATAAAATGAAATTTATCGAATTTTTAATTCATTTTTAATCGAATCGTAATTAAACTTTCAAAAATCTAAATTAAATATTCGTGGTCCATGCAAAACGGTAATCTCGAACGACGAACTTACGAAACAGCATTCCCATGACATAATCGTTCGCGATGTTTTTTTTTTTCTCAATCTGAAATAAAATGAAAAATTCTGTTTATCAACTTTATCAACGGTCTCAGTCGTAAGGCGTCAAAATACGTGATTTGCGAGATGGAAATCGATATTTTAGTGAAACTACGTTCCACGCACGAGGAAAGTTAAGTTTGACGGACTTGTAAACACTCGCGGGATATATTTTTAGATCGAACTAAAATTAAACGGAGTAATTTCCTCGGGAGTCCGTAGGAGCGAGGAATAAAGCGAACGCGAGCACGGAAACCATGCGATTCAGTCGTCATCGTTGCCTGTCACACTGACAGTTGCTTCGATTTCCATAGTTCGTACTCACGATTCATGCAAAAAGACTCTCCATTTTTTGCTGCCAATCTCCGAGGAAAATATCGTAAAGACCAGCATTAATTTTAGCGAGTGATTAATATTGTTATTATCATGACGTAATATCTATCAGTGAGTGAGCGATTGTGAGCCGATCATTCGATTCGATCGATCGCGTCGTTGTTGTGCTCGCGGCAAATCTCGATTCGAGGTAAATACGAAAAAAAAAAAAAATTTCATAGCGATTTGTCGAACGATTGACCAGAAAAATCGTGTCAATCGTCTCGGAGGAATGCAGCGCAAAAAATGTTTCATCGATTCATACGATTGCGATAATCGAGGGAAAAAAATGATTTTCGTATCGTTCCATTTTGTTGGTCGGACTATTGAAAAAAATTCAAAGAATTTCGAGTTTGGGCGACTGCATAATAAAATTCTTCGATGGTCAGCGAAACGGAGAAATAATTCGAGGATTTTTATCAACTTTTTTTAAATGCACTAAAAAAACCCACGAATCGGCGTCGAGAGATTTTCGTTTTTCTTGTTGCGATCTTCGGTAGATTTCTTCTCGTTGCTTCTCGTTAATTAAGGTATTACTATCACAAAACGATTTTATTTAAGGTTCTTTTAAAATTTTGTATAAACGTTCTTGGCACCAAAACTAAAAGTTTTCTCCCATGAAGAAAAATTTTCTGACGTTTAAAATTCGAGATATTTAATTTCCAATTTTTTATTTTTCCAATCTAAACGCGTGTAAATTGAAGTCGCGTTTCTTTTGTTTTTTTCTTGCAACTTTTTAACGAAACTTCAATTTACACGCGTTTAGATGGGAAAAATAAAAAATTGGAAATTAAATATCTCGAATTCTAAACTTCAGAAAATGTTTCTTCAAAGGAGAAAACTTTTAGTTTTGGTGCCAAGAACGTTTATACAAAATTTTGAAAGAATTCTAAGTCGTTTTGTGATAGTAATACGTTAATGTGTGTTTGGTGCATGCTTCAGATATTTTGCTCGGGTCACGGGACGTCTCGTTGTTCGCAAACAGATTATTCTTCGTGCCCAGATCAAGTAAATATCTACATGAAGGCGTTGTATATCCAAGGAACGTGTACACATTATCCGAGTATGACGTGCAAATCCGCACGAGCAACGCAACCGGATTACAATCGTTCTCTCTCTCTCTCTCTCTCTCTCGAGCAATCAAATCGTTTATGCAGCAAGTTCTTAATTATTGATGCGGGACTAACGCACGTGCGGTTTTCATGACGCAGTGAAATCACTTTAATGTCCATTGTCTCATCCTTTTAATTAAAAACCATGTGATTAACGACCCAATTTAATATTTCTGTTTCATCCTTTGATTGTTTTTTTCTATTTAACGATAAATCTGAATTAATTTCTTTCGACCTCCCCAGTGGAGTTGATATTTCCGAATTCCAAAAAATCTCACAAACGATTAAATTTTCGGGCTGTTTCATTGTCGTACTTGAGGGTTTTGCTGTCTCAGTGATTACGAATTTCTACTTTGAATTTTGAATCGTAAGAAAAATTTCAAAAAATTCGGACTCTTCGAGGTGCGATGAGTTTGTTGAAAAATTATTTTTTCAAAAAAGATTCAGTCGTTGAGACGATAGCTCCGAAAAAAGACTCGAAAAGTTTGAGAAATATTTCAATGTCTTTATTTTAACGATTATCTTCATGGAAAAAATTTTGAAGTATTTTTATTTCATTTAAAAAAAAAATCGAAGAGACATTATGGAAATGGTTGGTTCGTATGTAACACTCGTGACGTTTGTGCAGAATTAATTTCGTTATTTCTTAATCGATACGTAAGTTGACAGGAGAAAAATTTTCGTTGTTTACCTCGCGGAAATCCCCATGGTTGATTGTCTCATTATAATTAACATAGTGGGAGGTCCAGGCTGTTGACCTAATGTAAATATAACGGTGGGAGGAACAACAGATAAGAGAAAAATTCTCGCAGTCATAATTGAAACGAGCTCAGTTTCACACGTACTGGGAAAAAATTCAATTAGACAAATTAAAGAGTAAATATGTGTGGCACGAGAAAATAGTGTTTGACGTCGTTCCCCAAGAAAATTTTCCTCTCTCGTTCGATTAATTAAACGATTACGAAATAAACGAGAAAATTAACAGAGACTCGACAACTGTTTGTTCCCAAAAATCTTTCGTCGAAATTTTCATCCTTTCAATTTTCATTTTCAAACAATCCTTGCCTCTCGCATTTGCAGACAATTTTTATTTACGTCGTGGGTGTTTTTTCTCTCTCGCAGATGACGAGGTACAAACAGGCAGAGTTTGAGGACGAGGACAGCAGTAGCATCGGCTCGATCGTGTTAAACAGCGAGGGAATAACCACATCCGGCACACACATACGATATCATTCGGTAATTTTGCAAAAAAGAAAAAAAAAACAGGCCAATTATAAAAAATGTGAAAAATTATTTGTAATTTCGAAAAAAAATTGATCGAAAATTGAGTGAAATTAAAACAAGCAATTTTATGAGTTTTTCTTTTTACAGAAAATTGTCATTTGACGATTAAAAAGAATTTTTAACGATATTTAAATTAATATTAGTGTTTGATTCATTTTTGCGATAAATTATTTGATTAATCAGTCGTTGAGACACTCGGTCATTTCAATCTAGACGAATTTTTCGTCGTTGCTCATCGAAAAAGTAAAAATTCGAGAGATTATTCTTATTTGTTCATTCATCCAGGGCACCACGTTGTGGAGAGCAAGAAGCACACTCGAAAGATGTTTGTTGGTCACTTGCATAGGCTTGCTGCTCCTGGTTCTCGTCCTTACGGTCGTTCTCAAGAGTAAACATCATTGGGAGGACGCCCAAATACTCCACGTGACTTCCCACGGTGAAGGTGACGAAATGTTAATTTAAGGAGGTTGGCTACATACGAGAATATCATAACAAGTTAATAAAATTTGGTGATGACATTTTTTAGCATCAAATACGATGACACTAATTTTTTCAAATTTTTCGTCTACGTAGTTTTCGAATAATTGGAGTTTACAATATGCAAAAGATATTTCTATATATATCAGAATCCTATGCTCATGCATGTAAACTCTAGTGTCGAATTACTCGAAAAATATGTAGAAGAAAATTTTTAAAAAATTTGTAAATTCTTTTTTCATTAAATTTAAATTTAATTATTAAATATAATTATTTAATTATTTAATTATTAAATAATTAAATAAAATTTAATTTAATTTTCATTAAATTCTAATCGTTTCGAATTTCCCTATGCTTTTAACATGGGAACATTGTTGCGTGTAGCCAACCTCCTTAACGTAAAGTGAATAGAAAATTGTGAAATGCATTTCGAAAAATTGCTCCCGAATGTTTTTTAACGATCGATTCGTCTTTTTTCAAAAAGACGCTTTCGCGTTTTTTGATCGGTTGAGTATTTATTATTCATGGTCGATGCAGATGGCTCGCATTGTTTGACGGAGCATTGTGTCACGGTGGCAGCCTCGATAATAAATGGTATCGATCGTACGGTAAACCCGTGTGACGATTTTTACGAATACGCCTGCGGCGGTTGGATAGACAAAAATCCAATTCCCGATGGCAAAAGCACTTGGGGAACGTTCACTAAACTCGAGCAAGAAAATCAGCTGGTCGTTAAATACGTATTGGGTGAGTGTGTCAATTCTTTTTTATTCGTTCGTTTTTTCGTTTTTTTTTTTGCGTACAAACATCGACAAATGAAAAATTCAAGAAAATTCGAAATACAAAATCTCAACTTTTAAACTTATGGTGTCTCGGAAAGTTGCTGAGAAATTGGCATTTTTAACAACCGTGCGAATAAGTTTGCTGTATAATCCATGAAAACATTTCCAACACGATTCGTAATCATAATTTTTATTTATCATCATAAATTATTATTTTGAATTATTATTATTTCCACAACTATTTTGATTAATTTTCATTAATTATTATTTTTCAAAATTATGATTTTGAAATATTATTTTTTATCATTTTTCAAAATTATGATTTTGAAATATGATTTTTTATTATTTTTCAAAATTATCATTGTGAAATATGATTTTTCATTATTTTTCAAAATTGTGCTTTTGAAATACTATTTTTGATTATTTTTCAAAATTACGATTTTGAAATATCATTTTTCATCATTTTTCAAAATTACGATTTTGAAATATCATTTTTCATCATTTTTCAAAATTACGATTTTGAAATATTGTTTTTTAATATTTTTCAAAATCATTATTAATTGTTGTTATTGTTATTATTAGAAAAACCGTTCGAAGTGTTGAAATCAAAAGCAGAGAAAAAGGCAAAGTTGTATTACTTATCGTGCATGGATGCGAATGAGACGATTGAGGCGCTTGGTGGTCAACCGTTGCTCGATCTTCTCGACAACGTTGGGGGTTGGAATGTCACCGGGAAATTCAACGTTTCGAGGTGGAATCTTCAAACGAGCATGCACGTTTTGCAAAACGTTTACAACATGGGTGGCTTGTTTTCTTGGGCCGTTAACGAGGACGACAGAAACAGTAGCATTCACATTATTCAGGTAAAGATCACAGAACGAAGAAACTAACAAAGTCGAGTTGAGCTCCGTCTCTTCATTTTTCCATATTGAATAAAAATTTTGAATTTCACAAATATTTCATTAACCAAAGTGTCGAAAACGAAAACAATGATTTTGGGGACCAGCGATGAGAAGGAAAATTTTGTAGCTCATCAAAATACTTCGTTATGGGGTTTTAAAGGATTTTTCCTCATTCCAGCGTTCCACACAATTCGTCAAGTCAAAATTAACAAAAAAAAAAAAAAATGAATATTCACTCGCTCCCTCGTAATTGAAGAAATTTTACAAAAATTGTTTTTTTTTTTTGTTTGTTTCGCAAAGATCGATCAAGGAGGCCTGACTTTGCCAACAACCGACAATTATTTAAACAAAACCGAGCACGGAAAAATTCTCGTCGCCTATTTGGACTACATGACCAAGGTAAAGAAAAAATGAGAATTTCGTCGTAGCACGTCGCGAAGAAATAAAAATAATTCAGCTGATGATAAAATCGAAAAATAGAGAGAAAGGACGTGATATAAAAATGTGAAGTTTCGAGTATAAGAAAAAAACTCGACGATGTACCTGTGTACAGATTGGCGTGCTGTTAGGAGGCGAGGAAAATGAGACGCGACGACAAATGCAGGCAGTTATCGATTTTGAGACGAGACTCGCGGAGATAACGACGCCCCAGGAGGAGAGAAGAGACGAAGAAAAGCTTTACAATCGAATGTCCATATCCGACCTCCAACGCTTAGCGCCTTTCGTAAGTTTTTTATTTTCCACTAATTTTGCAGCTAGAAAAACAAAAACTCACAAAAATCTCATTGGGAGGGCAAAAAAGAAATGAGAAAGAAAAAATTTTACGATTTTTCAAAAAACTCAGATTTTCGTAAAATTCAAAAAATCATAAAATTTAAACCGTTCAACCGATATTCTCCAAATTCAATACCAACCTTCCCATTATGATACTCTATTTATAAAAAAACAAATTACTAACAAATCTCAAAATTTGCGGAAGTTACAGCGTCGACACCCTTTTTTTCAAAATTTCAAAATGCCCTAGAATTCGTATTTTTCTAGCAATTCCAAAAAAAATTCTCAGAGAATGAAGAACTTTTATAGATTGACATCTGTGCAAAACGGGAGCTCTGTAGCTCAAACCGTTCTCGAGTTATGAACGTTTTAATTTTACTAGGGTCCATCACGCGCGCTGAAGCTCGCGAACGGTTTTCTGGTAGCGCTGCAGCGCTCCTTTTATGTATAATAACTTATCGAGATATGCGACAGCTTTTTGAAACCAACTTATTTTGGAACAGAATTCGGACCTCCACTTTTTCCTAGTGAAAACCATGGCTCAAATTTTTTAAAGTTGGCGCCGCCACAACCTTTTTTTGCTCTATATTATAATTTTTCGGACCTCCACTCTTTCTTATTGTGAGTGATGGAGAAAGTCTCTTTTAGTCATTTGCGTTCCTGGATCATATTTGATCCACAATTTTTGAAAAATAAATATATATACAAATTTCAACCCCGAAGCTGTGGCTCTATGACGAGTTTTCGTAGATCTGGCAATTTCCAGTGATGGAGGAAGTCTCCCTGCGTGTCCTCGTGAAGAGTTCTCGTTGATTGCGGTTCTGGAAAAATTTTTACCCACCATTTTCCGAAAAAACTAAATAAATAAATTTTCAATCCCGAAGCTGAGGCTCCATGACGCGTTTTCGTAAATCTGGCAATTCTGAGTGATGGAGAAAATCTCCCGGCGTGTCCTCGTGAAGAGTTCTAGTCGTTTGCGTTTCTGGAAAAATTTTGATCAACCATTTTCTGAAAAATAAAAATATAAAATTTCCATTCCCGAAGCTGTGGCTCTATGACGAGTTTTCGTAGATCTGGCAATTCCGAGTGATGGAGAAAATCTCCCGGCGTGTCCTCGTGAAGAGTTCTAGTCGTTTGCGTTTCTGGAAAAATTTTGACCAACCATTTTCTGAAAAATAAAAATATGAAATTCCATTCCCGAAGCTGTGGCTCTATGACGAGTTTTCGCAGATCTGGCAATTCCGAGTGATGGAGAAAATCTCCCTGCGTGTCCTCGTGAAGAGTTCTAGTCGTTTGCGTTTCTGGAAAAATTTTGACACACCATTTTCTGAAAAATAAAAATATAAAATTCCAATCCCGAAGCTGTGGCTCTATGACGAGTTTTCGTGGATCTGCCAATTCCCAGTGATGGAGAAAGTCCCCCTGCGTGCTCTCGTGAAGAGTTCTAGTCGATCGCGTTCTGGGATAAATTTTGATCCACGATTTTTGAAAAAAAAATATATATAAATTTAAATCCCGAAGCTGTGGCTCTATGACGAGTTTTCGTGGATCTGGCAATTCCCAGTGCTGGAGAAAGTCCCCCTGCGTGCTCTCGTGAAGAGTTCTAGTCGATCGCGTTCTGGGATAAATTTTGATCCACGATTTTTGAAAAAAAAATATATATAAATTTAAATCCCGAAGCTGTGGATCTATGACGAGTTTTCGTGGATCTGGCAATTCCCAGTGATGGAGAAAGTCCCCCTGCGTGCCCTCGTGAAGAGTTCTAGTCGATTGCGTTTCTGGAAAATTTTTTACCCACCATTTTCGAAAAAAAATGAATAAAAAAATTTTCAATCCCGAAGCTGAGGCTCCATGACGCGTTTTCGTAGATCTGGCAGTTCCCAATGATGGAGAGAGTCTCCCTGCGTGCCCTCGTGAAGAGTTCTAGTCAATCGCGTTCCCGGATAAATTTTTATCCACCATTTTCGAAAAAAATAAATAAAAAAAGTTTCAGTCCCGAAGCTGAGGCTCCATGACGCGTTTTCGTAGATCTGGCAATTCCCAGTGATGGAGGAAGTCTCCCTGCGTGTCCTCGTGAAGAGTTCTAGTCGACTGCGTTTCTGGAAAATTTTTTACCCACCATTTTCGAAAAAAAATGAATAAAAAAATTTTCAATCCCGAAGCTGAGGCTCCATGACGCGTTTTCGTAGATCTGGCAGTTCCCAATGATGGAGAAAGTCCCCTTGCGTGCTCTCGTGAAGAGTTCTAGTCGATCGCGTTCTGGGATAAATTTTGATCCACGATTTTTGAAAAAAAAATATATATAAATTTAAATCCCGAAGCTGTGGCTCTATGACGAGTTTTCGTGGATCTGGCAATTCCCAGTGATGGAGAAAGTCCCCCTGCGTGCCCTCGTGAAGAGTTCTAGTCGATTGCGTTTCTGGAAAATTTTTTACCCACCATTTTCGAAAAAAAATGAATAAAAAAATTTTCAATCCCGAAGCTGAGGCTCCATGACGCGTTTTCGTAGATCTGGCAGTTCCCAATGATGGAGAGAGTCTCCCTGCGTGCCCTCGTGAAGAGTTCTAGTCGATTGCGTTCCCGATTGCGTTTTTTTTTTTTATAAATAGAGTATCATAATAGGAAGGTTGGTATTGAATTTGGGGAATATCGGTCGAACGGTTTAAATTTTATTATCTTTCGAATTTTACGAAAATCTGAGATTTTTGAAAAATCGTCCAATCGCTCTAATTTCTGCAAATTTTATTTTCCTAGACGAAATGTCGATTTATTTTTGTCGCAGATGTCGTGGGTAGAATATTTCCAGAACGCGACGAGACTCGTAAACAAGAAAGTAAACAGCAAAGCAATGATCGTCAACTTTGCGCCAGAATATTTCGAGAAACTTGCGAGAGTCGTTCAGGAATACAACAAAACGGATGATGGAAAAACGTACGATTTTTTGTTGTTTTTTTTTTCTACTGTTAATTGAATTCTTCGATTTTATGGTGCAGAAGAATGTGCTTTGCGGATTAATAATTGCAACGTTTACTTCGATAGAGTTCTCAACAATTATCTCGTGTGGCAAACTGTCAGGTCTCTCACGGCCTTTCTCTCAAAACCATTCAGGGAGGCCTACAAAGGCTTGAGGAAAGCACTAATTGGATCGGAAGGGCGAGAGGAACAATGGCGTTACTGCGTCAGCGATGCCAACAATGTTATGGGATTTGCCATCGGCTCGATGTTTGTTCGCGAAGTATTCTTTGGAGAGAGTAAGACCAAGGTACGATTTTTTTTTTTTCAACTACATAATCGCGGTTTCTATGTTAGAATGCAAATTGAAAAAAAAGTGAAAAATATCGAACTCTGTTTAGGTGTTTGAATAAAATTTTTGAATTTTTTTGATTCTCAACTAAATTTCAAATTTGAAGCGACCACTGAATCGGGATCGGAAAAATATTTGGAAGAGTGGATTTTTAAATATTTTCGGGCGTAAAATTTGATTTTCGAAATAATGTGAAAAAATTTGTGGATTTTCGAAAAGAGAATCATTAACGCTGTTGAAAATGCTGTCGCTCGATACTTTTTCAAGAAAAATAGATCCGGGTCAAATTGACCCAGTGTGGCTACCAGCAATTAAAATGCACTAATTATTACGTTAATCATCCCGAAGGCCGAGGAGATGATAAATGCAGTGCGGGGAGCGTTTACAAAGAATTTGAAAAATCTCGACTGGATGGACGCGGAAACTAGAACATCGGCCAACGAAAAAGCTAATGCGATTACCGATATGATCGGTTTTCCCTATTTTATTCTAAATCCCAACGAACTCGACGAACGCTATCGCGAATTGTCCATCAGGCAGAACGAATACTTTCTCAATAATATTCGCGTCAACAAATACACGCTGAAAAAAAATTTGGAAAAGCTGGACCAACCGGTCAACAAGACCACGTGGATTATGTCCCCACCAACGGTAAATGCTTATTACACGCCGACCAAAAATCAAATTGTATTTCCTGCCGGAATACTCCAAAGTCCATTCTACGATATAAACAACCCGAGCAGCTTAAATTTCGGAGGTATCGGAGTCGTAATGGGACACGAATTGACTCACGCCTTTGATGATCAAGGTTTGTCCAAATGATGTTGAAAAATTTGTTATTCAGACGAAAATTTACCACAATTTTTTCTTAATTTTCCAATGAAATTGAGACACTGGGTCAATTTGACCCGGAGCGTACGTCATTGGCACGTTATTTTTATTTTTAGGGAGAGAATACGACTTGCATGGAAATTTGCATCAATGGTGGAACAACGCTACGATCGATCGGTTCAAAAACCGTACCGAGTGCATCGTCGAACAGTATAGCGATTTTGAGATTCAAGGTCGTCACGTCAACGGAAGGCAAACCTTGGGTAAACAGAAAAGTTGTTTAAGGACGTTGTGTTCTAAATTTTCTATCGATAGATTTCCTTCAAATTTGCACCACACAAAGAGAACAGTGATGTCTAATAGCTCGCGCAATTTCAAGAGATTTCACCATGTAGCATTCGAGATATTTATTTATAAAAATCACAATTTTTAGTAGTTTCTCATAAGAGCGTGTGTTAAACGTTGCAATTTTCAACATTAAATATTTCGATTTCTAAATGGTGAAGCCTCTTAAAACTTTGCATACACTTTTGTGTAACATCGAAGAAGCTTTATTTAGTTTTTCAAAAAAATCACAACAAAAACAACCTCAAAGAATGGTCCAGCAAGATACGCGAATGAATGCAAGAAAATAATTCATTTGATCAACAATTAAAAATTGTTTAAACTTTTGTCGTTAATTTTGTTTTGTTCCAGGTGAAAATATAGCCGATAACGGAGGCCTTAAGGCGGCTTACCACGCCTACTTATCGACACCAAAAAGCTACAAGGATCAAATGCCATTACCAGGATTAAATCTGACGCACAGGCAATTATTTTTTCTCAGTTTCGCACAGGTAAGCAAATTAAGCAACTGCCGGATAAATAATTTCAATAGAAAGGATAAAAACTAATGATTTTCAGGTTTGGTGCTCCGCTGTTACGTCCGAGGCGATAGGCCTACAGATCGAGAAAGATTCTCACTGTCCTCCGAAGTACAGGGTTATTGGACCACTCTCGAATTTGCCAGAATTCGCGACCGAATTCAATTGCCCGCTAGGTTCCAAAATGAATCCTGTCCACAAGTGCGAAGTCTGGTAATAAATATCGAGATATTAAAAAGCAAGTATAAAAAGAATAATAACGATATTCAAATGATGAAGAATGAAATATTTCTCTTTGTAATATTCAAGAGTAGTGGTAAAACAAGAATGTCAAAAGATCGAGTTACAGAAAAGATTTATCGACAATTTTTACCAATTATTATCAACGGCCGTAAATTTTATCATTTTCTAATTGTCTATCCAGCGTCTCTTCATAGAAAAATGCTAATGAGCACTAATCGATAAATACAAAATTCAATGATCACACTGTCGTTCCCATTTTTTCGAGTCTAATCCATAATTATCGCTCAATTTCGATGTGCAAGAGATTCTCAACAAATTCGTAGTCGTTGTCGATGATATTTCGACCCCTCAATATCGAAAAAACACTAATTCGTTGACGTGAATTTTTTCGCGATTTAAAGATCGCTCAAAGTTTGTCGATGAAAATTAGAAACCACGTGGTCATTGCTAACGATAAATATTTTTTGCGATCGGTGCCCATACGCATTTTTCCATGCGGATAACGAAAGTAAGAAAAAACAAAAAACAAATAAAAAACAAGGAAACTCTTCATTTTATACAATGCAAAATACTGTCCACGATTTTTCCTATTGCGATGGGCAACATGAAGAAAAATAAAAAGTGCATGAGGCAGTGCACTGAAAATGAAATTTTGTTAAAAATCGTCGACATTTTGTTGAACACGGTGAACTAAATATTTTTTGATAATTTCAAAATTGCTTTCTTGCTGCGATGACACAATTTTTGGAATTATTAAAAAAAAAAAAACAATAAGTTGAACGTATCGAACAAAATATCGATCTTTTCCAACAAAATTTTGTTTCCAGTCCACAAAGAATGAAGAAACAGATCCTAGGGTATAAAATAGGAAAGCTCCTGAGATACATCGAGTATCTCGAATAAATCAAAAGATTTGAAAAATCGAGATAGAATGAGATAAGAAAAAATGAAGGACGATTAAAAAAGAAAAATCCACAACTATAACAGTATAAATAATTAAAAATAAGTGTCTGCGTGTGTACAGAATAATGTTACGTATTATTTATAGTCCACGAGGAAGATTTTATTTTCATGGTGTTGGTTGAAAAAACCGTGAAAATACAAAATTTTCGCACCAAGTAATATTTCTGCAGGCAGGATGAGAAAAATAGTTATTAAGCTTTGAGGATAAATTATTTTCTAACAGAAAACCGGGTGAAATATTGAGCCCTCGAGACCAGAGATATATATATACGTAGTTGACATTTTATTATTATTTTTGTTGCAAATACAATTATGATTAAGTTGCGTAATTCCAAAACCATCATAAAGTTAATAATTCCTCAGTTATTTGACACTTTGTTGATACACTGGGTCAATTTGACCCCGAGTGTACTTAATTCGTCGGTATGTAATTGGAAAGAATCAGGAGTGCCAAAAAAGCAGCTTTCATTCGATTCTGTTGAGAGTGTCCGGGTCAAAGTGACCCAGAGTGTCGTCAACCAAAAGGTTCGAGTGTCAATTACCCGAGCAAAAATAAAATCCACGCTTTTTCCCTCCAAACATAAAGAAAAAGCTGTTTTTGTTAAAAAAAACGTATTTTATCCGATCGCAGCAAGGATTGAATTTATTCAATAAAAAACAACGATCGTCTTCAGACTTTTTTTTCGTGCTGTGAAGATTCAACTTTTGTTTATCGATGCTTCGGTCATCGATGGCGCAGTCGCTATATTTTAGCATCGTAATTAAAATATTCAACTGATAAAAATATTGAAGCAAAAAAAAATGCAAATTGAGTTACGAAAGTGAATGGACATTTTACGTACACGGCAGTTTTGTTGATTTGTAAAAAAAAAAGTAAGGTTTCCGGTCAACAAATTAATTTGAAACAGTATTATGAATTTGTTCTTTCTTCCATACATGTGCAATTAAATAAAATATAAATAATTGTAATATTGATAATATCAATTAAAATAATAATAACATCAATAATGCGATTGTAAATTTTTCTCATCTGGTTAAATAGGTAATAAAAAAAAAATGCCATTATGGAAACTCTCGATTTTATTAATCGTTTTGTTTTTCCGTACATGGAAATGCTTTTGTATGATTATGTAATCGTTTACGCTGAGATACGGAGTTGCACGGTTGCCTGTGATACTCGTGTGTGTTTTTTGTGGAAATGAAAGAAAAACAAGAAAAAAATGTTGTTAGAAACGAGTTGGAGTGAATATGTGTTTTTTTTTCCTGCTTTTGTCAGTTTTTTTTTTAGTTTTTAGTTCTGTGCGTTTATGTATCTGACGTGTGTAACAAAATGCGTGACATCTACAGTAAAACCTCGAAAATAAAATGTGGAATGAAAACCAAATGACCGTTGACGAAACTTAAATTTTTGACTCGTCGTGTCATCGTTTTTTTTTTTTATTTCCAATTTGAGTAAAACTACACGGAACGCATTCTTGTTCCGGAGAACAATGTGACATTCTTGATTACATTTTTGGGCACTGATTGATGCAGACAATTTTTTTTTTTTTTTTTTTTTTTTTTTTTTTTTTTTTTTTTTTACAGTGGAATTCATATAGAATTTTTCTAAATCGATAAAGTGGAAATGAGGAACAAAGCAGGAGTGTCAATTTTTGACTTCGGTCGTCCAGAGGCTCCGGGAAGTTGGATCCAGCTGAACAGCTGGGAAATTAGACCATCGGAGTAACAAAGCATTGAAACGATCGAGACGTGGATGGTGCAGGTCGTTCTTCGGGTTGCTCGACTCGAAGCGAAACCAGATATTCTCAAGAACGCAAATGAAACCACTGACGAAAATCATGCCAACGAGAGCAAGCGATATCAAATGGATGTGCGCGTACTCGACCGTTTTGAAGATCAAGTGACGTTCCTGGGAGATTGGCCATTCCTTGGATATCCATTTGCGCTCGAGATAATCCAAAATTCCAGCAGAGCGAAGTCTGAGGAGGCTGAAACAGTTGCAGAAGCAATGCCATTGATAGTTCTAGTTTTACGGCTCTCAAGTACGTTCAAACTTTAAATGGACGCCATTAAAAAATGCGTTGAATTATTAAAAAAGTAATGCCAGCTTAGTCATAGATTTCTCATGGAGCACTACCAATAATTATCGAAAGACCCAGCAGCGTCTTGATGCCAAGTATTAAAAAGAAAAGTTTGCTTGAACGCACTATTAGGAAAAGGAAGGTCCACAGTGTAGAGTGGAAAAACAAATAATGGAAATGATAAAACCAGAGCGTGTAAAAAGATGAGGAGGGTATGCATGAAAAACACCACTAGTACTACTAGTAATGAAAAAAAATGGCATACTATCTGTCGATAAGATGACGGTGACGAGCTCCCCTTGCGTGAAGAAAAGCTATTTTCGAAGGCCAATGTTCGCCAGGAATTTGTGCCATAACGCATTTATGATGAATCGGATTATAGACCGAGAGAAAAACATCAGGGGTTTCGACATAAACGACCCCCGGTCTGCACAAGTATAGTTGATACTCTTGATTGTCTTCCATATTCTGACAATCCTTGTTAAGGATGTTGGCCAAGTTGGTGTCTTTTTTCGCCATTAACTTCAACTGTCAACATCATTTTAATTAGAAGAGAAATAAGTGCGACAACAAACGATTATTTCAAGTTTTCATATCGGAGCTCAAACGGGTGAATGCGTCGTTAAAATCTGAAAGGAAATGTTCAAATCCATTTTGTTCTCGGTTGTTCCGTTTCAGAGTTATTCGTTAACTGATGAGAGCCAATCCGGTGCGCGGCAGCGGCTCCGCCTCTTGCCCACCAGAGCGAACGGCGGTTGGCGGAGCGCTTCTCCCACTCTGGACCGCTGCGCCGGATTGGCTCGCGGCGAGTAATGCCAATATCTCAGCCGCTATGCAACGGAAAGAAAAACGAACAAAGACTTTTTTGCTCGGAATTTTGTGAGCTATCGAGCTGCAAACATTTTGGAACTCTTTTACCAAAAAAAAAATCATTTTTTTCTGCAAATAATTCGACGAAACTTTGGCAATCAATACTTACTTCTTCGTGTGCATTGCTGTCGTTTCGTACACATAGATTATGAGTTTTCGCTTGAATAATTTCTTTTAAATTGTTAAAGTGTAAACTACTGCTACGTATGGCCAAATATGAGGTCAGAGTACTGCTAAAACCGCAGGATATCAACATCCCCATTATCACTGCTGACAATATGGTGAATCTGAGTGACCAAGCGGTAGGTATTTCCTGGAATCCTGAAAAATCATCCAAAGCTCAAAAATTCGTGGTGTTTTTTTTTTCTTTCGTTTCCTTATTTTTTCTAGTTCCATATCAACAAATTATAATCTCATTTTAACACAGAAATCAATTTTTCGCGTTACCTTGCCCGGTCATAACGCCAAGAACGCTAAGAAGGTTGAAAGAAGGAATTGCCAATTGATTGTTGCATTCTTCGTACTCTTGACAAACTACCCTTTTGACTCTGTACATAGCAAGAAGGAGGCCCGTTATGCCGACCACGAAACCAAACGACGTGGCCCATAATGAACGAGAGAATATGCTCATGTACCACCATCGCGATACCGCATGACTTTGGGTCATGGCATACAAGCCATAGCTAAAATTTGTGCTCGCATTGAATCTCGTTTTGGATAGATCATCGATCATCAAGAGAATTTGATAAACATTTGGATTTCCCAAACTCACTAATTGAAGCCAATTGAATCGCTGTAAACAAAATGGCCAGCATTTCGCCAATATATTCCTGTTGGGGCCAGCCATTCGTCGACGACACCTCTTGCCAAAGTCGGACCACTTGGCTCCCGGACCTCCCGGAACACTGTCCTGGAATGACTTTTCATTAGCCCATCAAGTTTTCCCACAAACTCAAATATTTTCCAAGCTTTGCATGGAATAAAATATTTGAAAAATCGTACGGGACAGTGAAAAATTTGAGTCGAGACATCTGAATAGAAAAAAAAAGAGAGACTGGCCCTGCAAAGCCCATCCTAACAGCTAGTTCGAAATAATAAATAATCTGGTCACCTGAATTTTAGTGCGGATTCCAAAGTTGTCCAGATGTCACCCAAATATCCAGTCAGACTTTTGTTAGCGGTCATTTCCAGCCAAGGAAGCAGCTTTTTCGATATTTCAATCGATCAACATGATTGCACGTTAAGAATTGATTAATCATGCATGCAAATTAAAACTAATTTTCATTAAAAATTAAACTCGACTGGATTTCGTACTTACAACTTCGCCGGTGATTACAATTGTCTGGCCAGTCAGATCATCGATGTAATCGACACTGCATATGGAAGAATAGTTTCGATTGAACGCTTCGATAACTTCGAAGTCGACGAGGTGTCGATTCCATTTAACGATTCTCCCCGGATGATTTTGTGCCATTTCGCGTTCTTGCCTGTTTATCGTAGTTATGCAAGTCGCTGCACATCCCGCGACGAAGATGCACTTAAAAAATGAATAAAACGATATTTTCGAAAATTTCAATTTTTTTGCATTTTCTTATGGTTTGCAATGATGGTTCGTATCAATTTTTGGATTTACGTTCATTTTAAATATTGAACAATTTTTTTTTAAGGATTTAACGGAAATGGAAGAAATGAGCGAAACAATTTACCAGCATCGACGTGAGTCGCATTTTGATAAATGTGCGACGATTTTTTTCGTCACTCTTCTTAAGTACGAAAAACCACGAATAAATAATTCAAGGTCGTGTCAATCGCTCAATTTCAAGGTTTCGTTCGACCGGACGCGGTAATTGGAAGAATCGTAATAACGAGGCGTACAGCATCGATTTTTAATGATAAAGTGATTTGGGGGCTTGCGATTCATTGAAATCACGATTTTATGAATTTTTTATGTATTTTTTTTTTTGTGTGCCACGGCAAAAGGGTCGCGATGATTATTTTGCCTCGAGGAAATCACATCCGATTTATTAATATTTGATTTTTCAATATGGACAAAAGAATCGAATGTCCCATTATGAAAATGAATAATAATAAATACATGCGAACAATTTTGGAGCTCTGCTAAAAAAATGAATTTTCCCGCTCTAAACCAGTACTTGGATGGGTGACCGTTGGCTCATGCCAACGCATCGGGCATTGGGCGAAAATTTTTCTATCAATATATGTTATCGGTCGAGATTTTCGTAGTTTCCTGGGGCCCTCGAGCAAATACGATTTTTGTCGCATGGGGAAAAAACGCTAAGAAGCGTCGTAAGGGAAGAATTTACAAAATTAAAAAAAAAAAACAATCATCGAAGGTCCAGCTTCTCGGAAATCTCGTCATTTTCGTTGACCTTCCCTTGACACACATCCTCCAAATCCCAGCATTGTTGGTCGCGGGAACTCACACCTCCATGAAGTTGGCCCGCAACTTTGTTTTTCAAACTTTTACTTGAGCAAATTGTTCGAGAATCGTTTGAGAAGGTTTGAGAGAAAATAATAATTGTTTCATTGTCTTTTCGATATTTTCATTGATAACGAGATTCTGCAAAATCTTTTGATTCAAATTTGGTATCCAAATTAGAATCCCCTGCTCTGCCTCATTTTCGCGGCGGCCGGTCGTTGACAAGTGGCGCCATCTGGGATCCTCGAAGACTGTTGGCGCGTAGGAACGAAGAGCAGACGACGAAATAGGTTTTTCGCGACGATTATTTTCCGAGAAGAACATCAAAGCAGACCACGTGTATGTTTATAACGAAGTACGAAAAAAAAACACAACACTCGTCGATCGACTGGCCGAGTGTACCCGGCAGACGCAATAAACGCAATAAATAATCAATCGCCCAATAATTAAATCCTGCAAATTCGCAAAACGACATTATCATGGGAAAAAAGAAAAAGCACAACATTCGGTATGACCAGGAGATCGAAACGATTCCCTCAAGAATTGGATCGAAGAAAAAAGCATCGATAAATGTGGTTTCGGCAACCTGTGGACAGTTTAACGTCGAAGAACAAGAAAATGGTGAGCAAACGATTTTCAATGATTCCATAATCAACGAAAAATCATCTTCTGCACTATTTTCAACAGCACATTTCACTCCATTAACCCTAGAAAGGTAACCTGGGGTCAAAAACGACCCCACGACCTTTTTTCGGCTTCGTTCTCCGGTTTCTTATCGTTTTACCGCATTTATTACTATATTTTTGACTTCAAACAATATTGCCCCAGGCTCGCGTAATTCTGCATTAAAAACGAAAACAATGAGTGCAAGTTGAACCCTCTTTGTTACATTGTACCAGAGATATGACTTTTTCAAAATTGGAGTCATTTATGACCCCAGGTTACGGGAATAGGTAAAAAAATTAAGCTCATCGTTCTAGGGTTAATGTATCCACAAAAAATCTCGAGTACAATATTTTTGAGACGATTAACTTTTGCAGGCCTTTGCCACTTTCTAAAGACACATTGATAACTCCATCAGGTATTCACGAATCGCCTTTGCACAATGTTCGCAAACCGCCAAAGAAAAAGAAAAAAAAAATGGGTCGTCCGATCGTTGTGGAGGATACGACCGGCCAATTTCCGACAATGCCGTTGCCTCTGAGTTACAGGCTTCCCGAGCATCCCGTCGTGTCCAGTGCCTTTCCGCGGGCTTTTAACGTTCAGAAAAAAAAGAAAACGGAACAGCTACCCAAGGAAGTTTGCGTAGTTACTACGGAATCTATAAAACCGAGTGGAACGTCTGGAAAAAATGGCCAAAAATCAGGAGTCGTGGAAGAATCGGGGACGAGCATGTACGCGGAGCGCTCGAGAGTCCAGGGAAGCAAAAACCACAGCGGCGTTTTGCTCCGGACGGAAAACGGCGCGTTGGATGGTTCCATGAGCGTGGAAAGTCCTAAAAATGGTGACGCTTCGTGCCGGAAACCAGGAGAAGTCTCTGGAGTCGAGGAGCAAAGAAACATGAAAAAATTGCCTCGTTTCTACAGTTTCAGGAACAAAGTTGTAGCGATTTTGGAAACGGAGTGCAAATTTAACTTTCATGGAAAATTGAAGGTTCGCGTGGTTTGGGGAGCGATAAGAGTTTACGGTTACTGCGTAAGTAGCGAGGGAAGGAAATCAGCTTTTTCAATTTATTCGCCGAGAGCGTACAGTCCTGTTGCGATGGAGTCGATCGAGACAGAAATAATGGATAAAAGTATGAAGAGTGTTTGGCAAGTTTTGCAAGAAGAATGCAGCGACCCTCGGCTTGCTAAGAGTTTGCAAAGCGATGTGAACGCTGTGGAGGAAGGTTGGGCGATTTTGTTGTTGGAAAATTTCGATAATTCCTTGACGAATTTCCTCTCGACGAATTTTCCGCATAATTTGTTTCCGCGAGTGGAAGATCCTTCGAATCTCGCGTGGCGGGATTCACGTCGCGCCGAATTAGTCCTGCAAGCGAATTTACGCTTCGATAATTCGTGCGAGAAAATAGTTATCGATTCGCGTGGAATCGACGACGTTGCAGACGCGATCTGTTACGATTGGGAAACCAAAGGGAATTCACGAACCGTTATCGCCGGTGGAAAGGGAGTCGGAAAATCGACGATGGCCCGTTATCTCGCAAACAAGTTATTGGCTACGAGCGAGTCGGTCATATTTCTCGATCTCGATCCTGGACAAGCCGAGTTCACACCAGCCGGTTGTCTGTCTTTGACGATCGTTGACGAGCCACTTCTTGGACCAAATTTTACGCATCTTAAGATTCCGTACTCGCAACTTTATCTTGGGAGCGTTGACGTTACTCGGTGTCTCGAGCAATACGTCGCTGGGGTGAAAAAACTCGTGGATCTCTTGAACGACGATCCGAAACTTTCGCATCGACCGATTGTCGTCAACACTATGGGTTTTTGCAAGGGCATTGGCTGGGATCTCATAAACTACGTCATAAAAGTTTCCTTACCGACCGACGTCATCCAAATACTTTCGAAACGGTCGAAAAACAATTTTGACGATACACTCAGTCGTCAAACTATCGATCGCCAGGTAAATTTCGTATTTATCATTATTCAGGCGACCAAATCATTACACGTGAGTCTTTTCAAAAGTTATATTCGTTTTTAGAGCCTCGGATGGTTGACGTGGGCGAAAGACATCGTCAACAAGGACAAACCTACGAAGCATCGTTTGCACGTTATTTATTCAGAAGCCGAAACGAGCACCGGTCCTGCTGAATCTTGGAATCTCGAGGCTCATCAACAGCGAGAGCTCGTTATGATTTCATATCTGAGCCAAATCATCAAGACCAATGATCCTACGATATCGCAAGTCCGTGGAATGGCCACGAGAATCAATCCAACACCGCCTTACGTGTAATCAACCGTTTTTCAATTTAATCCTTCCGGTACTTTTAAAAACCCACCAAATTCACATCAAAATAGCGATTTTATTATTTCACAAAAAAAAAAAACAGCATTCGCTACAAAATTTGAACAATCATCGAAACATTTTTTTTCGCCTGAAACCGCGTTTTCTTTTTTTTTCATCATCAAACGGTATAATTAGTTTTTTTTTGTTTTTAATAAAAATTGACTTTTGTATCGTAATTTCTAGAGTTCCATTCGCCGCGATGAGTGTTTCGATGGCTGGAGTTTTCACTCCTCGAGTATTGTCCGTGATGAATGGAAATATCGTTGCACTTTGTGGAGTCGATATGGAATCGGTGGATCGAACAAACTGCGAGGATGATTTTGAAGTTTTTTATCCACGAGTATTGTTGCGACCTCCGCTGTCCACGTGTTATGGTTTTGGTACGACAAAAAATGATTAAAAAACGAGAAAAAATGAGTTTTAACGTGGATTTGTCAGTCACAGTTTTGTTGGAGAAAAACTGTGAGCAAAATCTAGAATTTTTGTTGGTTTTTTGACAGGAATCCTACGAGGCGTTGATATGGAAAAGGAACAATTGTTTGTCAACACTCCTCTGTCAGCTTCTCTCATGAAACACGTTAATTGCCTCGTGGGATGCACACATGTTCCTCGAAGCTTGTTGCAGCTCGATCAAGAAGGTGGACCGTACACCGGAAGCCAATACGACTTGCCAACGAGTCGTGAACCTCGAAGAGGATACGTAAGGACGCGTTTTCAAGTCAGCACTTGATACCGATCGCAAGAAAATAATTAAAAACACAGAAATACCGAGACAATAGCGAACAAAATCGCAGCTAAAACTCGCAAGTACTTTTGATATTAAAAAAATATTTAAAAAAAACAGAGTGTAGATAGCGAGAGCACTGGATTTTCACAACAAACAGATAAAGCTTTAAAAAAAAGTATAAAAGATAAAAATAAACAAAGTTTTCGTGTACGAAGTAAAAAATTGGTGATATTGAAAATTACATGTTTGGAACGTACAGAAAAATCCTTTTTTTTCTTTCTCTCATTTCTTGAACGATAAAAATTACTTTAATCATAATTTCGTTTTTTTTGGGACTCCCCAAGGCATGGAAAAAGCAATTGCAAGAAGGAGAATTTCCGGTACGTCGGAAATATGTAAATTTCAACATTACGAGGTTTTTTTTGTTTTTTTCTCAAGGCGACTCGTCATTGCGAGTGTAAAAAAAATTGCAAAGCGGTCTCATGATTTCCATGATGGTTTGAACGCTCCAAGACATGGCGATGAGTTTTTGCCTTTTGGTGGCGCACAAATTTTTCACGTCGGTGTAATGTTTAGGGAATCCGAAAATTTCTTCGAGTTCAGTGATCCAGAGAGTGTCGTTCGTCTCGTTCATGAGGATCGGTTTGAGCGCGTCTCTGCCTTGTTTCAAAGAGTTGACTCTCGTTGTAACGGTACGAATTTTCTTGACGAGTGCGTGACGATTGCAGTTCGGATTGAGAACGTCTTGGAGGTCTTGAGTCGAGAGAGGAAAAGAAACGATTGGTAAATTGCTCCAGTAGAGTCGAGGTCTGTGCTGAGGCGAATAGTGAGCCGAGTCGATGAGTTGGGGCTCTTTTCCGAGATGTTGAGTAATGTCATTGCGATATTTGCTGGGCATCGAGGCGACGTTTTCGAAAAGCCAGAAAAAATGGCGACCATTGTGTTTTTCGAGGAAATTTTTGATCCGACAATATTCAAAGACGAGAACGCCTGTGCCATTCGGGTCGTGGAGACCCAGACGCAATGGATTAACGAGACTGAGGTCGTTGCAAGGCGAGCCTCCGATAAGAAGATCGATCGGTATGATTTTTCGTATTTTATCTTCGCTTATCGACCTCACGTCACCCAAACGCTCGATTTCCTGTCCATGATGAGCAGAGCTCACCATTTCAGCGTCCGGATCGATTTCACTCGCGTAATAAACTTCAATTTGTATTCCCAATTTTTTCAGGACCACGAGGCCCGCACTGATCCCATCGAACAACGACAAAACCCGAAGCTTGCCTTTGCCATTTTTGTACAATTGCAACTTTTCTGGCACGGATTCTCGGCTCGTTCGAAAAAGCTGTGAAACTTGCTCTTTCCAATCGCATCTCGGCTGCAAGGATCCTCCTCTGCTGCTCGAGTCCTTCGCCTGCTGCTCGCAGATGAAACACATCCATGGATCTTGCATCAATATCTCGTTGTAAACGTTTGGAGCAACGAGATATTTAATGCAAGCTGTGCAATAAACCCGTGGACAATCTTCCGCGTCACACATGACGACCGTATCCGAACCAGCGCACACTGTGCAAAAAAAACATTTACCATCTTCGCCATAAGCGAAAATTGTTGGTTTGTATTTTTCGGAACAATCTTCGCACAGCTTCCCGAAGAAGTAAGGATGCTCGGTGTTCTTAGTGTCAGGTGAACACTGTTCCAGGCACATTAGACACAAATGGTCGATTTTCAATGTGCCAGCCTCAACGAGACGAAGAGCCTCGCTCTCTTGAATCATGTTTTCTCTCGCAGCTGCAACGGTGCAATTACCTTTGTGTTTACGCAACACTTGGAGCACGCGAGAAGGATATTTTTTATTGATTTCTGAACTGCCAGGAATTCCTGGCAAAACATTGTTCCCCGAGAGCTTTTCGCTGGCCGCAGTATCCTCGTCGTTTGCTTCGAACCAAGCAAACACTTGCTCCATTTGCCAGTCTTCCGTTTTGTAACCGTAACGCGAACAATAATCTTTCGCTGCTTCGATTACTCCACGACGATAACATTCTCGCTTACAATTCTTAGCGTATTCTCTCATCAGGCTCATTCCGTTATCGAAAGAAAGAAAAAATTGGTGGTTCACTTGGGACATTGTGTAGTCACCGTACCACACGATCCATTGGCAACCGAAACTCGGCTCCTTAATGCTCAGATCTCGATAGTCGACGATCACAGCCGGCCACCATACTTGACCCATTATTTTCGCCCACGCAATGACTCCAGGTTTTTGTTTGTTCAAAGGCAAGTGTCCAGGCATAGGAAGAAAAGTATTTTTAGTCGTAGAAACTTTGATCGAGTTGCTATTTTTCGCTGAGGCTTTTTCTGCGTTTATTTTTTGATCCATTAAATATTTTTCTGTTGCTTTCCAGTTGGTTTTCTTCAGTTGGTCCAATCTCACGCGGACTTCCGGTGGATAAGGCTGCAGGATCAAATGGTCCAGATTCTCGAGACTCTTCAAATGCTTCTCTGCCCAAACGTAGTGAGGCTTCGTTATGGGCCCAAGATTCCAGAGATTCGTATTCAGCAGCTCCATCGTTTCCATACAAGCTTTGTACATCAAATCCTTGCGACTTTTCGATCTTAACGTCTCGATCATTCGCTCTTGCAGGCACGACGAAAACGATTGGATTTGCGTTTTTTCACGCAAGTGAGATATTCGGTACTCACCGATCCAACAGACCCACACTTTTTCGGGATGCCCCGACATCCCTACGTCCTCCGGATTCACTATCAATCCTGGCCACCAACCCATGCAATTACCCCATACCACTGTACCGATTTCTCGACGTTCAGCTTTTACTGTTGTCATAGAATTTCGAGTTGACAATCGCGTTACTCTTCCACTTGGATCTCTCGTCGAATTTTTATCAATATTTTCTTTTCCTTCGGAGGAAAACGTTTTTTTCGAAATAACACAATCGTCCGCCGATCTACGACGTTTTTCTGGTTCCAGTTTTTCTTCCGGGGCAGTTTCCACTTTGGCGGAAACGCGAGAGTCTTCTGAGGATCGATGACGTCTCCGGGGATGAATTTTGTCACGATCGTTGTGTTGATTTTCGAGCGAAGAATTTTTTGTATCGTTGCGAACGATCGTGGATGATCGCAGTCGTCGTTCAGGACGAATCACGTCGCTACTTGACTGCCTGGCTTTTTTGAAACGTTTTTTTATATTCGCGTTTTCATCTAGAGCCTCGCTCAGCGTTTTTTCTTCAAGTATTCGAGTTTCCTCGTCGTTGTTCTTCAGCAAATCTCGCTCGATGGATTCGAAGCTCGAGGAAAATCGCTTGTCAGACTCGAAATCGAAATCTCGACCAACGTCGAAGTCGGGATTGCGCATTGAAATATTCTCGTCGATGGTCTCGTCGAGGAGAGATTGCGGAAGATCCGTCGAAGGATTTACCAGCAACGATTCGTCCACGTCGAATTCTTCGTACTCGTTGCGTTCCAATTTTTGAAAAATCTTCGGACGCCCTTTTTTTCGAGATTTTTTACTTTTTTTCGCGATGGACGTTTTCCTGGGGAGGACGAGATCGTAATTCTCTTTTTCCAAATCCAGCAATCTTTTGCCGACTCTTTGTCGTCGAATGGTCGTGAATGCAGATTTCTTTTTTTTCGCCTCACGAGCCGAGCTAGGGTCATCATTGAATTTTTTCCGAGTTTCACGCGTTGGTTCGTTCGATCGAAAATTTTTGGAATTTTGAAAAATGTTTAAAGGATTGTAAACAATGGATTTTCCCTCGTTCGGTATTGTCATTTTTTCAAAATTTTTCTTCACTGCCTCGGAAGTGTCGCGGCCTTCGTTGAGAAAATTTGACGAATCGGTTCGTGCATAGATGTGGTCGTTGAAAACAAAATCATTCAGTAATTTTGGAGTCTCTCCGACTCTTGGATGATCATTCGAAATCGATGGAGAATCGATCTTCGGCATTTTTTTGAATTCAAACTTTTTCTCAATTCTTCCGTCGTCGGCTGCACGTTTTTTGACGAGAAAACATTTTTTCTTGTAGACTCTGGTTCCTCCTGGATTTTGGCATTCCGTTGTCAAGTGAGAAGGTTCTCCAATTAATCCGAGAGTAATGGCACAGACCTCTGACCAAATGCTCGCTTGTGCCCACTTCTTGATTCGCCTGGCGCGAACTTTAGGTCGATCGGATCGTCTCGGTTTCTGCAAAGGAAAAAAAAAATGGATTTTTGATTGATGATTTTTTTCAATTTGACTCAGCATCGAGATTTTCATATTTTTTCAAAAAACTACTGGTCAGACTCGTTATAGAGCGAGGAGACGAATTTTGCAACTGCAACGTCCTCGAAAATTCTATTCGATTTCATAAAAAACGTTTTTAAAGGCGAAAAACAAGTCGGAGGCTTCTAATCGGAAGAAAAATCGTATACGCCTCTCAAGTGTTAATAAACTCGAGAGATTTTGGTCGGGGGGGAAGGAAGGTTTAATGAGAAGGGAGAGAGTGGTAAATAAAGATGAACAAGGGGAATGAGTGAGTTGTAAAATAGGAGGGTGATGATTAGGGGAGTCAGTAGCACGAGACGACACGAGCCAAAGCGTGGAATAAAAAGGAAAAGGGGTGGTCGTGATGCCTGGCATACTTGCTTTTTCCTGCGAGTCGTTCTCTCTTGCTCTTTGTGGGAAACACACATTTCATTCATAAAAGTTTTGCCTCGGCAACGACCTCGCGAAATGCTCCCGAATGTCATGTCTCTCTTGCCCTCTCTCTTTCTCCCGCTTTCGTTTTTAGTAGTAGCGGCGAGGAGGGGGCAGCGAGAGAGAGAGAGAGAGAGAGAGAGAGAGAGAGAGAGAGAGAGGAGAAAGAAAGGGTGAAAGCGAATATAAGAGGGTCGCGAATCGTGCGATACGATGTCAGATAACGGGCCAACATTTCCGTTAAACAAAAGGTCAAAAAACGTGCGAAATCGAATTGGACGTTTGGCGAACTTGCGCCCATTTGTTATCGAGGCTTTGAGGTCTAGAAAAATGTACATAACTACAGGTGTGTCTTTAAGGACGTTGTATGGCGACGGTCAAATATATAAATATTTGTTTTCAATTTTTTTTACATACAAAATGGTTTGCGAGCCTAAGTTGATTAAAAAAAGTTGTTAAAAATTCACTAAAGAACAACATACTCTAAATCCAAGATTGTCCGAGGTAATCTGTATTTTTTATATAATAATCAAAATTTCGAAAAAATTTTACGACCGTTTTTTTTTGAAAAAGTAAATAAAGCTTCTTCGTTGTTACAGAAAAGTGTATGCAAAGTTTTAAGAGGCTTCACCATTTAGAAATCGAAATATTTAATGTTGAAAATTGCAACTTTTAACACACGCTCTTATGAGAAACTACTGAAAATTGTGATTTTTATAAATAAATATCTCGACTTCTACATGGTGGAACCTCTTGAAATTGCGCGAGCTATTGGATATCACAATTCTCTTTGTGTGGTGCAAATTTGAAGGAAATCTATCGATAGAAAATTTTGTATACAACGTCCTTAAGAGAAAAATTGGGTGTGTGTATGAGAGAGAGAGAGAGAGAGAGAGAGAGGGAAAAGCTGAAAGCACGCAGGCACATATAACGAGGAAAAATGCTAGTGTGCATGAGAATGTGTGTCGCTGGAATAAAAACGAGGGGAATGTGGAGCCCTTCTCGTCTGAGGCCTGCAGCCTTTTGTCATCTCTCTCTCTCTCACGTATAGTTTTTTATTTTTATTTTTCGTCAATGAAAGCCGTGAGAAGGGGGCCGGACTTTTAAACCTCGATGACACGTTTTTTTCGAGGTCTCCGGGACAAAAAAACATTGGACAATGTTTTCATTCACCCCACGCTCAGGTGGAGCTTCCAAAAACTTTTTTTTTACCCGAGACTCCTCGTGCGACGTACAGAGGGCGCCACTAAACTGCAAAGTGGGTGATAAATGTCCTGCAAGTGGCCAAGGGGGACGGGGACTGACGGAGAGACGAAATATTTGACGCTTAGGAATGTTATGTGTCTCGGGAGAGAAAGAAAGAGACACGACGGATCGAACGCGTGCGAGCAGAAAGAAAAATAAATCGACTTGTCCGACAACACCGTTATGGGTGGAATAAAAGGGAAAAGAGTGAGGCAGGCCATGGGACTGAGAAAATAAATAAAACTTTTGGGAATCGAGACGCTTCACCGAGTTTTTCGACATTTCAGACACGAAATGGTTTCGTTCCTCAAATTCCTTGTTAAGGACGTTGTATGCAAAATTGTCTATCGATAGAATTCCTTTAAATGTGCACCATACAAAGAGAATAGTGACATCTAATGGCTCGTGCAATTTCAAGAGGTCTCACCATGTAGAAATCGAGATATTTATTTATAAAAATCACAATTTTCAGTAGTTTCTCATAAGAGCGTGTGTTAAAAGTTGCAATTTTCAACATTAAATATTTCGATTTCTAAATGGTGAAGCCTCTTAAAACTTTGCATACACTTTTATGTAACATCGAAGAAGCTTTATTTACTTTTTCAAAAAAATCGCTCGTAAAATTTTTTCGAAATTTTGTTTATTATATAAAAAATACAGATTACCTCGGAAAATCATGGATTTAGAGTATGTTGTTCTTTGGTCAATTTGTAACAACTTTTTTTAATGAACTCGGACTCGCAAACCATTTTGTTTGTAAGAAAAACTGAAAAAAAAAAAATTTAGATTTGACCGTCGCCATACAACGTCCTTAAACAAAACATATTCATAGCCAATTTCGAAAAGATGGAAAAGATTTTTCTCGTCGAGGCATTCGACCGAGTCACTGGCCAAAAAATGGTCTTGTGACCTGAAAATCTCGATCGACCATTCAAAGACAACATCCCAGTGACAAAATAAATTCCCCCATCAGAACTATCGAGCGGTTGAATATTTTAATCGAGTAACGAGTGTCTAAGCAAAAAAAAGGGAGATTCTTATCACGAAGACGAGAAAGAGCGACAGAGCAAGAGAGAGAGAGAGGGAAACGAGATATCGAGGCTCGTTGACCCCGAAACGCATGTAAATCATTAATCAGCGATCGTTGCGAAGAGAGGTTAACAAGATAGAAGCTAAAGAGGGATTATTGTTCGATAATTCGTTTATCATCGGAAATCGGTGATTAACACACTTTTTTATTTATTTATTTCTTAATCAGTCGCATTGATCGGAAAAAAGAAAAAATAAATAAGCAGCCGAGGTGTTTGGGTCGTCGCGGAAAGATGTCGCGAGCAAAAAAGTGCTCGCTGCTATTTTATCTCGAACGACGATCGTTCGGGGAGAAATGGCTATATGTGTGCTCTCCCGATAACAATTCCGATCTTTCGCTGTGTCTATAGGCATACTCGTCGCGTATATATATATCTATGCTTAGGTTTGTCTATCACGTGTGTTATCAGAGAAAGCGTTTTCTCGTGTATATAGTGAGCCTCCGGTGTACGTGTAATATAATGGCTGAAAAAAAAAAAATCGCCAGAAAGAAAGTATCACGAAGGGCTTCTTGTCGACTGAGGGGACGCGTATACGGGGGATTTTCATTGACGTAGGAGGGAGAGGAAAGGATTTAGCATATACAAGTATATCCAGGGGCACCTCAACGTACGAGGCGTTTCGTGCAAAGGAGACTGTTCTGGCGACTCTGTGTGGTGGAGAACTTGTCCCTTATTTATCGAAAAAAAAATCAATGAATTTTCACATAATTACGAAAGGAGAACGGAGAAGAGATTTTGGAAACAAAGAGCAATGGCGAAGAGGATTTTTTAGCAGGATTCTCAATAAGGAGGAATCCTGTATTCAACGACGGGGGAGAAAGGAAGGAAACGAATCAGTCGGTTTACTTAAAATGGCCCATGGATTCATGCGCGAGTGTATTTTTTTTTTTTTTTTTTTCGTGTATACGGAACGATGCTCGGATAGTACAGACGAAGAGAGAGGCATACATATTCTCTCGGCGTTTGAAATATCTTGGCGAGGCAGCGCACACAGAGAGAGAGAGAGAGAGAGCAACGCGAAGAGAGAAGACAGAGAGGAGGGGCGCATGCGCGGCGCAGAGCGCTACGGTGCACTTTTCAAACGACGCCATGTTTTTTTTTCGTTCCTTCTCGTTCTCGCTCGACTTTTATTTTCGTCGCAAAAGAGTATAGCGAAGGAACATCCATCCTTTTTTCTCTCGGTCTCGATTTGATTTCGGTGTCTTGAGGGACGTATCTTTAGGGACGAAAACGGAGATTGGATTTTGAATAAGACGCTCAAACATTTGACTTTTTTCGCCAATAAAAAGCCGAAAAAGGAATAAACGTGAATAAAAATGTGATACAGGTGGATATCGAGAGAGGGCGCTTGTTTGTTGGTTATTTGACGGGCAAATGTGATGGAAAGAGGTTCTCATCGTTTTTGCAAAACTCGGAAGGGTTTTCCTCTCCGGATAGAAAGGCGCAGGGGAAAGGGGATCTCGAGAGCAGCAGGTGGAAAGAGAGGGGGGAGAATCGGTTCGGTGTGTACTTGTCTCGACTGTATTAGTGCGTTACGGAGTCAAAGGGGGAAAAGAGGAGAAACGCGCGCGGACACGAGAGTCAGATGGAGACTGAAGAAGGGAGCGAGCGAGACGAAGAGCTAAATAGAGTGGCATACACAAAATGGGCAGCCATCGTAAGCTTTCGTACGCGCATCCATCGCAGAGCGCGCGCGCGAGCGTTAAAATACCCGCAGCCCTCCACTTTTACTCTCTCTCTCTCTCTCTCTCTTTCTCTCTCTCTCTCTCTCTCGCACGCTCGCTCTCTTTTTCTCTTTCCCCCTCGAGCCGCGCTCGGATGTACAGGGCGCAAAGGCTTTTCTCGTATTCTATTGATTTTTCCGAAAGTTCCCGATGGTGGGAGGTAGGCAGTTAGTCGTGCGCGAACGTAGCTTCGCCAGCCCTTTCTACCTCACAGCCGCGCGTTGTTGGGCTAGTGGCTAGAGACCACCGCGTGTTCCGAACCGAGAGCACCGAACACACATCCCACATGTATATATATCTGTGATGCATGTACGTACGTGTGAAGATGAGTGCTAACTAACAAAATGGCACAACTCGGGCCAACTCGAGCGTATGACGAGGAGGAATTGCGCCCTTTTAGAAGGGGCACTCTAATGTAACGTTCTGTCTCATTCCCGCGCGTCCCCTCTCCCAGTAAACCGTAAAATTCGAGCGTCCTTTTTCATTTTTCTCGCTGTTTCGCTCGCACGGCGTAGCGAACGATCGCATGTAGAAAACACGCGGAGACCAGCCACGAGATATATGCAGAGAATCGAGGGAACCCTCGGTATGGCGAATTTTCCAAATGCGAATGATAACAAAATCGCTTTCATATTTTTTTCTGAAAATTCATCAATTTTTGCTGTCCGTCGAGAAAGTATCTCGAAAAATCGACAAAGAGTATAATGTTCAGGGCGCATGCGTCGCCACGAATTACTGTTACGCGAGTAGAGAAAAGGCTTTATTCTTTCTCGAAGGATTATTACGAATGCACACGTAACGTGCGAGAAAGTTTGAGCGAATGTCTCGCGCTGAAAAATCATTTGTAGGTTATATTAGTTCGTGTGTCATTGGCGCAGGACACGACTGCCGAAAAAAATGGGGATAAAAAAATAAAGGAGAGATAAGATAGGCTGGGACGGAAGGGAAGGAGAGGAAGATCCGTGTGACGCTCGCGTTTCAAAGTTTCCGCGAACACTATATCGAATGTTTATTAGCAAGTTGGCTATACATTGTATATCCAAAGTTTGAGAGAACGAGAGGGAAAAAATGATGTAAAGGGGGGAAGGAGCGTGAGTGTTACGTCCCTGAACGTGTATTTCCACCCACCGACGTTGCCATTGTCGACGTCGAAAACGGCGCTGGTGGAGTAGTTGGTAGACGAGGGAGGGAGGGAGGGAGGAGGGAAGAGAAGAAGAGAAGAGTTCTGAAAGGGCAGGAGGGGCAGAGAGGGGAGGGAGGACTCACGCATTCTCGTCATCTCACGCCGTGCAACGCACAAACACACTTAAAAGCGTGCATGTGGACGAATAGAGGTAGAAACACACATAGCAAAGGAAAAATCATCCACCCGCGCACTTATGGTCTCGTGTTGGTTTGCCAAGCGAGTTTATGACGCTCGCACGCACACGGGCTTGGGTGCGCATGCGCGAAGCAAGAAAGAGAGAAGTTCGAGCGCGCTGCTGCGGGACGCGTATTGGCGAAGGGGGGAGCGAGGGGACGAGAGAGAGAGAGCGGCAACGGCGAATGAGGGGTAGAAGGGAGAGGAGAGAGGGAGGGAGTTTCAACAGCGATGGCAGCCGCGCGAGCGAAAATGTCCGAAGATTGCCGAGCTATTATGTGGCGTGTGCGTGTGTCGGAGATTGTCCGTGCACGTATAGAAGGAGAGAAACATAGACGCGCAACAGTGGCGAGGCCGAACCAGCCGAGTTTGGCCGAACGGTTTGTCACGAGAGAACGCTTGTACAGCGTTTATGTATTTGTTTCGTATTTCGTTGGTGTGTGTGTGCATACAGACATCTCGCTTCAACTTCTCGCTCTCTCTCTCTCTCTCGTTCTTTCTCTCGCTCTGTTCGCCCGGCTCGACAAGCCAGCTTAGTCGCTCTTGCTTGGTTTCGTTCGCTCTCTTCCCCCCTCGTTCGCATCCATCTTTTTCTTCGCGTTCTCTCTTTCTCATTCCCTTCGCGCTCCGTAGCACTCACGCTCTATTCCTTTCTCTCGTTGGCGTTCTCGCTCTCTCTGTGGCTGCGTACGTGTGTATCGGTGTGTGCGGAGGGAGCTTAAACCGGAGAGAGACGATGGTCGAGCCAGTGCGGCCGACTCTGGTGCCGCGGCAAGATAGCTTTGGTGCGCCTTGACGTAGTCGCGGCTTTAAACCGGATGGGTGCGTGCGCGCGAGATGAGAGTTTTCTTCGTCTCTTCTTTAAGCCACTAACAGAACTCGCTCATGGTAGTGTTCGTCGTGCATTCGTCCAAACTCGTGGGCTCTGAACCTCCTATTACAACAGGAGTATCGACGCATCCATTATTTTCTTTCCGTTTCGCTCTAACCGAGCACCAACAAAAACAACAAATAATAACCTCCGACCGAGTGCAATACCCACAAATACAAGTTTCCAAGGAATACATTCAAAGTGGTTGATACACGAAGCATAAGTACGTAAAGAGTTAAGTGTCCTGGCGCACACAGGATCGTGCATAAATAAGAAAGACTCGTGTGCTTTCTCGACGACGTTGCGCGACTCCTCGCGATTGTTTATTAATCAAGATTTATCTTGGTTTTTCGTTTCAACGAAACTGTGTGCGTGCCTGATTGTGTGAAATCGCGTTTCTCGCCTCGCACACGAGAGTCAGAAGAAAAAAATCGTTTCGTATTCCAACGACGAAATATATATATATGTATATATCGTCGCACACATACATATATACAGATAGATAGATTTTGTGTGTGTGTGTGTGTGTGTGTGTGTGTGTGTCGCGGAGTATATATAGTGAGAGTGTAGACGTCGAGACGACGACGGCCATGGCTCGCCGTCGTGTGGGTGCGAACTGTGGTGAACCGGGTCGACGGGTGTGGTAGAAAGAAACGAGTGCGAGAAATATATATACATACAAAATAAATGTGTGTGTATGTGTGTAAATGCATGAATGTACTGTGCATGAGGGTACCGTGTAGAGAAAGATAGATTGCGAGAACGGAGACGAGGAACGGCGGAGAGAAGAGGACACACGGTACAGAATGCGAAAGAGTTTGCGGAGCGTTCTCTCCCTCGCGAATAGACACACACGCACGAAACAACAAACAAAAAGAGCGCATGACGCGAGAGATGGTTGTTTTTAAAAAAGTTGACAAAAGCTCGTTCGGAAAGTCTTTTTTGGGATAGAACGTGGACACGCGATTTAATCGATGGAAATATCGCTTTGAATAGACGAGCTTAAACCCCGAGGAAAGTATATCTCGTGGTTTTAATCGCGGTGACGTAAACTTCGCTCGCAGGATCGTACCAAACGTTTCTAACGAATACACGCCGCTTTTAATCGTCGTGCGCGCTTCCAGTTTAAAGCCCGTTTTCCCTCGAGCTTTAAATATCTCCCTTACAAAAAACAACCAAGTTTGGAAATAATAAATAGTGGCTGGCTCGAGAATTGGGAATTTTGTGGTTTGTGCTACGCTGTGTTTCTACAACGGGGCTGATCGTTGTGTATCGTTCGTGTCGACTCTGCTGCTCTCAAGATATTCGGAGCTGCTTGTCTCTCTGTCTCTAGAGGGAAAGAGATCGCGCGCGGTGGTTTTTAAACAGGCCAACGGCAAAGCCCGAAATGTGGGCCTCGAGTGAGCGGTCATCATCGCGGTAGAGACCGCGAGCCATTTGGAAAGTCGAAAGAGCGAAGATTCTCGCACACAGCCGAGTATATTCACCGACAGATTGAATGTACGCGTGAATATATATGCGAACTAAAAGTTGTTCGTGCTCAAAGTTGGTCCGAGTGAAAGCAGCAAGCAGCGTTGCTCCGCGGTGCTTGTAACCGCGTGGTTTTGCGTTTCGTGTCCTCGCGCGCACACACGCGTACGTCCGTTGAAGAGAAAGAGAGAAATAACGAAAAAAAAAAAAAAAAGGAATAAGTTAAAAAGAGGAAAGAACAAAATAAAAAAGCGGCGAAACGCCTTCGTAAGAGCACCAGAGACGAGACGTTGAAGTTGGCTCGCCGCGATTCGTCCTCCTGGCCGGGGAATCTTAACCCGGAGGAGGATGAAAGCGCCGAGAGGACAGCGGCTTCGGGCACGAGCCTCGTAAAAGCCCCCTTTTCTCTCTCTTCCCTTTCGCCCCCGCACCTTTTTTCCCTTCTTGGCAATACCCGCTCCCCGGGACGTCCTAACGAAGAACAATTCACTCTGCTATCCTCTGCGTCTAAATATATATTTATAATGGACTCGGTTGCGTGACGTTATACAAACAAACAAAAAGGAATAACGATTGTAATATCGATAACAATATAATAAATAATACGACGAAAGACGCGGTGAAAAAGTGCCATTCGCTACGAAACACATCGCCACGAAACCCATCTTCGTACTACGCCAATTTCGTTATAGTGGGAGAAACATGACTCCGTCGTATTTCCGGTGAAAAAATGTTTTTTTTTGTTTGGTGATTTTTTGGTGATATTTATATATATATATTATTTTTTTTATCGTAGAATCGAAATTTATCATTTTTATTCTTTTTCATAATATATATATATATATATATATATATATTTATTATTTTATATATATATATATTATTTATATATAAATAAAATGCAAGTTGCTACGTTGTTCAGGGAGAGCGCCACCCTCCTCGGCGCCTCCACCCTCGACCCCCCGCAAACTCATCATCAAACCCTACAACAACATCAACAACAGCAACAACACTTGCATCAACAGATGCAACAACAACAGCAACAACAGTCCGACGATCTGCATCTCGCGCATCACATGCAGCATCACTATAAAATGTGAGTTCTCCACTTTTTTCTTTTTTTCTTCGTCGTCGTCGTCTCCTCCCCTTTCTGTGCATCGTGTGCACACTCGCTTTTTTGCTCTTGGGCTCCCCTCTCGATTGTTTCGATAAGGGAATTCTGTCAGTAATCCAAAAACACTTGACGAAACTGTGAAAATTTCGATGCTCGAAACTGTCGACGAACTTTTTGCTCTGGGGAAAAAGGAACAAGACGAATTTCTATATCGTCACTTTTTTTTTTTGAAATCATATTTAGGGTTGTACTGTCGGTTTTTGAATTACCGTGAAGAATTTCATAAAATTTGGGACAGTAGTGGATTATGATTAGAAAAAGATCCAGTCAAATTTTCAAGAAGCTACAGAGACAGAGAAAAAAGATATTCGCATTGGTAATTTCATGAATTTAACATCGATTTCATGAGTTTCATTGTATTTCACAATGAAAACTGTCATTTCTCCCAAGAATTAATAAGAATTCATTGTAAAATACGATGAAAACTGACATAGTAAGACTCGATGTCAAAATGTATGAAATTATCAATGCGAATGTTTTTTTTTTCTGGTGCTCTGTAGCCTCTTGAAATTCTGGCTGGATCCTTTTTTAATAATAATCTACTACTGTACCAAATTTCATGAAATTCTGAACACTGATTCTAAAAACCGACAGTACTACCTTAAGGCACGCATTTAACATCGATTTCATACATTTCATTGTATTTTACAATGGAAACTGTGATTTCTCATGAGAATTGATAAAAACTCATTGTAAAATACGAGGAAAACAGATTTTTCATAAGACTCAATGTTAAATGTATGAAATCATCAATGCGAATATATTTTTTCTGGTTTTCTGTAGCCTCTTGTCTGATTGGATCTTTTTCTAATAATAGTTTACTACTATACCAAATTTTATGAAATTCTAAACGCTGATTCTAAAGGGGACAGTAATAGTTCAAAATATTCGGATTCAATGTTCGTCAATTTTTTTTCCATGTTATTTCTACATTTTTCCCATCGTTTCAACATCCCTTATGGGGCTTTACACAGGGTTGGAATAACTCGTTTTCAATTGCAATCAAATTCAAGTTTCATCTCTTTCATGCGCTATTGCGTTTGTAAAAAATAAATATTCTTACTATCACCGGAGCTATATATAAATACATAAGAATGGTATACTCGAAGTAGGATTGCGAAAGGTTCGTAAAACCAGCTCTTTATCCGTCGCGACTCGTGGCCTTCGGTCAAGTCTCTCTTTCTCGCTCTCTCTCTCTCTCTTTCTCTTTCTCTCGCTCTCCTGAGCTATTCACAGCAAACTCTGTTGAAGCAGCTAACTTTTAAAAGTATTTTTCTTTTTCTATTACAAGAGTCCCGAATATATGTACTTTGTACTATTTATGCAGTCGAGAACAAGCATTCGTTCCAAAAACGCCATTGTCCATTAATTCGTGTTCATTTGTACGACGAGAAAGCAAAAAATGATAAAATTATTGAATGGTGATAATATTTTTGAAGCTCCTGTAACAATTGGAATTTTTCAACTCGTCGTTCGACGAGTGAACGATCTTTGTGAAGGAAAACAAATTTTATCTCGAGATGCTTTGAAACTTTGACAAATGCCCAGAAGCTCTGGACGAAACTTTGCTTCTTTAATTTTCGAATTTCTTTAAATTTGTACCATGCAAAGAGAATCGTGATATCTAATAGCTCGCGCAATTTTAAGTATTTTAAGTTTTATTTTTTATTTTAAAAGTTGCAATTTTCAACATTAAATATTTCCATTTCTAAATGGTAAAGCCTCTTAAAACTTTGCATACACTTTTCCGTAACAACGAAGAAGCTTTATTTACTTTTTCAAAAAAATCGGTCGTAAAATTTTTTTCGAAATTTTGTTCATTATATAAAAAATACAGATTACCTCGGAAAATGTTGGATTTGGAGTATGTTGTTCTTTAGTCAATTTGTAAAAAATTTTTTCAATGAACTCGGGCTCGCAAACCATTTAGTATGTAAGAAAAACTGAAAAGAAAAATTTAGATTTGACCGTCGCCATACGACGTCCTTAACGAGTGAAAAAAAGTTTTACATCGTGTTCCCTACAATATTATCCAGTATGTTCTGCAGACTCTCTTTCGAGGCTCACTCGTGACTCATATCTCTCGTTCCGTCCCTCTCTCTCTCTCTCTTTCTCGTTGTGTGTGGCTCGTGTGCACAGATATGCTTGGAAAAAGCCTTCGAGGCAAAGAACACACATTCCCAACACCCAGAGGCCTATCCCTCGGCCGAGAGCGTTATGTACAACAGCAAGATGTGCTGCGTGGCGAGTGTGTTCGCTGCTGTTGCTGATGTAACACACCACAGGCCACAGCGAGCGAGGGACGAGGGAAATAGAGAATGTACACGAAGATCGAACGATGGCCAAACGGTACGAGGAAGGGGAATTTTGGTGTGCGAATTCCTTCAGAATCACACAAAAGTTCTTTAACGCGTTTCGTTGATTTCTCAATGAATTAGAAAGCAAAAAAAAAAAAAGTTTCTGAAAAAATAGACGAACGAGTGACGAGTAAATAAAAAAGCGAATACCGAAACGTCGAGTGTCCAGAAATCATGACGACCGACTGAATATAGTGAAGAAGTCAAAAAAAAGTGAACGTTTATGGAAAAAATGGCCTCAAGACAAAATTCACGGTCAGGGTCTCCGATCGTAAATTAATGCACGTTACAAATCTGAGCGAAACGTTTATTTACCTTTTTTTTGTGTGTTGTTCCCGAGAGTTGTTTTTTTTTTCTCGAGGTATACACACGTAACGTGTATCGTAATATCATTGATAATTAAGCGATCAATGACACAAGAGCTCGATATAGTAGTTATCGTATCATATTTCCATCGGTGGAAGGCGAAAAAAAGCAAGAAGACGGAAAGAAATGAAAAAAAATGTATTACATATCGAGTTCGTTGCATCGTTCGAACACGCGGTGCAAGAACGTGCCAGGAATGATGTATAAGCATACATATGCATATAAAAATGCACGTTGCACCGTGCCATGTGAAAATCATAATAAAAACAACAATAATGATAATAATAAAAAGAGATAAATAAAAATAGTTTACGTTCGAGAGAGTCTCTACACTTTTGCTTCCACTTTGACGTTGTCTGGTTCGTCTTACTTTTGCCTACGTGTGTAAATCTCTCTTTCTCGAGCCTACTTCAGCTCGAGTCACTTTATTCTTACTCGTGATAAAAAAAAAAAAAAAAGAGAGAAAAAACAAAAAACAAGCACATTGAAATAATTTCATGCCAAGTACACCTCGAGAAACCGGCTTTAATGGACAAGATCGGGGCGCAGGGGAGTGAGAAGCTATTTTGTCGAGGGAACTGGAAGGAGACCCGATTGGGAAGGGATATTGCAAACCGATTGAATGGACACACGCGGCAAGAGGGCGCACCTTCAGTTTCCAGACGACCAAGGACTTACGTATACCTATTTATCTCCATATATATATATTTATGTATATATATATATATGTGTGTGCTTATAAATGCGTGTACGTCTGTTATGCCACGTGCTCCGAATATATCTCTCAGTTGCACTCTCCCTCTCGTCGATCTCTCGATATCACGGCTAACGTAGTACAAACATCCGAGGGATAACAGATTTGCCCTCGTGCCCTATATTAACTCGAAATGCCTGTTATCATCGCGATTCGCCACCAGATATATTACGATCGTCTCGATTCCTCCAGCTTTCTTCTTTTTGCATTATTCCATCGGTAGTTTTTTTTTTTTTACACATTTACATACTTCACGACTCGTTAGGAAGAAGAAGTTTTTTTTACGATGTTTGTTTCTTGAGCAGATCTCACGATTCTTTTTCAATATTTCGTCAGGACGGTAAAAATATTTTTTTTTTTGGATTCGAATCCAAAATCAGGACGATTTTCATGGTTTTTTTTTAAATCGTACAAACAATTGAGAGAAAAAGGATTTTTCGTGGGACTTTTGGAATAATTCATAGTTGGATTTTTTTACATCTTAAGTGCATTGGAATTACTGGCTCGTTATACTTTTTTTTCTTGGTACATAAAGTATTCATTGTTTCGATCGAAATTTTGTTTTGTATTCCAACGTTTATGGTTCAATTTTGCTGGGCGTGCGGTAGAAATTGGGTTTGAAAAATTCAGCAACTCGTCTTCAGGTTTCGTATACGGTTTCGTAAATTTTCCATATTATGCAAGAACGCTAAAAATTTCCACGCTAAATTCTTCGACAATTCAATGTTTATGATTAAATTATGAAATACATGGATTTTGTTGTGAAGCGGGATTACTATTTTATTGGAAAACTTCAATAATAATGTTTTCTGACGAATCGAGAGAAAAAAAAGCAATTTTTTTTCGGATTTTCGAATCTTAGTTTTTTTTAAAAGATTTTTTTTTTTTTTTTTACTTTGCATTTTCGTGTGCAAGCATCATGGCCAACGGTCCAGGATTTTACGAACGCTCGAGTCAGGACCGAGCGTGGCTTGTGTTTCTTGACCGAGAGTGAGAGAGGCAGCGTTCCGGGTCTATGGATTTTTATTTTCGGCTTGTAGAGAACTCGTGTTGTGCGTCCACGAAGTTGGTCGATTCCGAAAGGCAAAGAAATTAAAAAATCGCAGAGAAAATTTAAGGAGGTTGGCTACATACGACAATATGATCAGAATTTAATAAAATTTCGTGATGACATTCTTTAGCATCAAATACGATTACACAATTTTTTTCAAATTTTTTGTCTACATAGTTGTCGAATAATTGGAGTTTACATTATGCAAAATATATACCTATATATATCTGAATCCTATGCTTATGCATGTAAACTCTAGTGTTCAATAACTCGAAAACTATGTAGAAGAAAAATTTTAAAAAATTTGTATACTCACATTTAATACTAAAGAATATACTCGCCAAATTTCATTAAGGACGTTGTATGGTGACGATCAAATCTAAATTTTTGTTTTCAGTTTTTCTTACATACAAAATGGTTTGCGAGCCCAAGTTCTTTAAAAAATGTTGTTACAAATTGACTGAAGCACAACATACTCTAAATCCAAGATTGTCCGAGGTAATCTGTATTTTTTATGTAATAAACAAAATTTCGAAAAAATTTTACGACCGATTTTTTTGAAAAACTGAATAAAGCTTCTTCGATGTTACATAAAAGTGTATGCAAAATTTTAAGGGGCTTCACCATTTAGAAATCGAAATATTTAATGTTGAAAATTGCAACTTTTAACACACGCTCTTATGAGAAACTACTGAAAATTGTGATTTTTATAAATAAATATCTCGACTTCTACATAGTGAAACCTCTTGAAATGGAGCGAGTTATTAGATATCACTATTCTCTTTGTGTGGTGCAAATTTGAAGGAATTCTATCGATAGAATATTTTGCATACAACGTCCTTAAATTCTAATAATTTCGAATTTTCCTATGCTTTTAACATGGCAACATTGTTGTGTGTAGCCAACCTCTTTAACCCAAACGTTCGATTCTTCTTGTCAATTTTTCAGTGGCATTTTTTATCGTGCACAACTTTCCACTCCTCGTTCAATTAGATTTTTTCATACGTTGCTTTTTTGTGTTTTGCGATGCATGAAAAAATTTCATCTTCTCGTAATGAAAATAATGAATAATTCGACAATCCAATTTTTGAAAAACTGCGTTCGATCTCATCACGGAACGACTCGAAGTTCGAGTCGTTCCTCGAGCCTATTTAAAATTTCGTTGCGTCCCCGCCTCAGTCTTCTGGATTACGATTTTTTTTTATCTCCGTTTCTCTCTCTCTCTCTCTCTCTGCTTCTGCGCCAGCCTCTTCGCTGTTTCTCTTCCTTCATCCCGGATGAGCTCGTACAAGGTCCATCGTGGTTTCGTAACAAATACACACACACGGACACACAGACGCGCGCGTACATATTTTATCCACTAAATCGTGTTTCTTTTTTCAGGAAACCGCAAGAAACTGGAAAATTTCCCACTCTCGTTTTTCGCGACTATGAAATAATTCACGCACATAATTCGCTTACTGAAATTTCGATAATTACAACGTTCTATCGAGCATTATTAATGCCATTAGCACAATGTCAATTTTGGATTTCACGAAAAATAAATAAAACTATTTATAATTTCTATCAGAATTTTTTTTATCAACGATTCTATGGCGTTTCTTTTTCGGAAATTGAGCAATGAACAGCCTTACCTGTTTATCATTGTTATCAAGGTTGTCCAGCATCGTGAGACGATACTGCCCAACGAAAAATATTTTTCCACTCGCAATTTTTAAGATTTTTGAAATCTCCTCAATTTTTTTATGAAAATTAGTTTTTCATTTCGTAAAAATTGTCACAAACGGACATTGCATGAAAATTTTTGTCTCTGCTCTCGAAAAAATAGAATAAAATGATCGCTTGCGTTCGAACGTCGCAAACTTCAAAACATCACGATCGTAAGGGGGTGCGTTGTCAATGTGAAAAATGAAATTTTTCCCTTTCGATAATTGCGCTCGTTCGAGACGAAGAAAGAATAATAAAAAAATGAGAATCAATCGATAGTAATGTTGGTTTGATTGGACGATTAGCAAAACTGTTACGACGTGGAAAATCCACGAAAAATATTTGTTCGATTCAGGATTTTTTCAAATTTTTGGAATCGTGGCAATATTTTTTTGACACTCAGTTATTAATTTGAAAAAATAGTCACAGATCGACACTGCAGTTTAGTTTTTGGTTCTGCTTTGAAAAAATTTGAATAAATTAATTATTTTCGTTGTATTCCAACAATGCAAACTTCATCATCATGACAATCCGAGTTTTTTCGTTCGTTATGTCCAGTAGAGACCTCTGTAGGGCGAGCTTTGAACCGCAGGCTGTTGAACGGTTCAACTTCACCGTACGGACACGATATGTAAATAAATGTGTGTACGTATATTTATATATTCTTGCCACGTCCGTCTCCATCTTGTTCCTTTGTATACACATGTAAATGTCGACGTGTGTGGATGTATGTGTACACACATAGAGACAGATACAAGAATAAATAAATATAGATATAGAGGTAGGAGGTATTTCTACCTTCACTCTGCAACAGCGCATTCTTCTTACGTTCTCGAGAGACTCTCGAGAGACGCTCGAGACCAAAATCTCCGCCATTGCTCTCGAGATTCGTACAGCAGGCTCGATGTAACGTTTTTTTTTTTTTTTCTTTCTTTTTTCGACACAACCATTTTTAAAATCGATAGGGAATTTGAAGATTTGTGTGTTGGAAAACGTGTCGAGAATTAATGACGCTTGCAGGATTCAACGAAAAATATTTTATTTATTATTTATTGAATTTTGAAAATCATGCCAATTTTTCGTGTTGACTGAATTTTTAGGTCGCGAGAGAACATCGTTTTATTGTTGGGACCAAATATTGAATAATAATTATTAGCTCTAGTGAAAAAAAAAAAAAAAAAAAACAGAATTTCGTTGCATTCCAATGATGCAAACTTCAACATCATGGGATTATTCGTTTTGAATATTTTTAGTAGAGTTATTATTATTATTGTTTCTGTTGATGATGAGGGAGCTCTTAAGATAATCCCGGATTGATTCCAAGATATATAACTGGGTACATGCTTCAGGGTGACCTTGAAGCTTTTCGTAAAAAGTTTTACGTCGTTCTAAAAACGTCCCGACTGCTTCGGTGGTTTTCTTGTTTTTCTTTTTTTACTATCCTAACGACCACCCAAAATAACAACAGTACAAATTATTGTAGCTCGTGTTAGTGTTTTTTATTACTTCCTCAGTCTCGAAGAGATACTTGTTTTTTTTTTTTGCTTTTTTCGCACTGACGTACGTCGCCAATTCTTTTTCGCTTGTTTTTTTTTTTTGCTACAGAGTCGTAGCTCGTTGTTATGATTTACGAAAAGATGTGGGTTATGTTTATGCGATAATTTCTATAAGTACGCAGTTTTTTTGAACGTGAAAGCTCTTCGATTCGTCGCTCGGGAGAGAAGGATTTTTTCGTTCGTCCGATTCGACGACTTTAGGCTCGAAAATGCGGCACTATTTGGAACATTGTTTTTTATGTTAAGGACGTTGTTTGCGAAATTTTCTATCGATAGGATTTCTTCGAATTTGCAACACACAAAGAGAATCGTGATATCTAATAGCTCGCGCAATTTTGCGAGGTTTCACCATGCAGAAGTCGAGATTTATAAAAATCACTATTTTCAGTAGTTTCTCAAAAGAGCGTGTGTTAAAAGTTGCAATTTTCAACATTAAATATTTCGATTTCTAAATGGTGAAGCCTCTTAAAACTTTGCATACACTTTTGTGTAACATCGAAGAAGCTTTATTTTTCAAAAAATTCGGTCGTAAAATTTTTTCGAAATTTTGTTTATTGTATAACAAATACAGATTAACTCGGAAAATCTTGGATTTAGAGTATGTTGTTCTTTAGTCAATTTGTAAAAACTTTTTCTAATGAACTTGGGCTCGCGAACCATTTTGTATGTAAGAAAAACTGAAAAGAAATATTTATATTTGACCGTCGCGCAATACAACGTCCTTAACGCAGCACAGAGTATCCTAGTGGGTGAGAAAGTTTTTGCGAAAGTTGGAAAGCGTTTTTATTTACGAACGCATCGCGAAGTTTTCTTGAGGAAGAAAAAAAACTAGGAATTGAAAAAAAAAAAAAAAAAAAAAACAGGAGGACAAGGAGTTTGGCTGTGTTTAATAGAGTTCACAGAAGGTCGCGAGGAAAACTCTTCTGGATCCCAAGCAACACACGATGTGTAGAAATATAAGGGAAAATTCGTTTCGAGAGCGAGACAGAGAGAGAGAGAGAGAGAAAGCACGAGGTCGAACGCGGGGGAGTTGGCGATGACGAAGATCGTGAGCGAGACGACGATAAAAGCCAGAGCCCGACCCGGCACAGAAGCGGAGTCGGGGCTTTGAAAACTCGGTCAAAGTCTCGTGTCGCGTCGCGCCTCGCCCGCGCGCTTCGGGGATTCGAAGGGTCGAACTCTGTGCTCGACTCTGTTGGGGACGTTTCGACTTTATTCTCTCTTTTCCCTCAAGCTTTTCAAGCTTCTCACTCCCGAACCAACACGTTCTTAATTTTATCAATTTATTTCCTCATGTAAATGGCAGCTCGTGAAATTTTTCGAATTTGTTAATTTTCAAAATCGTATGAGAATTGCAGGTGCAGCCAGAAAATTCGAAAACGAAAAATTATTGTCGCAGAATAAATTCAAGGAATGACCTTGAACTTCTGGCAATTTTTATCGCTCAAAACGTGAATTTCCACGAACAAAAAAAAAACTAATTTTGAAAACGCACTAAAAATTGCATGAATTTTCGACAAAAATTCACATTTTGCAAAAATTGCCAAAAAGTTAATCTCGTGACGGGATTCTATGCTGTAACGTTAATTTCGCGATTCGAATTCTCTCAAGACGGAAAAAAGGTCTCCGTCCTTTGAACTTTGACCCCAATTCATAATTTTAACAATTTTTTTAATCGCATCAAAATGATAGGCACGGAACGAAATTCCATCAAGTTTTTCCTTTTTTCTAACCTGATAAAAGATTGGACATTTTTTACAGAAGGAATATCGAAATATCCAGCGAGTAAAATCTCAAAATTTTTATCTCAAGGTGAAAAAAGCTCCGAGTGGAATAACTCAAAATTCAATCAAATTTAATCCTATTTTTAAGATGAAATCTCTACACTTTTTTCTCTCTGTCCATTCGCTTCCTGACACCCTTCAAAGCGAGATTTAAAAAACCTTCAAAAAAGTTGCTTATTTTTAATTTTTAATTGTGACATTTATCAGGATAACAAAATCACGTGGAAAAATTAATTAATAATCGGTAGAATTATTAAAAATTATAAAAAACAATTAATCGTGATTGTCAACCCTAGCCACACGCTGCAACTTTCAGTACCTTACTTCGATCCAATCCCTACACTTTTTTCTCTCTGTCTATTCGCTTCCTGACACCCTTGAAAACGAGATTTAAAAAAACCTTCAAAAAAGTTGCTTATTTTTAATTTTTAATTGTGACATTTAGCAGGATAACAAAATCACGTGGAAAAACTGATTAATATTCAATATTAATTACTACTAATTAATATATAATTAATACTAATTAATATTCAGTATTAATTAATTTTTATAATTTAAATTTTGTAATTAAATGACACAAAATAATTAATCGTGAATATCAACTCTATAGCCACACGCTAAACTTTCAGTACCGTACTCGGAAACTGTCGGTCTGCTGGACCGACGTTTTTCATTTTTCGAATCGTTAATTGTAACAAAATGGATACGCGGATTTCGAGCAAAAAGTATTTTGCCAAAAAGACACAAGTTCTCTGGGACGGCGTGTTGTGAAAAACGGTGAAAATGTTGCTGTGGGTCCGTCAGACCCCGTAGTGTCCAGCTAGGAGTAAACAATCACGCAGTAAATAAAAAGATTCGTAGAAATGTGGAAAATACAGAAAATAATAATAATAAGCCTGGCGATAAAAAGAACGTTGACACGGTTGATTCAAGAGGGAAAATATCGATGTCAGTTATGAAGAATAGAGAAGAGAAAACGAAGAAGGGAAGGAGGTCGGGGGGGGGGGGGGAGAGTGTGGCCCCGGGGACCCGCGGTAGGTCAGGATCGCGGGCAAAACCCGGGGGTTTTTTTGCCCGATGGAGAAGCATAGCTGGATGGATGGGAATCGTAAAATTTGATCGGGGCAAAAGCCCCTGCTCTTTCACGAGCGACGAGGCAACCGCACTATAGAAATAAAAAAAATAAAAAAACACCCTCAGTTATGTGTTCCACTCTTCTCGATATCGACGGCGAAACGTCGTCAACCGGCAATCCGCCACATACATTTTTTTCTCTCCCTCGCTTTCGCTGCTTTTTTTTTTTAAATATTTTTCTCAACGTACCGAGCTGTATACCTATAACAGTAAATTTAATATCGAAGAAAGAGAGAAAAAGTGTCGAACGTATTTCGGTAAATCCCTGAAAAAGTTTATCTCGTTTTTTTTTTTCACCCACAAATATCGATGCATATGTGGGGGGATACGTTGAGTCTCGTCTACACACCGAAAGTTCATTCACTCTCATGGCTTGACATTTTTCCGATAATAAAACGCGGGATTTAACAGAGACGAGGCTTTAAGAGCAAAGGTGCAAAATTTCGGACATTCGAATCCAAATCTTTGACATTATCGATACGAAAAATTCCGGAGATTCATTTTTTTGAATCTTTCAAATTTCTATCTCGAACTAACGCCAAATCGCTCGCCATTAGTAAATGTTTGGGTGAGCTCGACTTTGTGCAAAGATCGACAGGACAGAATTTACGATATTCGCATTTTTTCATCCTCAACGTTTTCGTCCAGCCTCCTTCGCACGTTGCTCGGTATTTAATGAAAAAAAAAAATTATTCAAAATAAGCAGAAAAAAAAATTATATTCTCGTTTAAAAAATACGATATTTGAATGTTTTCATCCTCAACGTTTTCGTCCGTCCTTCTTCGCGCGTTGCTTGGTATTTAATGAAAAAAAAAAATAATAATAATTTGAACCTCGAAAAAAAAAATTCTATTCCCGCTTAAAAAATACAGTCTGAACATTTTTTTGGATTTTTTCATTTATAATTGCGAGTGTGATAGCACGAAGACCGACGTTCGCGAATTTTGCTGGTTGGTTTAGTTTTTTTTTCGTGATTTTTTGTTCGAAGGAGAAAATGAATGTAAATTTGACGAGTAGAGAAAATTCACTTTTCTGACCACGTGCGTTTATGACACGTGTATACACGAACAATGAAAAGAGAAAAAAAAAACAAGTGTCGAGAAAAAAAAAGAGATGGAAAAATAAACATCTCTCGTCTTTCCAGTTTGACGGACCCGTTCGCACGTGACTCGATTGCTTTATCAACGAAACGGAAGTGAAACCCGTTGTGCTTTCAATTGAGTATTTGCTTTGGTGGTTAAAAAAAATCTACCTACGTACGTGTATACACAAACGTGATCATATAGCGCGAAATCAATCGAGAAAACGTCACTGGCAGAATACACACGAAACCTCGTGCTGTACCAAACGAAAAACGTGATCGGGAAGGGGGATGGACAAAAAATACACACACACACACACACAAAACACGAAACATCGAATGAATGAATGAGTCAACTTTTCTGAATGGACCATGAAGAATGTCAATCGAATATAGGACATTCGTCCGCAATGTCACGAGAGAAAAAAACTTTCGCAACCTGCTTCGATGTATTCTCGAGTACCGCCTGGCTCTCCCGCTCTCTTCTCTCTCTCTCTCTCTACTCTCTGTGTCGTACAACGATATTGAGAATCGTACGAATATAAAAAGAAGGAAGAAAGAAAGTATACGGAATGAAAAGAACTTCCAGTCGCAGTTTGTCGTATATTTTACATTTTTCCTTATATTCCATTTTTTTCTTGCTCAGTTACACGTCGATTTATGTAGTTCTCAAATTTCCCATATACGTGAATATTCTATGGATGTACTTGATATATTGCGTTTATTTCAACACACTGGTGTGATAATTGTTTTAATAGGAAAAAAAAAAAAAGAAACGTCTTTTCCATTGTGCAAACCGAGTGTGGTGAATTGTCAATTTATCGAAAAATCTTGTTGAATTAATAAAGTTACTGAACAGCTGTTTTAAAATCTTGTAAAATCTGCATCATTGGAACTGTACGGACAAGTTTTACGCCACATCATGCGTAAGTCCATAGACGTCGAAGGAATTGTTATGGTGGAAAATGGTAAAAAAATTATTCGATGCACAATGATTTTTTTTTGTTAATATTAATAAAAAAAATATAAATCGAATAGAGGGAATGTCAGTGAAGGGGAAGATGAATGTTGTGTATGCTAAAAATAAATCACTTGTCGTTTTGATGATTAAAAAGATGGAGAAAAATAGATTTTTGAGAAGAAACTACGAGGATCGTTGTAAAAACGTGATTTTCGAAAATAAAAATGCGGAGATCGTACATCATTCGAGTTGCTTTCTCTCTCGCTCATTACGGGCGACTAACAATCATTCGCGAGATCGAGCCACGGGAGATTGTGATATACTGTAAATTATATTCTGTTTTTTTTTGTTTTCTTTCTTTTTTTTTCTTTGCCTCCTCTCGTGGATATTATCCCGAGCCGCAGTCTCGTAGCTGTCTGGCCACTTGGGGCTTTGCTCTTCGCGACTCTACCGTCTCGATGAAACCGAAGAATCTCAACACTTTCTTTCACGTGTTCACTTCCATTCCCTCCTTCTCTTTTCTCGCTCTTTCTATTTTTCTTTCGTTCTCGCTCACTCGCGGTGAATGTTTCTCGCACGCGTTCTCTCCCGCGAGCCAAGGCTCGCAAGCAGAAAAACGAATTCTCGTGGAACGTGACGTGGAATTATGCAGAAGGGGAAATATATCGCTGTTCCTCGTGGTCGTGTGCGCGCCGCGCAAGTATTTCTCTCAATGCCACAGCGGATACAGTGCTTAAAGAGGATTACAACCAACCGCGAGAATTCTTATGATCGTGTACAAGAAAAAACACAAACTTTTTTTTTCACCCTCTTTAATTCTCATTTGGCACGAGCGGCTTTTTTTTTTGACACACCATTTAAGGAGGTTGGCTACATACGACAATATGATAAGAATTTAATCAAATTTGGTGATGACATTATTTAGCATCAAATACGATGACACTATTTTTTTCACATTTTTCGTCTACATAGTTGTCGAATAATTGGAATTTACAATATGCAAAAAATATACCTATATACATCTGAATCCTATGCTTAAGCATGTAAACTCTAGTGTTCAAAAACTCGAAAACTATGTAGAAGAAAAATCCTAAAAAATTTGTATATTCGTATTTAATAGAATATACTCACGAAATTTCATTTAATTCTAATCATTTCGAATTTTCCTATGCTTTGAACATGGCTACATACGAAAATATGATAAGAATTCAATAAAATTTGGTGATGACATTCTTTAGCATCAAATACGATGACACAATTTTTTAAAAAATTTTCAATATGCAAAAGTTTTTATGAGTTTACAATATGCAAAAGATATACCTATATATATATATATATATCTGAATCCTATGCTTAAGCATGTAAACTCTAGTGTTCAAAAACTCGAAAACTATGTAGAAGAAAAATCCTAAAAAATTTGTATATTCGTATTTAATAATAAAGAATAAACTGACGAAATTTCATGAAATTCTAATCATTTCGAATTTTCTTGTGCTTTCAACATGGCAGCATTGTTGTGTGTAGCCAACCTCCTTATTCGCCGAGGATATTTAGTCGTTACATTTTTCTCACGGACCAAGGACACTTTTTACAAAAATCTTTACGCTCGCAACGACGATACGATTTTTGTAAATATTTTAATGACGAAAAACGAGAAAAAAATTGTTGAAAAAAAAAAAAATACACAAAAAGAAATAGAATCACAAATTTTGAGAAAGATCAAATGAAACGAAGAAAAATTCGTTGATATTTCAAACTTTCACGTTTGCCACAGAGATAAATATTACGAAATCCTTTGCTCTGAAAAAAATGGAAGCCTCGCAGCAAATATTTACGAAAAAATTTGGGAAAGGCTTTGAAAAAGCTGAGCCGAGCTTGGTACTTGAGCGGCCATTATGTGAATTTTTAGCCACAAGCGCAGTTTCCTCAAATATTGATCTCAGCTGTTATAAAAATCAAAAAATAGACTGCAAAAAAGTGATGAAATGCGAGTTTAATAAAAAGAATGAAGGCGAAGCGCAAAATGTTGATGGAAAAAATTTAGCGAAAAACAGGATTTTCAAAAAGAGAGAAAAAAAAAGTAATACGTATAGAGAGAAAAAGCTTAGGAAGGAAAAATGAAAAATTTTGATCCTGGAATATACATACGTATATATAATAAGCGTATAAAATAATAGTGGCGTATATGGTTTGCTCGGTGCTCTCGCTCGCTGGGCTATTCCTAGTCCCGCAGGGTTTTTCGTTATCGACATTTTCATGGAAGAACAGTGTGCGTGCGGTTACGTGCGTGGGTTTACTCTTTCCCTCTCTTTCTCTCATTCCCTCTTTCTCACTCTATCTCTCATTCTCCATCCCATCTCCTATATATATTTATCCTCCCTCCCTCTCTCTCTCTCTCTCTCTCTCTCTCTCTCTCTCTCTCTCTCTCTCTCTCTCTCTCTCTCTCTCTCTCTCTCTCTCTCTCTCTCTCTCTCTCTCTCTCTCTCTCTCTCTCTCTCTCTCTCTCTCTCTCTCTCTCTCTCTCTCTCTCTCTCTCTCTCTCTCTCTCTCTCTCTCTCTCTCTCGCTTGCTCCGTTGGTTGGCCCACAGCGTCTGTGTATATTCCCTCCTGTTATTCGTGTGTTAGCCCCTCTGTCCTGAGCTTGTATATATGTTCACTCTCTCTCTCTCTCTCTCTCTCTCTCTCTCTCTCTCTCTCTCTCTCTCTCTCTCTCTCTCTCTCTCTCTCTCTCTCTCTCTCTCTCTCTCTCTCTCTCTCTCTCTCTCTCTCGCTGGTTCTATATGCTCAGGAAGAATAATACATATATATATGCGAGTATAATCGTGTATATACATATATATACACATGAAGACATATGTACGTGTAGATGTACACTGTGTCAGGGTTCGTGTGTAGGTTGAGTTTTCTGGAGGTTTCCCATAGCAACGAACGACGAGCTAGGAGAGCCAGGGCTACACACTGGCTTAGGGGTGGCTGGAAGTCTCGTTGTTCGAGAGTTAGATTTTCCACTCTCGTCTCAATTTTTTCCCTCAAAATGTCGACTTTTTCGTTAAAATTCCAATTTTTCCTCACACGTTTGATAATTTCGAGTTGAACGAAAGCAGAAAATATTTCGCAACAAGCTTGAGCACGGTGACACAATTATTAAACGTCGGGGTAAGACGGTCCACAGAGAAACTTGGTGCGACAACAAGAAAAAAATATTGGAAAGTTGTGCATGTACGAATTTAGAGAAAAGATAAAAAAAAAAAAAAAGGAAGAAGAGGAAGAAGGGCGAGTCAGAAGAGAAAAAGTTGAACTTTTGTTCGGACTAGATCGCGGTGAAGTCGTTCGGATCTTTCGCTACTTGGGAGAGAGCCGCCCCCGCGCTTTCTCAACGCGCTCGTTCTCTTCCCCTTTTTCTTCCTCTTTCGTCTCTCATCCCCACGCCCTCATCGTTTCCACCAAGTACCTCTATGTACCAACCATCTTCTATACACACCACCGTTCTCTTTCCCTCTTTTTCTTTCTTTCTCCCTCCCTCTTGCTCTCTGGATAGATAGCCTGTATATTTTCCTCGTAGGTTGCACATACGAGCAGCCATTTACCAGACCCATGCTTGCCTATATAAACGTAATATATAAAATCTATGTACAGCCACATTAATATATACATATATCCATGTAAACGCACACATATACATACGTTTATATAAAGGCAAACCCGTATCACGGTACTTTATACATTATGTAGTAAATAAGGACCCAACGAGTATATAGAAAATCTTCGTACATAGGCTCCGGGGTACATAAGAGAGAAACTATGCGCTCCAACTATATATACATAAATATACATATGTATATATATGTCGTATGTACAAAAGTACATATACGTGCATATGTAACTGCGAGAAATACAGAGGAAAGAGCTTTCGCGTAAAAGGACAGGGGGACCAATTATAGGAGAGCTCTGGCCCCTGCAAAATCATCCCCTGGTTACGTATTTTCGAATTAGTTGGATTCTTCCTCCTACACCATTGTCCACGAGCTCTATTCCTCTCCTTTTTACTCTCTCTCTCGCTCTCTCTCTCTCTCTCTTGCTGAACATGGGCAAAAATAAAATTTGAGTATGTACGTGGCTCGTACGTGCGTTGGTATATCTGCATGTAATGAGTGAGACAGTAGATTATGGTATTAGTATTCGGGACTAGGAGCAACGTTGCCCGAAAGTAAGGCTATGAATAAATTCTAGTTTTACATTTTTGGACCTGGAGATTCGAAGCTTTGGGTAGGGAATAAATCTTATCGTTTTGGGAGATTTTTCAACTCGACGATTTCACCGCTCTTCTTTTTTCGACTCGTAATTTCTCCTTCAGCGAAATGCTCATCGCTTCTTTTTTTTTGCCTTTTTTTTTTTTTTCAAGAGTGCTGTTTTGACCTTTTGGAATTTTTTGAACATTCTCCTAAATGAGCTACCGAATTCATGCGACCAAGCCACCATGCAAATCCACTGCGGTCCGGCTAATGTCACCGAATAATTCGATTAACTCAAAGTGGCTAGAGTCCCGGACATTTGAGGCTCATTCAATGTGTGGATTGTACAAGATTCTCAATATTTCCGAATTCAATGGTCATACTCGTTTTTGAACTTGACTTTCTCTCCCGATTAAGGAGGTTGGCTACACACAACAATGTTGCCATGTTAAAAGCATAGAAAAATTCGAAATTATTAGAATTTCATGAAATTTCGTGAGTATTCTCTTTATTATTAAATATGAATATACAAATTTTTAAAAAATTTTCTTCTACATAGTTTTCGAGTTTTTGAACACTAGAGTTTACATGCATAAGCATAGGATTCAGATATATATAGGTATAGCTTTTGCATATTGTAAATTCCAATTATTCGACAACTATGTAGACGAAAAATTTGAAAAAAATTGTGACATCGTATTTGATGCTAAAAAATGTCATCACCAAATTTGATTGAATTCTTATCATATTGTCGTATGTAGCCATGTTAAAAGCATAGGAAAATTCGAAATGATTAGAATTTCATGAAATTTCGTGAGTATTCTCTTTATTATTAAATATGAATATACAAATTTTTTAATATTTTTCTTCTACATAGTTTTCGAGTTTTTGAACACTAGAGTTTACATGCATAAGCATAGGATTCAGATATATATAGGTATAGCTTTTGCATATTGTAAATTCCAATTATTCGACAACTATGTAGACGAAAAATTTGAAAAAAATAGTGTCATCGTATTTGATGCTAAAGAATGTCATCAGGAAATTTTATTGAATTATTATCATATTGTCGTATGTAGCCAACCTCCTTAATACAGTCACGGACTCACAAATTTTTGTTCCAAAGTAGATAACTTTACGGATATTTGGACTCGTTGTACGAGAATCGTTCGTCTATTTTTTCTCGTTAAGGCTCGACAGCACAAAAGAGATAACCGTCTGTGTGCCTCCTCCGTGTGTACACCCAGCCGAACTAGCCACATTGGCGCGTTACCGTGTATATAGACACGCACAAGAGCAACTCTCTCTCTACTATCGAATAACTCGATCGGCAGTCTCGAATTTCGAAGCTTTTAAGGCTCGATCGTGCGTAAATCAATCTCGTGCAATCGCTCGTGTGCCCTCTAGTTGTAGCTTGTATACACGCACCGGTCACAAGAGGCACATACTGTGCTCCAACGCCGGCGTGGTTATAGACCACTATACGAATTCGCGGTCTCTATACTCGAGCATATTACAGCTTTCGTCCTTGAAGCCAACATCGAACCATTGAAATTTGACCTCCGCATTGTATGCGCGTCAACTTTTCAAAATCCACTGTAAAATCCACAAATCGTTCAAAACGATTTTCCGATTTTTTTCTCTCCAACCACCATTCTCCCATTTTTTGCGATTAAGGATGTTGAGTATCAACGAAATTTATTAATGTTAATCGTTCAACAACGAAGAAATACTTTATACAAAAACATACCAAATTTTCAGAATTTTCTTATCGTTTGCGATTTGGGACTCAACATCCTTAATAAAATGCACGAAACTGCCTTTTTTTCCACGTCAATCTCCCTTTCGGGAAGATCACATCAATTTCTCATTTTTTTCTTATCGCACACGTCGAGTATGCAATAAAATATACGTTAATTATTATTTTGTCTTCTCACCTCAAACGACTCCAGCAGATCGCTTACGGTACTCCTGTACCCGTACATTTCGCCCTCCAACATTTTTCTTTCTCAGAGTCCCGTTCAATATCTGTGAAAAAAAAAAAAAGATCCCGGAACAACCGAAATCAATATTTCATTCGTTTTTTTTCGACTTTTTATAATTCCAGGTCTTACCCGTCCCCGGTTCACAATGGTGTACACAATGGATCGTCGATGAGTTGTTCGTCGCAAGGTCAGTCACGGCTTTACTCATTTATTCGGATTTTATAAACTTTGCAATTAAGGAGGATCTCTTGTTACTTGAAAATCGAAAAAGCAAGGGAACTTTTTTGCTCTTTTTATCATTGAAGAAATTATTACAATTTCTTTTTTTTTTATTGATGGAAATATGTGGAACTTATTTATTGGACACGATTGGCGTTTAAGAATGTTGAGTATCAATGAAATTTGTTAATGTCCATTGCTCAATAAATTGCTTCTCAAGGTATTGCTATCGCGAAACGACTTTATTTAGGATTCTTTCAAAATTTTGCTTAAACGTTCTTGGCACAAAAACTAACAGTTTTCTCCTATGAAGAAAAATTTTCTGACGTTTAGAATTTAAAATATTTAATTTCCAATTTTTTATTTTTTCCATCCAAACGCGTGTAAATTGAAGTCACGTTTTCGTTAAAAAGTTGCAATAAAAAAAAAAACAAAAGAAATGCGGACTTCCGGAGTTTTTGAAAAATAATTTTGCTCGATTAATAAAAATAGTAAAGAAACGTTGAAACATCGAAATGGATCGATAGAAAGATCGATATCGTTAATAACACGTGGATTCTGATTTTGATTGGATGGAAATTTAGGAGTGATGGTGAAACAGGAGGCGAGGGACGACGGTTATGAGACGAGTCCAGATCCGGAAATGCGGAGCAACGGTGGTGACAGTAGTCAGCAATATCATACACCGTTAACGCCACACACGCCTCATACACCACACACGCCTCTAACGCCGATTTCGGCGACGTCCCATCAGCCCCAACTACCTGGCTCAAACGCTGCGACCCTTGGCCAGGTTAGCCACTTTTTCCTTTATCTCTTTATAACCCACGATCGAGGATGCAAAATAAAGCTGGAAAAATATTTATTGGCTCGATATTAAGGAGGTTGGCTACATACGACAATATGATAAGAATTTAATCAAATTTGCTGATGACATTCATTAGCATCAAATACGATGACACTATTTTTTTCACATTTTTCCTCTTCATAGTTGTCGAATAATTGGAGTTTACAATATGCAAAAGATATATCTATATATATCGGAATCCTATGCTTACGCATGTAAACTCTAGTGTTCAAAAACTCGAAAACTATGTAGAAGAAAAATGTTAAAAAATTTGTATATTCATATTTAATACTAAAGAATATACTCACCAAATTTCATTAAATTCTAATCATTTCGAATTTTCCTATGCTTTTAACATGGCTACATACGAAAATATGATAAGAATTCAATAAAATTTGATGATGACATTCTTTAACATCAAATACGATGACACTATTTTTTTTAACTTTTTCGTCTACATAGTTGTCGAATAATTGAAGTTTACAATATGCAAATGATATATCTATATATATCGGAATCCTATGCTTATGCATGTAAACTCTAGTGTTCAAAAACTCGAAAACTATGTAGAAGAAAAATGTTAAAAAATTTGTATATTCATATTTAATACTAAAGAATATACCGACGAAATTTTATTAAATTCTGATGATTTCGAATTTTCCTATGTTTTTAACATAACAACATTGTTGTGTGTAGCCAACCTCCTTAAAGAAGCCGAGATTATTGGCAAATTACTTGAATTATATTTCCTGCGACTATTTTTCTTTCACACTAGCAAATGGATAAAGATTTTTTAACTGGAAATGAATTTTTACTTGTGGAATGAATTTTTTAGAATAAACAATAGAGTTTTCGAGCTTTTTTTTTCAATCAGTGAGCCCATGAGACCTCGAGCCACATTTTTCCCGGGTGTTGAAAAAAAAAAAAAATAAAGAATAAAAATTTTTGGGAAGAATGCAAATTATTGTTGACAAGAGTTGCAACTTTTTTAGGTTTCGATAAAATGCGAAACTCCCGTGGATCCGTACTCGTTCGTCGACGAAGAAATGTCGATGAGTGGGGGCATAAGAACAGCGAGTAGTCCTGGTGACAATAACCATGAAAATATGACGTGTCCTGGCGGAGCACAGTCGGGTATCGTTACACCGACCTCACCTTCGCCAGGTCCAATGGCGAGCCAACATCATCTCAATCTCGCAGCAATGAATGGCATTAATCCACTTCAATTGCCTCATCAGCCTAAAAAACGAGGTCGCAAGAAAAAATCTGAAATGATACTCACACCAGAAGAGTAAGTTGAATTATCAATTTATTTATCTTCCTCGCCACAACGTAACCATCTATTTTCACTCTAATCTCCAGTTTTTATCCTCATGCCAAATTTAACATTATTTTTTATATTAAAATCGTTTTAAGGAGGTTGGATCACGAAATCAAAATAATCTGAATTTTATAAACCATTCTTTGGCATCAAGTATAGAAACACCATTTTTTTCCAAATTTTTTACCACATGGTTATTGAATAATTGAGAGTTAAGGAGGGTGGCTACACACAACAATGTAGCCATGCGAAAAGCATAGGAAAATTCGAAATGATTAGAATTTAATGAAATTTCGTGAGTATATTCTTTATTATTAAATACGAATATACAAATTTTTTACAATTTTTCTTCTACATAGTTTTCGAGCAATTGAACACTAGTGTTTACATGCATAAGCATAGAGTTTTGCATATTGTAAACTCCAATTATTCGACAACTATGTAGACGAAAAATTTTAAAAAAATTGTGTCATCGTATTTGATGCTAAAGAATGTCATCACCAAATTTTATTGAATTCTTATCATATTTTCGTATGTAGCCATGTTAAAAGCATAGGAAAATTCGAAATGATTAGAATTTAATGAAATTTCGTGAGTATATTCTTTATTATTATATACGAATATACAAATTTTTTAGGATTTTTCTTCTACATAGTTTTCGAGTTTTTGAACACTAGAGTTTACATGCATAAGCACAGGATTCAGATATATATAGGTATATCTTTTGCATATTGTAAACTCTAATTATTCGACAACTATGGAGACGAAAAATGTGAAAAAAATAGTGTCATCGTATTTGATGCTAAAGAATGTCATCACCAAATTTTATTGAATTCTTATCATATTTTCGTATGTAGCCAACCTGCTTAGATCGAACTTCTTATGCACGAGATGTGTACCTGTATATATTTAAAATCTGTGCTTATACACGTGAACGTTTAGTGTTCAATTATTCGAGTTCTAAGTGGTGGAAAAATCTTAAAAAATTCGTATTGTCATATATATTATTAAAGGATGTATTTTACAAATTTTCTTAAATTCTTATCTTTTTGAAATTTTTTATAGCTTATTATTAAGGAAAATAGTAATTTTTCCACTTTTCTTGGTTTTGGCATTTTTTTTAGTGTACCTAAATTTAATTTTTGGCTTTATAAAGTAAACAATCTTTTGAATAAAGCTTTCAATATGTCCGAAAAAATTTTTCAAGTCGAAATATTCAGTAGTTCATTTTTTATAACAATTTTTGTCACCGGGGTACAAATTTACCCCATGGTGGCAAAAACGTAATTGTACAGAGGCGTGGCAAGTAAGGGTATAAAAGGCGAAAAGCAAATGCTGTAAAAAAAAACTTGGTGATCTCGATTGAAACGTCCAGTCAAGGTCAACGCGAATTTTCAATATTTTGAAAACGCTTTGTTTTTACTTTCGCAGGGCTGAGCTTGCCGAGGCGAAAAAACGAGCCAAAACGTACAAGGAAAGAAAAAAGCACGACAGATTCGACGGGATGCCCGAGGAGGAAGTCAGCAAGAGAGTTCTTCCCGATCACCTCGCCAGCAATCTTGACATCATCATTGTAAGTTTCTCCCTTTTTTTTTTTTTTTTTATACACTTTTCATTCGCCCGATTCATCTTCGTCGTTTTCCCTCCTTCCACCACCCTCCTCGTCGTTTTTTCACTCTCTGTTTCTCTTTTTCTCTCTCGCTCACTTATTGGGTGTATCGCGATTCGTAACTACGAGCCCCGGTCGATTGCTCGAAACGCGACGAACCGAGAAAATTCGGTTATTTCGTTGACGCGTTGTAATCGCGGTCGAATCGTCGTTAACCCCCTTCCCCATAAATCCAACCCCAAGTTTCACGCCACGAGGATTTCACACGCACAGTTGCACCTTCCAAATCATAGATATACATCGACCGAGATGGGAATGTCCACGCGAAGGCACAAATATGAATATACATGTATAAATATAGGACGAGAGCTTTCACTAGAGCTGTTATTGTTTCGTTAAATCAACGTTTACTTTCCGCACAACTGGCACAACGAATCTCTTAAAAAAAAAAAAACAAACAAAAAAAAACACAAATTTCCAAAAATAGTTCTTTGCCACAAAAATGAATAATTTTTAACGTTCGTTATTCAATTTCTACAATCTGAGTGACTCGATTTCCCTCAATTTAATTTCCATTTTCGATGCTAAATTTCCAATTGCCACATAATTATTCAATTTTCGTTCCTTGCTCGAAATAAATTCCAATTTTTCAAAACAAATTCATATAATCTGAATGAATTTAACGAATTCAGTGACCGACGTGAAAATGAACCGTACGGGGCATGGCAAACGAGTATGGCAAAGCGAAGCGTGTGAACATCGCTTTATCGTCTGAATTAATTTCGATCAGTTTTCATACACGCCCAACCATTTCGTATACAATAAAAAAAAAAAAAAAACGAGTGTTCGTCGATATATGTAATTTCTACCGTAATATCTACATTTCCGTGTACCGTGACACACTTTTCCAAAAATCTACGCCCCTTTGTCGTGTAACCAAACCGTCAAATCAAACCGCAACGTATTTTGCAATTGTTTATTCTCGCGTTTACACACACGACCGAATTTCATTACAAACATTTCGAACGATGAGCCGGAATCCAAAAAAAAAGTAAAATCGATTTCGAGGGTATGGTTCCAAAATCTAGAATTTCATTCTAAAAAACCGTCCTCGTTACGTTCGGTATATCGACGAGAACGCGGAACATTGATTCTACAAAAAAAAAAAAAAAAAAATGGGATCATTTTTATTGTGCAATCTTTAAATAGCAATCCCTCGGATTCGGGATGCTGGATCTTTTCTCTCGATCCGTGATAACGTTTTTTTAGGCAGCCTGATTCGGTGAACCGGACTCTTTGCGTTGTCACAGCCGCAATTATAAATTGAAAAATCTGAAAAAATTCATGATCAATCTTCAGACTGTACTTTTGAAGCGAGAATAACAATTTTCTTGTTTCTTCTTATTTTTAATAATTTATTTTCATTGAATATCAAGCAATGCGCAAAAAAGGTCCGAGGAAAACGACCCCGGTTCACGGGTTGAGGGTTAAGAGACGCGTTGACCGAACTTTTTATAAAATTTGCAGAAATTTGCGGTTGAACGATTTTTCAAAAAACTCAAATTTTCATAAAAATCATAAAATTTAAACCGTTCAACCAATATTCCCCAAATTCAATACCAACCTTCCTATTGTGATTCTCTATCTATAAAAAAAAAAATTATTAATAAATCTCAAAATTTGCGCAAGTTAGAACGTCAAACCTTTTTTTGAAAATTTCAAAATGCCGTATAATTCGTATTTTTCTAGCAATTGCAACAAAATTCTCAGAGAATCAAGAGCTTGTATAGATTAATATCCGTGCAAAACGGGAGCCCTGTAGCTCAAACCGTTCTCGAGTTATGAACGTTTGAATTTTACAGTCCCAAAACATACACACACACACACATCCGGAAATTTTTTCAAGATATGATTTTTCAACGTTTTGGGACATTTCAAGCACATTGACATTGAAAACTGGAGAAAAAAAAATTTCACCGTCACATAGTTTCCCCTTAGAGGAAGCAAAAGACAGTACCTGAGTGTGAAGTTCGATCTTTTTCGTGTGTCAGTCACATTGCAGTGTGTTTCACACACGAGCATAGAAATATAGAGAAGGAAGTATGGTGAATTGTAAAATCGGTGAGTTTTGGCCGAGTTCGGTTATCCTTGGACTCTGGCATGATTAGTTACCTAATCTTCAAAGCAAAGAGGGAACGCACACCGATAACACGTTTCGCCTTAGCCTTTAGTTGCGCAACAGGTATAATGTTCTTCTACCGTTGTGCCGGCAAGAGAGAGAGAGAGAGAGAGAGAGACTGCAACGCGTAAACTTAATACACGAATACGAGGAAAACAAGGAGAGAACGACGACTTTGCACACGAGGAGAGTGTTCCAAAGTCGTTGTGACTTTGCTGTTGCTCTATCTCCCTCCTCTCTGTCTTTAGTGTGTTGTGGATAAGAACACACAGGTTGCATAATCGTCGCGGAGACTTTGGCGTTACCGGATGCGGATAAACTTGGCGAAAACGCTCGCTCGCGCCCTCTACCGGACACATAATCATAACAACACTAATAATACGAAAGCCAGAGAGAGAGAGAGAGAGAGAGAGGGAGGGAGGGAGAATAAGAAAGAGCAAAGCGGAGAGCAAATCGTGCTTGAAGCTTCTCTTCCCTTAGCACGAAACTTTTCAACTCCCATCCCCTTGTTGCCAAAGAGAACGAGAGGCCAAGAGACTTCTTACGAGTTTCTCTCTCGCTCTCTCTTCGGTCTACTAAAACTCTTCCGATAACCGAATGCGGAAACTTCGCAGCTCACGAAAGGGAAAGAGGCTTTTCACCTTGAATCTCTATCCCCAGTCGCCTGGCTCATAGTACAGACGTAGTAATACGTGAATTCGATTAATCGAACTCGGTACATTCACTCGAAACTTTTTTCTTTTTTTCTATACTCTCGAGATTCTCGTTTTTCCAGTGTTTTTTTTTTTTTTTTTGCGATATACACGCCTCCGGGTCAATTCCTATGGATGGCCAATTCCGAGTAATTCAAATTGTTTTCTTTTCACGTTAAACTTTCCTTTGGGCTTTTACAAACGAACTAATCGAAAGCAGGGCTTTGCAGAGCAATGAAATTACGAGAAAACGTACTTTTCTCTTTATTGAAATAACCAGCGAGCTCTTCGATTATTGAAATAATGAATTTTTATTTATTTTATTCCCTAGATCGGCATAAACCCTGGATTATTCGCAGCGTACAAAGGTCATCACTACGCAGGACCTGGAAATCATTTCTGTAAGTACAGCTGCTGTCATAAAAACATTGAACGTAAAAATGATCGAAAAAAAAATATTTCACAAGTTTTTCGAATCGTTTTGCAATTGTTCGAACGATGGGAATGACAATTTTTGAAAAATACTGCTCGTGAGTTGCTTGAGAGTTATCGAGGAAAGAAAACAACGAGAAAACTGGGTTAGAGTCCAGGCTCGTTGGAAACACACACCGAGGAAGAATTTGACGATTTTTCAGGGACAAGAACACAACACAGAGAAAATAAATGAATGGTGAGGCGTAGGAGAATGGGGAAAGGGGAAGAAAAATTTGCGAGAGTCTCTGGGTTGGCGAAGAGAGAAATGTAAGAGGACAAGGGAGTTAGAGCTACGTATGGAGAACGGTTTCGTTCGCTGGCTCGTTTCGCCCTGCACCACGCGAAACCTACTAGAGTGTAGGGCGCCTATTAAATATGGGAATATAGAAAGTCTCGTTTAAGGACGTTGTATGGCGAGAGTCAAATCTAAATTTTTCTTTTCAGTTTTTCTTACATAAAAAATGGTTTGCGAGCCTGAGTTCATTAAAAAAAGTTGTTACAAATTGACTAAAGAACAACATACTCTAAATCAAAGATTTTCCGAGGTAATCTGTATTTGTTATATAATAAACAAAATTTCGAAAAAAATTTTACGACCGATTTTTTTGAAAAAATTAAATAAAGCTTCTTCGTTGTTACAGGAAAGTGTATGCAAAGTTTTAAGAGGCTTCACCATTTAGAAATGGAAATATTTAATGCTGAAAATTGCAACTTTTAACACACGCTCTTATGAGAAACTACTGAAAATAGTGATTTTTATAAATAAATATCTCGACTCCTACATATGGTGAATCCTCTTAAAATTGCACGAGCTATTAGATGTCACTATTCTCTTTGTGTACTGCAAATTTAAAGGAATTCTATCGGTAGAAAATTTTGCATACAACGTCCTTAATGCGAAAATGCATGGGTGCGTGAGCTTTGCACGCACGAGGTTATCTCCAGCGATATATAAATAAATATATTTGCACGTAGACACAAGCGCAAACACAGGCACACGTAGTGGAAGGTATTTAAGCGCGATATACGTTGAATTTGCGTTTTTGCCTCGTCCTCGTCGCTCCCGATCACCGAGCCTCTCTCTCTCTCTCTCTCTCACTCTCTTTTTCGCGTGTTAGGGCCGAGGGAACGAGAGGGCTCGATTTTCCAGGGTTTTCCCGGGGGTTTTGTGGGTATAGTGTTCCAGTGGATGTAAAGCGGGAGGGGGATGGAAAGGGGCGAGGGAGGAGAATGCGGGAGGCACTGAAGGGAAAACAGGGCTGGCAGGAAAGGGGTTGTCCGGGCGACAGTGTAGAGCGAATGAGTAAAAGAGCGGGAGAAGGATAGAGGATGGAGCTTTTATGCTGCGTTGGCAAAGGGTGGAAAAGGGTGGCGGTGGTGGTGGAGAGAGCTCGTGGTGAGTGAGGAGTTGGTGTGCACTGTTCAAAGAGGTTCGGGGAGAGGCACGAAGGGAGGTAAAGGGTTGGGTGAGCCAGAGCTCAACGAAGGGGTTCGAAAGAGAGAAAGAAACGAGAGAGAGAGAGAGAGAGAGAGAGAGACGGGGCAATGTGCTGTGAGCTCACAGCAACAACGAGGGGAAAAAGACGAGATTGGAACTATAATGAGTGGAACAGGGAGAACCGAGAGGAATATAAAAAAAAAGAAGAGAGCAAGAGAGAGAGAGAGAAGTGGTACAGCGGCAATATAGCTGCGTACACTCTGTGCCGGATAAAAGGAGAGAAAGAGAAAAAGTGTGAGAGAGAGAGAGGGAACGAGATGTGAGAAAGGAAAGAAGAGAAAGAGTACCACTGGGCTAGCAGGGGAGGCAAAAATGTTGGAAGCTGAGGTGGCGCGCACGGATGGACCGGCTGCTGCCTATATGTGCCCTGGTACAACTGCCGGATGGTTTTCCGCGGGGTTAACGGGGAAAGAGACCTACCGAGAGACCAACAGAGAGGGAAGAGTGCGGACGAGCGAGACAGTCGAGCATAGAGCTACCTTTTCTCATGCTTGCTCGTACTATGTATACCTACATATATATACTAAATCTCGTACATGTATACTGTACTGTACATGGTATATACACGCGTTATGTACAGTGGATCGAGGTGCACAGGATGTATTTCTCTCCATGGGGCTTTCCACGTCGACTGGGCTCTGCTTCCTCCTTCATTTTGTTCGCGAAAGTTCTTCGAACGAAATTCCCCAAAAAAAAAAAAACCATTCAGTCTTTTAATCTTTTTGCATCGAAATTTGGCCAATTTTCCTTCAACCTCCCATTCGAGTCTGTCCTTTTTTTTTCTACTCTCCAGCCAACGTACTATGTACGAAGAATCCATTGTAATTGCTGTGTTCGATCGTGAAAGGGTTGACGAGGGTCATTGAACTCAAAGTTGCATGAATACTTGATACTTAGTTCATAGACGATGACAATCATACAGCTATTCATGTATATTATAATATGTTTTGACAGCCAACGGTTTGCCGATAGATAAATATATATATTGCGATTCATCAGCTGCATGGGCTATTATACGTGGCTCTACATAGCTACGCCAACTTCGTCAACCTGTGGAGCATCCCTCCCGCTAAATTAAACGATATGTTTATAGCTATCATTCTGTCTTCCTTTCCATCGATAAAAAAAAAAAGAGAATAAAAACGTTGAGGAAAGTTGGAACTTACCAAGGAGCCTAGAAAAGGGAACTTTAGTTTTTCGTTCTTGAGGCTACAAGTTTGACTTCGTTCGAAATCGATCATTTTCTCTCTTTTCTTTTACTTTTCGTTTGTTTGTCTCACGAGATAATCAACTTAATCCTTTTTCTTCCGTTTTTTTTTCTCAAATCGAATGTTTTTTTTTTTTTTTCCTACAGTATTCTTTTTAATTTCGCATGAAAAGCATTCCAGACGAGCTTTACTATTTCTCTCCTCGTTTCAGAACTTGCACATACGTATAGATATATTTTTGCAGAGTTAACGTTATTGGGTTTCTCTTTCGGGTCGACCATCCTCACCGAAGGGGATGAAAGACTAGGCAAAGAGCACAGAGAACCTTTCGTAACCTCGAAGGGATCGTGTCTCTCGCACGTAAAATGCGGGCTCAGGGCACACGGAGCAAAAGACCGAGAGGGAGGGAGAGGGCAAGAGGGAACGGTTGGAAGTAGCAGAGGGTGAGCAAGCCCTGCGTGCCTATCCGCTCGATAGCGGCTCACACACAACCCCGCGAGAGCACCTTCGCTTCACCAACGAGTAAAACCTGCTCCTGCAACTCTCTCGTTTTCTCAAAACCACGCGAGTTAACTATTTTTTTTTTTTCCACTCTTCTTCCGAACTGTTTCTCTCCAAAATTACCGGAGCTCGAGCGTGACCTCGGAAAAGATGAAAAACTCAATGAAATTCATTCGACTTTTGTTCTCTTCGAACTTAAATCCAATCGAAAAACGTTCAGGTCAAAATTCAGGCTTCGTTGGATAACGTTAAGGAGGTTGGATCACGACGATACAATTTAGCCATATTAAAAACATCAAATATTTCTAAAAGATAAGAATTTCATCAAATTTGGTAAATATATTTTTTAAGCACGATGTACGGCGACGGTCAAATCTAAATTTTTCTTTTCAGTTTTTTTTTAACATACAAAATGGTTTGCGAGCCCAAGTTCATTAGAAAAAGTTGTTACAAATTGACTAAAGAACAACATACTCTAAATCCAAGATTTTCCGAGTTAATCTGTATTTGTTATATAATAAACAAAATTTCGAAAAAAATTTTACGAGCGATTTTTTTGAAAAAGTAAATAAAGCTTCTTCGTTGTTACAGGAAAGTGTATGCAAAGTTTTAAGAGGCTTCACCATTTAGAAATGGAAATATTTAATGTTGAAAATTGCAACTTTTAACACACGCTCTTATGAGAAACTACTGAAAATTGTGATTTTTGTAAATCTCGACTTCTACGTGGTGAAACCTCGCAAAATTGCGCCAGCTATTAGATATCATTGTTCTCTTTGTGTGGTGCAAATTTTAAGGAATTCTATCGATAGAAAATTTTGCATACAACGTCCTTAATACATATATGACGATACAATTTTTTTTAGATTTTTCCACCACGCAGTACTCGAGTAATCGAACGCTCAAGTTCACGTGTATAAGCATAGAGTTTACATATATACAGATATACGTCTCGTGCATGAGAAATTTGATTTAACTCTCAATTATTCGATAAGCACGTGGTTAAAAATTTGTAAAAAACTTGTGTTTCTATACTCGATGCCAAAGAATGTTATCACAAAATTTGATCAAATTCTGATTATTTTGATTTCGTGATCCAACCTCCTTGAGGCTCCGAATCGTTAACTCATTTGCTTCGAGTTCCCGAAAGCTCAAATTTCCCAATTACTCTGCTCGGACCCCAAGAAAATAACGGAGACGAAGAAAATTAGAAAAATATCAGTGCAACGTGTATTTTTCAATTTTTTAGCATTAGAAAATTGCGCCAAGGGTTAGATCGTGACGAGGCTTCGTTCCTAGGAACATAAAGCACGGGATTCCACCGGGAAATATCGTCGGAGGCCCCAGATTCAGGAATTCGTAAAAAAAAAAAATGGAACGAGGAGAGAAAAGAAAAAAAAAAAACACGAAAGTCACGTGTGCGGATCGATTATCGGTAGTTAAGGGTCGAGCCAGCACGACAAGTGCGAAGAATCGAGATTATTCAAGGTCACAAAATGTCTGGTCTTTCCGATCCGACGTTTTATGTCTGCGAGGAAAATGCGAGAGAGATATACCACCGAGCGAGGGGGATTTATTATTGTAATTTTTTTCTCTCTCCATTCCTTCGACGCGCGGAGACTTGAAAAACTGGGAAAGGAGGGGAGGACGAAAAAAATTCAACCCTCGCGATGAAAAAGGGTCGCGCTTTTAGCCTAGTTCCACTTGACCTTACTCAACGACGAGATTTATTTTTCTTTTTTTTTTATACACTCATAAAACGAGCCCTTCACGGAAAACCGAGGGGAAAAAACCCATCGAAACTTTTCTTTCACGATGTTTTGTCGTTTTTTTTTTTCTGTTCCTACTGCGATTATTATTCTTGTGTCTTTCTTCTTCTCCGGGGTTTATATCCGAGCGAAAATGTATAAAAGTGTTTGCTGTGCTCCCCCCCCCCCCGCCCCTTCTCCGCCGCCCCGCACGTCCCCATCAAACAGGGGAAGCCCCGTGAAAATTGATTTTCCAGGCGCGGTCCTCTCTCTCTCGCTTCCCTCGAGCTTTCTACGTATACGTAAATATCTATATAGAGATATGTGTGTGCGACGAGAAACTCTCGTTCTCTTTCTCTCTCTGGCCTCTGCCCGCGGTCACAGGTTGGTGGCATCGACCTGCGACCTGGCGGTTACCAACGACACTAACATCCAGCCCTATCGTCCTTCTCGATCCGAGCGAGTACTCGGTGAAAAAAAAATACTAGAGAAAGTATAAAAAAAAGCTTTTCTTTTCGTTGTTTTCTGCTGCTGTGAAATCGTAAATATTCATCGGGGAAACCTGTGTCATAATCTCTCTCCTCGCATTTAAGGAGGTTGGCTACGTTCGACAATACGATAAGAATTTAATAAAATTTGGTGATAACATTCTTTAGCATCAAATACGATGACACTATTTTTTTCTAATTTTTCGTCTACATAGTTGTCGAATAATTGGAGTTTACAATATGCAAAAGATATACCTATATATATCTGAACCCTATGCTTATGCATGTAAACTCTAGTGTTCAATAAATCGAAAACTATGTAGAAAAAAAATGTTAAAAAATTTGTATATTCATATTTAGTAGTAACGAATATACTCACGAAATTTCATTAAATTCTAATAATTTCTGTCATTCTCCTTAAATCCGTCGTTCGTAATAAAAGAAAAGGTCAATGGCGCTGCGTAGGTGACGAAAAAGCTCGTTCGGGGTGAACGGTTCACGAGAAACGACTCGGTGCAACGAAATTCTCGATTTTTCGTATTTATTCAAAATGGCGACCTCGCTCGTTTACGTCACGCCGGATCAGGCAACGCATCGACCGCCACAAGAGCATCATCGATCGCGATTTACTGTCCCGTGGCGGAAAATGGAACTAAAACAATAGGCTCGAGCAACGGGCGGAGGTGCCAGGAAGGAAGAATCGCTGTCAAAAAGACGCGGAAAAAGTTGGGCTCGAAGTTGGCAAAACTTTAGCTGATCGTCTCAAGATTAATCTATATAGTCATAGGAAAACGAGTCCCTTTCAGTTTCTACGTTCGATCGGCGGAACAGAGAAACGAGGAAAAACAAGCTCCGACGAGCAGCACGTGAAAGAGAACGAGTAAACCGGTGAAAATGTCGGTTATAACCTCCCGCGACTCTCTTTTCGCGAGCTCTCACAACTTTGTTCGCGAAAGTTGTGTCCCGCTAGCCCTCTCACTCTCTCCTGCCTCCGGACGCTTTGCCAAGGTCACCGACGTCGAGAGATAGAGAGAGAAAGCCAACCACACTACTAATACCGTCTCATGGTCCGCAAGCAACGCTTCTATGTGCTGCTACAACGACGCGCTCAATTGTGGCACACTGAAAATAGAGGAAGAGACGCGCGGGGGAAAACGAATCCCGCCACCTACCGGCATAACTCAAACGTCCCTTCCTCTCCCCCCCCCTCCCAGTCTCCTATACCTTTCCCTCTGCTCGCATTTCTTCCTGGCCAACACTCGCGGACGACTTGCCGTAAAGTGATAAATTTCCCTTACGAATATATACATAGATATTATTTTTAATGCGATATAACTATGTTTATACATCTTCCGCCTGAAAGTTTCACTGCAGCTCTCGCAGACTCGTTCACGACCCTCCCAACAATTTAACGCTTTCGAGTTGTTACAAGCGTGCCAACCTTCGCCCTTCTCTTCACCCCTAAGCCTCGATACTTTCGTTTAATCGGAGAATAAAAAGTCTTTATGTACAGATATACGATGTGCGTATGGTTGAGAACACGGGGAACTGGAAAAGTCGAAGAAACAACGGAAAGAAAGTTTGCTTTGTTTCACCCACTGGCCCAGTATCGGTTTACCGTCTCCTTTCAGCCTTTTTTCTCTTACTTCGGTTTACTCAAGGTGATCTATCAGTCGCCTGAGTGCTAGAGACATAACCAAAAAGTAGATACACGTTTTGCTCAGAGACCCTTCGTATTTTGAGAAAAAGAAAAGTTACATCTTCTTCTATGGTGCAATGCGAACAACGTGTAACTACTATTTTTCTCGAAATATTCAGTCCCTCCAAGTAAAACGTGTATGGGAATTTTTACCGACCGAGCAAATGATAGATCGCCTTAAGGAGGTTGGCTACACACAACAATGTTGCCATGTTAAAAGCATAAGAAATTTCGAAATGATTAGAATTTAATGAAATTTGGTGAGTTTATTCTTTAGTATTAAATACGAATATACACATTTTTTAAGATTTTTCTTCTACATAGTTTTCGTGTTATTGATCACTAGAGTTTACATGATTAAGCATAGGATTCCGATATATATAGGTATATCTTTTGCATATTGTAAATTGCAATTATTCGACAACTATGTAGACGAAAAATTAGAAAAAAATAGTGTCATTGTATTTGATGCTAAAGAATGTTATCATCAAATTTGATTAAATTCTTATCATATTGTCGTATGTAGACAACCTCCTTAACTTTCTCTCAACCCGCGACGAAACTCGGTGCTCCAACTGTTTCTAACTTGATGCGACGTTGTTTTAAAACTTGCCATTTGCTTTTTTGTCTCGTTCGCACAGGGAAATGTTTACATCTCAGTGGACTCACCCCCGAACCATTGACCGCTGACGACGATTACAAACTTCTTCGTCTCGGCATCGGCTTTACTAACATGGTCGCTCGCGCCACCAAGGGCAGCGCCGATCTCCAGAGAAAGGAAATCAAGGAAGGTCCGTATCATGCATTTATCTTTTCATTTATTTCTCCGAAAAAAATTCTCGCGCGCTTTTTTTTTTTTGGTTAGATTTTCGTATAATGGCGCCATTGTTCGTAGCAATCGCGCCAACCTTTCGCGACAACTCATCAAAGTTCCATGTAAAAAGTTTTATTTCGAGAAAATCAAAACAAGCAAATATTTTTCGTCAAAGTACTTACTCTACGAAATCGATCCAACTATTTCCTTTTCTCCAAGATTGGAAATTCGAGCGTGATCTCGATCGAACTTCCCTTCATTGCAACAGCCCCAAATTCACTCTTGATTGTTGCTCGTTCTCGTTCTCACACTATCCCGCCAAGTTTAACTCTCGCTTCGGAAGGAGAACTCGAACGTACTCTTGGAAGCGCGTTTATACATAACACCACCGGTTAATTGTTTCCAAACTTGCGTTTTACGAGAAACGAAACGTGCGAATTTGACGATCGCGCGCGACAAGACGCCTGCCGGCGAGTGTGTCTTTCTCCCGACTTCCGTCTCAAGACTCAAGACTCGTGCACACACCAAACACCAACACTGAGTGTGAAAAATTGCGAGGGAAAAAACTAACATCGAAAACATTTAGTTTTTACAACTTTTTACCACTAGAGCGCGTTTTATCGGCGATCTGACGAGTTCACTTATCCCCATCGCGGAGACACGTGCTTCTTTATTCTCCGGGATTAGGTTAGATTGATTCTTCATTTTTATTTTTTCCCTCGGCATCGCCCAACGTTTTTGACGCGAACGACAAGTTTTTTTTTTCTCAAAACTTATAAATTCCGAGTGTTTTTTTAAAATAATTTTACTTTCCGCGAAATCAAGAGATTTTTCGTGTTGCAGATTTTTTTTTTTTTTCGAATGAGAATTCTGTTTTTTTTTTACTTGACGCCGCGAATACCGAGAACCGAGTTCGGTTTCCGTTTTTTTCTCATAAGAATCCGATTCCGTGCGATCCTGGCGGTCAATTTTTCAACTACTGTCGTACGAGAGAATTTTTATGGTTTTGATTGTTTTTCCGGATCGCTGACAGACGATGGACAATTGTTAACGTGATTTTATTATGTATTCCAGGAAGTCAGATATTACTGGAAAAATTACGAAAGTACAAGCCGAAAATTGCGGTATTCAATGGGAAATTGATTTACGAAGTATTTTCGGGAAAAAAGGAATTTGGATTCGGGAGACAACCTACCCTCGTCGATGGCACTAATACGGTAAGAGAAGGCAAAAAAAAAAAATTCAAACACACGAAAATTGCAACGAGAATGGAGATAAAAAAATTGACAAATTTAGAAAATCGATTCAAAAAAAATTCAACATCGTAATTTTTAATGAAAATTCTTTGAATTGAAAAAAAAAAAAATAATAATAATAAAAGCACAAAAATCTTTTCGAAAATAAAAAAAAATCAAAACGCAAAAATTGCAAAGAGAATTGAGAAAAAATTGACAAATTTAGAAAATCGATTTGAAGGATTTGAATTGAATAAATTCTCCTTTTGAGAAAGAAAAAAAAATATAAAAGCACAAAAATTGGAAAACTTAGAAAATCGGTTCGATGAATTTTCACGACCGGAATTTTGAAGAAAATTTTCTCAATGCAAACATCTCTCTTTTCGAGAATAAAAAAAAAAAACCAAAACACAAAAATTGCCACGAGAATTGAGAAAAAAAAAATTGACAAATTTATAAAATCCGTTCGATGAATTACCAAGATCGAAATTTTGAGATTCTGATTCCCGAATTGAAAAGATAATGAAAAAAAAAATTGGTATCGAATTTTCGAAAATTCATTTATTAAATAATCATAATGGAAGATTCGAGGAAAAAAGTAAAGACTGTGAAAAAATGTTTCAGCACATGTGGGTGATGCCGTCGAGCAGCGCGAGATGTGCGCAACTGCCACGTGCAGCGGACAAGGTGCCGTATTACGCGGCGTTAAAAAAGTTCCGTGACTATTTGAACGGAACGATAACGCATTTGGATGAGTCGGACATAGTGTTCGCCGACACAAAACTGAAGAAAAAAGATCCGATGGATTCGTCGGACGAGAAGAAATCGTTATTCGGCGACGAGATCGGAGGGGACGGGGACAGTACGATGACAGATTTGAGTAGTACAACGATAAAGCAGGAAAGTGGAGGTTTGATTCCGGGTAAGAAGAAGCGTGGGAGGCCAAAGAAGATAAAGAATCCGGACGACGTGCCACAGCCGGAACTGGAGAAAATGGACGCGAATGGTGAAATAATAAAGAAGCGTCGAGGCCGTCCGAAGAAGATACACCAGCAGGCGAAGTTGATGGAGCGAGAGGAGCGGGAGCGAGAGCAGCAGCAGCAGCAGCAGCAACAGCAGCAGCAAGTGCAGCAGCAGCAGCAGCAACAACAGCAACATGCTCACAATGCGCAACATTTGCAATCGCAGCATGGTCAACAGGGGCAACATCCGGAAATGAGTCACATGAGCGAGGCGTACGGTAATTCGACGTTGCCTCATTGTTTCTCACCGCCGTTGATGTCGCCGCCAAAGCCTTTTCCCCACATGGCGCCGTACCCTCAATCGTTGAGCGACGGTAACAATTTCTTTGGTCAGGGTCTGAACGATAGCCCGTACAACATGAGCTCGAAACACAGTCCAGTGCACATGCAGCATTATAGTCAAAGTCCAAAATCGATGTCACTCTCGTTCACGCACTCGGAATTATCTTCGGAGATAAATACGGGTATATCATCGGAAAACAATCTCGAGCCATCGCCGTTGACTTCGCCGAGCGTGGAGCATCCGGACTTTGAGCCACCGACCAGTATTTCGCAGCAGCAACAACAACAGCAGCAACAGCAGCAACAGCAGAGTCACAACAGCAACGAGCATAGACAGTACAACAATTCGGGGACTCCGGAGACGTCGGGACACCATAGTAACCCTGGTACACCGTCGCACACGGGATATCCGAATTACATGGGTTTCCACGACCAGCAGAGCCAGCAGCAGCAGCAGCAACAACAACAACAGCAACCGGACAATCGTCATCCTCATCAAACAACTCCGACGGAGGATCATCATTCGCAACAGACGCCTCCGCACGGGCACACGACGACCCAACACTCGTCGATGTCTCCTCATCCTCATCAGCAACAGCAGCAGCAGCAGCAGCAGCAGCAGCAACAACATCACCATCACCATCATCATCCTCACGAGCAATACGGTATGAAGAGAAATTCATCGCAGGACGTTGCGTCGAAAAGTTTGAGCGATCTCGAGTCGTTGGTCGACCAAATACCGAGCATCGCGGACGGTGGTAACCAGCGGCTGCAGCACGCTCATTCCGCTCTGAGCGAGGAGTCCTTGGGAGAGAAACTCGAGGCGCATCATCACCAATCCTATTTGTCAAGTTTCCCTGGGGTCAGTATGGCCAATTACAGTCCACCGTTGGGACCAGGGCCCGGTTTGTATCCAGGCTCGCTTCATTATGGTGATAATTACGGTTCGATCTATGGCATGAACGGACGACACCATACGTCGCAGCACGAGCAACAGCAACAACAAGCCCAGCAACAACAGCAGCAACAACAACAACAACAACAACAACAACAAGCCCAGCAGCAACAACAACAACAACAACAACAACAAGCCCAGCAGCAACAACAACAACACAGCAAATCTTACACCGTTGAAAATCTCGCGTCCAGCAATTATACTCCCAGCATAAATCATGGACAAGCCGGCAATGCTTATTCCAATATCATACCCGGACCCCATTACCCCGTTTCCATGGGCTCCACCAACGGATATCTATTCGGCGGCCTCGAAACCAGCCTCATGCAACGTACCTACGGCATGGGCGGCATCAGTGCCATGGGCGGAATGCATCCATCCCTCGGACACATGCCCAATCCTTATCCATACAATGCCACTTACTCGAGCTCGTTCGATGCTTATCCAACTCCCCCTACCGGCATACACGCACCTAGTGCTAATTATCCTGGATATCCCGGCGGTCATGGCGCTCCTGGTAATTCCACACCACCCTCTTACCTCCAATCCCATCACAGACCATCCGTCGATCTCGCTTACGACGGCGTATGATAATCAATTTAAACGAGAGGACTATAACAATGCCTCCTGACTCTTTAGGATTTTTCTTCTAGTTATTTCTTCTTCATCTCTTTTTATCTCAAATTCTTACTTCTTTATAACTCTATTATTCTTATCCTTGGAAATTTTATTTTCCATTTCGCCCTATCTTTTGTTTTTTTTGTTTCTTTTTTGTTTTTTTCTTTGGTTTTCCTTCGCCCGGAGCTTCGCTCTCGTTACCGTTGCATTATGGACATTTGACGCGTACGTCGCAACGAGGGACATATATTGACGACTAACATTTTTTACGTATTTTTACACTATACGCGAGATTTGTTACCTCGACGCGGGAACACGACGCACCTTCGCATCGTCCCTCATGCCGGGACATTGTGCTTTTATTTTCTCGACGATGCGAAACACGCGCCTTCTCGTCTACGTGTCTTCTTCGTTCGAGTGTGGCTCTGTCTGCTGTGCAGGTGCGTTCGTTCACGTCTGTGTGTGCGTGCGCGTGCGTGCGTGCGTGTGTGTGTGTGTGTGTGTGTGTGTTTGTGCGTGTGCACCGTTCGAATAAGGATTCCGGTCGACACGGTGAACTCTCCTGTTCGAAACAATCGCCGTTTTAACGAAAAAACAAACACAAGTGTTTACTACAGAGTCATCGTTCGATTATCGTTTGCCCGAATACGAATTTCGACTAATCACTCGTTAGGCTTAATCTAGTCTACGCCCAGATTTAAGCAGGGTGGCTACAAACAACAATGTTGCCATGTTAAAAGCATAGGAAAATTTAAAATGATTAGAATTTAATGAAATTTGTTGATTATATTCTTTAGTATTAAATATGAATATACAAATTTTTTAACATTTTTCTTCTACATAGTTTTCGAGTTTTTGAACACTAGAGTTTACATGCGTAAGCACAGAATTCACAGATATATATAGGTATATCTTTTGCATATTGTAAACTCCAATTGTTCGACAACTATGTAGACGAAAAATTAGAAAAAAATAGTGTCATCGTATTTGATGCTAAATAATGTTATCACCAAATTTGATTAAATTCTTATCATATTGTCGTGTATGTAGCCAACCTCCTTAAGGCACTTTCGTGGCTCTGCGAACGTTTCATCCTTTTTCCTTACCCTTGCCATTTATCTCTTGCTACGAAAGCTGCTCTTTTGTTCCGCTCAATTAGAATTTCCTTTTGGAATGCCTTCATTTTCCAACATTTAAATCCAACCATTTTTTTTTACTATATTCGAGGCTGTACGATGAAAATAGAGAATATTTTCAGAGGACACAGTTCTATGGCGTTTGACCTTGAAAGAACAGACTCGATTTCACGTCCGGAAGCCTCCGTTGTGCTTTTCTTCTTTGCAATAAGGAGATTCGCACCGACACACACGAAAACGAGACTTTTTTCGATGATGAAGAAATTTTTTGAAGAGGCGAGTAGCGGTGCTAATTCGGTCCAGAGACTCATTAAAATCGGGAACATCGTCTGTTGATTGATAATTGATTAATCCTTTATACCGTATAACGTTTTTTGCCAGAACTTTTATTATTATTATTATTATTATTATTATTATTATTATTGTTGTTGTTGTTGTTATTGTTGTTGTTGCGCATTGCCAGTTTATCGGGCACGACTTTAATCGCGAAAGCATTATTGTGTTTACTAGACGCGAATCTTTCGTACGTCCCTCACAAGTGAGTCGTTCTTCTTTTTTATCGAGATCTCCAGAATACGAAAATACCAGGGAGAATAGAAAGAAAATAAACATGCCTGATATTTATATCTTCGTAACACAGGACACACAGTTTTTCGTTTTTATAATACGTAAATATATAAACGGGCGTTACGTTTTTTACACTTTGCACGCGATAATGTGCATCCTCGTAATCGTTCTTTCGAGTCTTTTGGAACGAAAACATTGAATAAAATGTAAAAAACTAAAAAGTACTACTCGCCTCTGTCAAGTATTGTCTCGGGAGGCTCTGGCGTATGAAAATCTTTCGAGAGCAAGAGAGAAAGTGCAGGGAGAATACTCGAAAGGAAATAGAACAAAATATCGACGTATTTTGATGGAAAATCTCGCAGAGAACCAACGAAAATCGACGAACGTAATATTACGTAAAAAAGGGATTTATATTTTTCTTCTTTCTGACTTGTTTTCCGCTCGCAACGGAATCAAACATTCGAGAGATAAAGAACTCGATCAGAGAGGCTATTGTCTTGTAAATACTTAACTTTTCTCTCGCACTCAGGCAATTCTGTCTTCTTGCTTGTTTGTTTGTTTGTTTGTCAATAATACGGACTTGGAGACGCCCCGAATTGGCCGAACGGGCGAATAACCCGAATTAGACGAGAGAAAGTATAAACGAGTTAACGCGACAGCGAAAGAGAGAGAGAGAGAGAGAGAGAGAGAGAAAGGGCAAAAGAGACGTACGATTCTCTTTTCCTTCTTTGTCTCTTTTCGATCGGTAGTTCATAGAAAACGAAAAAAAAAAGAAAACATCACTCTGTTAATTTTTTGCTGACACGCGTCAACGATCACGAAGATACACCGAATATCGTGCATAATTCCGTTTTCGCTATAACGCGACAAGGGAAACCAGAAAGAAGACAAAAAACAAGAAACCGAGTGAAACAAAATCCTTTCGGAAATCTCGCTCGAGCAAAACAAAAACGTAAACAAGCAAAAATTAAAAAAGATAAAGAAAACGTTGTTCTCTCGACACAATCCTTCGTCAACCGTTGTTATATCGTTGTCATTTACCGCGAGTTCATTATCGATGTTTCTTATACACCCACACGCGCGCACAACAAACACACACACACACGCACGTTCGAGTAAAAACGAGATGGAAGGAACAAAAAAACGCAATCCATGTCCCTCTAACTCGAAATATTACGCTCCGACCGTAATTCACGTTTACAAAGAAAAACGCGTCCCATAAAAGGACTGGACTTTGATAAAAAAAAAACAAAAAAAAAGGATCGAAAAATCACACTCGGAAGCGTGTCCTTTCGTCGACAAATAACAAAAATGATGAAGAGCATTATTATTTGTCCTTGCAATACATATAAAAAAAAACGTAATCACACACACATACATACACACACGCGCGAATACAGACCATACGAATTTTTATTACTAATTAAACGTTTAAGGGAATTTAACGAAAAGAAAAAAAATAGGAAAATAAAGCAAAACAACAAAAAAAATAAAATGAAGAAACCAAGTTACTATAAGTACGTAGGGAGCGCGTTGCGTTATGTTATGCCATAATTATATTCTATTACGTTTTCAAACTCGCTAATAAGTCATTGGGATTTGTAAGAACGAATAAATGCGAGTGCGTCTGTTAATAAAGTAAACAAATTTTTGTGCGTGTGTGTGTGTGTGTCCGTCTGTATGTCTGTTTGCCTGTGTGTGTGTGTGTGTGTGTGTGTGTATGCTTGCGTGTGCGTGTGTGTACTTGCGTTTTCAATGACTGCTGCTCACTAGCGTTGCTAATAAATATAAAAAAAACATTGAAAAAACGAAACGAAGCGAAAAATTCACAAGATGAAGACGCACGCGCGCACGCACATACAACGGTGTACAAAAAATTAAGTTCTCAAGCTAAAATAATCGCTGTAAAATTGATGCGTCGGTTTTATTATACATAATAAATAACATGGAATATAAATATATATAGATATTATATATATATATATATATGATAAAAAAAAACAAACAAACAAAAAATATATATATATATAAATATTATATTGAGTTTAGGTTTAATGAGGAAACAACAAAAAAAAAAGAAACAAGAAAATAATGTGAAGTTACACTTGTCGAGGTAAATCCACATGGAATGTGTCGAATAATCGCGAGTCGGGAGGGAAAGAAAAAAAAAACGTTGCGAATTAAAAAAAAGAAGAAAAAAAAAAAAGAAGAAAAATGGGGGAATAAAAAAGCAGGAAGGCGTTTCGAAGCAGATGCACAGGGTATAGATGAAGTCGTTAATACAATAACTGCTGTCTATATATATATGTACACATAAGAATATCGTAGATGTTTCTTTCGTTCTATATCGGCCTCAGAGGGGAAGAAAAACAAGTGAATCAATCGAACGAGCTATTTAGCACATGTTTTTTTTCTCCAGTTCCATTCTCCCCACAGCCCCTAACTCTTAAAAATGAAGAAAAAGAATAAAAAATCTTCAATTTGGCAACTTCGAGAGGTGGGAATTTTTGAGAGAATAAACAAAAAAAAAAACAAAGATAAAACGTAAATAAAATAAAAAATAAACATGGGATAATAATATGTGAGAAAAAACGTGGCGAGGGATACAAGGATATTAAGTGTCGTAAATGTTAATTATTTCAGCGAGACAGCTCGATCCGGTTAAACCAATCGCTATCCACACACACACTACGAAATAATAATAATAAAAATATTTGAAAAAAAAAATAAAAAATGGAAAAAAAAAATGAAAAAAACAAACAAACAAAAAAAACTTTGAATTGACTCATTGTTTTGATCGACGACGAGAGCGAGTTTATCGGCAGAAACACTGATTGTAAATTAATATATAATAAAAATTGAAGAAAAATCACGTAAATAATGATAATAATATTAAAATAATAATTATTATTATGTACGTAATTATACTTGATACAGATAAATGAATCGCCGTTGCACTACACGCGTCCGACATTATCGATTGCGTGCACGAGCGAAAGAGAGCTTATCGACCAATCCGGTCGGGAACATATTTTTTAATCGTCCCCCAAACCTTTATCGTTCTCAATACCTAATTGTTCTATATACCGATTATCCAAGCACCGCTTGTCATCTTTTTTGAATACGTACGGGATCGAATTCCGAGACAAAAAATCGAAGACCTTTATTTTATTTTATTTTTTTTTTTCGTTAAACTTCAATCGCTCATTTCGTCATGCCGCAGAGCTCAGCGTACGCTACCAAAACGATTGCAGATTACACTACAGAAAAAAGTTCTCGCATCAGGCTTGGCCTCGTATTTCTTGGCGAGAATGGCTCTCAAGAGCGAACTGTTGAACAAAGAAAAAGTGTACAACACTTAACTGCGCCGATATTTCATGGCATTTCCTATACATTTTTTTTCCATTTGTAACCGTTGTGGCAGCAGAGACCGTAATTTTCGGAGGATGACAAAAAACACCGCGTGAGAATTTTCGACTCGGAATTGGGTCCCATTCATCGTGACGACTATCGGCGCTTGAATATCCTGTATGTAAATAAACACACTCGCATAGATATGTGACATTCGACGAAAGCTCGACTTTTATTTGATCCTCAGTCGCGTTCAGTTTGGCATTTTATGTTTTTAAGCTCTGGAACGTATTTTTTTTTTTTTTTTGGCATCGTTTTTTAATGACGCCTTTTGTTGGTGATTTATTGAAATGTATTTTTATGTTTTTTTGTTTGAATATTCAAGATTTTGGTAATGTGCAGAAAAAAAAACGTTGTCATTGCGTAAAGATCCGTATGAAATATTGTGGATCAGCTCGAAAAGGTCAATCTCAAGGTCAAGCTTACATCGAACGCCCCGTATAAAATCGTTCGATCTACCTAAATGTTGTAACGATGGGATTCCCCGCAGAACTCGCGATAGTACGATCGGAATGTGTTTTGTATCGATAAAAAAGGAAAGAAATGAAGGAAAAGAATGGATCACACATGTACTTAATTTGAATAACGCGATCCATGCTGCATTATTTTCCGCATCGCACAACAACTGCAGAGAAAAGATGCCATTTTGGGATGTTCAAGAGAGAGGGAAAAGAAAAAAGTAAATACGATGTGTAACAATTTCATAGTCTTGTCTCGCTTCTTTCGATGTTTTTAAAAAAAAATGCTAGTACTTTTTAGATAACCCTCCATTTCAGTTGTGCGCGAGCTCGAAAGAAGGAAATTCAAATTTATTTCATCGTCGGGGATCCCGTACTCCAGCATAAATGTATTTTCAACATATTTTACTTTGACACGGCGCTGTTGAGATAACGAAGCATCCACTCATTCGGAAAATCGCATGATTTTCAAAATTCCACATTGATAATTACGTTGCCCATTTCTTTGGTTACCGACTGTCGGTAAGTGGATAGGCACACTCGGTTCCCAAACACGCCGCACAACGATCGCGCGTATTCTAAAAACGTTTTTCCTACGCCCATCTCGAACGACCAAGCTTTTTACAACCGAGTCGACCATCTCGAGGCATTAACAGACACGATCCGTGGCTCATTCGTGACACGGACTTATCCCGTGAAAAAAGTGTTTGTTCATCGTGTTCCCGTTGTTTTCTTTAACCCCGAGGAAATTCGTCAAGCGCATAACTTTTTTTAAATTCAAACAAACCACGAAATGCCGCTAGAAAATTTAGAAGACGATGGACTCGAGAAGAACCCGAATCTCGAGCTTGCTCAAACGAAATTCTTGCTCAGTCTACCCGAGCACAAGAACGACGAGAATTTAAAGACCAAGCTACTCGATGCCATAAAAGCCGAAAGTGAGTTTGCCAATATTTCATATTTTTCAAATTCCCTTCCGCATCCTATCGTTTCTATAAAAAATTGTATAAATTCCTCACTTTCTTCGTTCGTGTCTTGTTTTTACGCAACACCACAATCGAACAATTTTTCACTTCATCCAACGAATAAACGAAACTAAAGCAAACTTCACAACCAATTACGATTTTTACCGATTCAATTAATCAAGGAATCGATGCTGCTCGATTGAAAAGCAATCGAACTAATTTTTGTTCCTCAGATCCGTAAAAATAGAGAAAAACAGTCGGTAGCGTAGTAAAAAAAACATTGTGATCATTTATCCCATCGATGTCGTTGTTGACATTACAAACTTTCGATTTTTCATTACGATTTCTTGGTTCTTCAAACCAGACATGACGATGTTCTACGAGGAAGTTTGTCGCGATCTCGACTGGCCCATAGACGAAGAGTTGAGAGATAAAATGAGAGCTCACAATCTCAAACAAACTAAAGCGCTGGATGACGCGATCGAAGATGCGGAGAAAAATCTTGGAGAGATGGAAGTACGAGAAGCGAATCTCAAGAAATCCGAGCATCTTTGCCGCATCGGCGATAAAGAAGGCGCTATATCGGCATTTAGAAAAACTTACGAAAAGACTGTTTCTCTCGGTCACAGACTCGACATAGTTTTTCACAATATTAGAATCGGCCTCTTTTATCTCGATCACGATCACATCGTGAGAAATATCGACAAGGCTAAAAGGTGACTTGCATTTTAAAAAAACATTTTTTCTTCCATTTATTTGATGAAATTTACAAATTTTTTGTCGAGCGTTGTCTCTCTGGATGGTTATTCGCTAATACATTGAATTTCTTGTATTTGCAAACAGTTTGATCGAGGAAGGAGGCGACTGGGACAGAAGGAATCGCCTGAAAGTTTACCAGGGAACTTATTGCATCGCCGTGCGCGATTTCAAAGAAGCAGCCAATTTCTTTCTCGATACGATAAGCACATTCACGAGTTACGAACTCATGGATTACAACACTTTTGTAAGATACACAGTTTACTTGAGTATGATCAGTCTACCGAGGAACGAACTGCGCGACAAGATAATCAAGGGTTCCGAGATCCTCGAGGTTTTGCACAACAACCAGGACTGCAAGGACTATCTTTTTTCCTTATACAATTGCCACTATGCCGATTTCTTTAAAAATCTTGGTAAGTCACGAAAATTACGAGAGCGAAACGAATTTTCGTCTGAATTCGATTTTCATTCGTTGTTTTTTCTTTCGTAGCACACGTCGAAGGTTTGTTGCGCACCGATTACCTCATTTTTCCTCATTATCGTTACTACGTGAGAGAAATGCGTATCCTCGCTTATACCCAGCTTCTGGAGTCTTATCGATCTCTGACCCTTCAATACATGGCCGATGCGTTTGGCGTCACTGTGGAATACATCGACCAGTGAGTATTCTTCGAAAATTCCATTTTTGCTCCATTTTGCTTCCTCATAGAGGAAACTATGTGACGGTGAAAAAAATCGGCTTAAAATCTCCCAAAAGATCGAAAAATCGTATCTAGAAAAATTTCCGGATGCACAGATGTTCAGGAGGTTGGCTACATACGACAATATGATAAGAATTTAATAAAATTCGGTGATAACATTTTTTACCATCAAATACGATGACACCATTTTTTTTCAAATTTTTCTCCTACATAGTTGTCGAATAATTGGAGTTTACAATATGCAAAATATATACCTATATGCGCATGCGCAAATATCAAGATTTATTATTAATTTTTTTTTTTTATAAACAGAGTATCGTGATAGGAAGGTTGATAATGAATTTGGGGAATATCGGTTGAACAGTTTAAATTTGATGATTTTTCGAATTTTTTTCTCTCCCACAAAATATTTGCAAATGCATTTTCGATGAGCGAAGCTAACGATTGTTTGGAATATTACAGGGAAGTCTCACGCTTCATAGCAGCCGGCAGACTGCACTGTAAAGTCGATCGCGTGGGTGGTGTCGTGGAGACAAACCGTCCCGACAGCAAGAACTGGCAATACCAAGCGATGGTCAAGCACGGAGATCTTCTTCTCAACAGAGTCCAAAAGTTGTCCCGAGTTATAAATATTTAAGTGTACGAAAAACGAATAATAATTGAAGTGAACAAAAAAAAAACAATGGCTGCCCAAAAAAAAAATCAATTTGAAATGAGTTTTTGTTTTTCTATCGGGCTTGGAACGCGACCGTATCGCGTCTCGTTGGTGTTTCGCGCGGAAAGAATCAGGAAAACAATAAAAACAGTCCGAACGCGAGTACTATTGATAATATAATTTTGTAAAACAAATACAAGGATTATTACTTCAGTGTTTCTTTTCCTCCGTAATTCCTTGAAATCGGAGAAATTTTCAATAAATAAATGCCTTTTTGCATTGTAGTTTAATTTCGGCTTTCATATTTATCATTAAAATTCCATTTACGACTTTTGTAGATTACTCAGCAGACTCCCGGAGATTATTTTTCGGAAGTCTCAGCATCATTAACCCTGCCAAGCAATCTTTAGTTTTTAATTTTTCGTTTATCGTTCATATCGATGAGTGGTCGTTCGGTGGTCATTGGTAGCGTAATTAGAACGTTTGGTGGTTCGTAGTTTTTTGTAAAATGAGTAATCGAGAAGGTCCAGCGCTAACGTATTACCATCACCAAACGAATTTATTTAGGATTCTTTCAAAATTTTTTCTTTCAAATTCTTTCAAATTTATTTTGCGTGAAATTATTTTGACACAATGCCTGAACCGATGCGGGATCGTTGGTGGTTACAATTCAAAAAATTTTACAAACCGATGGGAAACTTTTGATTTTTTATCGATAAATTTATAATAAAAAATCCAGCGACTAGCAAATCTTTTAATTGCGCTACCAATCACCACCCAACGATTATAAGTTACAAAAAAAATCGAAAACTCTAAACAGCACGTTGATGGTGGTCTGCGATAACATGTTTGCCAGCTGATCATACAATCACAGAGGGACGCAGAGAGAATTACAATTGCGTCGATCTCGTCATCGTCTGAAAATAACCCCCCGTCAAGCCGCATCGTGTTTCAAAGTAAATTGTGCGAAATCTCGAAGGAATTCAGTCCGTTTTACAACTGTCAAGAGAAAAAGTTATACAGCCATGGACAAAACGAAACTCGCAGGTACGGGGCTCGAATTACCACCGTTGCGAACCCTCGATGACTTTTTGCTCGACTCCGCTCGTTTCCAAATACCAAATTTGAAGAATCTCGACAAGTGGGGCAACCGGGTCGTCAATAATTTACTTTATTATCAGACCAATTACATCTTCATGTCCGTCATCATTTTCCTTATCGTTGGGTGAGCAACATTTTCTGCATATGTTACCATTTCCACGAGCTTGTCGAATATCGATTTTTTAAAATTGCTCTTTTCGCTGTTAAGCTTTATTCATCCGGGACAAATGTTTGTCGGAATGATTGCAATGGCTATTGCTCTTGCCGTATTTGCTTATTTCTCAACGGAGGGAAGAACCGTCCACAATTTTAAAAGACAATATCCAGCCGCCGGTCCGATCCTTATACTTTGCGGCACTGCCTTTGTCACTTACACTCTGGGATCGCTCCTCGTTTTTCTTATGGGAATTTTATTGCCTTTTTGCGGTAAGTACCTCAACAGAAGTCAATGGACAAACTCTCATTTATTATTTCCACAAATCTGTACAATTTGATGCGTTATTTTGAACAATAAATCACGCCAAATCAATTATTCTTTTTTTTCGTATTCCACAGTGACTTTCATCCACTCGTCGTTGAGACTGCGGCACTTGAAGAACAAAGTAATCAACAAAATAGAAAGTTTGGGTGTCAAGCGTTCGCCGATGGGTCTGTTATTGGAATATCTCGGTATGGAGCCAGAAATCTTTGCTTAGTATTTTCCCGTTTGAGCGGATTTCCTCAGGGAAAAGTTGATCGTATTTAAATTTAAAAAATACTACGGGAAGAAATCCCAGAAAAGTTTAAAGGGAGATCGCGATGAGCTGCGCGCGATTTATCACTGATGGATCAAAGTTTCCAGCTTTTTATTCACTCGCCGACTCTTAAAAATAATTCCATACATAACTCTGCAAAACGACAGTCTAGTCGTTATTCGAAAATAATATAAAACCCTTCTATTTATTGTTAACGATTAATCGTACAGATAATGTAGATTAATCGAATGAAAAGATAAGATTTATCGATCGAAGATTAATATTGAATATAACGTTAAAATAAACCAGATAAAATAGCAGTTGCATTTAATTGTGAATTCAAAAACTTAGTTCATCGATGAAATTGCTTTAATTACTGTAGCACGCTAGTCAAACAAGTGCTAAAGCTTTACGACGATTTTATCCCCATAAATCAAGGTTAATGGAGATGGATTGGTACTACAGTATATTTTATCAACGTGGACAAATATCAGTGATGATGAACAGCGAAATCGTGAATTAACGATTTCAAATTTTCTAATAATACATTTCTGTGTTTTTTCGTTTTATTTTTCGTTCCTGGCAGAAAATGCTCTGTCACTTAATCTCGCAGATTCCAAACTCGATATATTGCTCAAAAATCGATTTAACGATAGGATTGGTTAAAAAAATCCGACGAAAATGTTGCATTCGAAAATTGGGATCGATCGATCGACGTTTTCTTAATCAATCGTTATTGGAATTTTGCTACACGTTGATAAAACATTTTGTGGTACAGATTAATGTTGACTACGTTAAATTTGTGCCTCGAACTTGGCACAAAAAAGGATTGTAACAGTTTTGCTCTCGTCGAGTCATCAATGCCCGAAACTTTCGTCATGTCGCGTCGTTAATTCGTCGTTTCTTATGTTTTTTAGTTCACTTAGTCTTTTTTGTCTTTTATTTCTAACAGATGACGTCACGTGCATGAATTTGCGCCCACAAACGAATATCATGTTAAAAATGCCATCAAACTAACATCGCTTCGGGCAGCCCATGTGTCGGGATCGATCGTTTAAAAACGATTACTTACGTTTCAATAACTCAGATGGTCAATCGCTATCTCGCTTGTCACGATAATAAATGATTATCCATGCTTCACTGGGAGATACGCAGCAGGTTTTCCAAGCTCTATTTTCTAAACTCGATAATACGATCACTCATTATTGTACATTAATCGCCTGTAGTCCGAAAAAAAGAAAATCATATAATTATGAACAATCAGCGAGATTGAGGGATGAAGAAAAAAGTCCATGAGGTTGGAATCATTTTTTACATCGCGTAAAAAAAAAAAAAGCATATTGTTGTTTTTAAAAGAGTTTCGATACTACGATTTTATTTATATCCAGTGTAATTAATCTTCCAATTGTTTAAACGTTCACAAGTTTTATTCACGACGTGCATGTCTTTTATCTCCATTATTTTTGTCGTTAATTGTAACTATTTTTTTACGATGTACACACGCCCGCCTCCGGTCACTGACTCGGCAATTATATTACAAAACGTTATTCAGTCAAAAAATATATCGATTAAATACAATAAAACAGAATTTTATTCAATCATTTATGATCCAGTCGATAATAATGATTCGCATGTGATAAAAAATGTAGCTTCGGAAGATTCATGTCCCAGGAAAATCGCCAGGACGCAGCCAGAGTTATTCTCACTCCAAAAATCCAACAACCTTTCTACTGAGTTTCTCGTGACCCTACGACGGAGACAATGTTGAGCAAGGAAGTGTGTTAAATTTCGTTTTTATTGAAAATTGACTCTCGTACGTTTCAACGACTTTAAGCTCTGCGAGACACTCCAAAAAAATCTCAGTCCCAATTCGCATTGACTCTCAAATAAAAATGGCAGTGTTTTCGGACTGCTGATTTTTTCATATTTTTCTCAATAATATAGAAAACATTATCGGAAAAAAATGAACTGGAGGAATTGAAAATAGACACAAACTTTCTTTCCTTGCATGCATCATTTTTTTCTTCTTCTCCCGATTTATCTAGAGGCAGTGTGTCTCTCTGCTCTTGCTTTTAAATTTTTGTTATGAATACTGTGTTTGCTGGATAGAGTATCGTTTCTGACAATCGCGTTTGCGACGGTATCGCACCGAGGTTCGTTTTCGGGAAAGGAATTAAGTAAGTATGCTCCGATGGAGCGTATCCCATGCTCTCCATTCTTCTTATGAAATCCTGGAAAATAATATTAGCGTCTTAACTCACGTCCATTGCGATAATTCAAGAAAAAAAGGTTTTTCGGATCCTCGTTGGTCAGTTTACCTCTATGGTGTCGTTGGCACACATGGAGATCGATTCTTTTCCTCCGCCCGGCAAACGCAAACATAATCTTAGCGAGGGCTCGTCGCTGTTTGTCGTGGTTGCGATTCCGCAGGCTTTCTTCTCCGTCTCACTCCCTTTTTCAACTGTTCCCTTCGCCACGACGATCGTGTCTGGCGATATTGATGTTTCGGGGGGACTCGTCCTACTCTTCGCATCGAGCTCGTCTATTCTCGACCTTTTGCCGATTATTGGATTACTCGTACTGCTGCAGCTGTTGCTGCTGCTGCTGCTGCTGCTACTCGGACTCATGCTCGAGGTCACTGACGTTTTGCTGCACGAAGCCACAGACCTGGATTTCTTATTTCTGCCGCAAGGATCCTTCAGAAAAATTATAAATCAGAGGCTCGCGGTCACGTTTTTTTTGGCAAATATTTGCTCAAAACATGGAAAAATCGTATCTAGAAAACATGTCCGTATGTGTGTGTGTGTGTGTATGTTCCGACATTGCAAAATTCAAACGTTCATAACTCAAGAACGGTTTAAGCTACAGGGCTCCCGTTTCGCACAGATGTTAATCTGTACAAGCTCTTCATTCTCTGAGAATTTTATTGGAATCGCTAGAAAAATACTACGGCATTTTGAAATTTTCAAAAAAAGACTGTCGACGCTCTTTTTTTTTTATAGAAAATCGATCGGATGTCAATTCGTTTTCATTGAAAATTCGTAGGAAATTATTTCGATTTTCTCGAAAGTGAAAACTCACATCTACAATGGAATCCGTACGAGCCTGCCGTTTCTCAGGGAGGGACGAACGTTCCTTGACATCTCCAGTGCTCACGAGGTCCGAGGGTGTGTTATCAGGAGACGCGTGCATACTCAGCATGTCGTTGAGTCCCGTAGCTAAACTGTCCACAGTGATGTGATTGAAGGATCTCATACATTCGCCGGTGCGAGGATCGATTATCGCTAAATAGGGATAATTCGCGACGTTGTAAAAGTCGATGTAACGTTTGCCGCCAGTCGTCGTCGAGAGAATCTGAGAAAAATGTCGACTTTTGAGGTTTTTCGAACTATCAAAATCATTCCGTTAGATTCTTAAGTTATTGCTTTCGCAAAACGACTTTATTTAGGATTCTTTCAAAATTTTGTATAAACGTGCTTGGCATCAAAACTAACAGTTTTCTCCTCTGAAAAAATTTTTTCTGACGTTTAGACTTTGAGATATTTAATTTCCAATTATTTATTTTAAAAAACGAAAGAATACGGGAAAAATAAAAAAATTGGAAATGAAATATCGAAAATTCTAAACGTCAGAAAATTTTTCTTCGTAGAGGAAAACTGTTAATTTTGGTGCCAAGAACGTTTATGCAAAATTTTGAAAGAACCGTAAATAAAGTCGTTTCGTGATAGTAACCTTAAGAAATGATTGAGAAAAAAGCACAATTTTTCTTCAAAATTCATTATCGATCAGAAATTACAAAAATTGTGTTTCTCATTTTTCTGGACTTTTGGGAAAATGTACGAGTTAAAAAGTACCTGCCATAGAACAAAGTGGTCGTTTATTATTTCCCGTATTTGGCTGTTGGGCCAGACATCTCTGTTGAGAATTTGACACGCAAACTCTTGCGAATCCTGTACATTGACGAGAAGCCACCGATTGACATTTTTAGCGTAATCGCGAGCTTCGGCAAAGGATCCGAGAAATAAAATTTCCCACGGAGGTCTGAACAGATCCTCCAGGCGTTTTGTTTTACTTTGAGAACTCGACCTTGCTCCGTTGACCCTTCTCGTCATTTCTTCCTCTTGCTGCCCTATGAAAAATTCCAATTCAACAAATTGTTTGCCGCTTTTTCTTCGATAGAAATATTTCCATCGAAAAGTTTGTCGAGCGAGTGATTTTTTGAAAATTTTCTTCATTTACTCACGGGTTTCCATTGCAAAGTCTCTGAATCTGTCAAAAACATCACTGGATGTTCGTGGAGGAGGGTAAGACGGTTCCAGCTGAACCAAAACTTCTTGAACCGGCAATATCGGGTCACGGACAGTTTCTTCCTGGACGACTGGATTGCTTGTTTCCACTGCGGGAGGGCCTCCACCCTCGAACATGAGACTGATAGCAGTCTCAACATTTCCATCGGCAAGAGTGAGATATTGCCGAGCAGTTTCTTCGCTCTCGCCTGCAAAATGTTTGTTTTGTCGGGACGATAAGGAACGATTATTTATTCGAGTATGTAACGATGAGTTTCGAATATCAATGAGTACGATCGAGGCGCGAAAATGAAACGAGAAAGAGAAGAGAGCACTTACCAGTAACTTCGATAAACTTGTTGATCAGTTCCTGATCCATCACGAACTCTAATGAATTTACAAAGCGTCAATAGATCGCAACGTTTTGTATTCTATTGTGCTCATAAAAAGGGAGTGAATCCAAATTCCATTGTAAATTGGCACACTTAGCTAGACGTCAAATTCACATTAAAGAAGCTGCGATGAAGAGGTTACAAATTTTTTCAAGCCAAAAAAAAGCGTTTGGCACAGTGGCGCCACTCCTGTCGAAACGATTTTAGAGGTTTTACTTTTCTTATCGACTATTGGTGAATGAGTGCGACGCTGCAATCCTTGTTGAATGTTTTATTTTCAGACTCTGGATATATTTGGCAAAATGTAAGAAAAAAATTCGTGCATTTGCGTCCGACTTTTTCTAAATTTCGACATACTTTAAATTTTTGAAAACTTAACAGAAGCGCATTCGTTTGTCGATTACAAATTTCATATTTAAAACGTTTGTTCGTGGATATTTGTCTATTGGCTTTTTTTTTTTTAGATCCTTCAATTTTTCGGAGCTCAATCGAAGCGCATTCGTTTGTCGGTTCCAAATCTCATAATTGAAACGTTTGTCGGCGGTTACCAAGGCCCATCCACTGATAATTAACTGTCGGTATGGAAAATTATACTCGAAGGACTAGAAGTAAGAGCGGAACTTTTGTAGAGAGCGCTCCAGCGCTGAAAACGATGGTCGCAAATCTTGTTATATTCGAACCATTCGAGCACGCGAGGTTTTCGAGTAAACCATGTGCTTTGAACGAAAAGTGTTGAAAATATAAAAAAAAAAGGATTATATTTATTTGCGGTGGTGTTCGTCGATAACTGGATGAAATGTCGTTCTTCATACGAAATAGTCGAGGTGGAGCTTCGAAGAGAAAGGTAAATATGAATCATGCGTCACGGAAGTGAATATTGAGGTTAATTTTTTGAAAATACCTCGTCAAGTGTATATCGTTGTGTAAACAGTTTTCCTTCATTTGCCATTCCTTCACTTTTCTTCAGTCAAACGGTCACATTCCCAATCTCACTAAGGACGTTAAAGTCAAGAAGAACAATCGCAAGAACTTGAATCCCAAGGATGACGAAAGCATTGCCAGCAGCGACGAGGAGTTTGCCGAAGAGAGAGCCGAGAGGAAACAAGACTTTTCAGAAAGCTCCGACGAGGATAAGGAAACTGCGCAAGAAAAACGACTCAGGCTGGCCAAAAAGTATTTGGCAGAAATAGAGGAAGAAGGTTCGTTGATTTTGTATTTCTTCCGGACCCTGATTAAAATTTACGGCTTTGATTTTTCGTGTATTTACAAGAAAATGGCAGTTTTCGAATTTTTAAGCAAATATCTCAATTTTTTTCGGAGTTTTTTCATATCGATGAGTCGTTCTCGTTTGCTCGAACAAATTTGTAAGAAATTCTTCGAGTCGAGGGACGTGGATCCTTCTTTGAGATTTTTTTCATTTCGTTAAAAACTCGTTCGTACTTCTCGATCGTTTAGAAAAAGATCGAAAAGAGTTTGAAGAAGGAGCAGTAACCAAGCGACTCCATGAGGAATACCTGGAGGAAAAAGGACGCTTGAGAAAAACTGTAGCCGCCAGTTACACGGGACATTCCGATTTGCTGGAACTACGCTGCAAAGATCACAGAAACTCTGTGACGTGTTTGTGCCTCTCGAGCGATGGGAAATTCGTCTACTCCGGCTCGAAAGATGGAACTCTGGTTAAGTGGTCTCTGGTGGACAGGAAAAAGCTCAAGGTCCTTAGAGGGAAGAGAAAAACTGAAGAAGGGATAAAGAATGTTCGTTGCGTCGCTATCAGCACGGATGGAAAATTTTTCGTAAGTCGATTCTGTCCAAAAATCTTATTCTTTTTGGTGCATTCGTTTTTATGATTTTTGTCCTTTAATCCCTCGGACTCCTGAGTGTGAATTTTGACGATACAAAACTTTCGTATTTACTCGATTTAATCGTGAATCAAATAAATAGGTCGTCGGGGATGGAGGCACAAAAAGTATCAAGGTGTTTAATGCGGAAGATTTCAAGTTGATCAAAGAGCTTCAAGGTCACAGAGGAGCCGTAAGCGGATTGGTTTTCCGAAGAGACACTCATACTTTGTATTCTGCTTCCGAAGATCGAAGTGTCAAAGTTTGGAATTTGGACGACATGGCCTACGTCGAGTCGCTGTAAGTTGCCATCAACTTTTTTCGTTGCGTTCGAATTTCCTGTTCTTAAGGACGTTGTATGCAAAATTTTCTATCGATAGAATTCCTTTAAATTTGCACCGCACAAAGAGAATAATGACATCTAATAGCTCGCGCAATTTTGCGAGGTTTCATCATGCAGAAGACGAGATTTATAAAAATCCCAATTTTCAGAAGTTTCTCATAAGAGCGTGTGTTAAAAGTTGCAATTTTCAACATTAAATATTTCGATTTCTAAATGGTGAAGCCTCTTAAAACTTTGCATACACTTTTGTGTAAAATCGAAGAAGATTTATTTAGTTTTTCAAAAAAAATCGGTCGTAAAATTTTTTCGAAATTTTGTTTATTATATAAAAAATGCAGATTACCTCGGACAATCGTGGATTTAGAGAATGTTGTTCTTTGGTCAATTTGTAACAACTTTTTTTAATGAACTTGGGCTCGCAAACCATTTTGTATGCAAGAAAAAATGAAAACAAAAATTTCTATTTCACCGTCGCCATACAACTTCCTTAATTTCTATTTTCGTTTTCTAATTTTTGCATTTTCCGTCCCAGCTTCGGTCATCAAAACGGTATAACGTCCATAGACGCACTGTCCCGAGAAAGAGCGATAACCAGTGGCGGCTACGATCGCTCAATAAGAATTTGGAAAATCATCGAAGAGTCTCAATTGATTTACAACGGTCACGGCGGCAGTATCGATGTCGTGAAACTTATCAATGAGGAAAACTTCCTGAGCTGCGGTGACGACGGACATCTTTCTATTTGGGGTTCCTTGAAGAAAAAACCACTTTGCACCGTATCGGAGGCTCACGGCAAGGACGAATCTAATGGACAGCCTATGTGGATTTCCAGCATCGCCACTCTACTCAATACAGACCTTGTTGCCTCAGGTAAATTTTTTATTTCTCAATTCTTCGATCTTTCGATCAATTTTTTCGAATCTGCGGCTTCTACTCTTTTCTCCGTGAATACTTTCACTTGAATATTCGCGAGTATATATTTAGTATTACTACGAACCGCCGGAAACGGAAATGAGGGAAGCATTATTTATTGAGAGCTACACAAATTATTCATACTATTCCATTATTGAAGAATTTCGAGAGGTGCAGAAAAGTTGAGGAAAGATCGTGAAATAAATGAGAAATGTTTTTTTTTTAAATGAAACTTCGGGAAAAGGAACTTTTGAAACTTTTCAATAAAAGTTTGATGATTGGTTTCAAGCAGGTTCGAGGGACGGAGTCGTGAGACTTTGGCGATGTGGCGATTCCTTTAAGAGCTTGACAATGCTGTTCGAAATAAAATTAATCGGTTTTATAAACACGATGTCATTTACACCTGACGGCGAAAATCTTGTCGTTGGAGTTGGACAGGAACACAGAATGGGAAGATGGTGGCGAATTCCTGAAGCTAAGAACAGAATTGTTATAGTCCCATTAGTTCGGAATAAGAGTACCAAATAATTGTATAATATTGTTGAAATATAAAAACATTTTTTTCACAAATCTAATCGCAATTACTTTATTTTTTCTACGTCCCTCCCGAAAATGCTAATTGTCGAGAGTCATTCAATTACAAAGATTTTTTCACATCACGACGTGTCCAGGAATAATTTCCCTGATGAAAAAAGTTGGACATCTGTTGAGCTTTCATTTTTGTAAATTTCGTACACGGGCTTATTGATATTTTGCCAACAAAATTCTAAATTGGAATACGATCAAAGGAAATAAGTTTGTGAAACCTTTCAATGTTAAGAATCCCCTTATTATTTTCCCCTTATAATCCCCTTACTAGAACTCTTCTCGAGGACACGCTTGGAGACTTTCTCCATCACTGGGAATTGTCAGATCCACGAAAACTCGTCATAGAGCCACAGCTTCGGGATTTAAATTTATATATATTTTTTTTTTCAAAAATCGTGGATCAAAATTTATCAGGGAACGCGATTGACTAGAACTCTTCACGAGAGCACGCAGGGGGACTTTCTCCATCACTGGGAATTGCCAGATCCACTAAAACTCGTCACAGAGCCACAGCTTCGGGCTTTAAATTTATATATATTTTTTTTTCAACAATCGTGGATCAAAATGTATCCCGGAACGCGATTGACTAGAACTCTTCACGTGAGCACGCAGGGGGACTTTCTCCATCACTGGGAATTGCCAGATCCACGAAAACTCGTCACAGAGCCACAGCTTCGGGATTGGAACTTTATATTTTTATTTTTCAGAAAATGGTGTGTCAAAATTTTTCCATTAACGCAAACGACTAGAACTCTTCACGAGAGCACGCAGGGGGACTTTCTCCATCACTGGGAATTGCCAGATCCACGAAAACTCGTCATAGAGCCACAGCTTCGGGATTTAAATTTATATATATTTTTTTTTCAAAAATCGTGGATCAAAATTTATCAAGGAACGCGATTGACTAGAACTCTTCACGAGAGCACGCAGGGGGACTTTCTCCATCACTGGGAATTGCCAGATCCACGAAAACTCGTCACAGAGCCACAGCTTCGGGATTGGAACTTTATATTTTTATTTTTCAGAAAATGGTGTGTCAAAATTTTTCCATTAACGCAAACGACTAGAACTCTTCACGAGAGCACGCAGGGGGACTTTCTCCATCACTGGGAATTGCCAGATCCACGAAAACTCGTCATAGAGCCACAGCTTCGGGATTTAAATTTATATATATTTTTTTTTCAAAAATCGTGGATCAAAATTTATCAAGGAACGCGATTGACTAGAACTCTTCACGAGAGCACGCAGGGGGACTTTCTCCATCACTGAGAATTGCCAGATCCACGAAAACTCGTCACAGAGCTACAGCTTCGGGATTGGAACTTTATATTTTTATTTTTCAGAAAATGGTGTGTCAAAATTTTTCCATTAACGCAAACGACTAGAACTCTTCACGAGGACACGCAGGGAGATTTTCTCCATCACTCGGAATTGCCAGATTTACGAAAACGCGTCATGGAGTCTCAGCTTCGGGATTGAAAATTCATTTATTTAGTTTTTTCCGAAAATGGTGGGTCAAAAATTTTCCAGAAACGCAATCGACTAGAACTCTTCACGAGAGCACGCAGGGGGACTTTCTCCATCACTGGGAATTGCCAGATCCACGAAAACTCGTCACAGAGCCACAGCTTCGGGATTGGAACTTTATATTTTTATTTTTCAGAAAATGGTGTGTCAAAATTTTTCCATTAACGCAAACGACTAGAACTCTTCACGAGAGCACGCAGGGGGACTTTCTCCATCACTGGGAATTGCCAGATCCACGAAAACTCGTCATAGAGCCACAGCTTCGGGATTTAAATTTATATATATTTTTTTTTCAAAAATCGTGGATCAAAATTTATCAAGGAACGCGATTGACTAGAACTCTTCACGAGAGCACGCAGGGGGACTTTCTCCATCACTGAGAATTGCCAGATCCACGAAAACTCGTCACAGAGCCACAGCTTCGGGATTGGAACTTTATATTTTTATTTTTCAGAAAATGGTGTGTCAAAATTTTTCCATTAACGCAAACGACTAGAACTCTTCACGAGGACACGCAGGGAGATTTTCTCCATCACTCGGAATTGCCAGATTTACGAAAACGCGTCATGGAGTCTCAGCTTCGGGATTGAAAATTCATTTATTTAGTTTTTTCCGAAAATGGTGGGTCAAAAATTTTCCAGAAACGCAATCGACTAGAACTCTTCACGAGGGCACGCAGGGAGACTTTCTCTATCACCCAGAATCGCTAGATTTACGAAAACGCGTCATGGAGTCTGAGCTTCGGGATTGAAACTTTTTTTATTTATTTTTTTCCGAATATGGTGGGTAAAAAATTTTCCAGAAACGCAATCGACTAGAACTCTTCACGACGACACGCAGGGAGACTTCCTTCATCACCCAGAATCGCCAGATCTACGAAAACGCGTCAAGGAGCCTCAGCTTCGGGAATGAAAATTTTTTTATTTCTTTTTTCCGAAAATGGTGGCTAAAAAATTTTCCAGAAACGCAATCGACTAGAACTCTTCACGAGGACACGCAGGGAGACTTCCTCCATCACGCAGAATCGCCAGATCTACGAAAACGCTTCATGGAGCCTCAGCTTCGGGATTGAAAATTTTTTTATTTCTTTTTTCCGAAAATGGTGGATAAAAATTTATCCGGGAACGCGATTGACTATAACTCTTCACGAGGGCACGCAGGGAGACTTCCTCCATCACGCAGAATCGCCGGATCTACAAAAACGCGTCATACGGCTTCGGCATAACGGGGTTGAAATTTTTTATTTGATTTTTTTCGAAAATTGCGGGTAAAAAATTTTCGAGAAACGCAATCGACTAGAACTCTTCACGAGGGCACGCAGGAGGACTTTCTCAATCACTGGGACCCGCCAGATCTACGAAAACTCGTCACAGAGTCTCAGCTTCGGGATTTAAATTTATATATATATTTTTTTTCAAAAATCGTGGATAAAAATTTATCCGGTAACGCGATTGACTAGAAGCACATTGACATGATTGACTTCGAGCACATTGACATATTGAAAACTAGAAAAAAAAAATTTTCACCGTCACATAGCTTCCTCTATAAGCAACCAAAAATGATGATTCGTTGATTTTAGGTTGTGAATTGATTTTCAACGTGGAGAACAATTGTAAAAAAATACGAATGAGGGACTACGATGTTAGTGTGAGAATGAAATGAAAGAAATATTGGTCCACAGTACAAGTATTTATTTATTCTGTACAAAAGTCGAGTTATAAAATATTATGTCCCATTTTTAGGTCTTGTTCTTAGTCTTGTATACCAATGCCGTCTGGAGCTCGTATAACAACAATACCATCGTACTGAACCCGCGTGCTTGTTACCCAAAAATAAAAAAATAAAAAAAAACCAAAATATAGAAAATCGTTATTAGGCGAAATTCTCGACGAATTCATTACAATTATTTCCTTTCTTTCCTACTTTCACTCAATTTCAACGTTTTTTTTATGATCCTCGATATAATCGAAGATTGCTCGAATAGGCCGTGGTTACGATCAAGCACGCGAGTCCTTTCCACAAAACGCCTTTAGGCTCGCGCTTTATAATACCATCAGACGACAATATTTTTTTCACATATCTTAGTCACGTTTAACGATCAGTACACCATAAGTATTATAATTTCTTTCGTATTGTTTTCATTTTCCTCTTCTGCCTCGTTTACGTCGAAAAAAACAAACTCTCGTGCTCGAAGCCTCCGTGACCTCGGTGGGACGCACATTGTCGGCGATTTAGTATTTTTTTTCTTTTTTCAATGATTTTGTTTTTTTTTGTTTTTTTTTGTTTTTTTCATTTCTCGTGATTGTGCCTTTGCTCAACTATTTAGAAGAAAACAAATTTTTATTGCGTAATTAAAATGATTTATTATTTATTTTTAATTCGTCAGTCGATCCAACGCCACGACGGACGGAATACAAATTCAAGTATCGTATTTTTCCCCGCAACATATGACAATCGCAATTCATAATTTTCGTGTAATCAAATAATTATTTATCACACAAACTTTAACCATTTTTCATCATTGAGAATCTTGACGAAACCGATCAGTTTTTTCTCTACCACGAGGAGATTTTTATTTCTTTAACAGCCACGGAGGCACTGAACGAAAATTAGGAAATTCAAGTCTGTTTTGTTATTTTTTTTTGTATTTTTTGGGCGGGCCAGATCTTCAAGGGGTGCTTCGATTGGCGTGTGTGTGAGTGTGTGCAACCTTTGTTGTGTTAGAACGCGCGTTAATGCAGTGACTCGATCTTTTCTTTGTTTTTTTTTTTCCTGTTTCTTTTCCAGTTCTCTTTATTTAATCTCTTTTTATTCCATTAATTTTTCATTAATTCGCAAAAAATTCCATTGACCATTCGTGCGTTTGTATTCGTGTGATTTCTATGGCAATCTCGCTTCTATTATGTACATGATACGGGTATGTACATCAAATGGACTAAATCTTTCTCTCATTATATTTCTCCACTTTTATTTTTCCCCTTTCTCTCTCTCTCTCTCTTTTGCATAAATGACCCTTGCTCTCGTGTCCTTTTTTTCTTTTAAATCATTTATTGCGACGAAATATTTCGAGACGAGACAATGAGAAACAAAAATTAAAACAACCTCCGATGCATTTTGTCGTTTGACAAAAAAAAAAGTTCCTGATTGATCGATTTACTGAAAATAAACTTCGTAATGGAACAAAATTGCAATTCTTAATATTATTGACTCGTTTATTTTCTTCGATCCTTATTTATACATAAAAAATAAAATTAAAAAAAAAAAAAAAAACAAGTCTCGTGCCTGAAACGAGGATTCTCACGTGTTTTCTTTAGCGCACCCCCAACTCTAATGAATTCGTACGAATACTTAGGGGCCTCGTGATGAGCAAAAAGGGCCAAAAATCAGTGAGACGATAATTTCGAATCAACACAAACAAACATCGCGATTTCGGAATAAAAAAAAAAAATGCACGATAAACGTTCTCATTGATCCTCATTCGACGAACACTTTACTTTCTTTTATACTATCGACAAAACCCCCTATACCGATATACGTATACAATATATCTATTACATTTTTTTTCATTAAATCTCTTACTCGTGCCAACGGCCGATGGTTTACAAAAGTTTCATCATCACGTTCATTTAGTTCTTGTTCTTTAGTCTAATTAACTGCGAGATTTCGTTTAATTCTTCTTTCATTTTTGTTTTTGTTTTTTTTTTTCACTTTGTTTAAAATGCATCTGCACTTGGTACATGTGTGTATGATTTTCTTCTCGATTTATACATATACATAGATACATAAATACATATATGTATATATCGACATATATATAGATATATATGTGTGTGTTTATTTGTCGTGTATTTCCACTGAAAATGAAATTTTGTCAAAAAACGTGGATATTTTGTTGAACACGGTAAACTAAACTAATTTTTGGATAATTTCAAAATTTTCGTAAATTTGATAATATTTTTGATTTGCAACGAAACGGTCGGCAGAATTTACGATTGGAATGACAAAATTTTTGTGATTTAAAAAAAAAAAACGTTTAGTCGAACGTATCCAAAAAAATATCGATCTTTTCCAACAAAATTTGATTTTCAGTGTCGGTGTGATTGAACAATTATTGTATCTCGAGTGTCCTTGTGGCCTTCTTCCTTCGTTGTGTACGTGTATTCACTGGTATTAGTCGTTCGATGACATTTTTAAAAAATATCGTTCAATATGCGACGATTTAAAATTGATTCTTATTCCTGTTTTGTTCGCCACGTATTACGCGTATGTACGTATACAATGGTCGGCGGAAATTCTTTGTTTTTTTTTTTCTCCTCTTTATACTCTCCGTTATTTTCGTGTTTTTTTTTTCCCTGGCTTTTTTGTGGTTTTCCTGTTGCTTGGCTTTTTTCTGTTTAACACTATTTCGCTACAAATGGACTACTTGTTTTATGAACTCTACGCTAACTCTGTATGTAATGTATCATGTAAAATGTATGAGATTTGCCGGTTTGAACGACGGGTTTTTCTTCTTTTAACTGTACGTTACATTTTGCTATTCTGCGCCGAATACACTCTCTCTCTCTCTCTCTCGCTCGCTCTTCCGTGTCTTCGATCTCTGTTGAAGACTCTTCCTTGTTTATCGTGTGTGTGTATGTGTGTTGCGTGCTTCTGTACTTGGCAAGTAAACAAATGAATTTCGTCAATATTTTCATTTTCCAAACTCACTTTATTTACCGAAAATGATTTTTTTTATCAAATTTCAAGTTTGAGAATGAATTTTTGAAAATCGTGTTGTTTTCGAGCCGAGACCAGTATCCGGTCGATTTAAGGTTGTAGCGAATGGATAAAATTTCAAAATATCAAGAAAAATTGTTTATGAATTATTTCGGCTGGCCAGACGATCGATTTTTTGAGATTCCGAATTTCTTGCACAAGTGTGTACGTGTGAATGTGTATTTTGTTGAAATCTCAATACTTTCGCCACATGCTTGAAAGAATCGTGTCGCTGATGCTCGCAAATACGTGTTTGTGTGTGTGAGACAGTGATCGGTGTTTATCGATTACGAATAATAATCATATGTTGATAATAATCAGTTTCTGTTTGTTTTTTTTTTCATCGTTTAAAAATCTTAGACATCAACGTACACCCACTTGGTTTTTTTTTTGTTTTTTTCTTTAGTATTTCCCCCCCTCCCCCCTCTCTCGTTTCTTTAATAGTAAATCGTTATTAGAAACCTATCTCGTACTTGCTATGTATTTGTATTGTTTTTTTTTTCTCCATTGTTTTCTCTCGTCTTTAATATAAATTTGCAATCGTCTTTTTATTTTTCCTTTGTTTGTTTGTTTGTTTGTTTAGTTTTTAATATACTTAAACATAATCGTTCTCTCTTTCTCTCTTTTCTTTCAATCTTCGTTTATTTACATGACAACCGCGAATCGGGGGTATTTTTTTTTTTCTTTTAAATATTTATTATTATTTATTCGCATCTCGGCCAGAGTCGATTTTTCGAGAGAGCGAATTTCGTTTAATGGCGGAGAGCAGTAACAAATTAAACGGATATTTCTGCATCCTGCAACAACCAATTTCATTGATTCCATCCTTTGTTTTCGTTATTCCTGTTTATATTGTATCCGCAGCTCGAGTACACGTGCACTAAAGAAAAAATGATAATAAAGAGAGAAACGAAAAGTTGGAAATAAAAGGGAGGCTTCGAAACACGTGAAAATGATAAAAATAGTATCGAATCGATTAAATCGTAAAAATGACATTTTCGACAAGATTTAATGGACAAAAAAAAAGAAAAACAAGAGCGGAATAACGAATTCTTTTGTTGTTCACCAAATGATTTTCACTTTTTAACGCTTGTTTCGAAATTGTCATTTTTTTACAAGCAATCGTTTGGATTTTCACTTTTAGTATTTTCCCGGCTCGCGCAATGCCCTTGAGCAAAAATGAAAGAAAAATATGACGAGAAGATAAATAATTGGAAAATAAAGTGGAAAATATTCGATGCAAATAAATAATGAAGGATTTGGTGAGCAAATGCAGGGAGGACGTCAGGACCAGGAGCTTTCGTCCAGGGACAATAAGCGTAAATTATGTGCTCATAATATTCACTCACCTTCGTTCAAATCGGACGTGAAATGATCGCTTTGAATGATTGGGAGAGAGGGAAAGATTGGGCGGTTGTTTGGTGGGTTTGTAAATAAAAATAAAATAAAACGAGAAAACTGAATCGGTGTGTGTGATCTTGTCTATTTTCTATCGATAGTTCGAGCCTATAAATAATTGTTATATTTGTATTTAACTATTTCATCACTCGTACGAATTCTCAATCACTCGTGCGTGAATCCTATTTCTTTCTCCTCGCATTTCCATTTATCATTTTCCTTTTTTTTCTTCCTTTCTCTTTCAATTAATATACAAATCGCATTCTCACTCACTCTTTTAATCTCTCTGCACTCGGGACAAACGCCCTTACAAACGTCCTTAATGTCTCTCTGTCTTTTCATCGTTTTTTCTTCTTTTTTTTTTCGGGTGTTCGTGTCTCACGAAAAAATGCTCTCAACATAGAATCTTGATCACACTTTCGACGTATAGGAAATTCTGTCATTTTCGAGTCTCAGTGTCGTTATTGGGATAAAAATGACATTGGCAGAAAAAAAAAAAAAAAGAAAAACGTAACAAGAAAAGAAAAGAAGGAATTTGTAACGTTGCGAATCCGCGCAACGTTCGCGTTATCGAAATTAAATAATTAGAGACACAAATTCGTCGAGTTTCATTCGACGATTAACGAGCTCATTACGTTTTCATTATCTTCTGCGTATGTGTGTGTATTTTTTTTTTTCTGTAATACTTAGACTTACAATACTGTAATGGACAACGTTGCACGAGCGTTGCAAGTTTTCGTTTTTTTTTTTCCATCATTATTTGTTCCTTACGTGTCTCTGATCGTAAAAAATGAGATAAACATAAAATAACAATAAACGAGGAAAAAAAAGGAATTAGTCATTTGCGAAAAAGCTTTTTCGTGCAGAGTTAACTCGAGTCTCGACCAAGACATTCAAAAATATATTTACAATAATTTTCATTTCTCTCTTTCCCTCGCTTCCTCTCTAGCCTAGAATATTTCTTCGTTTTATTTCTTTCTCTTTATTCATTTATTTTTTTTCGATATAATAAATTCTTTTCGTTTATGGCCGACATTGAACATTGACGATAAATTCACCCCGTTTCGCAAGCCCGCGAGTTTGTCAATTATTTCAATTATTTTCATACGCGTCCTTGATTCGTGTTATTTTTATTTTTTTTTTCATCATGATTCTCTATCCGATCGTTAGCAATAATGTTTACTTAAACTTTTATCAAAATTTACGCGCGAATTCGTCGTCTTTTCGTCACGAATTCCCAAGTCTTGTTCTCGTATTTGTGAAAAATGAAAAAAAAAAACAAAAAAAAAAGTGAAAAAAAACGTAATAATAAAAATATAAAAAGAAATAAAGTAGAAAGCAAACACAAAGAAAATAATAATCCTCCATGATCGACGTTTCGTGTCGGACAATAAATTAAGTGCAAGGGCGAAAAAAAAGGAGAGAGTGGATGAAAGAGGGGAAAAATATTTCTTGACCAACTCGCGAGAATCGCAAATAGAAAACAAGAAAAAAAAAAGAAAAAAAAAAAAAAGAGGAAAGAAAAACCGAGACAGAGAGTCAGAGGGAAGGGCGAGAGAGCAAACGTTGCTCCTCGCTAATTTTATTCCCTATTAAATTTGATATTTCACTAATAATTATAGAATGTCGAGTGATTTTTTCTTCTTCTCGCCTTTTCGTTATTTTAATTATAATAATAATAATATTAGTAATTAATAGATAGGTAATAAATATAATACAGATCTATGGATAGAGTTCATTATGATACAACTATGATACAAATGTCTTAACGTCGTCGTCGTCCTCGTCCTCGTCATATTTTTAGTCTGTTTCATTTGTTTTTTTGTTCCTTCGTATTTTTTCCTCGGACATATATCGCTCGTAGCGAATAATTTTTTAAATCTTGTGACTTTTGGAATCGCCTTAATCCATTCCCCTACTCGATCGTCGCGTGTCTCATGATCGTAACTGATACTCGTCGATATTCATGTGTGTATGTATATTTATGTGTATACAGACACATAAATGGACGAAAATAATATCACGAACAATCGTGAGAGGGCAGTAGAGCGCGATAATCGTTTTCGGCTTCTCTAAATCAGGCCGATTAACGGCCAATTGTACATAATCATTAGGAATTTATTTACACGCGTGCTAACTCATCTCTCTCTGTCTCTCTTTCTCTCCTTCTGCGATTCTCATATCGAAAGATTATTGTTTTTAGCGTCAAATTAATTGAGCAAACATTTTCACAAGAAAAATAAGCCGAAATGAATTTTCAACCTCATTATTTTTGCTCCTCAATAAAAGTCGAAAAATGTTTGCTTGTTTTTTTACGATTCTTGCAGTTTTGTTTGTCGAATCGGGTTTCTCGCTCTCGCTTCCTCTCCCTCTATCGATCGAGGGCTCATAGACTTAGCCACGCAAAATGTTGAAATAAATACCATCAATTGTTCGTGACACGATTATTCATGAGGAGACAATACAGCAACTATTTTTCTTCCTTGCCTTTTTCTCGTGTGCTTTTTCGTTCAATCACTTTAATCCTCGTTCTCGGTTTTTCTTTTTCTTTTTTTAAACAGTAGTGATAATAGTGTGGGCGTGTATCTACGTAGTGTCTAGTAGTATCGTTTAATAGTTAATATGGCTTTTTTCCCGTGTGTCCGTTACACCGAGAGCAACCACGAGAACGATTTAATTTTTATTTTTTCACATTCGCGTTGCTCGTCGTCAGAGTTTTACCTTCTAAAACGTTTTTTGTTTTTTTTTTTCCCTCGTTATTCGCGCTCCATATATTTCTTCCAGTCTCTCTCCTTTTTGTTCGCACGCCTCGTTGTTCAGTCGTAAGTTTTTTGCCGGTCGGCCTCGCTCGCCAAATCTCACATTTAGTTTTTCTTCAGCCGGTCATTTGTCATTTGGCGCGGGGACAGGCAGAGACCTTTTGTGTTTGTGTTTCCCTATCCCTTCTCTCTCAGAGGCTTCGCATCCAAATATCATTTTCTCCACTCTTATCGATCTTGTCCATTTTTATTCTCGGCTCGCTCTCGTTCGTTCTCACGGATTCAACGATTCGTCGCGATTAAATGAATTAAACGTAGGATAATCACAGAAGAAGGGGTTGTTCGACGCATTGCGATGATATATATATATGCACACGTTGACATATACATTATCGCTTCACCGCATTAATACAGGAATGAGATAACTGATTGCCAACAGTGTGCCGGTCGTCATCAACATCAGACTATGATAAGATTGCGATCGTCGTTTTATCGCTCCACCACCGTTGTACGTGAGTTCTTCGTTCGTCACTACTTCGTTCGGATGATCCGAATATTCTTCTGTAATGAGAAAAAGATAAAAAAAACATTTCATCAGATTATTTCGAATGGTTAAAAAGTCAATGGCATTGATGCAGTTTGTTTGCATGCATTTCGATTGATTTTGCTTCCTCAAGCTATGTGAACGGTGAAATTTTTTTTTTTCCAGTTTTCAATGTCAACGTGCTTGTCCCAATACATGGAAAGATCGTGTCTAGAAAAAATTGTTATTTAAAATGAACTAGTGAATATTTCGACTTGAAAATTTTTGTAGAACATTTTGAAAGCTTTTTTAAAAAGATTCTTTACTCAATATAGTCAAAAATTAAATTTAAGTACACTAAAAAAAATGGTAAAAGCAGTAAAAGTGGAAAAAAAACTATTTTGATTAATAGGTGGCAAGTAATGTCATGATTATTGATTTTCTTTAATGTTGAAAATTGAGACTACGTACTGTTCTTCTTCTTGGGTGGCATTGCAGTTTTAGGGGGCGCTGCAGAGGGTGGTCCATTGTAAACTGGAATCTGTGGCTGATGGGGATGAGGTGAATAGACGCCTGGCGGTGGTGCATGAGGCAGTGTTGGCGAGGCCGTTGCTGGTTGATGATGATGAACAGTGCCACCCGGATAAAATCGCTCCCGGTCACCACCCTTGAGTACACTGGGTGGTGGAGCTTGTGGCATGCCGGCTGATCCACCTCCCATTATTCCGTTGCTCGTCGAACTGCTTGGCACTGTGCTGCTGGTCACCGAGACTGCTAGAGATGATTAATCAATTAATTCATCGTGTCACACTGTCATCGATCTTTCACAATTAAACTCAAATATTAAATTTTCTCAATTCGTGACAACTTTTCAACGAAAATCCCGATGCATTTCTTGATATTAAATTCCGATTTATTCTTGAGACGATTCTCGAAATTATTTCTAAAGAAATGACGTTCCTTTAGATTACGTGAACGAAAAAGTGAGTGAAAAATTCGATAATTTCTTTAGATGTCGGAAAAATCCTTTGTTGAATTATTTTAAAAATTCATTCAACGTGATTCTCGGTAAAATTATTATTTTTAAGGTAGTACTGTCGGTTTTACAATTACGTGTAGAATTTAATTTAAAAAATTAATTAAAATTTCAAGAGGCTACAGACAAACAGAAAAAAGATATTCGCATTGGTAGTTTCATACATTTAACATCGAGTTTCATGATAAATCTCAGTTTTTATTGTATTTGACAATGGATTCTTATCAATTCTTGGGAGAAATCACAGTTTTTTGAAAAAAATACAATGAAATTTATGAAATCGATGTTAAATTCGTGAAATTACCAATCTGTAGTCTCTGTAGTCTCTTGAAAACTTGACTGCATTTTATTGAATTAAATTTTATTGAATTCTGATCGATAATTATAAAATCGACAGTACTGCCTTAAGGTAGTACGATTAGAAAAGCATTCAGTCAAAATTTCAACAGTTTTTATTGTAAAATACAATGAAAAGTTCGAAATCGATGTTAAATTCATGAAATAACAAATGCGAATATTTTTTTTCTGGTTCTCTGTAGCCTCTTGAAAATAGGACTGGACCTTTTTCTCATCATAATCTACAACCGCACCAAATTTTATTGAACTCTGAACGATAATTCCAAAACCGACCTTGAGGGAATTCGAGTCTGAAATTTGTGATTTATTGAGAGAAAAAAAAATAAAGTTTGCTGATAAATTTACGAGACGAAAAAAAGGATTATGTAAAAAATAAATAATTGGCTGGAGGGTATCGAGGTCATGTGAGAAATACTTACAATTGTTGCGTGACGTTGCCGAGGATGACGAGCTATTGGTGTCGTTGCCACAGCATACCTTGAAGACGACCTTCATGTTGTGGGTGGTGCATCGTCCACCGATGCGCCTGTGAAGATCCTCCTTGGACGAGGTGCTTATGAAGAAATAATCGTGGCCTGGAAGGAACTCGAGGCCTCCTGGCTGCGGTGTAAATGGCCTGAACGTTATCGTAAAGTACATCGTCTTGTAGGGTTTGTCACATACGGCTATAACGCGAGGACTCGCGTTCGTTATCCGACACGTCTCGTACTCTTCTTTCGACACCTGTTCGTTAGTTGTCGAAAAAAAAAGAAAAAAAAAAAAAAACATCGATAAGAATAAATAAATGATCTCAGAGGAGGACGAGATAACTTGGAGATAATAAATTCTTTCTTTTCAATTTATTCAGATGTTCGTTAATTAATAAATTCTGCAATATTTTTCCTTTAAACTAGTTCCTTCGATTAGTTCGATTTTGTGGTCAACTTTTGCGGAGCAACAAAAAAATAATAAAGTTTGTTCTCTCGTCTATCAACGTAATTTCCCTCCAGGAGCTTCGAACTGGGAATGAAATTTTGTTAAAAATCGTCGATATTTTGTTGAATACGGTAAACTAAATATTTATTGATAATTTCAAAATATTTGTTACTTTAACAGTAAATTTTATTTCTAAAGGAATTGACAGCGAAATTTACGAGTGGAACGACAAAAATTTGCTTCCGAAGAGACGTTTCTAATAAATTTCTTGCTGCAATGACACAATTTTTGGGATTATTCAAAAAAAAACGTTTGGTCGAACGTATCGAACAAAATATCAATCTTTTCTTTTCTTTTCAGTGCGTTACAGAAAAAAATGGACCTAATTCAATTTAATTCCCTGATCTATCGCAGACGAGAGAAAGAATCAACTGAAAAAAAAAAAACAAACGAAAACCGAGACAAAAAAAGAGGTCGACTTACATTGTAGATGATGTACTTTTCAGCCTCGTCATCGTACTTTCCTGGCAGGTAGACAGGACATATTAAGTTGACTTGATCGTACTCGAAAGCGGCGTTGTTTTTGTTGACATCTATTATGTGATCGGTATTGTCGATCCGAAATCTGTAAACAAAAAAATTCAAAAATCCTTATAAAAACAAAGAATAAAAAAACCACATAAAACAAAATGTTGCAAGTATTATTTTCAAGAGTTCGAGAAAAAAGTAACACAACGGAGTAAAAAAAAAAATTCCGAATAAATCGAATACAGTAATAATTTCCCACACACAGGAATGTCGGACGTTGCGTCTGTTTTTTTTTCTTACAAATAATATCGAAATGTGCACGGGGGAGGGTACGTAAAATCGACGGTACAGGTAGGCACATACGCCTATATATATATATATATATATATATATACTCGGTAAGATGTGCGGAGGCGTCGATGCGCTCGAAAGAAGATAAAGAAGAAAAATAAAATGAAAAAGTAAAAAATAAAAGTGTGGGGGAGAAGCGAGAGAAGGCGTCGGTGGAGAACTCTCGCGCGCCCGTTTCACGACGAAACAGAGAGGAGAGCTCCTTCTTCTTCTTCTTCTTCTTCTTCTGCTTCTCCGGGACGAGAAGATCCTTCGTATATAGGCATAACCGGTTCTCCAACCCCAAACTCTCTTTTCTCATCTCTTGTGCGTCTCCCTCTCTATCCGGGGGCTCTTTTCTCGACCATTCGTACCTTTATGTATTACAATACATATATATATATATATATAGTATATTAAATTATAGTTTACACATACAGAGCTGCGCATATGTATAAAGATAGGAGTCGGACAAAAGGAGACGGAATAACTCGCATTGCCAGCACCCGCACTAAGGCCAACTTTTCGTTTCTTTTTTATTTTCGTATTTATTTCTCTTTCGTTATTTCTTTTATTTTGCAAAATTTTAAATCACTGCGGTTGCAAAAAAAGCGTCCAGCTTCGCACTTGGGTATAAAGATTCCTCACGTAGAAATGCTCGCACAGAAACAGAGGCTTATTTTTGAGGTTTTTGTTTTTCATCTTTTCAAGATTTCATGAATTAGCTGTTGTGTTTTTTTTCTTTGGAAATATTTCCGGATTTCGGGATACGGGCCAGGGGATTGAGACTTTTGAGCTCGATTTAACCAGGAAATGGGAAAATTTATTACGAAAATTTATACGCACTGAAAACAAAATTTTGTTGGAAATGATCGATATTTTTTTTTTTTTTTGAATAATTGTCAAAAATTGTGTCATTGCGGGAAAAAGTATTTTAGAAAGTCTCTTCGGAAGCAAATTTTTGTCTTTTCAATCGTAAATTTCGGGGACTATTCCGTTAGCAACCAAACATACTGCCGAAATAAGGAAAAGTTTGAAATTATTAAAAAATATTTAGTTTACCGTGTTCTACAAATTATTGACGATTTTTAACAAAATTTCATTTACAATGCGGTGGTCCAAATTATCACCAACGAGTACACATAACACGTATTACTTGTGTATAAATTTTTATACACATGTGTATGTACATGGGAGAGTAGGAGATCGGGAGAGCGCGCTGGTTTCGACGTTTCGTAGTATTAACGTACGATCTCGTAAGTGGGCGTGTAAAGGCTCGAAAATTGGATGGTAGGCAGGCCTGGAGCAAATTAACGTTTGGCGATAATATCCGTTCTTTGGGTGCCTCGTGTGTTGATGGGGAGGCAAAAATACGGGGACGAGAGCGCTCCAAAATGTGCTGGTCGACGTGCGCCTTCGAGATTCGTTCTTCCTCGAGAGTATTATACTTTTTATACGAGATAAAAACCTAAAACGTATTTTCCATGAGCACGAGCTCTTTTCCCCATATTTATCCAGCGTATGATGAGCTAAGACGTTATAAATATCTTACAATCCACCCCCCGGGTGTTTGGTGATTTTTGAGATTACTATAATTCTTCCTGAAATTTCTCGGTACTCGTGAAGTCCATTTTTCGGTACAAAGCCACAGTGAATATTAAGCAAAAACGAGAAAACAAAAAAAATCATATTTTTGGGTTAAAAGTTTCATGTCGATCAAGAAGCATGCGGGAGAGTGAAGAGAGAAAAGGGAGAGAGAGAGAGAGAGAGAGAGCATGTTTACGCGATATCAATCGATAGCCGGACGTAGGAAGGACCGTCGTCATCAGGGGCGACTGATTAAAAAAGCTTAATCGAAATATGAAAAAGGTGGGCGTGTAGGGACGTCGGCGACACCCACCGGAGCCGATGGGGTTGTAAAAAGAGCCTCGACTCGGTTTCGTTTTTCCCTGCGAAAGGAACTTTCTTTCTTGTACAGTGGACCCTGATCATTGAATTCAGCACCAAGAAAAAAGGAGTAATTGAAAAAAAAAAAAAAAACAACAACAAAGTCACATTCATTTATTTATCAACGAAAAAATCGAAAAATTTCAAAGTGTCGTAGAAACATTCCTTCGGAATAATTCGTTTAGCTTCGTAAATAATCGTTCACGTCTGACTAATTAGGTTTTGTGTCTTAAATAACACGAGTTTGTACAGTGGCTGCGATAAAACACTCGAGGTAGAGATGAGTGATGTACAAATCGTACAAAGAGCTTGAGCAACCAACACTCATCCACCAAAGCACACAGAGACCCATAATCATGATAATAATAAAACAGTGATATACAAAATGCCAGACACAGGTAGAAACAGTCGTGAGGAGTAGCATTGCTACCGGTATATCTTTTTATAGAGTGCACTACAAAACAGCGAGGGAGAGGTAAGAGATTAAGAGAAAGAGATGAAGAGTAAAGTGGTGGAGATAAAGTGAGACGGGTGGATGGGAACAGGTCCATAAAGAGTGCATATTCTCGAGTACGTATGCACACAGCCAAAGAGAGAGAGAGAGAGAGAGAGAGAGAGAGAGAGAGAGAGAGGGTCTCTAGATGGAGGGCAAAACGTGGGTGAAGAAAATATACTTTGTGCGGTATTATTCACGGTATAGAGTAAAAGAGCTCCCTGGAGAATAGTGCACACAATATAAAGTAGTGTGCAGAGAAATGCAATGCTCGTTTCTCTCTCGCGTTAACTTTGGCTAAATATCTATGCATGTGGAGAAGGTGGAGGGACTAGTGTTGGAAAATGTGGTAGAGTCGATGGAAGAGTAACGAAGAAGGTTGTTGAATCGTTTGAAATGTTTTGTATAGATATATATGCTTGTATCTTGATATATGTATTGAAGTGAAATGGTCCAGCTCGCATGTGCAGTTACACAAACACGCACAGAGTGAAACGATGGAGAATCCCTACAGACATAAAAAGGCTAGAAAGGCGAGAGAAGAGAAACGGGGTAAAGAGCGAAGAGTCTGGATACATGAGGCTGCTCGTGTGTGTATATGGAGTCGTTTTGTGCAGGATCCAGGCTACTCTCAAACCGAAGTAAAAGAAAGAAAGTTAGGGGATTGAGAGAGAGAGAGAGAGAGAGAGAGAGGGAATAAGCCTCAGTTTCTGGGATAGTATACAGACGGTTGCGGATATGTTCTGGCAGGAATATCAAAGCGAGAACAGTCGGACTACGTGGTCCTCCCTCTCTGGAGCCTCAAAGAGAGGGACGCGCGGATAAAGTGGAAAAAGAAAAAAGAGTCCAGAAACGCAGAGAGAGAGAGAGAGAGAGAGAGTGAAAGAAAGGAAGAGTCAGGGAGAGGGCGAAAAAGAGAAACTGGCATTTGCACGTTGGAGTTTTGGTTTGAAGGGGCTATGAAGAGATGCAGAGCTTGTGATGCTTCTTCGTTCCTGTTGGAGCCAACAGCTACAATTCTTCACCAAAAAGTCTCAGTCTTCGTTTCCACTTCTAGCTTTTCGCATATAGTGCCTATTGTCTCTGTACGCCGTGTTCTTTTCGTTCCAAATGTTTTCCCACCGAAAAGACCAGTCTCGGGAATAGCCCGAGGCCGAGAAATGACTGTACGAACATGTGAAGAAACGATGGAGAAATAAAAGAGAAAAAGGAAAGGTTGCGATGGAACAGAGACGCTTCGAGAGTTTTTAGGGTTTAACGAAAATTTCGGTCACTTCACGACGTCCGTTTTGATTATTTTATTGAGTAATTACAACTCGAAGATTTCACCTCGAAAAAAAAAATCTATAAATCAAATTATCGTGCAATCGTTTTATAAAACACAAACCGGAAGCAGCAAAAATCGTTTTTTCACAATTTCGATCTATGTATCACACACACACGCACGAATATTATTGAAGGAATAATTCTCGCACGAACTTTGCACCTGCTCGCCTTCAGGGTCCGAGAAAACGGGCGGAGTAAAAGGTAAAAAAAAAATGGTTCGTGTGATACATCGTACAGACGTGTATATGTACGTTTGCAGATTTTCGATATCGACATCGACGTGATTGGTTCCTTCGGGCCAAGAAGGAGCTCTCTCAAACCTGCTGCAGGTTCTTTCGTATCCTCCTGCTCCCAAAATTCAACCTTACCCGTAGCTAAAGAGAGAAAAAGACCAAGAAAAAGTAGGAGAGAGAGAGAGAGAGAGAGCGAGAGAGATTGCACATATAAGCCTCTCTGGCTGCATCCCGAATGAAATCTCATGAGCGATCTTTGCTCGCGTATATGCGCTCCTTGGAAGCGTGTGGTCAGTCCAATACGAGGAAGATTCTGATATTTTTCTCCCTTCGAGACTCTCATACGTAGAATAAGAAAAAAAAATAAATAAAAATGATAATAATTTGGTAAAAAAAGTAAAAGCGATCATCTCTCGTAAATTCTCCATTAAATTTTCTTTTCAAACTCCATTTTTTTTTAGCACGTTATTTCTCTCTATATCTTTCTTTGCTCCTCCCGATCTTTTTGAAGCCTCTGTCCTGAAAACACCGTGAGCGTTTTATTATTAGGTCCAACTTCAAATATTTACACTCCCCCGTGTCCTGTGGTTGTGTTGGTGGTGGCTTTTGAACGACGCGCTTACAAATCGAGAGGGAAACAGAGAACGAGAGAGAAAGAGATAAAGTCGAATTGGAGCTTTACTCTCCTTAGTTGCCGACGATGTCGTTGTGCGCGCGTCAAGAAAAGACAAACCCTCGGTGGGTGTTATATTTTCGGATTGCTCAAGGCGATGGAGTGACTCGGAAGACGTCTAAACTGTCACATCTCTCGAGGGTTAGGGGGGAAGACAGGAGGAAGGTTTTCCTCAAACAACAGTGAATATATTAGTCCCGATGGGCGTCACGACCGATGCCACACCAAATGTTAAAGTTCATGACCCAAAAGACCTCGCCACGATCCCCTTAGGAGAGCTTAAAAGCTCGTCGCATATTACGGATCCGATACATAGAGACGTTTTTTTTTTTTTTTTGAGAATTTTAAACTTAACTTTTTAACTCAGGCTTAAGGACGTTGTATGAACAATTTTCTATCGATAGAATTCCTTCAAATTTGCACTACACAACGAGAATAGTGATTTCTGATAGCTCGCGCAATTTTAAGAAGTCTCACCATGTAGAAGTCGAGATATTTATTTATAAAAATCACAATTTTCAGTAGTTTCTCATAAGAGCGTGTGTTAAAAGTTGCAATTTTCAATATTAAATATTTCGATTTCTAAATGGTGGAGCCTCTTAAAACTTTGCATACACTTTTATGTAACATCGAAGAAGCTTGATTTACTTTTTCAAAAAAATCGGTCGTTAAATTTTTTCGAAATTTCGTTTATTATATAAAAAATTCAGATTACTGGTTCGGACATTGACGAGAAGAATGAAAATTTTGATTTTTTTGGTGTCAAAACAGTTTTTTCTTAAGGACGTTGTATGCAAAATTTTCTATCGATAGAATTCCTTCAAATTTGCACCACACAAAGAGAATAGTGATTTCTAATAGCTCGAGGAATTTTAAGAGTTCTCACCACGTAGAAGTCGAGATATTTATTTATAAAAATCACAATTTTCAGGAGTTTCTCATAAGAGCGTGTGTTAAAAGTTGCAATTTTCAACATTAAATATTTCGATTTTTAAATGGTGAAGCCTCTCAAAACTTTGCATACACTTCTAAGTAACATCGAAGAAGCTTTATTTACTTTTTCAAAAGAAATCGGTCGTTAAATTTTTTCGAAATTTTGTTTATTATATAAAAAAATACAGATTACCTCGGAAAATCTTGGATTTAGAGTATGTTGTTCTTTGGTCAATCTGTAACAACTTTTTTCAATGAACTTGGGCTCGCAAACCATTTTGTATGTAAGAAAAACTGAAAAAAAAAATTTAGATTTGACCGTCGCCATACAACGTCCTTAATTTTTTTTTGTGATCAATACCCATCTTTCTATAATCACGAGCATTTTCAATGTCGAAGAAAATCGGGATTTTCATAAAATCCAAAAAACCAACGCCCCAGTCTCTTTTATGCTGAAATTTGTTCTATTTCTTTTGAAGTTTTAAAATGTAATATATATATTATTCATAACGCGTCGAAAGATATGAAGAAATGACTGGTGGTCTTGTTTCTTTCGCGGTACTTTCGAATTCAAAGCGAAATTCCGCGGTGTCTGGGAGTAACGTTGCCGAAAGCTGCTGGGAGTGCGAGAAAAACGAGTGTGAGGTCATCGTGGCGTAACCGCAGTCCATTTTTCAAGTTCCTGGGGGTAAAATCGTGCTGGCTATACGTGGTCTTGATGTAGTCGCGTGTGGTTATACGATGGTTTATATGGAGTATGAATACAAGACAGTGGCAAACGTTGGAGCTCGAGTTATTTTTGATATCATTAGTCTTCCATTCTCTGTCTCCCTCGTGTGCTCTTTATCGTTGTGATACTTTCTTTTTTTCACTGTCTATTCATCCATTATTACGGAGAGTCCATGACTCAAGATTGAGACATGTTCGATATATGCCAGGAAAGTTATATCTCTAGGTGGATTATCCTTCACTCTTGTACACTCGACATCGATCTGACTCTGTGTCGAGTCCTGTATCGTTTACGATTTATAATAAATCGCTATCGACAAACTCTTGGGCGATCGATTGGCCACAATCGAGTACACTTCGATTGAAAACGAACAATTTCTCCACAGAGAATGGAATATTAAACGGTGAGCCTTGTGGCTTGTGTATTGAACAAACAATCGATAAAATTCTCTTGAAATATTGAGGCAAACGTGAATTTTCCGCGTGCAAACGTATAATTAATAGAATTTTTGACAGAAACTGGGTCGAAAAAAAAAAATCTTCGTCAGAGACATTGGGCATCGAATTAACTGCACTCTTGATCATTGAATTATCAATTTTTCAATTAATTATACGATCAGAGAAAGTCTCGATCGAATTTGACGAGAAAAAACGTTGAGACGGAGAGAAAAAGGTTCGAAATCTCAGAATGGATGATGGATATGGCAAAAGTCAAGGATTCGGAAGGCGTGACGAGTTTTGCCGGATTTTGCATCATAAAACGATACTCGGAGATTTGCTTGTCGGCAAAATAGCGCACGAGAGACGAAAGGAGTCGAAAGATGCGTCAGTGAAGCGTGATGCTGCATGTGTATCCATACATTTATATATATAAATATAAAATGGACATATATATTCGTAAAGGGATCGGTAGAGATCAGAGAGACCGTTGAAAGAAATAGTTTGCTTCGGAATGAGGGGCGGAGTGGGAGGATCGTCGAAATACGAGAGAGAGAGAGAGAGAGAGAGAGAGAGAGAGAGAGAGAGAGAGAGAGAGAGAGAGAGAGAGAGAGAGAGAGAGAGAGAGAGAGAGAGAGAGAGAGAGAGAGAGCGAGCGAGACGGAAAGAGAACATAACTGATGCGAATGAGTGTGTAAAGGGAGATTCTCTGTGCCGTCTCGTTCGCTAATTTATCAGCTGCTATGGCGCGAGCTACGCGAGTCTCGTACATACATATCCAGATTGACAAACACATTTGAGCCAAAGACTGAGCTCGCTTTGCTCCAAGAAGTCTAAAGCGAATAAGACGAAGAAAAAGAGCGAGAGAGAAGCTTCGGAGAGAAGAGAAAATTCAACAAGAACGAAAGGACGGAACGCGGAGAGACGCGAACGGGCGGATCTCCTCAAAGGCGCGAGCGAGAGCACGTTAGCCACTCGCACAAACATACACAGATGTGTTGGCTTGTTTCTTGGTCCCTTTGAATTTCGGCGAGCAGGTGATATTGTGAGTGAAGGCGTTTTCACGAGCGTGTCGGTCTCTCAGTTCGCCCTTCTTCTCTCTTTTTCTTTCTATACCTCATTTCGTCATTTTCTCTCTTGCCCTTCTGCCCTGGCCCTGCGCCACCCTCTCCAACACTTTTCGTACGTAGACAAAGTTTACGCGGTGTCTCTATTACGCCAAACGCGCAATTGACACAGAAAACCCTTAGCTCTAAAGACCAAGAGCCAGATTTACGAGTGCACAGTCAAAAGCGATAAAGAGATCTCCAAAGCAGCGCTTTAGTTTCTTCGCTGAATCTACTCCACGAGGCTTTTGCATCGTCCTGAAAATGTTTCCACAGTTTTCCACAACAAAACTCTATATTTCGCAAAGACTCAAAAAGACTGTGCCTCGTTGTCATTAATCTCGGTGAATCAGAGGTGGGAAGTAGTTTATTCGACAATGCGGCGTTGGTAATTTTCTTAAATCCGTGACACAAGACCAAAGAAATGAAATATTCGATTGCATCTTCTGATTCCGTAGCAGGGTGAGAGTTCTACAGGATAAAAGGGCAAAGGTTGAACGACGGCGGTCAGGTAGATTAGGATGAAGATGTATAGATAAGCACTGGCGTCTCTTTAGCCTGCTCAGGCTTTTTTCTCAATCATGATTCGTGCGATGGATCTTGCTGTCTCAATGGATTCTTCTCGCATTGATACGTTTTCGTCGCGGCGAGATACCGAAAGATAGAGAGTTGGCACAAAGTTTGTCGAGGGGGTAAGCACGCGAGAGGAAAACCGAGAGATAGAGAGAGAGAGGGATCGAGGAGGTCAGGTCCCCGTTCTTAGGGTCACAGATCCTCGGGGCAGCCATCCTCCCTCATCCTTTGATATCCCAAGATAGCTGCGGCATTGTTTATGGACGTAGTGTCGTGCCCGTGGATCTCCAAGGCTGTATATCTCCTCGTAGTTGGTGTATCTCTCTCCCGCGGTATTATTATATATCGAGTTGTACGTACACAGTGTACTTACAACGGGGAATGTCTCGTATGGCTTGCATGGGTTACTGTAATACGTATAGATACGTGTATATAGTTTCCATTGTAGTGTTCGGAGGACAGTTCGGGGTCACTTCCTCGTGCCGTGACGTTTCACACCAACAGCGTGACAACCGAGATTCTCTAGAGATTCAGTCACGGATTCGCGTGACCGCAGTCAAAAGAAACAAGTAAAAAATCAGGCAAGAAAAAGCGAGAGAGAGAGAGAGAGAGAGAAAGAGAAAGAAAAGGTATTCTTGGGGAGATCTCTTCTCGCCTGGAGTCTTGCGATACTTCCATGTCGTAGAATACGTTGTTGTTTCGAGTCGGTAATCGGGACATTCGTAGCGTAAAGGACCTCTCGATCTTTCTGGTCCATGTGGCTCAGAAGGAGGAAGACGGAGAGAGAGAGAGAGAGAGCGGTAGAAAATGATGAAAAAAAAGTTTTTAAACGAGCGTCTGGTACTCTTGGAGAATATGAATGTTCCTCGAGAAGCGAGACACCCGGTGGTGGCCGTTAATGTCCCTCAGGACGAACGGGACCAGGCTCGGATTTCACATCGTGAAATACCCCACGTGTTTGATCCATCAGGAAGCACCGAACATGCCTAGAGTCTCGAGCTAGAGCTCTCAGGGTCTCAATGATTCAGCATACACACAAGATTTCCGCTCACCTTTTATGAAGCCCATAAAAATCTTGGTTTGCGGAATAGCAACATATTTTATAAGCGTAAAAATGGTGCTTTAGAAATTTTATCTCTTTTCCTAGGCTCTTCTCGATTTTGAGACGAGCTCGAACCGTGTACGAGCGAGAGCAATTTTTCCTGACGTGTGCTGCGTCAGTTTTATCCTGACTACGCACTTTGCCTTTATTTACATTGGCAAAAGTGGCTACGGCCGTGCCAAACGTCGAGTTTTAAGGGAGAATGTTTTCGGTTGAATATTTGCGTCGAGGATTTGAAGACGAGGAAAAAAGAATAATGGGGTGGAGTCAAGCCCGAACTGAAAATCCTCGCGGTCTCTCTTGTAAAAGTCTTCGAGAACGGTTCAATGCGATAAATGTATATGTGGGAAGAGGCATATGTAGACAGCCACAAAGAGAGGAAAAGGGAGAGAGAGAGAGAGAGAGAGAGAGCAGGGTGGATGAAGAGGATATTCTTGGGGTACAAGGAAAGCATGAGCTACGGTGTAAATCCGAGCAAGTTCTTGGGAGTCCTTCTCGCTGTCTCGCTTCAAAGATCGTAGACAAATGGATCCTAACGGTATGGGATAGTTTACGAAGATCCAAGCATCCCTACACGCTTTGTCCTCAATTCGAGTGGCCTATTCGTGAGCTTAGGAAGGTATAGAGAACGTGAAGGAGGGATGGGGAGACACTTTAGGAATATAACGAGAGGATATGGGCTATGAGAGAAAAGGGACAGGAGAGCTCTGTCCTTACGAGGTAGGAAAAGGTCGAGCTGGCATGTAGTTAATACCTGGAAGATGAGAAAGAAGAAAGAAGATGGAAAAAGAGTCTTTTCGAAGGGATACACGCCCATATCGACCCATTGGGTTTTGGCCATGAAACTTGTGCCTCCGAAATACCTGGAACACGAATCTTCGACTGTCTTTTCTCTAGAGTATCTATCAACTCCTGACGATGTCCTTGAAAAACGAATAAAAAGAAAAATTGCCATTTTTTCTGTCCTGAACCTCGATGTTCTCTATTGTACGTTTCGATCTTTCTCCCATTCTCTCCCTCACACACTTCTTTTCCACTTTTATGTTTGCTCGGTAGAGAGAAGCCCTCAGGAAAGGTGCTTCTCGTTCGACACTAAAGATTCCGCGTGTCCTGGCTCTATGTTCACTCGATTATAGTCATAGTTGCGAGTTAGAAAAAAGGAAGGGACAGAGTAAGAAAACTGCGAAGGCTTAGGAAGAAAAAATAGAGACGAGAAACGAGAAGAAGAAATTCTTGAATGAAATATCGTCACGCTCTTTGCTTGTGTGTAGCTTCGTGAATCGCTCGACACACTCGAGTCTGCAGTTGGACGCCGATCAACCGCACAATTGAAAACACTTGAGGCTAAAGGACGCGCGCGACACAAGAGGAAAAGAAAAGAAAAAAAACCAGCGTGTATCCTCTCGAGAGTCGCGGAGTAAAAATAATAGGCGACGAGGAGCTTTGTACAAAAATTGACAGCTACTCTGACCGACTGGCAAAGACGAAACAATAGTTTATTTGATTTATTTTTAAAAATTATTAACACAGCAATAAAATTTAGCAAATGCGTCAAAACGAAGGTAAAAATTGGTGAATGATAGGCTGTTATAAAAGAATAAGGAATATCGCAGTGTTTCGGAAGATATTCCTCGACAATAAAAACGCTTTTTCGTGTCCGTAGGAGGGTTCGCCGGGTACACACAAAACTCTCTCGCATCTCAGTGACGCGGGGATGAGACGCGTTAATCTTTCGCTGTCTCGAGACTCGCAGACTTTTGCATCCTCGCGATGTATATCTATACGGATATACATAACCCACAAACACATATATAAATATATAAAAATATATCTGCTAATACAGTTTGAGTTCAAAAGAAATGGCGACTACCGCGCTCTCTCGGTGTTCTACCTTTGAAAAATTCTCTCGTTGAACCTTCGCTCGACTCTCTTCTATATTTCTTCTCGCCCCTTTTTTTTCCTTTTCTCCTTTCACTTGGTTCATCTCTGTTTTCTCTCCTTCGTCTGCTTCTCGCGCTAGCCTTTGGCATCGGTAGTTCTGTTATAGGACCCACACATACACATGTCTCTGTATATATATTTTCTTCGGTTCTTCCTCGAGGCTCTCTATGGACGACTTTTAGAGAGAATGTTTCCTCCTGCTCTTTTAATATACATACACATCCACAGAGGGCTGTTTTCTACTATCTCTTTTTTTTTTCTCGTACTCATCTCGGTTTGCTCGAAAGCATATATTTTTCGTTTCACAGTCCACGGAGGGCGGTGTTGAATGCTCTGGCTCCATTCAAAAGACACAGAGAGCGAGGGTGCATCTTCTTTTCTGATCTCGCTCTCTTTCTCTCCCTCTCAACGAAGCCAATCTATGTGGCTATATATATATATATATATATATGTATTTAGGTGCGTTGCCAGGTATAAATTTTGGCGTCGGCTTTAAAAGCGATTTCGAGTGTGTGCGTGCGATGTGTGTTGTGCGTGTGGCTGTTGGTTGGGCAAAAGTCAGAGAAAGATAAAAAGTGTGTGAGTGAGAGAGAGAAGGAGAGATAAAGAAAAACGAAAGGGAAAAACGTCTCATGGGTAATCGATTACCTCTCCTCGATATCCCAAGAAACCCCATGGCCCTCCCCCGTCGACCGTAGCCCACATCTCATGGTCCATGAGAGATCGGAGTGCGATAGCATGCGTTCGGCACAGTCTCTGGTATTATGCACTATATATATATGTATGTGTTCTTGTAAGAAACCGCAGATTTTTTCAGACGCCCTTGTCTATCGAGACCCTAAGGGCCTCCCGCGCTTCTTTTCCTCCAAAAAATTCAACTAAATTCCACGAAATTTCGTGCGCTCGCGATACAACGTTAAGGACGTTGTATGCTAAATTTTCTATCGATGGATATTCTTTAAATTTTCACTACTATTTTAAGAGGTCTCACCATGTAGAAGTCGAGATATTTATTTATAAAAATCACAATTTTCAGGAGTTTCTCATAAGAGCGTGTGTTAAAAGTTGCAATTTTCAACATTAAATATTTCGATTTCTAAATGGTGAAGCCTTTTAAAACTTTGCATACACTTTTCTGTAACATCGAAGAAGCTTTATTTAATTTTTCAAAAGAAATCGGTCGTAAAATTTTTTCGAAATTTTGTTTATTGTATAAAAAATACAGATTACCTCGGAAAATCTTGGATTTAGAGAATGTTGTTCTTTAGTCAATTTGCAACAACTTTTTCCAATGAACTTGGGCTCGGAAACCATTTTGTATGTAAAAAAAACTGAAAATAAAAATTTAGATTTGACCGTTGCCATACAACGTCCTTAATTACCGTTCATCTCGTTTTTCGTCAAAATAAACAAAAGTTTCGTGGAGAATCCACGATTCTCTTTTTGACGCTCCTCACTTCCCTGCCATCTTTCTCTCATTAAACAATTAGTCGACTCGAGGTACTCGTGCATATGCTAAACGGAATCTCTTATCTGACGGATGTGGCGGAGCGAAAAAACGATTCGTAGAAATATCCCCGCACTCCGGTCAACCATTTTGTAGACAAGGAAAAAATATACATATGTATCCTCAAATATTTGAAGAGGTCCTCGCCCCACAGAGACGCGGACACACCTTCCCAGAAAACACAGACAGACTGCTTTGGCGAACTGATAAGTTCACTATGCTGACTACGAGATTGTTAGGAGTAAATGCGTTATACATACATGCATGCATTCATGTTTACGAAGTATTATGTACCACGGGGTGGAACATATGCATAAAGCTCAAACTCTAGACTCGTGAGTTGCTTTTGCTTTTAATACGATTACCAAGAACGATGTCCTTATCAAACGAAGAGCAAAAGAGGATGCGAGAAAGTGCGAGAAAGAAGCGAACATCGGTATAGATTACACCTCTCGTTCGTTGGTCGAGAGACGACGATATCTTTCGAGGAACAAGACGAAGAATAAATGCGAGATAAGCGCAAATAAACGCGGAGGAACTTTGTTGAAAAAAGCAATAGAGTCATAAAGTAATTATTACACGAATTGTCAGAATCGGTTGTAAAACAGATGTTGCAAAAAAAAAAAAAGCAGGATCCCAGCAAGAAACTGAAGAAAAATGCGAAAAGTCAAAAAACGTCGATATTTTTCGATAATTTAAAAATTTTTGTAATTTTGACAATATTTTTTATTTATAACGAAACTGTCAGCAAAATTTACGATTGAAATGACAAAAATTTGCTTTTCGAAGAGACTTTCTGAAAATATTTCTTGCTGTAATGACAAAATTTTTATGATTTTTCAAAAAAAAACGTTTAGTCGATAAATTTTCTCTTCTGTGCAGTCTTCCAGTTTCGTCTCGTTCAAGAATCCAGGAGACAAGTGTTTACGTATTTTCTTGAGCGCTATAAACGGCGCGGAAACTCGAAGCTGCCTCTCGATGCGTTTTTGTTAAAGAATGAAACGATCGGTTTTTTTTTTGTCTGTTTTTCGAGTCACGCGAAGCGCCTCCTTGTGTTAATAGACTACGCGGTAGAGACGATGAGGAGTAAAGAATAAGAAAAGCTTTTAAATAGGTACGACGAGAAACGTTTATAGAGCTGGTGAGGGGGGGGGGGGGAGGTGCGGGGGTGAAATCACAACATGGAGAATTTGAGAGTCGGGGTGTTGCAGCTGCTTCTTTTTTTTTTCTCCTCCCTCGTATCTTCTCCCAAAGCCAGCACGTAATTCGTCTTGGAGTTTTCTCTTGGCTCAGCGGGTAAAGCATCTGCTTCGAGTCTCTCTGAGGTCTAATGTGTAGCTGCCCCGAGTGCCGAGTTACCAAGGATCGCTGGCTCCCCGCAGCAACCTTGCTTCTCATCATCATCCCTCTATACATTTTTTTTTTTTTTTTTTTTCATTTATTTCCCTTTGCCCATCGTCCTATCGTCTCTGCATGGGTTGTTAAATATCCCATGGTCATCCTCGACGAATCTTTCTCGTCCGCGAGGAATATCGCTCTACGAGGCGTTACACCGCACATTTTCCAGCGCGGTATTATAATCCTCGCGGGGTCTTGGCAGGAGGGGCTTTCTTCAGCACATCGAGAAGATGTATCGAAGATCCGAGAGCCGAGTATCGCGATGCCCAACGAGACGCACCAGCATATTCTCACAAGAGCACAAGCTCCTTCGTTTTTTTTTTTTTTTTTCTTATTTTCCTCCCTTGTCCTGTGTCCTCGTCTCGAGCACCTGAGTCGAATCAATTTCAGGCTTCACTTTTACTCGTGGCGTGCGAGTTTAAGTTTCGAGAGTAAAAAAGAAAATTTCTCATGGGGAATGTATCTCCGGGGGTCATTAACGTCCCTTGACGCATAAACGATCATTTTCTTTTTTTTTTTCTCGACCACGCGATGCGCCAAGTTTGGATAATATTAATATATCGGATCTTTGTGTAAGTATGACGTATCGGAAAAGCCATGGGGTTTGATCATGCTCCTAGGCGAAGCGCATTATATCTTCGATCTATTTAAATCGCCACAAAATCTAGCGCGACGGGAGCGAAGAATGCTCGTTCCCTTAATTCTCCCATCATATTCTTCAAAGTCAAAATAGTTGGTGTCATGATAGACGAGGGATTAAAATTCGTAGATAATCAAAGTTTCCAAGGGAGAAGGGTCAGGATACTAAAAAAAGCCTCATCTTTGAAATTCTTCCTTTCTCGTTTATTTTTGTTGTGTTTTTTTTTTTTTATATTTCGACCGTGAAACGTGAACTTTTCAGGCGAGAGTGTACGCGAAAAAGCATGGATGCTCGGATTTCATGTTTGTTCAGCCTCGTGGCACAGTGAGCCAGAGATTTGTGACGAAAATGAAGAAAAATAGAGAAAAAAAAACACAAGGAAAAAGAAAAAAAAAACAACATGGATAAAAAATCCACGAGGGTGACAATTCTCAGAGCGTTTTTTTATTTTCACTATTTTTTGTATTATTTATTTCGTACGCTGGACGCATGATGCGGTCCCTATTCTCGCACCCGCGGTGTGCCATTCATCGATCGGTATATATACATATAAAAACCCCTCGAGGGAAGAATCGCCAAGCAAAGAGAGGAGCAGGGAGCAAAAGGAGGAGGGGGAATTTCCATTCAAGAACGGTAACCATAAAACTCTCTCGAGTGCCGGGCGACGACGACGACGACGACGACGACAATCGAGAGAAAGAGAGAAACAGGAGAATCCGCGCGCTGGTGGACCGTTTGCTGGTCAAACGTGTACAGAGATGCCTTCGGGATGAAAACGCAACGCTCTCGCTGCTTCAAGAGAGAGAGAGAGGAGCTCTCGCGGTGATGCCCGAAGGGATTTCTTCTCCTTTTTTCTTCTCTTTTTTTCTCTCATTCGTCTTTTATGTATATACTTGTCCCTTGCGCCAACATTGAACTCATTCATTGCTTTCAAACGTATATGTATATAAGAGCACGCGCGTTTCTCATTACGAGAGCGATCTGAGACTTTCGAGTGTAAGAAAAACTCAACAAATTTCCGGCAAAAGCTCAACCAGTTTTTTTTTTATTTTCGTCATTTGCATTTTCGTCTTTCAATCATTTGAGAACTTGTCTGGCATTCTGTCAAGCATCAAGTATTGTTCGCTCTGAGTCTCATTAGCAATTGATTTCTTGCCGCAAAAAAGGACGGTCGATTGCAATTGAAACGATTAATCGAGCAAATGTTTTCTTTGCACGAAATGAATACTCTTGTTTGTTTGATACTTGGGCGAGGGTTAGACTGAGAAAAGAAATTTGTTGAATCAACAAATTTCAATTTGTTCGCTACAATTTTGTTGATTCAAAAAAATTAATGTTGCGGTGAACGCATATGTAGTTGAGGCAATAACTTGGGTGGTCGAAACAATCAATTTATCCTGATGCAGTCGTTCAGTTGCTTCAACACCTTTAGTCGTTTATTGTGATCGAATTAAGTCGTTTGAATAACAAAATCGAACTCTGGTTGACTAAATATTTGATTGATTTGAGAGATTAAGAAAAAAAAATACCGTGCGTTCCGTTTAACAAAACTTTCAGTTGTATAAACTAAATCATCAGTTTGATCAACTTGTGGATTGTTGGGTGGACCAACTGTGGGTTGGAAGTAATGGGTTGTCAATTTTTGGGCAGTTGAAATAACTGAATTGTTTTGTAAAATGAAAAAAAATATTTTATCCGCCGTCCGTGACCGCGGCATTTGTTGATTCAACAAATTTATTTTCGGCGTAACGCAAACCGTTTCTCTCCGAAAGTAGGAGATTTTTCATCGTTTCGGGAATGCGTCGTCGTCGTTTCGCGCGAGGGGCAAACTTTTGCTCTGGACCACAAATACCAATGTTACAAGCGTTTCGGGGAGGATGTCCATGCAGCAGTTGGATGAGGCCATTATGGGTTAAGGGCTGTGCGATATATATGTCTATACAGCTGACAGATATATCAAGAACTAAAAGAGAGAGAAATAGTTGAACAAAGCGAAAGGCGAGCGATGTATGCGAAGGGGATGGTTGGTAGAAGAAAATCGTAGCTTCTTCGTCATCGTCATGAACGCGCTTACTTTTCTCGGGATAACACGTTCTCCGGCGTGTGTATGTGATGCTTGGCCAAGTGACGCTCAATTCTCGATGAGTTATCGACAATTTACGAGGAATGCCGCGCGCCGCGAGGAAAGATCCGCACACACACACACGCACACGCACACACACACACGTAAAGTTCATAACTCTGGTCCATATATCCATATAAACTTATGTTTATATATGAAGACTTATACATTGCAAAACTCCTAGGTACTTTGGCGCACTCTCTCTCTCGAACGCTCCAAGCGCAAACCCGACAATTTACGGACATTACCTTAGCCGACAAATCGCAACTTAGCGCGCTTATCGTGGCACTAACAGACACTGCTGCTCTCCTCTGTGCTGTACACACGTCTGCGTACTTTATTACTTTTTTTTTTTCTTTTGCCTCCTCGTTTCTCTTACTCTCTCTTTATCTATTTTACTGTTAAACTGTTTCTCCTCGATTCCGGTCACTTACAGACCGCGGCGCTTTTTCGCCTCGATAGAGACAAAACGCTGCCTAATCTCATCGATTTCGCAACGGTCGATAAGGAACACGTTGCTATGTGAAAGAAAAAGAGCGGGTAACGTGGAAATGTTATTTTGGATTATTCTCGTCGCGGGATAATACGCAATGGACAAACGGTGGGTAATTTTTTCTTCGTTGAGCGTAAAATGATGGCTTGGCTAAATGGTTCCTTCAGTTTTCATCGGCGGCGAACGCAACGCCTTGAAAATTCGATTGAAAAAATGAGCATTATCTACGCGCAAATGACGCGTACCAGAGTTTTTTTGTTGTTGCATACGCGCGGAGCCGTGTGTGCAATAAAATGAAACTTACTTTCTTTGACTCAAGCCGATAAATTGTTGGCGTAAAAATAAAAAAAATAACAGTCAAAGGAATTGCAACGTAAAGGGGAGGAGAAAAAACTAGAGGAGAATTAAAATGATGGTAAAAATAATTGTGTTCGTAAAAGCGGAAGCTTGTTCTTCTGCATTTTGCGCGACACGAATTGCGCGTTCGTTTTCTTCGTTCTATATTTAAGTGTGTAGAGAGGAGAAGATACGAGTAATAATAACGCGCCGAACGCATAGACTCGTTACTCGTTTCGCCAATCATAATTGCTCGACGTACGTACGCGTTTATCCGTGCGTGTACGTGCCATTTTTCTCAATTCTCCAATTTTTTTATTTTTCTTTTTCATTGGCAACATCTACTCGCTCTTTCTTTTCCTTTTACGTTCTTCCGGGCGTGTGCGCGCACATCGTGCAGCTGAGAACAGAACGAGGAGACCGAGAGAGAAAGAGAGAGCGAGCTTATCGAAGCAGGGAGGCGATCGGTGCGAAATTATAGAGTGAGCTCGCTGGCGGACTCGCTATCGTATCCAAGTCTTCGAGAAACACCGACGTACATCCGATAATTGCGGCTCAACACAGAAAATCAGGCGGATCAACAAAAATAAATAATAAAAAGTAAACTAAAAATGATGGAAGAAGGTGCAAGATACTTTTTAACAGGCTTCGCATATACACACGTTTATTTTTATAATAATAATCAAAGACAGTACGAGTTTGGTCGTCGAGAAGAAGATTAAAATAGAGCGGTTGTACGATTTTTCAAAAAAAAAAAACTCAGATTTTCGTAAAATTCGAAAAATCATAAAATTTAAACCGTTCAACCGATTTTCCCCAAATTCAATACCAACCTTCCTATTATGATACTCTATTTATAAAAAAATAAATTAGCAATAAATCTTAAAATTTGCGCAAGTTAGAGCGTCGACACCCTTTTTTTGAAAATTTCAAAATGCCGTAGAATTCGTATTTTTCTAGCTATTCAAACAAAATTTCCAGAGAATGAAGAGCTTGTGTAGATTAACATCTGTGCAAAACGAGAGCCCTGTAGCTCAAACCGTTCTCGAGTTATGAACGTTTCAATTTTACAGTGCCTTAACATACACACACACACACATCGGGAGATTTTTTCTAGATATGATTTTTCGATGTTTTGGGACATTTTAAGCGCATTGACATTGAAAACTGGAAGAAAAAAAAAATATCACCGTTACATAGTTTTCTCTATGAGGAAGCAAATATGGAGAAAAATAATGGCAGACCAAAAGGGCTCGTTTCTTTGGAACAGCAGCAACTAAATTCTTCCATCACATCGCTCAGAAATGTCAAAGAAACCTGCTAGTTAGTTATGCTGACCATTTTCGAATGTTTTTCGATCCAGGTAGCAATGATATTGTGTGTGAATACATAATATACTAATATGTATAATATATTATTTAGTAGGAAGAGTGAATAGGAAAAGGGAGTCTGTTATGTGTGGAGAAGGTCCGGGGGACGTATATACAGACAAAAGAGAGGGCGAGTGCAGCGAGGTAGAAAGTTGGGACTCTGGTTGCCTGGGCTCCTGGCGTTTCGCTCGCTCGTTCAATTTTCTCTCTCGTCTGCATGGACGTGTTCGGCTTCTCCGGGTTTCTATTCTATTATGCTCGGTTATCTAGATTATGGCATTCCTCGAGATCGAGGTAGGGCCTGCTCTCTCTCTCTCTCTCTCTCTCTCTCTCTCTCTCTCTCTCTCTCTCTCTCTCTCTCTCTCTCTCTCTCTCTATCGCTGGTCTCTGTTTTCACTTGGAACAGGGTTGTGTATATGTTTGTATATATAGAAATATATGTACAAACATGTTCAACTATATATACAATATATATATCGAGTTTGCCCTGCGGTACCTTTCCTCGAATCTCATCGTAGCCTCTCTCGCGATAGATTACGCGGAAGACTAGAGGGAGAGAGAGAGAGAGAGAGAGAGAGGGAGAGAGAAGAAGATCGAGGGTGTATACTAAAGGCTCAGCCACTGGGAATAAAAATTCATCTCGCTCGATCACTGTCCCACACGATTGATAATCAGCGGGAGCCGAAAAAAAAAGATGCAATGTCAGGAGTGAATACGAAGAGAAAATAAAATGGGGTGTACATCCAAAAGGGATTAAAAAATTCAAGGTTTCCAGTGGCAAGAGATTATACGAGCAAGTATCGTATTTTTCACGAATAACTCTTCGTGGTCACACACTGGGTAGAATCCACGCGGTGACCACCTTTCGGCGTAAATATCTACTAGTTCCCGAAATGGGGATGTAATCGTCATCTAACGACAGTTTCAAGTGTCCTCTATGCGCTGACGGCGGTAAGTATTATCGCCGCCACCGCTAAAATCTCTAAAATCTACTCTTAAATCAACCCACTTCCAATAATGGAATAAATATGTTTTTTTAAACGCGCGCTATCCTACTATTTTTTTCACAAAATAACCAGATCTGATGAATATCAGGTCCAAATTTTAGGCAAAAATATTGAAAATCCACCAAGTGACGATTATTTTAGTGAAAAAACTTTTTTTTCTCGTTTATTTTCTTCATTCTGCATTTTAAAAAATAGGTTTGCCTTCGATTTCTTTCAGGAAAATTTTTCGTATCTAAACTGGAATATCTAAAGGATGTTCAGTAATTTTTTGAGAATTTTCGGGCCGATAGGCTGGCCACAATGCGGGTTCAAAAATAGACTGGGTAGAATCAAACCAGTGTGACCACCGAGATCGGTGGCGGAAGTGTAACAACGAAGGATTTAAAAAAATCCAATGTTTCCAAACGCAAGATTTGTGAGCATTGAAAAAATGCTCCATTGTGGAATGTCGAGATGACACACATTTTCTTCGAAACAATGTAAACGTATTATTTTTTCGCGCGAGAGTTTGTTTCTGTATTAGGGGACTTTGCCATTTCGGTGAGGCAAATATTGACGCAGACTTGGTGTTCTCTCGGTTGTTGGAAATCATTAGCGTCAAAGCGATAATGAGAAAGAACATCGAGGCGTGAGAACAGCGCAAAGAATAAATATGCCGAGAGTATGTTTTCTCGAAAACGATTTGTGTACGAAAATCTTGAAGCAGTCATCGCGCGGGAAACGTGTCACGAATATCCAACAACGCGTTATTGCGAGAGGATGCAGTGCAGCTGGCCACCGAGAGATGGCGCTGGGCGTATCAAAAACTCGAAGGACAGTCCCTAGCAAGATATATATTTATATATAAACACATGTATACCCCGGTGAGAAGAGACCCCGACCTTCTTTGACCCTTCGCCGAGGATGCGCGTATCCTGCTAGCCCGCTATGGAAATTGGCATCGTCCATCTCGCTTGTGAAAGCGAGAAGTCGCGTTTCTCCCCCTTGGTTAAATAACACGAGACAAACATGGCAACACGCGCGTTTGTATATACGAATTCGACGAGCCACTTTTCGGCCTCATTGTATTCGCTGCTGCACAGTGTCCTTAAACGCATTTACACAAATGAGTCGTCCTTCCAACCGAAAAACCTCGGAAATTAAATCAGGGATTTTTCTTTTCTTTTGCTTCCTCATAGAGAAAGCTACGTGACGATGAAATTTTTTCTTTTCCAATTTTCAATGTCGATGTGTTACAAATTTTCCAAAACATCGAAAAATCGTATTTGGAAAAAATGTCCGGATGTGTGTGTGTGTGTGACACTGCGAAATTCAAAAGTTTATATTTTCTTACAGTGGGAAAGAAATTTAGTTAAAAATCGTCGATATTTTGTTGAACACGGTAAACTAAACATTTTTTGATAATTTCAAAGTTTTTGTTACTTTGGCAGTGTATTTGGTTTCTGAAAGAATTGACAGCGAAATTTACGAGTGGAACGACAAAAATTTCTTGCTACGATGACACAATTTTTGGGATTATTAAAAAAAAAAAAAACGTTTTTCAACAAAATTTTCTTTTCAGTGTATGGTTGAACCTTTTTTAACGAACCTTGATTTTTGCTACTTGAATCGGTCGCACGAGAATCTTTTAAATTATTGTCTAATGTGATTAATGAAGAGCAGACGATCTCTCGATCTCTCGCATGCAGACTCGTAGCTCGATCGATGCACCCGAGAAAGAAAGGTTATTGCGTTTAAATTGTATGTGCATACGTAACGTTTTATGGCTGAGTCGGTAATATATTTCAAGTAAGCTCGAGATTGATGAGCCGCGCGAAAGAAGAGAAGGAAAAGGGAGGAAACTCGATCTTTCAAGAGATTGGCGCACCCGGAAGATGCAACGAAAAGTAACTGGGTTGTGAATCGATATATATCGATATATATATCGACCGAGTCTACTGCTGCGATGATTATAACGCGTACATCGTTGTCTGCGGATCTCCCAAACGAGGACTCCCGATATTTGAGAATGCACACAGATATATTTATATATCGGAGTTTGAAAAATGCCTGAGCGAGTAGAACAGCGCGAGCTGCTGTTGCTCTTGGGTCCAGGGAGAATTGCCAAACTCGCGGGACTCTTGTTACGTCGATTACTCTCGCGGTGAGCTCAACAACGAGCGAGAAGGTGGCGAGGTGAACGGTTAATATTTTTTTCTCTCTGTCTCGCTCTCTCGCTTCCATTGCACTTGAAACTTTTAGCTGGAAACGTCACAGCGGGTAGGCCTGCTCGATCTCGTTCAACATTAATATCCGCATTACAAAGTCGACGCGTGCGCGCACTTGTTCATTTTTCTCCAACATTTTTGAGAAAAGGTCAAAGTTTCAAACAATTTAAATTTCTCATTTATTCAGTCGAAATTTTGAATGAATCGCCGCGACAAAACATTACGAACCGAGTCTTCAGGGTTTTCCGTGAATAAATATTTTTTTCTTTCGAGCCGGAGTTTTCAGACTGTCAAAATAAAATGTTGCCACTTCAGGAACGCGGGATAATTTTCATCGATAATTTTCCAAGGTTTAAGGAGGTTGGATCACGACGATAAAATATTGCCATGCTAAACCACGTTAAAAACATAAAAAAATTCAAAAACATAAGAATTTCATAAAATTTGGTAAATATATTCTTTAATAATATATCCGACAATACAATTTTTTTAAAAATTTTCCATCACGATTCGATTTAAGTTCGAACTCTCAATTATTCGATAACGATGTGGTCAAAAATTTGGAAAAATTTTGTGTTTCTATACTCGATGCCAAAGAATGTTATCATCAAATTTGATCAAATTCTGATTATTTTGATTTCGTGATCCAACCTCCTTAAGGAGGTTGGCTACACAAAACAATGTTGTCATGTTAAAAGCTTAGAAAAATTCGAAATGATTAAAATTTAATGAAATTTGGTGAGTATATTCTTTACTATTAAATATGAATATACAAATTTTTAAAAAATTTTCTTCTACATACTTTTCGAGTAATCGAAAACTAGAGTTTGCATGCATAAGCATAGGATTCAGATATATTAAGGAATATCGTTTGCATATTGTAAACTCCAATTATTCGAAAACTATGTAAACGAAAAATTTGAAAAAAATAGTGTCATCGTATTTGATGCTAAAGAATGTCATGACGAAATTTGATTAAATTCTTATCATACTGTCGTATGTAGCCAACCTCCTTAATGAGACTCGGCGTCCGTTCGCCGATCAAGTTTGTCGTAAAAATGAGTGGGCACAGAGTTGATCGACTTGTGAAAAATTATTGTTGGGCATTTTTCATGGGCGCAGAGAGTACGCAGTCGTGGCGCGGGGGGTTATAGGCCAAAGATCTTGGGGATTTGATCGAGAGGATGTGTACAGACTGCTCCTCAAACGTATCCATATGAAAATGTACTTTCGAAGGTATAAGTATATGAATTTTAGGAGACGAATGCGTGTACGCGCTGCGGGATAACGTCCGTGCGCGCGGATGAGAGAAAAATGAAGGAGCGAAGAATGAGGATAAAGCCGAAAGAGGGTAATAAGATGGAGAAAGAACGAGAGAGAGAGAGAGAGAGAGAGAGAGAGAGGGAGGAGGGAAAGGCGGCGGTGATGCGGAACACCCGGGAACGTGAATGCTCCACTCATTACGGGATAATGGGTTATTCCGATCCTCCTCGAATTACCCAGTCGACAATGAGGAATTCGATTTGAAAAAGGCTCTCCTCTCATTCTCTGGGTTCTTCTCCGGTGCGGGGCTTTGGGCGACGCACTCTAGAGGGAGGGTATATACACGAGGAAGCCCCTTGGGGTTCTTTAACCACGCGGAAGAAGAAACCCGAAGACGAGAGTGAGCGAAGAAACGAAACGCGGAGTGTTACGACCGCGTGGCCTCTGCCTTGCTGCCTTTCTTGTTCCAAAAGTTTTACGTGTCTTTCTATAACTGTATAATCGACTATACGTATTCTCTTGTAGTTTGAGTGGTCGCGCGAAAAACGACAAGGAGCTTGTGGGGGAGGAGGGTTTGCCTTGAGGAAAGCTACGAAGTGAATGAGAAGAAAAAAACGAGAGACTCAAAGAGAGAGAAAGAGAGTGGTGAGGGAATGAGAGAAGATTGGGAAGAAAGAAATGAGACGAATCAAAGAGGTTTACGGTAAATATATATATCTATATACATATATATATTTATATGTGCTTTCTTGTTATATGTGGCTTGAAAAGCGAAAAGACAAATGAGAACGAAAGAGTGCGGATCTCCTGGCAAGGATCCTCTCGACTCATCGTTCCGTCTTTTTTGTACACACCAAAATGTATATATCTATATATATTTATGTATGAGTTCTCTTTAGCGCATGTCCTTGTTCGTTTTTTGTGCCACACGTTTTTTTTTTTCATCCAAACTGCATATGCATTTTTAAGTGTATATACATACATGTTTAAATTCGTCCCAAGTGCCTATAGATAGCTGTATCGTTTCATTCTTCATTGCAGTGTCTTTCTAGGCTTCCAGTTTGTTGTTATTTTTTCCAATTTTTTCTTCGGTTCTCGCGACAGCAGTATTATCATCGTTTCTGTGATTTTTTCGTGTATTTGCTCTTTCTGGGTGTCTCGCTCTGTACGACAGGAATTTAGACGCGTTTACGAATAAATTTTGCTTCTTTCGGTTGAGGGATTCGAAAAAGTGCATGTCCGGGTGGCGCATTTATTGGGGAATTTATTGTATGCAAAATTTTCTATCGATAGAATTTTTTTAAATTAGAAGTTGAGAGGCAGTGGCTCAGTGGTAACGGGCCCGGCTCCCACCCAGCGAGCCCGGGTTCGATTCCCGCCGCCGACACCAATGGATTTTTCTAAGTGTCCTAAGCTGTACTCTCTGTGGTTCGGAACCCACGTAAAAAATGTAGGTCCACAGTGTGCGTAGTGGAGAAAAACAAAAACAGTGGGAAGAAAAGAAACAAATAGTGGAAATAAAAAATAAATAGAGGAAATACAAAAAAAAAAAAAAAGCACACCATGTAAAAACCCGACAAGGGTATGCATGTAAAACTCCACTACACTACTTACTAAATTAGAAGTCGAGATATTTATTTATAAAAATCACAATTTTCCGAAGTTTCTCAAAAGAGCGTGTGTTAAAAGTTGCAATTTGAAACATTAAATATTTCGATTTCTAAATGGTGAAGCCTCTCAAAACTTTGCATACACTTTTATGTAACATCGAAGAAGCTTTATTTACTTTTTCAAAAAAATCGGTCGTTAAATTTTTTCGAAATTTTGTTTATTATATAAAAAAATACAGATTACCTCGGAAAATCTTGGATTTAGAGTATGTTGTTCTTTAGTCAATTTGTAACAACATTTTTCAATGAACTTGGGCTCGTAAGTAATTTGGTGTGTAAGAAAAACTGAAAAGAAAAATGAACATTTGACCATCGCCATACAACGGTTATGGGGAAGAAATAAAAGAAATGTTGGTAAATGAGAAAGAAATTTGATGGAACCGGAGCCTGTTTCAGGAATAAGAAGGCTATTGGATTTTTCTTTTATTTTTTACTCCATATGGCCGGGGCTCGGGACGTCTCGACACGAAATACTTTGAATCTCCGCCCTTTCCCATATTGTATATTTATTTTTTTTTCTCTCTGCTGCGTATACTCGAAAGATACAAGTTTGTACCTCCTTTTTCTTGGCGTTTGAATAAATTATATTCACGAAATTAAACATGAGCCATTAACGTCATTATACGATATATATGTGAATTAACGAGCCGAGAGAATGAGAAAAAAAAGGGATGGGGGTGCGGCGAAGAGGGAGATCATTGCTCATTACCTCTCTCACTTGCTTTTTATTATTTCAGATCTACGCTACGAGATTATGAAGAAAACACATCGCATCAGTGAAAGGCGAGAGGGCAAAGTCTTCCCTCCTTTTACACACCAACATCCACACCGATCTATATACACACAAGTAACATATATAAACATATACATTATTGTAGTGCTTGTAACCAAATCTTAATTTAAAATGTTATCCTGAGCGCGAAATCTTCACGGTTCGACGATTTCGCCGGGGTCTCTTGTACATGTGTATTTAAAACCTACACACGTATCGCTCTGTGTATACAAGTTAGTACGTAGATAATGTGCTGTTTGTATCTACGTAGTAACAGTCGGGGTTTCCATTCTCGAGGGTGAGAAAGATGGAAAGGGAAAGTGGGAGAGAGAGGATAGAAAAGAGTGAAACGATGACGATCCGTTTTACAGAGACACACGCCCTTTCGGGCGATATGGCTAGATCAACACGATTCGAAATATATTTTATGGGTTCGGTGGGTTCACCAGCTCCGAAAACCCCGTCAATGCTTCGCCATTTTTGTCCATCTCGGCGTTATCGCACCCTCTCATTCGTGTGCATCGTTTCATGAGCTTTTCGTATACCAACGTTAAATATATATTTCAAAGCGTGTTTCTGGATCCTCTCTACACGGGCGTTCATAAATCTTTTATGGAGCAGGATAAAAAAGAACAAATTTTTTGCCACAGCGGATCATCGCTTGATACAACGTTTTGTTGGTTAAACATCGATGTAGTTACACGCAATTAGACACAGGATGATAATTCGCTCGTCACGTTAGCAGTCTAGCGTCCTCAGCATTTTAACTTGTTCGACGATAGCAATTCTTTTTTTTATTTCTTGCTGTGGTTTTTATTATTTCTTTCCCTTTCATTTATTTCTTTCGATGCTACGAGCAATTTGGAATTTTACAACAGATCGAAATAAATAATTCTCCCTTTTTAATCGCTTCTCAGACGAGACTCACGAAATAATGGACTTTTCAGCCGCAACTTGTAACGATCGGGGGGTGAGGACTCATGCAAATTAATTAGTCTTTATGGAATTGCCTCTTTCAAGTTTCTGTTAATTATGTTGTTCAAGAGAGATAATCAATCTCGTCTGCTTCTTTTTTGCTAGTCGTTTTGTGCGTGACTGAATTCTTTATTTGTGTACTTGAGAAAAAGGTCTTTCGGGTTGTTTGGCCATTGGAAGGCTAGACACGAAGACGATGCGAGGACTGGGTTCTTATTTCCTAATAATTCAGCTACTGCTACTCGTCGCGTTTAGCATCGTCTTAAAAGTCACCATAGCAAGTGGTTGGTATATTCATGGATAAAAAGAAGAAAAATGTGAAAATCGTTGAGAGGGTGACGGAGAAGCCTGTGCTCGAGTCTGTAAGGGTTTCTTGTCAGACACGAAGCAAACGTTTTCCTTTTTTTTTTTTTTTTTAATATTTCGTTCTTTCTCATTTTTCTCGACATTTCGAGGCTTTCCCAACAGGAAACAGCTGCTACCTTGCGCGCCGTGTATGTATATACATAGGAACACGAGGGGGTGCGCGTTTGGGTCTCTCGAGAAAGACTTTTGTATGATTATTTGTCGGTGGTTGGTGGTTCGGTCTCTGCAACACGATTTTAGTGTTGTTGGTTGGCTGCTCCGCCCAGTCTCTTCAACCTCGCGCGTCACTTATTGCCGCACTCTGAATTTCCATTTTTAGGCCCGAGAAAAATGAAGAAGAAAAAAATCTGACGAGCTTTTCCCAATTTCCACATGCGTGGCTCTCTCGAGTGGCCCAGAAAGCCATTTAACGAGCCTCAACCACCACGTTCTTTCAATTAGTGACGAGATATTTCTCAAAGTCAACGATACCGGGACACCCGACTCGATTCTTTTTTTTTTTCTTGAAAAAAAAAAACGAAAAAAACGAAAAAATAGTAGAGAGAAGAAAATTGAGTGGCGGTGTTTCTTTGTGGTAAGTCGAGAGACTTCCGGGACCATGGGAGAACGCATACATACGTGAGACACTCGAATTAATCTTCGGTGATGCTCCGCCAGTGCTTAACGAACTTGTGATTTATAATTGTGGGAATTACACAAATCCTGCATTATTTTGCGAGCAATTTTATCGCGGATGTTCATTTGAATCTGATCCTCACAAATTACAGGGTTTCGTAGCGATTCAACAATTTCACATCATCAGCAATTTCCCTCGCACTTTCGAAATGCCCCGAAAATAGAATTTCAAATCTGCGTATACATTCGCTTATTTTAGCATAGAAATTAAGGAGAAATTTTCAAAGCATAGGAAAATTCTAAATGATTAGAATTTAATGAAATTTGTTGAGAATATTTTTTAGTATTAAATGTGAATATACAAATTTTTTAAGATTTTTCTTCAACATAGTTTTCGAGTTATTGAAAACCAGAGTTTACATGCGTAAGCATAGGATTCAGAAATATATAGGTAAATCTTTTGGATATTGTAAACTCCAATTATTCGAAAACTATGTAGACGAAAAATTAGAAAAAAATAGTGTCATCGTATTTGATGCTAAAGAATGTTATCACAAAATTTGATTAAATTCTTATGATATTTTCGTATGTAGCCAACCTTATTGTTGAGGATTCAATTTTTTTTTCCACAAAAACAAGATTTTTATCAATTTCGTAAATAAAAGCCTGGTCTTTCGACTTGACCGAATATATGTTTTGCCTTTTTTTGATAAAAAAAGTGATAAAATCTCGAAAACAATGCATCAGTTTGAATAATTCAAATAAAATTGCCAAAACTATAGTTTTTAATCATTACTCTGTTTTATTTCACAAAATAATACATTTCGCATAAATTTGCCAATTATTTGTTAAAACTCCAATTATTCGAAAACTATGTAGACGAAAAATTAGAAAAAAATAGTGTCATCGTATTTGATTAAAATTAAAATTAAATTCTTATCATATTTTCGTATATAGCCAAGCTCTTTAAATATTGCCAAAATGAAATAGCGCAAAACGATGGATTATGAAACAGTTGAAATTGCATTCGTTGGCTTGATGAATATGTTTATATACACATGAGTGTGTAGTGTGGAGAGAGGGCGCGAGAAAGTGCACGTGCGTGCGGTGTGGGCGTGAATTGGCGGGACCGGCGCGCCGTTACGACGAGAGACGTCCTGCAATTTCCGGTTCCCGCGGGACTCGCACATTTTTTTTTTTGTACCTTGGACGGAGCGATGGCTCGTTCACCATTATCGAAAGAAACCTCGGGAATGTGTGACGTTATTGCTACGAGTCATAAATACACACTCGATATCGCACAAACCGAGGATAAAATGTCCATTTTTTTTTCCCACACTATTAAGAGACTATCGATATCGTTATTTTCATGATTTTTGCTTCTTCTGCGGAAACAGGTAAAGTCTCTCTTTTAGAGTATTGCTCGGGCGAGGTCTCTTGGCCTCTGGCAACTTTTATTTTTCTGCCAAGAGCTCCTCTCGCATCTCGAACACTCGGTGGATCTCGTACATAGTTTCTTTATCCCTCGCGCCGCGTCTTGCCCAGCTCTTTACTTTACTGTCCATTTCTTTATAGATATATATGCGTAAGGACGTACACACATAAGTCGGAGGTTCAAGGACGTATTAAAATGCTGCTTGCGTACTCGTAAATGTCTACGTGCCGTAGTCGTGCCTTCCTTGTCATTTTTCTTTTTCTCTTTCCCTGCTGCTGACCCTTTTTTTTTCTACTCTGTCTCTACAGCTCGTTCGGGCGCTGCGTCTTTGGCACATGTGTCCTTGAAAAAAGCTCTAAATAATAAAACATTGACAATTCATTTAAACCGTTTGAAAAATTAAAATTTTCAAAATTCCCTTAATTATTTTTCCGCAAAACTTTTTACCAACAATTTCGACCAAAAACGAACTCTTTTCATCGACGAATTATTTGACGTTTCGATCCATCGAAAAATCAGTTCTTTATTATTTATTTGACGTCGCCACGTGTTTTTCGAAAGAGAGTGAGAAAAAAAAAAGTGGACGATGTTTGCATCGTTGGAACGCAACGAAATTCTGTATTTTCTTCACAAGAGCTCACAATTATTATTCAATATTTCGAACAATGAAACGACCCTCTTTTGCGACCCAAAAACAAAATCGGCCACGAAAAATTGGGACGATTTTTAAAATTCAATAAATAATTTAAAAAAAAAACACAATTTCGTTTAATCTCAACGTTGCAAACTCCAGACTCATAAAAATAGAACCTTTTGTAAATTTGCTAATGCTCCCTCTCTCAATCGTGTCAGTTTATTCGGCATTTCTGGAGAGAATGTCGATTTCTTCTTTGTTTGGAAACAGTCAACAGAAGAGACTGCTGGTGGCTCTTGTGTCGTCCGTCGAAGAATAAATTTACAGTAAAATGTACAAATAATGAGAAAGTACGAGAGAGAGAGAGAGAGAGGGAGAGGGAAAAAGTTAGAAGTTTGCAAGGTGATTCGTCAGGGTGCGAGAGACCGCATGTACCGGACGAACACGTCTCGCATTTGAAAATTCCTACATATACATTAATACATATATAAACAACATGTACATATATATGAACGCGAATGAGCTTGGAATTTATCAAACTCGCCGCGCAGCAGTGTGCAAAACTCCGCGATATCTATTTCCTTTTGTGTGTTGGCACGAGATCCCGAGAAACCAAGCAAAACGGCTCTTCGAGGCGCGTTTGTTGTTTCGTTTTTTTTTTTTGTTTTTTTTTCCTTCAAAAGTATATGTTCGCTCGCGATTGCCTATATTCGTAAATTTCGCATTTACCTCACGAAAGACTCTTTATATATACAGGCGCGAGAGCGAGCGAGAACGATTTACATCAATCGCCGAGCGAGAGTTGAATTTACAAAATCGGTAATACCTATTCGTCGAGAACGGTCAACGACGCACGTCGCGATTTACTCGTGACGTATATAAAGTACATAAAGTATTGTACGCGTCTAGACCTTTCGTGTGTATGTTTTAAATCTTTCATTCCTTTGAGCTTTTTACTTATTTTGCTGAAATGTCTTGTCGGCGCCATGAAACTGCCGATCGTTCACGATTCACCGGACGGTGTTCCGTACTTTACACTGAAACCAAAATTTTCTTGAAAAAACGTTTTTTTTTGTTTGTTTGAATAATCCCAAAAAATCGTAAATTTCGCTGACAATTCCGTTGGCAACGAAATATGCTGCCAAAATGAGGAAAATTTTGAAATTATCAAAAAATATTTAGCTTATCGTGTTCAACAAAATATCGACGATTTTTAAAAAAATTTCATTTCCAGTGTAAAAAAAAAAAATCGCGAGGATTTGCACATTTTTAACTTTTTCAAACTTTACGCGCAAGTTCCACGACCGACCTTGATATCAAGTTCCATTTTCGCAGCTCTTACGGTTATTTTTCATCGAATCTTTAAATTGTGATTACTCGATCCCGAAAAAAGAAAATTCATTCGCTAATTCAATGATTTTTTTTTTGCGTTTATCGCGCTCTTTCGAAAATGCCTGTCAGTAAATTATTCAAAATTGCAGAAAATCTGACGTTTCCTTTGCCGAGAATTTGAAAGTTTCGATATTTCTTTACTACGGATTTAAATTATGTTGGAAAATTATTTTCGATAAACTTTGCGAATGTTTTGAAAATTGGACAAAAAAATTGTCGAAAAAAAAAAATGATACGCGGTTAAAGCTTCGCGATCTCGCGCCGCGCCGTTTCTGTCCGACGGCAAATGGTAGCGGAGTCTAGCCGCAACAGCCACGCGAGAGAGAGCTCGAGAGAAGAAAAAATATAACGACTTGAGAAAAAAAATGTTTGGAGTTGAGATTGATGAGAAAACATGAAGGATGCGAGTTTGATATAAAAAGTTGTAATAATTCGATCGGTACAACTTGATATTCTTCCGGTGCATGTATGAATGAATATGTATATATAAACATATACAGTTATGTACACGCAGAGAGTAAAGATCGCGCCATACCTGGCATCGAAGTCACCAAAGTCGTTGGGAACGATCGCGAGTGAGAAAAGGAGACGCGAATAAATTTTCGTCACGACAATTTTCCGAAACTTTATACTAACCACACGACCAGGACAATTTTTAGCTATAAATGAGTTTCGAAGAAGCGATTTAAGGAGGGTGGCTACACGCAACAATGTTGCCATGTTAAAAGAATAGGGAAATTCTAAATTATTAGAATTTAATAAAATTTGTTGAGTATATTCTTTAGTATTAAAAATTAATATACAAATTTTTTAACATTTTTCTTCTGCATAGTTTTCGAGTTTTTGAACCCTAGAGTTTACATGCGTAAGCATAGGATTCAGATATATATATAGGTAAATTTTTTGAATATTGTAAATTCGAATTATTCGAAAACTATGTAGACGAAAAAAGAGAAAAAAATAGTGTCATCGTATTTGATGCAAAAGAACATTATCACTAAATTTGATTAAATTCTCATGGTCGTGTGTAGCCAAGCTCCTTAAATGGGAGAAGAGAAGAAAAAAAGGGAATGAAACTTACATCGAATTGGTCGTGTTCCAATACATGCTGATGGTTTTCGAACAGTTGCTAACTGTGGAAAGTAGAACCGTTTGAAGGCACACGAGGAACACGAGGGTAACGAAAGACGGGGAAACCATCGTAATAATAAAAACCGCGATTCCGTCAGGACCGCCACGAAAAAAGTGGTGGTCCTTTTCCCCCTTGAAAAAAAAATAAGAATTTTCTTTCGTTTTTCCTCGTTTCGATTCGCCCTCTATGTTCCTTTTTTATTTTTCACACGATCGTTGCCCCACTCGTGATTTCGTAACGCACTACGATACACGTCGTCGTTTTTTTTTATTTTTTATATTCGTCCACCACCTTGTTACAGCATCACTGCGAAAACGCCACATTCACACTACGAGACACTTGGGCATCCGACATGCACTATTTACGAAGAAATAATAAAAAACAGAAAAATCAACACGTGAAAACATTGGCAATATCCAGATCACTGCGCGTTCAATAATCCTCGATTCGAACGATCCTCCTCCTGGCACAATAGGAAACAATCACACTGCACTTTTTATTATTAATACCGAAATTTTTCTTTTCCACTGTGCAACGATTTCTGCACTTTTCAATATTTGCTTCGTGAGGTTTTATAAGCTGAACAAACTCCTCTCTATAAAAGTCACTCCCGCGTCTTTATCGACTCGTCATTAGAGACGATCTCGCAAGCCGCCGGAACACCGAATTCCTGTTCACTCGTAAATGCTCCGAGCTTCGAGTATTTCGCTCACCGAAAGACGAGCTCCACTTGCACGTCTCGCCTTTCATTTGGTACGAATTTTTCAATTTTCTTATTTTTCCTCCGCTTTTCCTCACTCTCCGGCTCCGCTGGTATTAATTATCGTTCTCATCAAATTCGATTGAGAATTCTCCGATGTGTCGTACCGTCTAATACCGATCGGAACTTGCTCGTTCCGCATTCTGCATCAGCATACGCGCGGCTTCGAAATCCGAGATTTCTCGAAAGGCAGTAAATCGGAGAGTATAAACAAAAATGAAAGACGAATGTGTGCGATCGTAAAGATCGAGGGTAGAAAAATCCTCGCGATATCGTCAAAACGCCAATAGCGTGTAAACTTTTGATTTTTCAATTAGAAACCAAATGAAAAATAATCTTTCCACATTTTCGTGAGATTTCCGACGACGAAGAAACTTTGATGTCTGGTAGTCGCGCGGCACAAAACTCTCGTCGAGACGAAGGAAATGAAAAGAGAATAAAAAAAAAATTTCCGCAACGGCACGAACGTCGAGTCACTCGAAACACTTTTTCGAAACGTAAAGAAATATAAAGAAAAATACAAAATAACGAGACCCGTAATCCACTTATAATCCAGAGGGTGAGTTTCGGATTTTCTCTGATTGTCAGCGTTGCTCGGAGAAAATAAAATAAAAAAATAATTCAACACTGTCGACGTTTCAACTGATTCCAGTCGCTTCGATAAATTATTTCATTCGTTGCTCGGTTGTTTTCACAGAGGAATAAGTTTGGAGAACACGTGAACAAAATGACGGGAAATAGCGACGCGGACGTTTCTCGGTTGGAGTCGCGGACGCGTCTGTCCGATCGGAACAGAGTGTCGCGGTTGCTCGTGTCGCGTCTGCCGTACGCCCCCCTCCAACTCTCTCCCTCCTTTACGTCCCCCACCAAAAGCATCAGCGTCACTCCACAGAGTGGAGGAAATTCTAACGCGGTGGGGTCCGATAAAATTTCGTCGAAGAGAGCCGAGAATTGGCGGAAGAGCACGAGACTGGTAGGGAGATTCCCTCTCTCGCGCACCGGCGATGTTCAAAACTCTGCTATTGCTGCTGCTTGCTGCTGCTGCTGCGGCGACGGCGGCAGCAACGGCGGCTCTCCCCACGGGCTTCTCTCTTACCGTGTGCCGCCTTCGGTTCGTCTATTACGCCGAGTGGACGCCGAGGGTTCACACGAGGGAGAATCTTTCTCCTCCACCCAGTTTCTCATTTATATACATATATATTTCTACATCCATGTATATATAGACTAGTTGGTGTTAATTTGGACCAGGCGGAAATGGCGATGACTCGTTTTTTTAAAACAATTTTTACGTCGCAATAAAAATCGTCAACGTTTCTTGTTGACAGTTTGATGCAGAAGCAGTGTTTACTTGGAGTCGATAATGCAAACGGGATTAGGATCGATCGGGTGCTGCGCGTACCGAGTCGAAAACTTTGAACGATGAAAAAAATGATTTTTCATTGTTTGAAGGAGCTTTTTGCGACGAAATACAAATAATCTGTCGTCATAATGTGATTCGACGTTTGTACTCGCGAGGTGTCTTTACGATTAAAAATTTATTTTTATTTTTCGCGATGTTGAAAGCTGTGGGACGTTTGAGAAGCATCGTCCGACCGAAGGCTTCGAATTTCTCGATAATATTTCGAGTTTTCGCGCTGTATCAATCGGAAAATAAAATTTCGCCCCGTGGGCTCTGTAAAAAATGAGACTGTGTCGTGTTTAACTCAATTTAGTGAGTTTGACATTGAGTAATCTTGAAGGTCATTCATTCGGGAGCGAGCATTCGTTGAAATTAAAATGGTGGTCCAAATTGACACTAATTCTTTGGTGTATACATGGAGCCTCGCTGAATGCATGTCTTGTATACGAATGTGGACGTTATAAGGCTGAAGAAACGCGAGATCTGTCGGTGCGGTGCTAGGAAGAGAGCTCCGGGCTTCTCGCGCAGTAAGCCGAGAACGGTCACAACGCGCCGTTTACCTCTTTCGCGTGATCGTTCCGAGTCCAACTCCCTTCTTCTTTTTCTTCTTTCGCCTCTTCTGCTTCTTCTTCTTATTCATCATTTATTTTTGTTGTGCCTTCTCTTCATTGCTGCTCACGCCGATCACTTCCCAGCACAACGAATTCACAGGTTCGCGAAAAACGCTTCCGAGTATAGCGAAGGAATAGTGAGAAAAACGGTATTATCATCGCGGCTGGATGATAGAGGGGCAAACATTTTATTGCAACTTTTTTTTCATTCCAATCCGCAGATCGAACTGTGGGAAAAGTTGAGGCGAAGAATCTTCTCAAAATTCCGAAAAAATATTCAAAAATCTCTATATGAATTTAACCCTTCGTGGTGACACTTCCGCCACCGAGATCTCGGTGGTCACAACTGGCTTGATTCTACCCAGTCTATTTTTGAACCCGCATTGTGACCAGCCTATCGGCCCGAAAATTCTCAAAAAATTACCGAACATCCTTTAGACATTCCAGTTTAGATACGAAAAACTTTCCTGAAATAAATCGAAGGCAAACATATTTTTTAAAATGCAGAATGAAGAAAATAAACGAGAAAAAAAAGTTTTTTCACTAAAATAATCGTCACTTGGTGGATTTTCAATATTTTTGCCTAAAATTTGGACCTGATATTCATCGGATCTGGTTATTTTGTGAAAAAAATAGTAGGATAGCGCGCGTTTAAAAAAACATATTTATTCCATTATTGGAAGTGGGTTGATTTAAGAGTAGATGTTAGAGATTTTAGCGGTGGCGGCGATAATACTTACCGCCGTCAGAACATAGAGGACACTCGAAACTATCGTTAGATGACGATTACATCCCCATTTCGGGAACTAGTAGATATTTACGCCGAAAGGTGGTCACCGCGTGGATTCTACCCAGTGTGTGACCACGAAGGTTTAAATTTTTCCTTCATTTAAATCGCAATCTAATAAATAGTCGAGCTCCCACAACCCCATCAAAGAGATCGCTTGGCTTTCTTAGCTGGTTCACGAAAATATTCATGCTTTTAGAAATTAATTATTACCAATTTCACTTACCAGTCTAAAAATATAGATATTATAGTGCGCGACGAATAAAAAAGGAAGCATAAAACATCAGAAGAATATCTTTGAGGGGTCTCGCACGTTCCTCGGTTATAGCAGCTCTCGCGGGGTCTTTTGATAAAGCGTATACACAAAACGTATATATTCTTGTTTATCCATACACATATACATATATGTGTATTTGTATAATATCCCATTCGCCGTCACCCGAAATGTCGTTTTCTTTTCGTCGCGGCAGAGCGAAATGGGCTTTTAAAAGCACGAGTGCTTCTCCTCTTGAATTACGAGATCGCGAGGCACTTTCCATTTCCTGCACGAAAAAGCTCGGGACTATATTGCTCCAATAATTCGGCCAACAAACTCTTCCCCTTTCCACCAACGAAACTAGCCATCCATAAGAAAAATAAAACGCAAGTTATTCATTAGCTTGACGTCTTTATTGATTGACTAAACGTTTTTTTGAATAATCCCAAAAATTGTGTGCAGCAAGAAATATTTTAGAAAGTCTCTACGGAAGCAAATATTTGTCGTTTCACTGGTAAATTTCGCTGACAATTCCATTAGAAACGAAATATCCTGGCAAAATAACAAAATTTTTGAAATTATCTAAAAAATATTTAGTTTATCGTATTCAACAAAATATCGACGATTTTTAACAAAATTTCATTTCCAGTGTACCTATCGAATCGTCGCTTTGTAGGATCGGTACGAGAATTTTTATTCGTAAGAAAATTCATTTCGAACAATGTACGAGATAATAATTGTATTTTATAAGGCACGTAGTGGCGCCCTCGTCGTGAAATCTCTCCATTTCTGCATCAATCTTTCTCGTGGTTTCTTACTCTTCCTCTTTCTCCCAAACAACAACTCTTCTTTTACTCTCCTTGATTCTGTTGTAGCTCCTCTATGGGCCGGGAGGTTCTGGCACGAGAAGTATAAGAGAGTTCAGACTGCGGAGAACCGGTATCTACCCACGGACAGTCATGTTGGTCATTAGTCCGCCTAACGTAACGCTTCGTGAAAGAGACCTATCGAAATCCCTTCTCCTCTTGCTGCAGAATCACGTGTATGAGTCTGTTAGTTCGTGTGTGTGTGTGTGTGTGTTTTCATCGACTGGGAAGCCTACGGTAACCCATAATAACTTCCGTTAATACTTGAGCGAAAAAAAAAATGAAAAAATACGAGAATAAGGAGGAGGCGGAAAAAGAGTGAAAAAACAGCGCGTTACGGTGGTTGATTGATGAAAAAAAATTTATCAAATTGTCAATCTGCCCGGATCCTCTATATACACGCTCGGTATATATATATATATATAAATAGATAGACGACGATCAATTGAAATCCAAACCCGAAGAAAAATAGTACGTAGACGAGTCGAGAGGTATAAAGAAATCTCTAGACGTTCTGGCAAAATGGATAAATTTTCATCATTTTAATATGATGAATTACTTCGTAAATTAAAGCCGATGTTTATCCCTCTCATCCTTGATTTATCCTGTAATTCGATCGTATTCGCAATAAAAATACTTTTTTTTCCCATTTTTGAAATTATTCTTCCTCACACTGGAAATGAAATTTTGTTAAAAATGGTCGATATTTAGTTGAAAACGTTAAACTGAATATTTTTGGATAATTTCAAAATTTTCGTTATTTTGGCAGGAAATTTGGTTTCTAACGGAATCGTCAGCAAAATTTACGATTGGAACGACAAAAATTAGCTTTCTAGAATATTTCTTGCTGCAATGGGACCATTTTTGGAATTATTCGAAAAAAAAAAAACGTTTTGTCGAACGTATCGAACAAAATATCGATCTTTTTCAACAAAATTTTGCTTTCAGGGCATCGTTGTGTCTGAATCGCGATTTGTTTTTTTTTTTTTTCAACGACACAGTGTCATTGTAATGGAATAGTGAATTTTTAGAGAATAATTGCGAGACATTAATCGCTCTGGGTGATTTATTTCGAGGCTGATTTAAATAAGGTATTCAACAACTATGTAAATTTGAAATGAACCTCGGTCACACGTGTTCTACTCATTTGTATCGTTTGTATGTTTGGACATACACATATATATATCTTTAGCAATTAAATCGAGCCATTAGGTATAATTAGTCGGGTACGATGAGCAAACGAAGTATATACTTTGAAGCGTATCGAGATATTCGTAATAAGGCTCGAAAAAGAAGGGGAGGAAATTTGCCAAGAGGCTGAGAGAGGAGAGCTCCCTCGTGGGCTTAGCTCTTTCGGAGTTCGCTTCTCTCGCCAGCTTCTGCGGATATCTCCGAGTGTGGTTTCCCTTCGGGTTCAACACAAGATCCAGCGTTCTCGTCTCTCTTCTCTCTAATAAAGTCGAGTCACGCTCTCTTTTTCTTTTTTCTCGTCGCGCGGAATGAGGATCTTTAAATCTTGCCCAAACAAACTTTGCTGTTCGCCTTTACAACAGATATATATAGGACAAAATATAACCCACATCGTATGCGCATAAATCCTTAACTTTTTTTACAACTTGTTAATTTCCGAATAAACTTGTGGATAAAAGTTTCAAAATTAAGGACGTTGTATGCAAAATTTTCTATCGATAGAATTTCTTGAAATTTGCACTATGCAAAGAGAACAGTGACATCTAATGGCTCGCGCAATTTTAAGAGGTCTCACCATGTAGAAATCGAGATATTTATTTATAAAAATAACAATTTTCAGTAGTTTCTCATGAGAGCGTGTGTTAAAAGTTGCAATTTTCAACATTAAATATTTCGATTTCTAAATGGTGAAGCCTCTTAAAACTTTGCATACACTTTTCTGTAACATCGAAGAAGCTTCATTTATTTTTTCAAAAAAATCGTTCGTAAAATTTTTTCGAAATTTTGTTTATTATATAAAAAATACAGATTACCTCGAAAAATCTTGGATTTAGAGTATGTTGTTCTTTAGTCAATTTGTAACAACTTTTTTTAATGAACTTGGGCTCGCAAACCATTTTGTATGTAAAAATTAAATGGATTGGTGGTATTGTTCGCTGTTGAATGTTGAAGGAAAAAGAAGCTGAAATGGTGGAGCATTGAGCAAGGACATTATAGCGACGATTTTTTTGTTGTCGTTTCTTCAGTGTTTACCGGAAATTCCTTTTTCTTTTTACGGAGATCGAGGAAGTGAGGATAAAGTGAAGGAAAGTGTACGGACCAAGCGCTTGAAAAATCCTAAGCAAACGGTCAAAGTTTGGCCGTTCTTAGAGCGGGTGGGCAAAGCGGGTTATTCGCGTTTTTTGAAGCTTTTGACTCTTTGGTCTCTTGCGGTCGTACAAATACAGGAACATGTCGAAGGGAAGTACGGACGATCCACTCGCGAAGGCCTTGTGTGTCTCTCCGTTTTGGCTCCAGGGTTTAAGGGACGCGGACCGAGTTACCAAAAGACGAGAGACTCGCGCCGCCTCGGAACGAGGGAAAGAGAGACGAACCAAATGGACAGGTGCGACGAATTTTGCGGTGGAACGACAAGAGGAAAAAGGTCTTTGCACCGTCGGAACACACTCGCCCAAATATATAAACACGCGACGATGCTTCTTTCTGTTTTCACTATGTGTACTTACTTTTATATCGCGACCCCGGACCACTCGCCCGTTCTGTTTGCTCCATCACTATACTCCTTCGAGAGCTTAGAAAGAGCACGAGAAAGAAAAGACAATAATTCTCTACAAGGGGATGATGATTCACACTGGCTCTGTGTCGAGAGAGCTTCGCAAAATCACGAACAATGGGTTCTCTGTTCCACTGGAAGTGAAATATTGTTAAAAATCGTCGATATTTTGTTGAACACGATAAACTAAATATTTTTGGATAATTTCAAAATTTTCGTTATTTTGGCAGTAATTTTGGTTTCTAACGAAATTTTCAGCGAAATGATACAATTTTTGGGATTATTAAAAAAAAAAAACGTTTAGTCGGGAACGTATCGAAGAAAATATCGATATTTTCCAACAAAATTTTCTTTTCAGTATAAAAATGTCTATAAAATAATTCGTACGAACCGAGTGTCTTTGGGACGTTACAAATTCCAGGAAAAGCTATTTGCTCCAAAAATCGATGTTTCTGTGACGAGGAAAGGCTCATTTTTCTCAAGACTACGATAAGCTGCCAAAAAAAAACCTTAAAAATGATAAAACGACTCGATAAAAAAATAATTCTGCTACAGACTATTTTATTTCCTCACTGTACGTTTGTAAATGGAATACATTTTTGTCATGTCAGAATCATTCGTTCCCATTGTAATTTCACTGCGAAGAAATCGCTCAAATGTGCCAGCAATCCAATATCTCTTTTATGCGAAGATCGCGGTATGACATTCTTCCCATCACAGCGACTACGATTTATTCTCCGTTGAAACCCATACACTCGTGAGAATGAGAAAGTCTTTTTTTGGTGTTTGAGGTGTCGATAAAAGTGACTGAAAGATCCATTAGCCATTAGGCAGTCTTGACGATCATTATATTTATATTTATACCTACACAGACATACACAAGCTCACACATATGGCCATGAAAACTTTTGTCTTGCTATCGAACAATGGGAATCAATTTTTCACAGAGGCTCGAGTTCTCACTTCTCCTTTTTTCTTTTTTCATATCGAAATCTTTCTAGAGATGACGAACTCCGCGAGAGCTTTCTAGATTGTTTTTGAGTGCTTCGAAATTTCTCTTCGCATTGATGCTTCGAAAAAATAATTGATAATCCAATAAAACAGCAATTATCATTATTTTTGGAGTGGAAATGAAATTTTGTTAAAAATGTTCGATATTTTGTTGAATACGGTGAACTAAATATTTTTGGATAATTTCAAAATTTTCGTTATTTTACGAATTTACGAATGGACGAAAAAAATATTTTTTACTTCCGTGATCTTTTTGAAAAAAATTTTGTTTTTGGTGTGGAGATAGTCTCAAAGGGTACACCGGTCCAGACTCATCCGAGACTGTCAGCTGTGGATGTAATTCGTTTCACTAGACTCCCTCTGCTGCAATATGAATTTTCGTAACGGACGTATGTTATTTTTATCTTTGAAATGACTTTGTTAAAAGGACAATTTAACGTTTGTCGTGTGGCTCAAAGCTTCCAATTTACTGGAGAAAAAGTTTCCTTTTTGTTGTTGTTGTTATTCTTTTTTTTGTTGTTTCTCTTGTTTTATGAAAGTGTCTGTTGCCGAGTGCAGTGACCGAGATTCGTGGAAAATGCACGCCAGGGAAATAGTGGACACTGTAATACAGAGTATATTGAGAAGAGTCTGGTCTAATGGGACTGCTGGCTTTTCGATACGGACAGCGAGAGCGTAAAAGAGAGATATGTTACGAAAGAGTGGGAAAGAAAGAGATTGCTCCGACGTCCAGCATCAGCATCAAACGATCCGTAGACGACGACGAACTCGTGGTGCAATGAGTACAATGGTCTCGTCGACGTTTCTCGTATTGTTTCCACCGCATGAGGCCTCAACGTTTTTTTTTTTTTATATATTTCTTTTTTTATTCCACCGACCATTATGACGTTTCTATTGCGGGCGGCGGGCCAGTGTGCTCTTGCGTTCAGCCGTTCTCTCTCTCTCTCTCTCTCTGCGTCCCTTTCTCATGAGCATCAGCGGCAGCATTACCGTTTGCCAGAGACTCGAGATTTTATTTTTCCACTCATTTTTTCGTTTATTGTTTGGAGTGACGAGAAATGAAGAGAGCCAGGGGGACGGATGCCTCGTCTGATACTCTCTCTCTCTCTCTGCTTTGCAGCCATTGCTGGTGTCTCGTGACACGGAAAAAAAACATGCCGGAAATTCATTTCGTCAGTTTATCAACTGGATACGTTACGCGAGCAATGAAATCGCTAATGTACGCGTCACTTTTTATTATATATCTCGTCAATTTCGATTCTAATATCCTCTGGCTCTGCATCCAAAAGTTCCAATCGATCGAGGTTTCAACCCTCCGTGGTGACACTTCCGCCAACGATCTCGGTGGTCACACTGGTTTGATTCTACCCAGTCTATTTTTGAACCCACATTGTGACCAGCCTATCGGCCCGAAAATTCTCAAAAAATTACCAAACATCCTTTAGACATTCCAGTTTAGATACGAAAAACTTTCCTGAAATAAATCGAAGGCAAACATATTTTTTAAAATGCAGAATGAAGAAAATAAACGGGAAAAAAAAGTTTTTTCACTAAAATAATCGTCACTTGGTGGATTTTCAATATTTTTGCCTAAAATTTGGACCTGATATTCATCGGATCTGGTTCTTTTGTGAAAAAAATAGTAGAATTGCGCGCGTTTAAAAAAACATATTTATTCCATTATTGGAAGTGGGTTGATTTAAGAGTAGATTTTAGAGATTTTAGTGGTCGCGGCGGTAATACTTACCGCCGCCAGCGCATAGAGGACACTTGAAACTATCGTTAGATGACGATTATATCCCCATTCCGGGAGCTAGTAGATATTTACGCCGAAAGGTGGTAACCGCGTGGATTCTACCCAGTGTGTGACCGCACGAAGGGTAAAAATTGCCTCAACTTTATTAAAATACGAAAAATCGATATTCCCGACTAATTGCGCGTCATGGCATGTCCACAGGATGAGATAAGGTTCATCCATTTTTTTCCTCCGACAACCACAAACGTATACAAAGACTCTCTTGAAAATGGAACATCGCGCATACACACGATTGACAGCAAATTCATTACGACTCACTGAATACTTTTTTTTTATTACATTTCACACATGAACGTTAATCAAGAAAGTTAATTTAGCACCGGAACGCGATTGCAGAAAAAATTTGAATCGAAACTGTTTTATACCGAAAGCGCGCACCCAGTACACGCCAAGGCATTGGTACATTTCATTTTTGAATTTGATCGAAATAGAAACAGTTTTTCAGTCCGAAAATTTCATCTCTGCAAATAAATATACAACCACGTAGAATTGAATATTTGATAAAAACGAGTATAAACAGAAACCGCGGTGGACCCACGAACATCTTTATTAAAGTAAAGTCACTTCGTTTATAACAGCGAATTGGTAATCAAAGTTTTATAGGACATCGGAGTTCGAGTTTTGTTTCCAAAATGCATTTATAACGCAAAAAAGTGACACTGAGTATTTAAACGATCAATTTGATAATTTGGTTTTTTTTTTCGACACTTTTGGAGGCTGCATATTCAAACGACAGGATTTCGAAGATTCGAAGGGCAGTAATCTGGAGATTGGAAGTTCCAGTCATCGTCGGTGGTCCATGGCGAGTTTGAATTTTATTGTCTAATTTTTTTTTTTCTTTATTTTTGAAAAATTGTTAGAGCCTTTTTGGGTCGTGTTCTTTTCATCGGTTTTGCCGAGAGCAAAAGCCATGAATATTTCGAATCAAGTGACAAATTGTTGCGATTGTGGGAAGAGCGTGAAAAAATTAAAAAATTTCATCACGTCGTAGAAGCGGGACGTGACTCCTGGGCAATCCTTTTTAGCGAGAATCTTTTTTTTTTTTTTTTACTGCTGTTTATTATTACAAATTACCGCTGGAATAGCTTTCACGGTTCACGGAGATTTTCGATTGTATAAGTCACGAGAAATACTTAAGCCTACACAGTATTAGGCTTTGAAGAATCTTCTCGACACTCGACAATCGAGAGTATTGTAATGTGGCTTTTAAATACACTTGGGAGCCCATCACCTCGAGGTTCCGCAACTTGGAGCAAAATAAATCTAAAGAAAGAGTAAATACCTCATGCATAGGACGTTTCACGCCAACTTCGTTGCGACCAACAGCCGTTTGCGACAAAGAAAAACGAAAAGAAATTTTCTTAAAAATCGTCGATATTTTGTTGAATACGATAAACTAAATATTTTTTGATAATTTCAAAATTTTTGTTACTTTGGCAGTATATTTGGTTCCTGAAGGAATCGACAGCGAAATTTACGAGTGGAACGACAGAAATTAGCTTCCGAAGAGACTTTCAAAAATATTTCTTGCTGCGATGACACAATTTTTGGGATTATTAAAAAAAAACGTTTAGTCGAAGGTATCGAACAAAATATCGATCTTTTTCAACAAAATTTTATTTTCAGTGAAGGGATCTTGAGGATCGAAGATGGAAATTCATGGATAGTTGCGTCCTTTTGATCGCGAGAATTTCAATTTACAAATACGTGTGTGTCTCACGCGGTCTCTCGACACCGAGAGAACGCGAGAAAAGATACATGCACAGTACACAATGGCAAATGGTATTCTATTATTCCAGATGGCTCGTAGCTTCTCTCCATTTTTATTCTTTCTCCGTCTCTTTTTTTTATCCTCTCGCTCTCTAACTCGGAGTTTAACAATTTCTTTCTTTATTACTCTCTTTCTCCCTCTCGCTTGGTGTCTCCGGTCGTTTTGTTCGGGGGTACACACTACACAGACTCGGGGAATGCGGAGGCATGAAATCATTCTCTCGATGTTTCATCGCTGCTGCGAGAACCAAGCGTGTAGGACGTTATAAAACGACCCCAACCATTCGAATCTTTCTCCCTCTCCAAGCTCTCCAGCAAAGTGTTTCCTAGTTTAACCACCGCAGTTACAAACCACCAAACTCAACGAAATCCCCGCACAATCATCCCTCCCTGATATTTCTCTTTATATCGTTGGTGCTGACTCTCTTTGCGAAAAAGATAGAAAACAAGGGAGTGAGACAAGGGAGAGGAAAAAAGAGAGAAGATATTTTCGCCCTTTCGTGGCCTGTGTCGCGCACAGTCGTTCATCATGATGCTATCTAATAATTCTCCTGCTTCTGCAGCTGAGAGTGGGACAGAGACTAACCCATGTGGTTAGTAACATTAATTACGAGGAGGAAGGAAAATCGTTACAAAGCAGAATTTTTCATTATTGGAATTTTTATCGATGTGTATTTTCCACCAGCAATAATTTATCCTCTTTTCGATCTCCCCACGCACCTTTTCTCATCGAAACAACAATCTCCTCTTCCCCTTTGCCGGCTCTTGATTAAAAGGGAATTCGATTACGGAATAGAAATCTTGTAATCATCGCAATAATTTTCGCAGCAAATCTTCGGCCTGAAAATATCGAGCAAGAGAGTTTTCTCAATTGACTTTTCTCGTGACAATATTTTTAATTGAATTTAGAAACTTGGGCTTTTTTTCGTCTGCGCAGCTGATTAAGGAAATCCGAGGACAGGGCATCGGCAGAAAAGACACCGGAAGGGGGCGTTGATTGTTAAGATGAGAATTTCCAAAGTAGAATTTCTAAATACGGAATGGAGATTATTGGACACCGAGGAAACAGGGAGAAAGAGAGAAGCGAAGGAAAACGAGATTCTCTCGTCGACACGTTGTTCCGTGTGCTTTTTACTTTATTTTTTCTTTCAACTTTTCTTGACACATGTTTATCTCGTACGCGGGTTGTATGTGTCGAGAGAGAGAGAGAGCGCGTTGAATATCGAGCGCTCGAGACAGAATGATCATTAGTCACGCACATCAGTGCGGATAGGGTGACTGTGGAGGTTTTGGTGCGGTGGTAAAAGCGTTTTTTCTCTCTCTTTCTCACACTCTCAAAAAGAAGAATGATGGCTTCTCCCAAGTGTCAAATATTCGTATGAAAAAAAAATTTGAAAAAAAAAAAAAAAAATAGGGAAAGAGAATTTTCTTCCCTCTCGCGGAACTATCGGTCTCTTTTTCGTGGCTGCTTTTAATAAAGCGACGATAAATCATACAAGGAGAAAGCCTGCGTGAGGCCATCACGAATGACAAGCGTGATGGCTCGTGTCGTGGCCCATCAGGCCAAAAGAATTTTTACGTGATTGCGTAAAAATTATTCAGCATCGAGGGAGCCGAGTGAGCAATAGGAGAAAAGAGATTCCGAGGTGGTGAGAATAAAAGAGCCCACTTTTCGGTGGGAATAATCGCGCGTGAATCAGCCCCGTCAAAACCATTTCACCCTTCGTGTTGCGGGATTCCTTAAAAATCCGAACGTTTGAACAAGATTGATAACGCGATAACGAATCAGGAAATGACGTGAAAAAAAAAAATGAATAAATACGAGCAGAGGATATCGATGAGGAATTGAAAGATTCGAAGGAAATGTTACGCTCCCAAAGAGCCAAGGAGTGTCCCCATGCCCTCCAAGAAAAAAGTAACATTGCCCTCAAACTTTTTCGACAGAGAAATTAATTTAAAAACCTTCAATTAAATTCATCTCGTTGCATTTTAATCAAAACCAACGAGTTTTCTTTTTTTTTTTTTCAAATTTTCCACATCCCACGAGATTGGTTTTTATTTTTCGTCCTTACTGACACATTTCCAGTCCAACTCTTTTTCTCCTCAAAACGTGACGTAAGAATGTCCATATTTACGAGGACCATCATGGAGTTACTCAAGATTATACGAGAGCGAGTGACTACACCTGAATGAACATTATATTCCTAGGCGCCTCATCGAAAGCGACGAAGGAAGAGCGAGAGAGAGAGAGAGAGAGACGAACAGAGAGACCGAGATAGACGCGCAAGAGCAGCAATAGCGAAGGTGGCATGCAGGAGCCTCGGCCTTAATTAGCTTTGGTCTTCGGTCGCTCCGAGTTAATGTGCCTCGCGAGATTCCTCGTCAGTTGTCTTTGACCTGCAACGTACGGACTTGAAGAGCTAGTCTCAATTTAATATGGAGGCTCTCTAATAATAATAATAATAATAATGATAATGTAACGATGGAGATAATAATAATAATTAGAATTAATAAAACTAGGTCACGGAATGTTTTCGCTGCTCGTAAACGTTTTCCATTATTCTTTCTCTTGATTTTTCAACGATTAATATGCAGCCTTCTTTTTGTTCCTCAAGCTCCATTGAAATAACGGCTGCTCCATGAAAAATGAATGCAGTGAATATTGACGTAGTATTTATCAAGAATTCACATGAAACCGATCATTCGCAAAGTCCCTTCGTTTATTGTCTCTAAATATATACGGATCAAGACTTTCTCCCCCGCGCCCATCGATGATATCGATAAAACCAAGATTTCATCGGGAAACGAGAGCTCGAGAAAATCGAGGACTCTCTCGCGCTCTGCTTGACTCAAACCCGTTGGCCCAGATTTTCTAGACGATGCATGCATAAGCGAAAAGTCCTTCGTGACGTTCTCCACCCTCGTAGGTGTTTATGTATTATGCATTGGGAATAATTCTCAGGATTATTGCATGTACTGTGAAATGTTGTCGAGCTACGCGATACAACGTTTCTTCGTGTTATTCGTTCTCTAAACTTTAAGAAATTAATCCATGCATTTGAACCACGATTTTGAAGTCTGTCAAACATGGATATGAAAAATAATTGCCAACTTTTATTCACCCGAGAAATTAACACTTTTGGTCTGTAATCGTTTTTTACGCACCTTTCGTTTGTAAACCTGGACACACAGTTACTTTAGCCTGTTATTACATTCTAAAAATTCTGAAAAAAAAAACAGGCTACTGTTCGAAATGTTCGATTTGAAATTCCAATTATAAAATTATTGAAAAATTTTATAGATTAGATGATTATTGATTAAAATTTTATATGATTAGAATTTAATGAAATTTGGTGAGTATATTCTTTATTATTAAATATGAATATACAAATTTTTTAACATTTTTCTTCTACATAGTTTTCGAGTTATTGAACACTAGAGTTTACATGCATAAGCATAGGATTCCGATATATATAGGTATATCTTTTGCATATTGTAAACTTCAATTATTCGACAACTATGCAGACGAAAAATTTGAAAAAAATGGTGTCATCGTATTTGATGGTAAAGAATGTCATCACCAAATTTTATTGAATTCTTATCATATTTTCGTATGTAGCCATGTTAAAAGCATAGGAAAATTCGAAATGATTAGAATTTAATGAAATTTGGTGAGTATATTCTTTATTATTAAATATGAATATACAAATTTTTTAACATTTTTCTTCTACATAGTTTTCGAGTTATTGAGCACTAGAGTTTACATGCAAAAGCATAGGATTCCGATATATATAGGTATATCTTTTGCATATTGTAAACTCCAATTATTCGACAACTATGTAAACGAAAAATTTGAGAAAAATAGTGTCATCGTATTTGATGCTAAAGAATGTTATCACAAAATTTGATTAAATTCTTATGATATCGTCGTATGTAGCCAACCTCCTGAACACCGTGATTCTTTGCTCCGCTTTGCACTCTTTTCCTATTTTGTCGTAATGAAAAATTCTGCCAGCATCTGCACCTAGTCCAGTGTGCTCCTCGCGAAATTAGTGGATTTCAAATTCGTGCTTAGACTTTTCGGTTTTGTTTAGCTGCTTCGTCGTCCCAGTTTGATAGCGTGAAATCGACAAATTGACGCATTCGTCCTCTTGGACTTGTTCGTGCAAATATAAAATACGTGGCAACGAGCTCGTGCTCTATCACCTTTTCCTGACGATACGTTTATGCATGGATAAGTGGGGGTTTGTATGTGAAAGAAACATTCAATGCTGTGTACACGAGTGTGTATACAGTTGCGAGTTCTTGGACGCGATGAAGAGTTTGCATCCGGACGTTTACGACTCAACCCCGCGTGAAGACCGGTTGCTGATCGTTGCCAAGAGGCCTTCATGCTATATGGCAATTCTCTCACGTTTTCTTATATAAATTTCTATATATATATATATATATTAATGGTCGAGTTTTTTGTGCATATATTCCGAGTGTGCGCGATGCCCGATGATGTGTTTGGCGAAAGAGTGTCGATAACTTGCCAAACGTTGAGGTATCAAGAGTCAAAATAAAAGAAAAAAATTACAGAGCTTGTATTTCGCAAAGGGAACTGCGTTGGTAATTTCCCTGGACCGTTTATTTGTGCAAGGAGAAATAAAAAATGGCGTTTAAAAATCAAAGATGAAATACGAACATGAAGAAACGAGTCGTAAATCGTTTTCACCTTCATTTCGTCACTAACGATCATAATCAAACGTTTGCAATATATTTTTTTTCACACAATCGTAAATAAACGCAATAAAGATGTTTTAATTTACAAGGCAATCGTCGCATCCCGCCTATTTCGTTACGTACCGCAGGTTTACCGAATTTTTTCGGTCTCCGTGATTTTCGTGCATGTAAGAATGAAAGATCAAAAAAAAAAACAACGGTTAGAAATAACAAAACGGAGAATCTCGACAAAAAAAATGGTAAATCGCGTCAATATTTTTCTCATATTCTGCAAAACAATTACGTAAGCCATATTTTTTACGCGAATCAACTTCACCGCACAGTTGAGTGACGTCGTAGAGCATTGTCTCGAGCATCTCGTTAAACTTCTTATTCACCAAAGCTCTATTTCGAATAACTTGTTGCGTGACGTAACAGAGGCGTGTTGGTGTGAATTTGGACCATTACGTCGTGATGAAAAACAAACGGTAAATATTACAAGCCCCGTGCAAATCCATACAGAAAACAAACGTCGAGTCAACCAAACGTTAACGAGTCCCCAAACTGCATAATTACTCAAAATAAAAAATAAAATTTAATAAAAAAATTTTTTTTTACCTTCCTCCTCCTTCAAATTGATTGGGATATGATTTTTTATTGATAATAATGGTTAAATAAAAATATTTACCCGTTTTTGGAAAAAGGACCACTTGTAAATATTTACCAAACAAACGACAGACACTCGTGCGGAAAAATGGCTCGAATAGTCCGAAGAGGCATTTTTTTTGTCACGAGAGCTTTACAGAAAATTGGCAAAACGTAAAATTGTAGAATTAATGAATAACGTCACGCGGGGAGCATCGAATCGTACTCGAGAATTTAATCGACTTTCGCGTGTCAATTTGATAAAGACAAGTGGTTGAAATTTGCTCGAGTGGTTCAAATTTGCACCAGCTTCTCGTGTTGAGGATGCTGCGGCGATTACTCCACACGTGTATGCGTACGGTCGTTACATCGTGAATGGGAAGTGACTCACACCGCACAAACGCCCATATACGACGCGGTAGTGTAATTTCATTTAGCGGCGTTATAATCATAAGCTTTCGTCGCCTTATACTCGTCATCTCGTACAGTCGTTTCGTTTAAATCTTTTCTCTCGTCTCTTCGGCGCTTGCTGGATCGTTCTCACTTGGAATATGCAATTGTACTTTTCTCTCGTACGTACAAACACACACACGCGAGTACACACATGTGCGCGTATGTAAAAGTGTACATAATGTGTCGATCTATCGCGAGGTCCGTGTCTCGTTACGTGACACGATACACAATCCACGTAACAATAAAAAATACGACGCGGTATCTCATCGCGTATCGCACACGAAACCGAGATTCCAGGTTTTGTGACGTCCGAAAATTTATCGATGTAGAAATCGAGACACACGAAGAAAATTAAAAGACTTTCCCATTCCCGCGGAATTCCCCGAAATCGATACTCCGAGATCGCGTTTTTTTTTTTTTTCGTTTAATTGATGGCAACGAGAAACACTCTCGTCGAGAAAGAAATTCCCTTTCTTAGCTTTTCTTATGGAATTTGCCTCCTCGCTGTCTCATTGTTTCCATCCATTTTGTTGAAGGATTCTCATTATTCGGAGCACGGGCTAAAAGACCCCCGATTAGCAACAACGTTGAGGAATAAGAAATGCCCAAAAAGTCTTGAAGTCTTGAAAATCTTCTGGAAATTGTTTCCCATTGAATTTTCAACAATTTTTCGAGTCTGCCAGTGAAAACACAACGAACTTTATTTTAAAACGTATTACTATCACGAAACGACTGGATTTAAGATTCTTTCAAAATTTTGTATAAACGTTCTTTGCACCAAAACTAACAGTTTTCTCCTCTGAAGAAAAATTTTCTGACGTTTACAATTTGAGATCTAAATCGTTTTTTTTCGTTTCTTTAATTTTAAGCGTTTCTATTGTTTTTTTCTTGCAACTTTTTAACGAACCGTGACTTCAATTAACACGCGTTTAGATGAGAAAAATAAAAAATTATTCTTCACAGGAGAAAACTGTTAGTTTTGGTGCCGCAAGAACGTTTATACAAAATTTTGAAAGAACCCTAAATAAAGTCGTTTTGCGATATTTCCGTCGCGTTAAAGTCCTGTCCCTTCCTTCCCACCGAAATTGCGCGTCCGGGAGATTCTCGAAAATCTCGTACGTAAAAGAAAAGAATATGGAAAGTAAAGTCCAACACGAGGCGAAGCAGGAGTGAAGGTAAAAAAGAGAGAGAGAGAGACGAGAGCAAGCGAAAGGATTGACCCGAGGTAGGCGCAGGGATCGATGGCGTACGGAAGGCAAACGACGAATGAACTTACATATTACACCGAGAGAGACTGCACACACGTACGATATATAGAGTATATATATTTACGTTACAAGCTTTGTCTATATAGTTGTTGGGGGATCTACATAAGAGATCATGACTCGAAGATCGCTCTCTATCACTTTTTTTTTCTTTCGTTTCCTCTCTTTCTCTGGTCGTGTGGCCGAGTTTCATTTCTCTGCTCGACTATGCGGCGGCGTCCCGCGGTATCCAGAGGAGAAAGTTACCAGGAACTGTCTGAATCTGCCCGATTGGCAGCAGCAGCAGCAGCAGCAGCAGCAACAAGGAATCCACAATATACACTTTGTGCTCCTTTTACTCTCATTCGATAGGTACATATATGTCTATATATATTTTTGTCTGTGTGTGTGTGTGTAAATACGATTTACATATATACGTATAGAAAAGATTTCTTCTGGTTGGTCGTCCTTTGCATTGTAGTCACGACATTGCAATAGCACGGTAACAAGAATAATGCACGGGACCAACACGTCGTTTCTTTATTTTAGCATCGCGTCCTTCGTTTCATTCCTCTCTTTGCCCATATCGTCTCATTTCTCGATTTGCACAACAAGGCGGTCACTCTCTTGCCATTTGCACCGCAACCAAGTTTTCTCTCGTTTACTCTCGCATCTCCAAAGCTTTTTTATGCATTCAAAGCTTCCACGATACATTTTCTAACAATAGCGCCTTTTTTGGCTGAATAATTGCTCGTCATGCTGCGGAAGTCATCGCATCTTTCTAATCGGTCTGCGCATTAAAGATTAATGCTGCTTGCACGGGTGATTATGTTACTTTCTAAGATTTCGTGTGCAATTTGAAGTTGGCGGCTGTTTGAAAATTGGCAAGAAGGAAAAAGTAACTATAATGATAACTTGAGATTCTTGGGATTCGAGTTTTATTTGTTATTATTGGTCGTGGAGCATTATCATCTTGGAGTTATTGCTCGACTCTGTGCTCTCGCGAGAGGTCGACCTCGTCCACCTAACCCCCTTTTGGTACGCGGCTTTGTAACGGCCATTAGTCGCAATTAGTCTCTCCTCGATGAATTTTCTATGAGCGAATAATCAGCCGGTATTGGTACTCGTAAGTCCACGTCGTTGTGGTGGTTCTGGGGGATTGCTGTGCTCGTATAATTCCTTTTATATCCGTGTACGTTAAGGACGTTGTATGCAAAATTTTCTATCCATAGAATTCCTTTAAATTTGCAGTACACAAAGAAAATAGTGACATCTAATAGCTCGTGCAATTTTAAGAGGATTCACCATGTAGGAGTCGAGATATTTATTTATAAAAATCACAATTTTCAGTAGTTTCTCATAAGAGCGTGTGTTAAAAGTTGCAATTTTCAACATTAAATATTTCGATTTCTAAATGGTGAAGCCTCTTAAAACTTTGCATACACTTTTCTGTAACATCGAAGAAGCTTTATTTAGTTTTTCAAAAAAATCGGTCGTAAAATTTTTTCGAAATTTTGTTTATTATATAAAAAATACAGATTACCTCGGAAAATCTTGGATTTAGAGTATGTTGTTCTTTGATCAATTTGTAACAACTTTTTTTTAATGAACTTGGGCTCGCAAACCATTTTGTATGTAAGAAAAATTGAAAACAAAAATTTAGATTTTACCGTCGCCATACAACGTCCTTAAGGTTTATAAATGTTCGTGGAAAAGGATCTCTGCGAGGTGTGCGATAGCCACGATTTACGAGAAAACGAATTCAATGGGAAGTACATATTTTCCTATTATTTCATATGTTTATACCGATAGCAAAGGATTACGAGGTTGAGTACGCGCACGAGAAAGGAAATCGAAGAGTCTCGGAAGTCCTGTGCAAGGGAGACAAGGACTTTGCCCCGAACGCTGCTCTCTGAACATAAAATGAAAAGTCCTTCTGAAATCGAAATATAAAATAAATGCCCGAGAAATATATTCCGATGTGAGCGGAATAATGATGAAAAATGATTTTTAACTGCAAACAGATCGAAGCGATCGGTAGATTTATTTTTGGAAAATCTACAGTCCATCGTCCATGTGGATACCACATTTTTTTCCCAATATTTATATCCGCCTATTATCAACGAATTTTTATCACGAAATTATAAAAAAAAAAAAAATCGACGAGACGTCGTGGGCTGACATTAGTATTCGGAAAATATTTCAGATTTTATAGCCGAAGTAACAGTTCCACAATATTCTCAATTACGCGATAAAAAGGAGTGAAATTTGTTTGTTTGTTTTTTTATCGCAACCTCTTACGTTTTATTCTGTCGTAAAAATGCAGTTATAGGAATAAAATAAAAAAGTAGAGAGAAATTGTTGAAGGTAATGATCGTCGAGGGAATATGTATATATAACTGTCGGTCCCAGTGCGATTGAGTTGAACGAGCAACAATTCTCTCCGCGGGCCCATAATATTCGATGTTCCACCGTTCGATATTTGCGAGGAAGAGTAAAAAAAAAGAGTTGAGAGAATAATAACAATAAAAAAATGAAAAAAGTGGTATGAATGTGGAGCAAAAGCGTGATCGTATCTCCGTGACATGGTTAAGTCATAAAGTATGCAGCACCCATCATCATCGGATTCTTATAGTCGTAGTCTCTTGGTAGATGTCGTCGTCATCGTCGTCATTCGTTTCGCCAAGTTGTCGTTGTCATGGGAAAATAACTGTATACGGGTCGCAAATATAATCGCGAGAGTTCGCCACAGAGAAAGAGAGAAAGAGAGAGAAACTCTCTGTGCGCTTTGAGATCGCGGGAGGATAGGCAAAAGGATCGAGCGGGGGAATAAACTCGACGAGGAATACCGTTTCGATAATGATCGGTTCGCGATCTGCAATCGAATCTAGAATGCAGATCTCTATTGGTTTCTTTCCTTACATTCTGGCCTATCTCGAAAACTCGTCTTTTCTCTTTCTCTACATCGTGCCGTTAATTTAGTTCTCCCTCTTTCTCTCTTTCTCCGATCTCTACTTCTCTATATACATATATACACGAAGATTCCTATTTCGAAATCGGCACTCTCCTCAAGTTTCTCTCCCCCCCCCCCCCCGCCCTCTCGGGCTGCATCTCTTCCATTCTCTTTCTTTTCTTTGCTTATATTTTCTCTGGTCCACACGTTTCGAGATCCGAAAGATAGACAAAAGTTACGTCCTCTCGTAGATCCTTCGATCTCGCGATGTCTCAGTCCCGATCGAGTTTCGACACCATCATCGACTATCGTATTATTGGCACGAGCTGTATTTGCCTTACTGAATCTATATATATTTTTACGAAGAGAAAATTTCGTTGAAAAATGGACCACCGCGAGAGTTGCGAGTGAATATTCCTTTGGGGCAATTTACCATAATAATTAAAAATTTGACAACAATAATCTATAGACTTTCTAGAGCTTGTAAATAAACGAGAGAAAAAGTAGGAAATTCAAGTTGTTCAATTTCGTTATCTAGTCCATATTGTCGCTGTATCTTTGACGGAAAAAAAAAAAAAGTTTATTATCGATGCAGAAACTATCGGGCACGAGAATCTGAGAAACTCCGCGAGCTGGAAATATTTGCGTATACATATATTTATATTTAAACATTTCTATAATGTACTTAAGTCTGAATAACCGCGTGGAGCGTTACTATCGCAATTCAATGAGTCTTAAGCGTCTATGACTATCGGGAAGCGATTTATAATGCTCGAAAAATCGACGCGTGAGGTATGGAGAATAATCGACCACACGAATATATCGGTACGTGTACCGTAATATCAGCACGCGAAGAAGGAAGTGTCAAGTGAGCATATTTTGTTTATTGACCGAGATAAGATTAGCCCAAAGTTTAAGTGTCAACAAAAACACTCGGGCGTATCTACGTCCCACTGCATACATGTAAATAAATGGATATTCACATATATACTGTATTGGCGTTTATAAGACGAAGAAAGAGAAAGAAAAATCGATGGAATGAACGAGGGAGAGAGAGAGAGCTACGCGAGTCTGTGAATGAGAATCTCGTAGTCATTTTGTCGGTCGATTATGGTGGCTTTAGAGAGAACGAGAGAGAGAGAGAGAGAGTTTCACAGAGATATTCGAACGGAATTAACGACCGGATCAAGCGAATGGGCGCGTGCGTAAGTAGAGAACAGCTCTATATAGCGTTGCAGTGTGCAGATAGGATATAGAGAACGCAACAAGCTGCTGCTAGCCCAGCTTATGGTGCTCTATAGTAAATGCGTTACCACAAGTCGAGCCTCGTGATTTCGCGGCCTCTAATGTTACACACGCCCTCCCCCTTTTTCTCTCTTCTTCTTTTTCTCCATTTGCTTTCTAGCATCACACGTGTATGGCTTATTAAATATATATATGTATATATAGCTATATATTCGTCCTGTTAACCAAGTCGTACGTAGAGCGATGCTCGTATTATGAGGTAATTGCTCGTTCGACGTGTGTCGTCGTTGCGTATTGTGTGATTTTTACATCCTGACGATATTCACTCCAATTTATAAACTTTGAAAATTGTTATCGTTTTATTTGTACAGACTGGAAATTTTGTTAAAAATCGTAGATATTTTGTTGAACACGAAAAATTAAATATTTTTTGATAATTTCAAAATTTTCTTCATTTTGGAAGTTTATTTTTGGTTTCTAACGGAATCGTCAGCAAAATTTACGATTGGAAGGAGAAAAATTAGCTTCCGGAGAGACTTTATAGAATATTTCTTGCTGCAATGACACCATTTTTGGAATTATTCAAAAAAACGTTTTCTCGAACGTATCGAACAAAATATCCAACTTTTTCAACGAAATTTTGTTTTCAGTGCAAAGATCACGGTTCATAGGCTCTGGGGACAATTGCACTCTTTTCTTCTCAGAGTTGCCACAGCAGGCCAAGAGTTTAACGAGATTGCACTCAATTAGAATCTCTTGGAAACGAAACCGCTGCTGCAAGCACGGACACTCCAATTCCGTTTATTACAGAATGGGAAAAATGAAGAGAAAAAGAAATCTCTCAATCGGAGTGAGACGTTTTGAAAAATTCTATTCGAGCGCGACGCGATATCAAAGTCGTATACGAACGAGTTTTGAGCTACCGTTCGAGAGCAAGCTGCTTCGAACAGTTAAATATTTCATAATCTTTCGAACGATGATGTCTCGTAGCGTTTTTTTTTTTATCTTCATCCACTCTCTTGCTCCTTTGACTTTATTCTCGTTCGTACTTGTTGAGCTCGGACAGAAGAATTTGTTGCTCAAAGTTACGTGTATAATTATATAGAGCTTCGCTCTGCTGCGAGAGAGATCTTTACCTACTGACAAACGGATACACACGCGAGTTTGTTGGCTCGATTCTTGCTCACGTATTTCTGATGCGCCTACACAGCAGGTAGATCCATTTTTTGCTGCGGTATTCCTTCCTCGTACGAGTATAAATAAAAAATTCGAGAAATCATAAAATTTAAACCGTTCAATCGATATTCTCCAAATTCAATACCAACCTTCCTATTATGATACTCTATTTATAAAAAAAAAATTAGTAACAAATCTTAAAATTTGCGCAAGTTACAGCGTCGACACCATTTTTTTGAAAATTTCAAAATACCGTAGAATTCGTATTTTTCTAGCAATTCCAACAAAATTCTCAGATAATGAAGAGCTTGTATGGATTAACATCTGTGCAAAACGGGAGCCCTGTAGCTCAAACCGTTCTCGAGTTACGAAGCTTTCAATTTTACAGTGCCATAACATACACACACACACACACATCCGGACATTTTTTCTAGATATGATTTTTCGATGTTTTGGGATATTTTAAGCACATTGACATTGAAAACAGGAAGAAAAAAAATTTTCACCGTCACATAGGTTCCTCTATGAGGAAGCAAAACGTGTATTTAAAATCATAGACTCGAGTGTAGGAACAGCAGTTTAGTGTACGATACGATTCTGAGCGTGTTCGCGTTCAGGATGGAATCTACTTGGCAGCCTGCGAGCACAGTGACATCAATCATTTAACATAATTATATAGCCAATCCGATCATGGCATCTTTCCGTTGCCTGCAATAACCATGCCTTCTTGTGAAAATAAATATTTACACATATATACAAATTCATATACGTTTATCCTTATAATCCGGCTGCCTCGAGCGTCATTAGAAAGAAAAAAGTAATCGATAGAATTCATATATCCTCGCGCAAGATAAACGTGCCTTCGTTTGACTCTCTCTCTCTCTCGCGGTGGATAAATACCAGAAAACAAAAATTCGCTCCAAGAGGATAAATAGAGGAATAAACGAAAAAAGAAAACTGACACTGCAACGACTGTGCGGGCATGTGTATCCGTCCCTCAAATTAATAACGTGCATTAGTCATGGCTGCGTTCCGACTTTTCGCAAACGATTTAATAATACCACATTCCGAGACAAATGAACGTGTATACGTATTTTCTCTTTATGGCTTTTGTGCTTAGCTGAGTCTTCCATCCCATTTCAAAGCTCAACCTCATGGAGAGGACGAGAGCCTAGACGCGCAGAAGGAATCACTACCGTCTTTGGGTATAATTATAGACTTGAAATGCTTGAAATAAACGAGCCAAAATACAAGCGGTTTTGTAGAGAGGAATCGATCGGATCTCGTGATCGAAGAAACGGAGAAAGCCTCCGGGCGAAAAAAAATTTTTGGAAGGAACGAAAAATAATCGCGATGTCTATGACAATCGGAATGAATTCTATGGATGAAGATTTTAATACGAATAAAATATATCTATCGATGTATTTTTACTCGTTATTTATTTATCCTTTTTTATCAATTTCCTTCAGCGACACTGAAAAGAAAATTTTGTTGGAAAAGATGGATATTTTGTTGGATACGTTCGACTAAACGTTTTTTTGAAAAATAACAAAAATTTTTGAACAAGTGTCTTCGAAAGGCAAATTTTATAGTCATTCCAATCGTAAATTTTGCTGACCGTTCCGTTGGAAATGAAAAATATTGTCAAAACTACGAAAATTTTGAAATTATCCAAAAATATTTAGTTTACCGTAGTCGAACAAAATATTGACATTTTTTGATAAAATTTAATTATCAGTGGAACTATCCGAAAGTCCCGGTTGCATCGATAATAAAAAAGCGTATTTGTTGCTGTGAAAAATTTTCGCGCTTATAGGAAATGGAAAGAGGCACCAGCGGTAGTTTGAGCCTGACCGAGAGAAAAAAAAAGAGTCGTAACTTACATACTTATGTGTGTGTATACTCATGGATATGTCTATACAGAGATACGAACACTCTAATCTCGGTTAATGGATAAACGGAGCTGACTCCCGAGAGAGACAAGTCCCCCGAGGCACATATAGCGAAAGGGTCGCCCCGCGAGACCCCAAAAGCCATAGAGCGAACAACAGACGTATATTTTGACGACTCGAAATGGCTGGCTATCGATGTTTCCTCGGGGCTAATAGCCCAGAGTCTGAAAGCACGACTTTGTGCATCTTTCTTTCGTTATTTCTTTCCAATGTTTTTCTCACTCACACATATATACACACAGACGACGCCTGTTCGGGATGAACCAATGATTGGTCATTCCGTGGTGGAATAACCTTTGAAAAAGTTTGCCAAGAAGAATAAAAAGAGAGTTATGCGAATGACCAATCGCGCGAGGTGCCCTGTTCCGAGCGTTAGTTCGCCAAAAACGCCACCGGTTCTTTCGTCCGTTATTCATCGAAAATGAATAGCAAGCCGAAACCGCAGACTGAAAAACTGGTCGACTCAAACGTATTCTACCGTTGTTTAAATATCGGAATTAACGCTCGCTGTACGACTACACACTAAACTTTTGCTCTAGATCTCTCGATGTTGGCCTGCACATTTATTCTTTTGAGTCTGTTATTTCGAGAAGATTTCGTTTTCCGTTTCAACTTGGCGGTTAAATATCGCGTATATTCCTGACGTTTAGTCCGGTCGGGTTCCTCTCGGAACTCCACGCATCTTTATATGCACCTTCGACTTTCATTACCAATATAGCTGGAAAGAATAAAAAATACAGACACACCTTCCTTTGGTATCTCGCACACGCTTCGATTCGTTTCTTGCTCTTCATGCAGTTTCCCTCTCGCTCATTTTTTTTTCTGCGTTCTTGTTTCGCTATTAAAATTACCATTGACTATAGAGATTCCTTCGAGACGTTTACACATAGACAACGATAAAAACGCACGTGCGTATATATTTTCCCAGACTCCGTATCTATAGAGACTCGACACACTGCTTTGCTGGTGCTTCGAGCCTCTGCAATAATCATCGTGCTATAACGGATACTTTTAGTTCCTTCTCGCTTCATATGCCACTCGCTAATTCGAGATATTTTCCTGTGTTTCGCATGTTTCCAATGGCTGGCGTGTCACTACCACTCCCCCTCGAATGTATCTCTTGATATTTTTATTTTTTATTATTCTCCCAGCACCCTCTTGGCGTATACTACGTCTATTATCTAGTCTGGCGCGCGGGAGAATTTCAGCAAGTATATACTCAGCGTCGCAGCCATAATACGGAATAACCAGTATATGCGCGGGGAATCCTCTTTTTTCCAAGTTTCATTCCCTTTCTCTGGGTCTCTCTATCTCTCTGATTCGACGATTTGAATTTCATTAGAACGATTTATTAATATTCATGAATTTATATCTCCCTGAGGATTTCAACTTGAAATTTCAACTTCCTCTGCTCGAACCACACAGCGTGAAGTTTTATGTCGCACGAAACTCCATGGGATTGAAACAAAACAGGAGAAATAATCGTTTCAACTATTAAAGTAAAATATTACCTAATTGCATTCGCGAAATTGGATAAACTTTTTATTCGCATCTATCGTCGCGTGGTTTCCTAATTAAGATTTATCGTTTATTATTTATATCAACGTGTTTTTTTTTTGTCAAAAGGAATCGACTGGTTCATTAGTTGTCAAAAATGTACGTTTCAATTTTTATTATGATTGATACCAAATATTCATGAATGGAGCATTGAAAAAAAAAGGCTCGGAAAAAATTTGTGCTGATTGGAATGTCGACATTAATTCATTAAGAATTTCGTCGGTAAATACCCGTAGCATTTATGACAATTCATGGGTGTTTGACGTTTATTCGCTCAACTTATGGCTCGACCATGAGAATCCATAGATTATTTAGAGCCCGCATTTACACCGAATGGAGGAATGATCTCATCCGAAAAGAAAGCTTCTGCCGTATACACACGTCCCTTGACATTTGACCTGTCCGCGTCGTCGAGTCTTAACGGTGGAGCAGATATCTCATTAAATTTTCTCTACGCACTAATTATTTTAATTATAAATCATAATTTACGGGGTATGGATGATCCAGGCACGGTCGTCCAACTTTTTTTCTTTTTTTTTTTTTTTCATGGGGGCTTTGCGATCGATATTCCGACCAAGTGGGTGTATACGGAGGAAGATATAGGATGAAAAATAAAAAATAGTGGGTATGAAAAAAGTTTTATACCGAGCTCTCGATGATATTTAATTCCGGGGAGAATAATAACTCTTTCTATACCTTGATTTTCGTGTTTTCTCGTATAACGGAATCGCGTTAAAACCGCCATAGACGGAGTCAGGTAGATTTGGATTTTAGGAGAATCGAGTGAGAACAGAGAGGAGAGATCGAAGGAGGAGAGAAGCGAGGACGGAGAAATGGTAGAAACTGAGAAATGATGTACGGCCAGATCCTGATTAGGAAACCACGGTTTATTACCATAATCGAATCGTTCGTGGCGAGCGGCACTTTTTTCACTGCGAGAATGGAAAAAAAGAATTATCGAACGATGATGCATAATATGTATTTAGTGCCAACGATACTGAACAAAAATGAGGACTCGAGAGGGAGAAAACACAAAATTCAGAATCGAACTCGCGCGTGAATCATTTCGCAATTTTTTAGTTCAAAACTCGGTCGATGCAAAAAAAAGAGGGAGGAGGGGGGCGAGAGAGTAGAATAACGTGAGGAGAGCACATAAATACAGATGTATAGAGAAATGGTCCAGACACGGCAGGGCTGCTTGGATCGAGGTCGATTCGGGTTGGCGGGATATTTGGCGCGTCCCCATACACGGCTCGTTTGTATAGTCCGTCGCTCTGCAAAACTTTTGGCGAGCATCTTCGAGAGATGGTTTCCTTCTATATTTCTTTTGGTTTTTATTCTAGGCAACTCTACACCAAACGCTGTCTTACGAATGTGCGTGTCTTTGGAACTCAATGTTAACCCTTCGTAGTGACACTTCGATCAGCGATCTCGGTGGTCACACTGGGTTGATTCTACCCAGTCTATTTTTCAACCCGTATTGTGACCAGCCTATCGGCCCGAAAATTCTCAAAAAATAACTGAACATCCTTTAGACATTCCAGTTTAGATACGAAAAACTTTCCTGAAAGAAATCGAAGGCAAAAATATTTTTTAAAATGCAGAATGAAAAAAATAAACGGAAAAAAAAAGTTTTTTCACTAAAATAATCGTCACTTTGAGGATTTTCAATATTTTTGCCTAAAATTTGGACCTGATATTCATCGGATCTGGTTCTTTTGTAAAAAAAATAGTAGCATAGCGCGGGTTTCAAAAAACATATTTATTCCATTATTGGAAGTGAGTTGATTTAAGAGTAGATTTTAGAGATTTTAGCGTTGGCGGCGGTAATACTTATCGCTGCCAGCGCATAGAGGACACTTCAAACTATCGTGAGATGCCGATTATATCCCCATTCAATACCAGGAGCTAGTAGATATTTACGCCGATAGGTAGTCACTGGGTGGATTTCTACCCAGTGTGACCACGAAGGGTTAAACAGTTTTCTATGTCTGTTGGTCCTGGATCCTGAAAAAAAGCACCAAGAGAAAAGAGAAACGAAGGGTAATCGAGAAAAGACAGAAAGACTTGGCCGACGACACGAAAAGGAGCGAAAAAGGTCTCTTGCGCGGGTGAAACAACGGCGAGTGAGGTAGCGAAGCTACAAACTGGCTGCGACCATTCCAAGGTATAGAAAGAGAGAAGCCTGATCGGGGAATAAAGAGCATAGTGTGTAGGGAAGAAGAGGAAAAGAAGGCAAACTCGTTGAATCTGTGATCCAAAGACTTTAGCAGTGATCCAGCTCGTAGTCTCGTCTCTTCCAGCTCGTAATTCTCTCTACGGTTAACTCTGCGATTCTCTCTTTCTCTCTCGTTTCTTTCTTTTCTGAGCGTGTTGAGAGAGATTCGCGCAAGGCGGCAGCGTTCCATCCCTGCTGCTGCAGGTCGCAGTGAGACTTTCTCTCGTTTCTCTCTCGCGCTTTTCATTCGTACAAACACGTGTTTGCGCAAACCATTCCCGTTGACCGCGCGCGCGGTTTCTCGCATTTCTCTCCACCTTGCTTATCCATTCGCGGTGGTTGGTTCGCTCTCGCGCGCCAACTCGCACAACACACACTCTTTCTCTATATACAGCAGAGGAGACTTGTCCCTGGCTCGTTCATTCTCTAGCTCTCTCTCTGTTTTTCTCTTTGGTATACCTGGACAAGGTCAGCAGATCTGTGGCTCTTTGGCGAGTGAGCGAGCGAGCGCGCGCGCGCGTCAACCAGAGGAGAAAAGGCGACGATGTATTACTACCGGTGACAGTTCGTCTCGTGTCTACTGCGCGCTTCGTTGAAAGCCGCGTGCGAAGACGAACAAGGGAGAGGAACGGCGGCATTGGGTGGGCAAAAGATGCGATATTTCTGTGTTTGTGTATAAACATATATATTGATCGCGGTATAGATGGCGTTGCCGACGAGACGAGTTGCCGATCGTCACGAGATCGGTAGAGAAAGAGAGAAAGAGAAAATCTTTCTGCCTTTTTCTTCGGCGGCGTGCTCCGCGACCAGAAAACCCGGAGACCGCGGCCGATTTCGCAACCAGCACGCGGGGTGTTCGATGTATACGCGTTAGCCGGATGGTCCCCGCGACTGCGAGGGAAATGAGCAAATAAAGTGCCGCCGGGTGCCTGACTTATTCCACATTTCGGAATGCGGTTCGCGCGCGGTGACGACGACAACGAAAGCGACGACGACGAGGACGACGACGAAAGGGAAGTGGCTGCGAATGGACGAAAAGAATCGAATAGAAGGATGAGAAAGCGATGAGAGAAAGAGTGCGAGAGTAAATGCTGCGAGCGAATGATGCCAATGGAAGGGAAGAGAAAAAGCAAAACCGAAAGGATGAGAGAGAAACGCCCGAGGACCGATGTATAGTTGGGCGAAAGACACATACGGTAGCCTCATTGTCGGTCCCGGTGAGTCGTTACGCGTGATTGGCCGATTCAAGAGTTACGAGGCTGCGGCTATTCCTCTCTCAGCAAAACTACCGCCGCCGCGTCCTTCTCCTCCTCCTCCTCCTCCTCCTCTTACTCTTCGTTCTCGTCGTCGTCGTCGTCGTCGTCGTCACCATGCGAATACGTGATTTCACCTCTTTCCTCGTTCATCTCCCCTTTGCCTCTTCCTCGATTTCATTTCGATGCACACGTAGCAATCGGCTTCTCCCTTGTTTCGCTCCTCTTTTCCCCCAGCATCGACCAAGCAACACACGCATCAACCGGAATATTTTTCAAACCGAGATTACGCAGTCCGAGAAAGAACATTGTTTTTTTATTGCCTTGGCTCACGCCGACCGCGCGATTCTCAAAACAGTAATACCAAAGAAAAGTAGTTTCGATCGTGGTACGGTCAACCCGAGTGACATATTTTCCAAAGAGCAAAGAAAATCGTTCAACTAGAACTTAAAAAAAAAAAAACAAAAAAATAAAAAAACTCCACACTCTCAATCTCTTTAACCGCAGAGTCGCTCTACTAAAGAAAGGAGACGGCATAAGTGGTGTACATTTTCCCCGTTGATCAAAGCAGAGCATATCGAGAAAATATCGACGTGAATCGAGAGAGTAGGTTGTGCCAAGAGTTGCAGCAACTCAGCCAACAAGCTAATACGTACTCAGGGTGCTGGTTGCATCAGATGTAAAGCATACGTATGCACATACTTATAGTTTTACATATGATGGCGCACAAGCTCGGTGGCGACGGGGGTTATTGAGACGATGAGACGTAGGGTATAATACACATCACACTGCGGTAAAGAGAAAGCGTCAGTGCAAAGGGTTTGAGAGAAGAGAGAAATAGAGGGATGACGAGGGTGGTTGGGAGGGGAAGCGGGGGGGGGGGGGGGGGTGAGGGGTGTTTAAGAGAGATAGAAGTAGCTACGTCACATGTACGTTAATACGTGACGGTGAGAGTGTTCGACAATAAGAAATATACGCCAGGGTGCGTAGCGTGGAAAGAAGAAGAAGAAGAGGCTAGGGTGTGCACCGTAGTTACTGACGTTGATGGCGTTGGCTCTACTGATGTTGATGGTGTTGGTTGTTTCAGTCGCGGGGGAAGAGAGGGGCAGAGGCACACACGTCGAAAAGTAAGAAGGGAGCCATCGCAGCCAATGAGAGGCCACCGATATGGCGGCCATTTTAATGATCGGCCCAAGGTAAACAAAGGCAAAGAGGAACAGAGAATGACTTCCACCCCTTCGGGGCCAACTCGCTCTCGTGCTTTCCACTCATCCCTGCCTCCTGTAGCCTCGCACCCACCCTCCCAGCTATACGTATAGTAACCCTTCCTCTTTTTTTTTCCTCACGAGCTCATTGCAGTCACATGCACCCGTCGACCGAGGGAGACCGAGAGCATGTCCACGATCACGTGACAGCCATATAACCCTCCGTTCGTACACACATGTACTTTTCTACTACCGGCTATGTACCCTGGAAACCCAAGAGTCTCTGTGTATGTAAAATTTTCATATACGTACGTATGTACGTGCTGGATCAACGGTTCGTCCATATATGTACGCCCATGTCAACGTTTAAGGGTGACCGGCGACCAATCGTTGCCGCAGCTCCCAGACTCGTGTGTCTTTTCCTCAACTCGTACACACGACACACGTGCACATTGGGCTTTCCATCTTCAATCGCCTTCGTCCTCTCTTATACCTCTGCACCCATTTTAATTGATCTCATTTTTCTTCTCGTCTCGTTAACACCCGCCAAAGAAAACCCGTCATTCTCTCTTTCCGTTTTTCATTTTTTACTTATTTTCTCCATCGCGTGAGAGTTTCTTTCACATTCCATGCACGACCTTCTGCGGAGGAAAGTTCGACTCGGTTCCGATGAAATTCAAGACGGAAATAGAAAGCGTTGCGTCCAACGGTTTTGTCCGCCCTGAGTAAATGGATTTTTTACGAGTAAGCGAACGAGTATTGAGCTGTGTTACTTTAACTGGAAGGCTGTAATGGATGTTTGTCGAACTCTCACGATGAGAGAGAAGCCTCCTAAAGTCGAATCGAACCTCCGATCGAATATTCGTTGCTCAGAACACTTTGCTACTGACAATTTATCATTGAGGAGTTTGGATCAGGACGATACAATGTTGCCATGCTAAACCATGTTAAAAACATTTTAAAAATTCAAAAAGATAAGAATTTCATTAAATTTGGTAAATATATTCTTTAATAATATATTTGACAATACAAATTTTTTTAAATTTTTCCACCACGTTGTACTCGAGTAATTGAGCACTAAAGTTGACGTGTTTGAGCATAGAGTTCACATATATACAGAGATACATCTCGTGCATAAGAAATTCGATTTAATTCTCAATTATTCGATAACCATGTGGTAAAAAATTTGGAAAAAATTTGTGTTTCCATACTCGATGCCAAAGAATATTATCACGAAATTTAATCAAATTCTGATTATTTTGATTTCGTGATCTAAGCTCCTTAAATACATTTATTGGTTTTTCGCAACTTCAACGAAAATTCGATAGCACGAGTGAATTTTCCAAGATTCCTTGCAAATAGCTGAAACTTCCGTTTTACGAAATATCTGTGACTTTTCGATAATTGTCAAGGTGAGAAATAGAAATTTTTCAATAATGGAATAGTATGAATAATTTGTGTAGCTCTCAATAAATAATGTATCCCTCGAGTAGAGCGCGAGTTTGGCCTGCGGTGGCATAAAAAATGGAGGATATTCAGATGGTAGATTATTGACGCATGTATATAACGAATGGGCTATTATTTCCATTGAATAATAATTCTATAAGAGAAATAGAAAAAAGAGAGAAATTTATCTCGCCTAGAAGATCTTGACATGCATTGAGGCCACTGGCACAAGATGCAGCTGGCAGTTCTTCAAAACGCTGTGCGTTTATCTACGAGAGAGTTTAACCAAAAGCGAGAAAGAGAGAGAGAGAGAGAGAGAGAGAGAGAGAGAGTGAAATGTTTGGCTCGCGAGATTATGGGGCATGAGAGGGAAGGACACGGTGTGCCGGACGATTTTTATTGAGAGACGAGAGAGTCGAAAAAAAGGTGTACGATAGGTTCTCGTGCCAGAAGGCACAGGAAGGTGCGACTAGGATCGCGAACTCGGCGTTCCTTGTGGTTGGGTAAACGCGCCGATGGCGCACACACAGAAAAAGGTCGACTGAGAGGAAGAACAAAAAAAAAAAGTAAAAAGAATTCGGGGTGGTATGGATGGCTGTGGAAATTAACCGGGAAGCGTAAGTGAGGAAGGAGAGAGAAGAGAGAAAAATGGTGTGAAAAGGGAATAGGGGTAAAGCAGGAAGTGCGGGGGTGTGAGTTCCAACTCGGACGAAGAATATACATGCCCCAGGTTATCCCGTGAGAATGGGGATAGTCGGGTATACATTTGGAGCAATATATATGGCATGTCCATAGCTGAACGCGAAGAGACGCGAGCGTCAAAGCGTTCAACGTTCCTTCTTCTTCTTCTGCTTCTTCGTTTCTTTTAGCTGTTTTTGTTTTTTACTCCAAACACTTTTTCCTTCGACCCTTTGGAAAGAGCCAGAAGTATGGCCGAAATTGGGGGACGGGCGTCTACTGCTTGTCGTTTCGGTTCACCGTATGTCCAACCATCAGCATCGCACACACGAGAATGCGAGACTCCGTAATCCTTGCTTTTACACTCCTCTTATTATTTTCTTCCTTTTTTAAAATATGTTTTTTTTTCTCTCCTTTGACGTCCTGCGTGCGTGTACGGCTCAAGAAACGAGCTAACCCTACGAGAGAGCCAGTCGCAGCCACACGGGAGACTGGCAAACTCGCGAGAGAGAGAGAGAGAGAGAGAGAGAGAGAGAGAGAGAGAGAGAGAAAGGAACAAAAAGAGAGACAGAGACGAAGCGAGAAAGACCCACAAGCAGGGGCCGAATTGAGCCTGACGTGATTTGACTACATTCACACCTACGTCATCGCGCCCGCCTGGCTGCCTCTCCCGCGAGCTGCCAGTAATATAAGGCCCTGGCGACGAGACACGGGGGTGGAACCCGGGACTCCTTCGCGTATATTTACACCATGACGATCCCGCTGCATACCTTCACACGCACACACATTCATTTAGATATAAAAAATATTATATAGCATATTCGTCATCTTTGCATAGTTTTTTTTGCCTGCTCTTGGTCTGCCTGCTCCCACCTTTGATTCTTTCCTCGCTCTGTCTTTATCGGTTCAAAGGGGCCACCCGAGCCCTTCGCCTCGCGTCCACTACCATCATCATCTCGCCGAATGAAACTTGGGCTCTCGGGCACGAAGCCCCCTACGCCGCTACGGGAGCAATGAAGAATAAGGAGGAGAATAAAAATGAAATGAAAAAGAAATTGAAAAAACGAGAGAAAAAGAGGCAGCGAAAAGCAGGATCGTGAGACGAAGCGGAAAAGAGAGAGAGAGAGAGAGAGAGAGAGAGAGAGGGAGAGAGTTTGATCGCCGCGCCTCAGGTATTATGATGATGTTGCGCGCTATGTACCTCTTTGCTCGCGGACCAAAGAGGAACGGCAGCAGCAGCATGCACGTCGAGGCTGGTTCTTCACTTTTGCGTGTCCCGGGCGAATCTGTCGGGTCGCGCGAAACACCGACGGCAATCGTCCAGGCTATAAGACCCGCCAACCCAAAAGAGCGAGAGAGAGAGAGAGAGAGAGAGCGACTCGACCGTAGGTCGCCCTTTTTTTCTGCGTCTCTCTTTCACTCCTTCCGTTTGGAATCACTTGGTGAGTAAGACGAAGACCGCGAGCGGAGAGCCGAACCCAAACGTCTCCAGTTACCACCGCTCGCATATCGTCTACGTTTTTCCATCCAAACGCACACCAACCCACACTCGCAAATATATACACGCGCAAATATTAATGTACACACGTACCAAAGCTCCAGAGAACTCCTCCTCGCTCTTATTACACGGGCTTGCTTCCTTTTCTCGATCCTTAACACTTGTCTCGACCAACGGAACCGGCGAAAGACACTTCGAACCTAGCAAAACACGTGGAATTCGCCCCATGATGATCTTTATGTTTTCTTAAAATGCCAGAACTCATTAGACACGCAGCACACACTCTCTGGGACGAAAAGGATTATTGGCAAGATTCAGACAGATCCTTCGAGAATGATTATCCGTTTGTTGAGTCACCGTCGAAATTTATATTATTATATAAATTTATATTATTTTATCATTCATTTATATTATTCTAATTTATTTATTATTTATTATTTATTATAATTATAATTTATGATTATTATTATATTAAATTTATATTTATATTATTATTTATATAATATAAACTTGTTTTAAATTAATAAAATTTCGTTAAAAATCGTCGATATTTTGTTGAATACGATAAACTAAATATTTTTTGATAATTCCAAAATTTTCGTTATTTTGGCAGTATATTTGCTTTTTAACAAAATTGTCAACGAAATTTTTAAAATAGACTTTCTAAAATATTTCGTACTGCAATGACACAATTTTTGGGATTATCCAAAAAAAAAAAACGTGTTGTCGAACGTATCCAACAAAATATCGATCTATTTCTATAAAATTTTATTTTCAGTCCACTTTTGGACACGATACTAACCCAGTTCCGCCCCCCCCCCCCATTCTCCTGATAATTTCGTTTATCTCGGTGACATATATCGCGACAAGTAGCCCTGGTTCCTCCGCGCACGCGGGGTGTACAGGTCCTGGTAACTGCGACGAGTTATGATTCCTCATATAATTGTTTCCTATTATCGGGCTTCGGGGATATTTTCTCCTCTTATCAAGGTGGTCGTAAAATATGTATCCATAAAATGTAAAAAAAAGGGAAAGAACGAATTTACTTGGATACACGACGACGCCCGCTAGTTTTGTTGCTGGCTTTCGGTCTCTCACTGCTCCGGAGCTTGGGAATGCTGCGTCTCATCGTTCGTTATCGTGCTTCGGCGATAAGAATCGTTCCGATTGAATATACCGCCGACGAAGAACACGAATTAGCCGTTTTCGTGTACTGCATTGTACATGTGTATATTTTGCTTGTGTATTAAAACGTGTAAATGTATGGTAAATATAATATGCGAATGCTCGTCCTTCTCAGAGTATATTACAGCTGTATTATCTTTATTCTTTATTGCCAAGTGTCGGACGGCAATAACGCCAGCCTGGTGCAAATAATTATATGGCCCTTTTCTCTTGCTTTGATTGGAGAGGATTTCCGTAGTCGGTTTCTTAACGAGGTCCGTACACATAACGCACGGTCAGAGGAGGCAGGCATACGCGGTATTAACACCCACGAATGAGGCTCTTGTTGAGCATATGGCGATTTAGGGCGGTTAGGCTTTCCGCAAAAGAGCTTAAGGACGTTGTATGGCGACAATCAAATCGAAATTTTTGTTTTTAGTTCTTCTTCCATACAAAATGCTTCGCGAGCCTAAGTTCATTGAAAAAAATTCTTACTAATTGACTAAAGAACAACATACTCTAAATCCAAGATTGTCCGAGGTAATCTATATTTTTTATATAATAAAGAAAATTTCGAAAAATTTTTACGACCGATTTTTTTTGAAAAACTAAATAAATCTTCTTCGATTTTACACAAAAGTGTATGCAAAGTTTTAAGAGGCTTCACCATTTAGAAATCGAAATATTTAATGTTGAAAATTGCAACTTTTAACACACGCTCTTATGAGAAATTACTGAAAATTGTGATTTTTATAAATAAATATCTCGATTTCTACATGGTGAAAGCTCTTAAAATTGCGCGAGCTATTAGATATCACTGTTCTCTTTGTATGATGCAAATTTCAAGAAATTCTATCGATAGAAAATTTTGCATACAACGTCCTTAATGCGCTTGAATTCATATAATAACGTTTTTGTATATATTCATGTAAATAAACGCGATGATTCGGAGATTGCGATAGGTAGCGCAAAATTTTGTTGCGGAATGTGAAAAAAGTGCTTAGTCGTGACGCTGGAGATAGTTTTAAAAACTCAAAAATCTTCGACTGAGTTACTTCTTTTAAAAAATCGTGGACCGAGTATCAAACGCGAAAAATGTTGTTTTTTTTTGTTTCTTTTGAATTTAGGACAATTGGATCATTCGATCGGACTGATTTGGCTCGAATAAACACCACGGGATATTTTCAAGGCCCTAAAAATAAAAAAGAAGAAAAAAAAAAGAAGAAATATTGCGATTCTCCTAGCGCAACGGAGCGCGCGCGAGCCTTCTTTTCGAGCAGGGACTGTGTCTCGACGGGATCGTACAAGATTTTGCGCAGCGACAGAAGCACGCAGCATCATTTACAGACGTTCAAAAAATCCACATATAGATAGTGTATGGATGTATCCTCTGCGGGACTATTCCCGGGGCGCACGAAGGTCGCTTCGACCTGGGATATCTTTCGCATGTGGCCTCAAAAAAATGGCGCGCGGTCTCCGCAGACTTGGCCCAGCGTCTTCTCAACCACGCCATCGCCATACATCATATCGGAGTTGGTCTCTTCGGTTTGCCCATCGAATTCGATGGTCCTTTTCGTTTCGTTCTCGCCCGAAGCTTCTTCTCTTTCCACCGACCAGTCAGTATATATTTCATGTATATATGAATATGTGTGTAACGGGAAACATTTCTAGTCCTTTCCAGAGCCAGACAAACTCTCGAGCTGCCGGCTATGTCGAAATGAACACGAGAATTATTAAGGCTCTGATGCTCGTAATATTTAATAATTCTAATTAAAAGCTTTCCTGTTCTTTCGTGCATATTCTCAATATTTCCAAATATATATTTATATATAAATACACATGTATATGTATGTGAACGTGTGCGAGTGCATGTTCATGTAAAGACCTATAATCTCCAAAACCTCTGATTCTGGTGGTACACGCTTCAGTTAAAAAGTAACCAGTTCGTACAGTCTGGGAAGTTTATTTTAAAATATCCTGCAGGCGATTATTCGTGGGCGTTGAGTTTTAAAATTAGACCGTACGCTGTATGTGCTTGGTGAAGAAGGTGAGGGGGGGAGTTCAGTGGTAAGGGTGGCTGCCTTCTCAACCCCACAGACGTGCTCCGAATTTACAAAAGGCCCGGCGCTGCTTTTCCGCTTGGGAGGAAAAAAGAAAAGGATTACGGCGGATTTAAAAAATTCGTAATGCACGCCGTCGAAAAAGTGAAAGACCAGCAGCAAAAGTCACGGAAGAGAAGAACGTTTCGTTATTTTTAAACAATATTTTGTAGAATCGGAGAAAATGGTAAAAAAAAAAAAAAATGTTTTCAATCGGTTCTCTCGTTTCATTTCATTACGTTGACCACACTATCCCACGTTTTAATATACAATGACACACCGAGGAGGGTTTACAGTAAGAACGTTCCGCCCTCTCCCAAAGGTGTCGTCTTCATCGCGGGCTTGGTGATGCTTTCCATGGTTTTGCGAATTCAACTGGAACACGGAAAGCCTTACACTAGCTGCTGGACACTCTCGTTCCCTTTGGCTCTGTAGACGCTAGCTCCCGCAGCAATATTCAACTCCCTCTTACCCTTTTACCCTCTTTTTATCTGCCCTAACGTTCAAGGAAGAGAAGTGTAGGAAGCACGCAAAGTCTTGCAAAGATGGTCGCTTTAATATACGTATATAGGACGTAAATGGAATATATACGCTTGGTTGTAACCAATACCCCACAGGTCGGCCATTCCTGTCGCCGGGGAATGAGATGAGAGAGGAGTGCGCCCTACACCATATACGTACACTTACGTATCTATATATGCAGGAAAGAAAAGAGGAACACGATACAGGCTTTTTTCATCTCGCCACGGTAGAGCACACCCTCGATCGTGTTACACACCTGTGTCAGAGAGGAGACACCTCCTTTTTCCTTGGGCGTTCGTATATGGTGTAAAGATGGCCGTCCACGAATATAAGTATTCATGGACACTGGGCGATGATGGGCCGTGCGGCTATAGTGACAAAAAAGAGTGAAAGCAGCAAAAAAATGGCGCAGAAAAAAAGATCGACCGCCATTTTACGTCGCTTTTGACGTTCGGCTGTTTTTCTGCAAGGTACAAACGCCTCGGGGGTGCAAAATGGTTCCTTATAAAAGGATATGTAACCTTGACAAGGATACGTAAGGAAATTAATCGCGAATCAAATATTTCCGGTGATATGGTCTCGTTATTGAACTTTTGCTCAACAGTTCGTTTCAATACACGTTTAGGCGAGTGCAATGCGATAATGTGGATGTAGAGTATTAATAAACTCTCGGACTCTCACGGTCATCGCATTCACACGACATCTAATTACCGTTAAATTTATTTTGTCGCGACAAGAGATTCAAAGTAGAGAATAAAGAGAAAGAAAGCAACGAGGTGTGTTAGTGATAAAGATACGAGTTTATTTATTTTTTTTAATCGTTTTATTTTATTTGAAAATAATTGTTTTTTGTTGGTTTCGTCGGAGCAGGGAACGAGCGAGTTCTCGTCAATCCCGTTAGGCTTTGAGCCTCGTGTAGATGCTGTGTCTCCACCCCCTCCGTGCATGAGAAATGTGCCCTTTTTTCTTCATTTCTCTTCAGCCTCTTTTATCGCGACTTGGTTCTCGCTTATCGCATTGAATAAACCGGACTGTGTACACCCGAGGCAAGAATGAGCGAGAGAGCGAGAAGCACAATCACCGCAATGTCGAAGCCGGTTTTCTCGTTGTCGATCTCTTAGCGCGTTTACTATTTGCTTCTGCGCTTTCTTGCGCGCGTATACCCACTGCTTAGCGGGCGCAAAATGGCAACTGGTTCGAAATCGAAATCGTCGCACGCTGCGCGCGGCTATCTCCTCTCTCTCTCTTGCCCTTTGCTTCCACCTCTCGATTCATATATACACGCGTGTTGATAAAGTGTTAGCTCGTGTGTTACGCGAGGAGTTCGTTGGAAAAACAAGCAAAATACGTATCAGCTCGTTGGCAAGCCGAGAAGGAAAAACGGGTTCGCGGTTCTCTATGCTCCCGAGTCCAGGCCGAGATATCACGGTCGTTGGTGTCGCACGAATAAGTTCTCAACTCTCTGTACATTCGTTCATACACCCGTGTACTTTGTCCGTGATATCGTAACACATACACACTTTGAGAAAATAACAGAAATAACTAGTGGAGCAAGTTTATTGGTGTTTGTGTGTGTGCGTGCATGCGTGTGTGTGTGTGTGTGTGTGGACGTAGGAAACACCGGAAACCAGGGAGTACTCTCTTATACAATTTCTCATTAAATCTTGGTAACGTGACCTTGATAAGAATTCCTCTGAAGTAAATCCCTTTGCGATAGTTTTGTAACGCGGTAATCTAAACCGGCGTGTGGGTGTCTTTTTGTAAATGGACATTTATGGGTGTGTAAAGTCGAACACACCTCGTGAATTACATTCGACGACAATATTATCCGTGGCGCGTGATTTCGTCTCATAATTAATTAAATAATGAAACACACGAGCGACGAGGAAACGTCTCGGCGCTCGATTTATGCGAAAAGGCTCGCGGGTCCTGCTGCATCAGGTTTTATCGATTCATCGCGGTCGATCATTCGATTCGCCCGAGTCATTCGCGATCTCTTGATCGATAGAGGAAGAATCTTGGCCGCTAGAATTCAATGACCATCACTTTCGCATACGCTTCTCTATATCGCGGTTTAGCGGTTCGTGCGTCTCTATACGAATAATCCGGAATTTCCCGCCGCGGAATATAGGCCGCCTCTGGGAAAGACGAGAAAAGTTAGAACCCGTTAAACGATGATCACGTGTTTTTCACGCTCCGTTGGTGCCCACCTCGCACCCTCTTTAAGGTACTCCATCACGAAACAAACTTTATTCAGGATTCTTTTGAATTTTTACATAAACGTTCTTGGCACCAAAACTAACAGTTTTCTCCTATGAAGAAAAATTTTCTGACGTTTAGAATTCGAGATATTTCATTTCCAATTTTTTATTTTTTTCGTGCAAATTTTTAACGAAACGAATTTACAATTTACAATTTAGATTTTTTAACCACGAACGTTTATAGAAGCTGCATGGAGACTTTGATGTCTCTACCCTCGCTTTTGCGTCCTTCGCGTTGCGTTTGAAACTTCGAGTCTTGGCAGCAACAGAATTTTCTCTGTCTCGCAAATTATGGACGATTTGCATATATATATATATGTTTGTATCAACGTGATATCGCATTATGCTACACTTAACACTGTCAGCCATCCGTAATGAGGTCCGGGAGAGACAGCGACGTGTTCTCGTCGCGCAGTCGAGGCTGTTGGCGATGGAAGACGAGAAGAGAGAGATCCTCCGTCAAGCCAATTGTCTCCTTCTCTCTATTTCTCCATCTTGCCTCATTCGTTGTACACGTGTTTCTCTGCGAATCGTGATAATATGCCCGAGACATACAGATTATCTACGTTTCATACCAATTATGCATACGTGTGCAGATCCGACGGAATATTATCCATCTTAGCAATTAGAAACATCTCCGAACCATAAAATACTAATTAGCGTGAATTTTGGCGTATATACAAGTTATCAAGTTGCATTTCGCGTGATCGAGTTCTGCAGAAGGTTTCTGCACGAGCGAGCAATAACATAGTTTTCGCATTATATTTTATTTTTTCATTGCTCCTAAATAAATGAAGTAAAAAAAAAAAAAAGATCGAGAGGTTCTGCTTGAAAAAAATTCAATTGAAAAAACGTGCGTCGCGTATAATTTTAAATAAATGAAATTTAATTAAAATAAAATTTGACTCTTGGTGGTCACACTGGGTAGAATCCACCCAGTGACCACCTTTCGGCGTAAATATCTAATGGCGGTGGAAAAAGTATTACCACCGCCAACGCTAAAATCTCTAACATCTACTCTTAAATCAACCCACTTTCAATAATGGAATAAATATGTTTTTTGAAACGCGCGCTATCCTACTATTTTTTTCACAAAAGAACCAGATCCGATGAATATCAGGTCCAAATTTTAGGCAAAAATATTGAAAATCCACGAAGTGACGATTATTTTAGTGAAAAAACTTTTTTTTCCCGTTTATTTTCTTCATTCTGCATTTTAAAAAATATGTTTGCCTTCGATTTCTTTCAGGAAAGTTTTTCGTATCTAAACTGGAATGTCTAAAGGATGTTCAGTAATTTTTTGAGAATTTTCGGGCCGGTAGGCTGGTCAGAATGCGGGTTCAAAAATAGACTGGGTAGAATCAATCCAGTGTGGACACCGAGATCGGTGGCGGAGGTGCCTGACCACGAAGGGTTAAATTAAAAAAAAATTAAAATAAATTCTAAAAGATAAAATTCCTTCCTCCATCATCGATTCTCTCACCTCAAAAATGTTGCCTCCCGTTCCCTCGATTCACGATATCCTCCATTGCAACAGTCTCACACAGCACAATTTACAAATATATGAAATATGTACACACATGATTGCAGGATAGAAATACATCCACGTATATAGTTGGAATGCGAAGATTTAAGTGTAGGGAGTTATACGAAGAAATGCGGCGGTGGTACATTATTGCATTACGCGCAACTAGGTAGGTAGTTAATTTAGCAGTGGCATCCATGCCAAGAGCATACATTCGCGGAGCGATTGCTTCTTGTATTGCCCAGACGCCGAGTTTCTGTTAGTGCCATATATATATACGCGAGTACGTGGACGCGTGTGTATGTGTTCATATGCATAATGTAATTGACTTCATCCCTGAAGTACTCCCTCGCTTTTCGCTTACCCATCTATCTTTCTCATTCGCATCAACGCGGACGAGTGCTTCACTCCCCGTGCATGGACCACTCGGGTCCAGCATCTCTCCGCACCTTTCATTTCTTTCAAGGTGGATAAAAAAAAGAGAGAGAGACAGAAATGCGGCGACAGAGAATCGAGAGAGAGAGAGCCAACGATATTGGCTTCCTCTTTCGATCATTCTCTATCTCATCTCTACGCGCGAGATACCACGGGATACGTCTTTTCTGTTGAGCTCGCGGTGCAAAACCACGCTCGCTGCGTTTGCTCGCTGCTCTCGCGCGCCCAGAGGTAATGGATCCCGCTGGACGGTTCATGAGCCAGCGGCAGCACAGCATCGTAGAATCGGTTATAAGGCGTGGAATGTTATATACTGTACCGAGAGATACTTCGGATACTTCAAGATTACCAAGTTCCATCTAACTTTCATACATCTATATACTTTATACATAAACAGACATACAGATACACAAGTGCTCGCATTTGTATATAGCGATATATGAGCAGATATTGATGGTGTCTGTTCCTTTGTCCGCAGCTTGCGTACGCTGCGTTTCTACGATTCGTTTGCCCCCTCGTCGTGGAGTAATGTATACTTATTGGCTGGCCAATGAGCCTCGTGTGTCTTATGATCGTATTAAGTGAATTGCTGTTATAATAGTTACAGCCGAGAGATTGTTACGAGCAATAAAGTAGATGCGAGATGTCAATCGTGTAGGAACTTGGTTTTATGAACAGCCCCAACTACCCAGTCGATCCGGTCACGCTTGCGAGACTTCTGCGGGGTTAGGAACATTTTTGTACTCTGATGAAAAGTTTCTGGCATTTAGTTTTTGGCAAATTTGATTTTTTGGAATTTTTTAACGAGCAGACACAAAACTCAGGGGAAAATAATTCTTTGAGGGCCTTTTAGGGGTAGAACCATGAGGATTAATATTATACGAATGACCGAGAGTGGGGACAGGGAGAAGAGAAAGTGTGCTCGCGTGTGTGCTTGCCCTTTCTCGATCTCTCATAGCATTTCTCTTCCTCTTCCTTTTTCCCAAAGCTCTCATATCCTTTTCGTATATATATCGCTCAGTCGACCATTTCTCAAAGCGTTCTTGAAGTAAACTGTTGCAAATTAAGGTTGCACAAGGAGCCAGCGGTCATTTCTCAAGCTGTCTTCTCGCATAAATTATTGCAAACGAAACGGCTAGCCGAAAGAAACGCATAAAGTGCTTCTCTGTCGCCCTTTCTCTTCTTCCTTTATTTTTTTTATCTTTTTCTCTCTTGGTGCAATTCTTTGGCTGCTCCCGCTTAATAGACGGCGAAACTGACGATGCTCGCGAGAAATGCCGCCCGAAAGAGAGGAGCAAGAGAGCAGGGCAGAGCAGTGTCCCGGTGAGAGATCTCAGTCAGGGCCTCTTCCAATTTTTCATTTACGACTTTTCGATTATAATAACAATAATAATTATAATTCGGCTACATCTTCGACGTGGAATTTCGAAGATTTGAATGATTACGCGATCTTAATTCTCATTCTACATTCAATTATACTCACGATTAAATTTGTCGGCCGGACTCTAGTCGTCCGATCATGGAATCTTACGAATATTTTTGAGCCCTCGTGCATATACGTACCTGCAACAGATAAAAATCACAATTTGTCAATAATTAGCTTATGAGAAAAACGTTGAATTTTGCTTCCTCATAGAGGAAGCTATGTGACGGTGAAATTTTTTTTTTTTCCAGTTTTCAATGTCAATTTGCTTAAAATGTTCCAAAACATCGAAAAATCACATCTAGAAAAAATGTCCGGAAGTGTGTGTGTGTGTATTGTAAAATTGAAAGCTTCATAACTCGAGAACGGTTTGAGCTACAGGGCTCCCGTTTTGCACAGATGTTAATCCATACAAGCTCTTCATTCTCTGAGAATTTTGTTGGAATTGCTAGAAAAATACGAATTCTACGGCATTTTGAAATTTTCAAAAAAAGGGTGTGGACGCTCTAACTTGCGCAAATTTTAAGATTTGTTACTAATTTGTTTTTTCATGAATAGAGTATCATAATAGAAAGGTTGGTATTGAATTTGGGGAACTATCGGTTGAACGGTTTAAATTTTATGATTTTTCGAATTTTTCGAAAATCTGAGTTTTTTGGAAAATCGTCCAACCGCTCTAATTTATTTATTTATTTTATATATTGGAACATTCAGTAGCTCTTTTCTCCACTGCTGCTGCTCCTACAAACCCCCAAGGGTGCGGGTTTGACGATAAGAAAGGGGGAAAAAACTCAATGCCGAGTTTTACCTCGTGAAATCTTGTTCCTCATCGCCAAGCCTGTTCTTCCCTTATGCCCTCCTCTATATACCCCGGATAATATAATCAAAAGTTTTCCACAGATTTTCACTTCGCAATAACCTGTGACTTCGAGCGTTAATAATTATAACCCTGTTGAAGAGCGTAAGAGAGCAGGAGAGAGAGAGAGAGAGAGAGAGAGAGAGAGAGAGAGAGAGAGAGAGATATCGAAGTTTGCAAGTTTTTTGGGGCTTCACCGCGTCACGCTCTCGTATCAGCGTTATATATTTATGTTATAAAAGTGGTAGTGAGAAAGAGTGCGAAGGGAAAGAGAGGGAGGAAAGTTTCCCCACCGTTTTCACCGAGAACCAAGAGGAAATAAGTCGAAGTTCGTGATGCGAAAAACGCGTTTTGTACCTTGGATAATACGTGCGCAGTCGTGAAAAAAAAAATAGTGGAAATGTGGCGAGGGCATGGTCAATGTTTAAGGGATCGGATTACATTTGGAATTATATCCTTTTGCCATTTTTATAAACGCGATTCCCATTTTCCCACCATTCAATTACCAGAATGGCGAATTCATCGAATCCATTTTTTTGCGTCGAAATATCGTATCGAAAATGTCACGTTAAGCAAAAAATGATTCTCTCGAGGAAGCGAAATGAGTCAGAGATATAAAAGCTCGATTTTACGTTTGATATATCGTTGGGAAAAGATTTCATTCTGTGTCTTATATATTTATGGAATCGGGAATTCAGGGCAAAAGGGAGTGTTAAATCGAGTGGAATGAAAATGATGGCCGGAGATGCAATTAATTTCAATTTATTGACTTTTCCGTCGCTCGATCCCCTTGACCCCGCTCCCTCGTCTCGTTTCCGAAAATAATTCTTACGCTGCTCCGATTGTCACGCGTGAGTGTCTACGTGTGGAAATTTGTGGCTGTGTGAACGCGATCGGCGAGGAGGGAAGGTTAGCGAGTCACTGTCTGCTATGCACACATTTGCGGAATATCGATCACGCTTGTTATAATGTATGTTTGGAGTGACGAGCGCGAGAGTCAAGTCACGCTAATATCGCCATTAAATCATGTCAATCATGCCTTACCCGAAAATTCGTCATATATACATATTTGCGTGTATCGATTTCGTGCGTTGATTTCAGACGCGATATGGCACGAGCTTGTGCGATAGCTATTAATATTAATAAATCGTCGACGCCAAAGGGGTTGCAAGAGGAAACGTAGCTCCTGCTAAAGTCCATAAAAGTCTGTGAAAGAAAATTTGTTAAAAATGGTCGATATTTTGTTGAATACGGTAAACTAAATATTTTTTGATAATTTCAAACATTTTCATTATTTTGGCAGTATATTTAGTTTCTAACGGAATTGTCAGTAAAATTTGCAAGTGGAACGACAAAAATTTGCTTCCGAAGAAACTTTCTAAAATATTTCGTGCTGCAATGACACAATTTTTGGGATTATTCAAAAAAAAAAAACGTTTAGTCGTACGTATCGAACAAAACTTTTTCAACAGAATTTTGTTTTCAGTGCATGGTTTTTAGTACCTCGCGAATACATATCGCAGCAAAGGTGCGCCGCGCGTTTCCTCTTGAGCGGGACTTCCGTTCCTCGATTCATTCTCCGAAGGGATGAAGCCGGAATGTCCGTCGGCACAGACAGAGAGATAGGGTGCGAAAGACAAAAGGAAAGAGAGTGTAAAGGATGAAAAAATAGACAAAGATCTCCGGGTGTGCACTTGGCACAGGCGAAATAGCTTTAGCGTAAAAAAAAAAAAAAAAAAAACACATTAGAAAAATCATTATTAATCGTCGTCGGGTCACCGACCTGAAAATCTTTTTTCTTTTCTTTTTCATTCTCAGCCCTCTCGCTCAAGGAGCTTCGGGCTGTTTGCAGCATTCTCTCTTTATATGATCACCTCTCTCCGTATGTGCTAGAAACTTCGCGGTACGTTTGCGCTCCGCGTGCAAGAACATTAAAAACCCTTTGAACATTTATGAGTTGTCTGATTCTTCCGCTTGTCCATACGAACGGAATGCACGAGAGAAGAAAATGCAACTAGCCTCCTTCTTCGCTATCCTAGTTCCAAAATCATTTCTCATCGATAAAAATATAGTCTCTCAAAATAACGGAATGAAATATTGGAATTTACAGGATGATGAGGAATCAGAAGACGCGGCAGAGGCTCGATGCCAAGTATTTAAAAAAAAAAGGGTAGCGCGAGCCCGCCGCATATACAGTAAAAAAGGCGTTTCATGACGTCACAGAAACTTTGAATCGTTTTTACGGGAAAACGGGGCGACGGAAAAATGTCATATTAAGATTTGATTTTTCTAGGATTTCTTATCTTTCGAATGGTCCTTGGTGGAACAGAATCCGTTCAGCCAATCCAGAGAAAATTAAAATTGAAGATTTTGGTCGCGCGGTTTTTTAAATTTACGATGATAATCGTGGATGGATTTCAGGTTCAGAGTAATTAAGTTGGCACCAGAATTTTTCGAATCCTCGGAAGCAATACACTCCTCAATGGGCAGTGTGCAGCTCGTACCTTGCTCCACGTTGGAAAGAATTTTTTTTTCGAAAAAAATGCATATCCAGAAGAGAAGTCTGTGGATACGCGCGAGGAGGAAAAAATTGGAAATAGAATTCTGAATATTCCGGAGGGAATATTCTCGTCTTTTACAATCGCAATAAGAAAGATCGCGCATTGTTCTCACCTCGCTTCGGTGGAATACTCGAAGAGGAGTGAAAGAGCCCAGTAGCATCGAGTAGTGTGTATACCTGATGCAATTTGTTCGAGCGTGAAATGCGTCGGTTTGCAGGACGAGCTCTCTCTGCTCGGACCACGTCTATCCGCAATATGTTGGACCTCGCTGAGGCTTCCTCTGGTCGTTGCTGCTGGCCTCTTCTTATATATTTTTATTGCTCTCTTTTTTTTATTCCTCTTCGTTTTCCGCTGCTTCTTCTCATTCTCATATTTTTTCTATCTTTTTATTTTCTATGGCGTCGATCGCCGCGGAACTCTGAGCGTGGATATATAGCCGTCGGTCATCGTTTTATACAACGTTGTTGCGGTTGCATAGTCCAGATACTTATTCAATCCTCCTTCCGCCAATTCCGAGCTACTGATCGCGTACGGAATATAACAGGACACTTAAGCTTTCCTCTATTTTTTTTTTTACTGTCATTATGCGCGCCAACTTTTCCGACATGGCTTTTCCAATTTTATTCTCTGTTGAGGGACAAAAGAATATTCTCAATGCCGCGTTGGAAGACACGGAGCTTATAGACGTTAAGGACGTTGTATGCGAAATTTCCTATCGATAGAATTCTTCTAAATTTCCACCATACGAAGAAAATAGTGATGATTAATAGCTCGCGCAATTTTAAGAAGTTTCACCATTTAGAAGTCGAGATATTTATTTATAAAAATCACAATTTTCAGTAGTTTCTCATAAGAGTGTGTGTTAAAAGTTGCAATTTTCAACATTAAATATTTCGATTTCTAAATGGTGAAGCCTCTTAAAACTTTGCATACACTTTTACGTAACATCGAAGAAGCTTTATTTAGTTTTTTAAAAAAATCGGTCGTTAAATTTTTTCGAAATTTTGTTTATTATATAAAAAATACGGATTACCTCGGAAAATCTTGGATTTGGAGTATGTTGTTCTTTAGTCAATTTGTAACAACTTTTTTTTAATGAACTTGGGCTCGCAAACCATTTTGCATGTAAAAAAAACTGAAAAGAAAAATTTAGATTCGACCGTCGCTATACAACGTGCTTAAGATTTGCTGCTTGCTGAATTTCCGAAATATATTCGTGTCGAGAACAGCTCAGCGACGAATTTTTGCCCCTGAGGTCGAATCGCCGAAGTATTTTATTTACAAAAGGGCGACAGCGCGTGAATGAGGAATGATCGACCCTAACGGACCGTTCAATCACCTCGAAAATAAATAAAAACCAATAATAATAATAATAAATGGTTATTTCCTTTCTGCGTATAAAACGGGTATTGGTGAAACGAGAAAAGGACTAATTCCGTGCCGAGGCTTTAACGAGTTTATTGCTGTTTCGTACCGCGCACGCTCGCGCCTCAAACGTTTTCACGGTTTTACGATTCCCAAGACCTTCCAGAGTGGACTACTGTTATGCGCGATAGATCGGCACTCTTGTGTATATATTCGTTGCTTATTTCTCGAACCGGAAATATATTCCACCGGCTATGGCCGTTCGGCCATATTTTAAGAAAAAGAGAAAAGGAGAGGAGATGGTAAAATACAAAATAAAAAAATGGCCTTGGCCCTTCCATCGGCATGGCTCTTGGGCTGCTCGTTCGTCGAGAGGATTAGGAGGATTTGGAAGTCGTTGTTGGCAGAGGATGCTGTTTATTTTGTCGAACCTCGTATTGCCCTTCTACCTGCACACACGCACTTTAAACTTTCGTCATCGTTATATTATATATTTATAAAGACTCTCTTTTGTGTACGTGTGGACTGTTTGTGTGTGTAGTTAGTTTACATGTCGGTCAGGAGGGCCAAAGCGCAGTGACGTCTTTGAATTTTGGCCCTGCGTACAAGACTCAACCGCGGGATCGTTTTCTTACCGGGCTACCAGCTTCCTCGCGTCTTCCTTTGGTAATAGAATCTTGCACTCCCCGGCTTAGCATAAATTACAATAAATAACGAAGAGTCTCTCGTAAAGATGATAATGTGGGCGTCAAACGCGATGATTTTTGCTGCGTTGTTCCGAGAGTCGCCTGTGGGAAATACACTCGTTCCTCTTACACTGAAAACGAAATTTTGTTGAAAAAGATGAATATTTCGTTCGATACGTTCGACTAAACGTTTTTTTTTTGAATAATTCCAAAAATTGTGTCATTGCAGCAAGAAATATTTTAGAAAGTTCCTTCGGAAGCAAATTTTTGTCGTTCCACTCGCAAATTTTGCTGACAATTCCGTTAGAAACCAAATATACTGCCAAAATAACGAAAATGTTTGAAATTATCAAAAAATATTTAGTTTACCGTTTTCAACAAAATATCGACGATTTTTAACAAAATTTCATTCCCAGTGTAGCTCTCGGTACAAAAAAGTCTTTTCTCCGAATAAAAATTCAATAATTTATAGAAAAAAAATCAAACTTCCCAACACAGCCTTGTAGGACGATTCGCATTTATATTAGAAACGAAATTTGCGTAAAAAGCAACACGGAGAATATGGTAAAACGTGGAGCTGCATATCCGCGGATGCAGTTATTTGCTTATTCTTTGAGGACGAAGAAAATGGCCGCGTTCGAAGGGAGAATGCTTGTGAAATGCAGAGAGTGAGACAACAGAAGGGTTGGTGAGATGTTTCGATTATGCGCTCAGATAGGCGTCTCGAAAAAGGAGCGGAAACACGCGATATATGCAGCGAAATATATATACACACGGTGTTGTTGAGAGATGCGCGTACACACAAAACTCTTTTTTTCTGTGTGTTTTCTGCGACGCGTTCGTCCTTTCGAAAAGCGAGGGGTTGCCAAACGCACTTTTGACGCCTCGCTCTCGCCTTCGCGACACCATATGCACTCTGCATGTGAAAAAAAAAGAAATTGCACACACACACACATACATTTATATACATGGATAAATATATAGGGGCAGTAGGTGCGAAGTGCGTGTACGAATCTCTCGTATGGAGAACGATGAGGGGGTTGCACGAGAATCTTTTATTTCAATCGTACCCTCCGTTCGTTCATTCGCCAGGCGCGAGAAGGGATAAAAACGTCTGTGTCCAATACACACGCGCTTTTTAATGCATATATAAAAATACAACTGCGTGTAAATCGAGAACCCATACAGACTCAACGGGATGTACGAAAGAACCAACTCTCCCGATTGCGCGTTCTCTGTATTTCTGGACTTGTGCTCCCGGGATGCATATGCAGAGTGCAAGGGAGATATAAAGTATATGCAGCGCGCATAGTGCGTTGACTGCATTCAGAAAATATAGCCGCGGGCTTGTATACACGAATATATATGTGGAACCGGGGTGTCAAGACTCCGCCTGTGGGAATAACAGAGTAAAGAACGGTTTGAGGCTTTCGAGAGGGAGAGATGAAGGAAAAGAGCCAGTGAGTGAGTGAGTGAGTGAGTGAGGGGAACGCACGACAAAGAGGGGAAAGAGAGAAAGGAGAGGAGCAAGAAGAGGTGGTATATGATTGCATCGAGTATCCCGTGACGTCATTCCCGCGCGCACCCCCAAACACCGCACTTTATTTTTTCTCTTCTCTTTATTCTTTTTTTTCCACCCCTTGGTTTTTCATGTCCGCTCTCTGTCTCTTTCTTCCATCATCCTCTTCTCGCAATACACACACGCTTTTTCATGTGTATGTGTTTCTATGTATATTATTCGTCATCCTGTTTCGTTCTCGCGCGTCTCAATTATTTTCGTCCTTCGAGGACTCTCTCGCGTCTCGAGAACACGCGCCAAGAGTGTGGGATTCGCACTACGTCTCCTGGGTTGAAATATATGCTGGATTCGTCTATATATGAATATTCCGCTCGCACGAATACCGCGTAATGATGCGCCATTATATACGAATCGTGAATACGTGGATTAACTTTTATTTCTTTCAAGATTTTCACTTCATTTTCTTTCTTTTTCAATCCTCGTTTCATTTTCTTCGGGTCTGTGGGTCATAAAGTTGACGCTAAAAAGGCTCATCCTGAGCTTCGAGCTTCAATTCTATTCGCGAAAGTCATTTTCTCAAACTATGTCCGCGCAGGGAGTTTTTTTTTCTTTTCGTCCATTAAAAAACAAAATTTTGTTGAAAAAGATCGATATTTTGTTCGATACGTTCGACTAAACGTTTTTTTTGAATAATCCCAAAATTGTGTCATTGCAGCAAGAAATAATTTTTGTTGTTCCACTCGCAAATTTCGTTGACAATTCCGTTGGGAACCAAATATACTGCGAAAATAACAAAAATTTTGAAATAATTATGAAAAAATATTTAGTTTACCGTATTCAACAAAATATCGACGATTTTGAAAAAAATTTCATTTCCAGTGTCAAGCTCCTATATTTGTTTTGAAATAATTCGACGAATCTCTTTATTCCAACAAAGCTGTACTCACTGCTCATTAATTTCGCTTTCAAAATTATTTCGAATCCCTGCGAATTTGTTTACAGACTCGTGCCCGTGGAACTCGAACGCAAAGATCGCGCGGTGAGTCATTTTTCTAAATGCACTTTTATGCTTCGTAAATGCATTTGCAGGCGTTTCGTTTTTTCTCTTTAGGTGCATATAAAAAAGTCGTCACCTGTCTGGCATATCTCGTATCATAGGTGAAATATACGTATAAACATATATATATATATACACAGGTAAATAAAGTTGAAGACTCGTAGGAGTGCTGCTCGCTGACGAAACGAAGGAGCGCGGCAAGTAAACGATCACTCGGGATTACGTGTCCTCGTAAAGTCGAAAAGTGCAGACGTATACTTTTAAAAGTTGCATATGTGAGTATCTCTGACTATACACAGGGATGATCTGAAATAGCCAGTTGAGCACGAGAAACGTTTTACCGAGTCGCTTGACTATTGCGACGATCCTACAAACGCATACGCAGAAGTTTTAAACACGGAGGTTCTCCATAGACGCACTAGACACGTGTATGTAGATATATTCTCATTCGATAGTTGGATGACGAGGTCAATGTCTTTTACGGGCGATGAAAAAAACATTTTATCTCGCTGTAAAACGCTTGCACAGTTTCCTCTGTTTTTACCCTCTTTCTTCCCTTTAATCTCTCGATCTCTTTTTCCCACTATCTGCCGCGGTGGAAAACTCACTATTATCGGGTCACGCTTGCACCTTTCTTCGCGTGGTTCATGCTCCTATCATCGTACTATTGTAACGGCCACCGCCGTCGCATTCTCATCCTCTATTGACGATAAGCGACTGGCATGCTCTCGTTCAACCTTCTCGTCAAAAATTCTCCTCCTCGTATATCTGCGTTCCTAAACACACATTAAAACTGACGTACGCGGTACGATGAAACGTCTCTCTTAACTTTTCAACTTCAATAACTCTTGAAGAATTCGTTTATTGATTCGTTGGAGAAACGACCATTTTCATTTTGTTTGTCATTTTTCGATATTCAAAGCTCGCCTTCGAGGCGCATCTCACCTATAGCCAATCGTCTTCCCCATAATCGAGACAATGTCCGCGTAGGCACTGCTCGACTTGACGAACTCACGGACTTAACCCGTTTCATATGATGTGTATGTATAGGAACGTTATTTTCTTGCTTAGGAGCTAAGAGGATGGCTCCATGTGGATAGATAATCCTCCCTGTGTATGAGGGAGTTACGGTCATTCAGGATTAACCCCACCTGATGAATCGTCATTGGATACAAACATATCTAGACGTCTCGCTACCTGCTGCTGCTATTCTCGATCAGATATAACGTCCGTTCGGGTATGGGACATTCCACGTACACTGAAAACAAAATTTCGTTGAAAAAAATGGATATTTCGTTCGATACGTTCGACTAAACGTTTTTTTTTTTTTTAATAATCCCAAAAATTGTGTCATTGCAGCAAGAAATATTTCAGAAAGTCTCTTCGGAAGCAAATTTCTCTGCTAAAGTAACAAAATTTTTGAAATTATCAAAAAATATTTAGTTTACCGTATTCAACAAAATATCGACGATTTTTAACAAAATTTCATTCCGCAGTGCAGACTCGGAAGTCTTCTCTGGACCGAGCAACGATTTCACGTTGGTTAACCAATCGACCTGTCTGGTTGTGAGAAGCTCAATGAAAATATCAACGGACACGTGCAGTTTTACGGTAAATCAAAAAATACCTCATCCGCACTCCGCGGACGGTGGAGGTTCCACAGACCTGTCGATTTAGTCTGGAATGCCGTCTGCTTTGGAATATCGCCCGAGGTTATAGCAATGGCATTACAAGCACGGCGTGAGGAGAGCGGTCATCATTGGTAAAACACGAACGAGTATCGTATGTGCGGGTTAAGGACTCTGAAGATCCGTAGGTCGTCCTCTCAGATCTTTAGCTCGCGAGAGAGCAAACCAAAACGGATATGTATGTCGAAAAAGTATGAGAGAAAGAGAGAGAGAGAGAGAGAGAGAGGGAAACGGAGTGGGATATGAAGCCTCGAGACATTTGTCACGCCGGAGTTGACACGCCAAAGACAACGAAAGATCACTCCCGATATTATACCTGAAACGTTGTTCGACTATAACTCACTGCTCTCAAGCAAGAGACCTCCAGGCCTCTTCCCACGATGACCATGAGTTTTCTTCACGACTCGTATCTCTTATTATACTCGCTTGCTGTCCCTCTTTCTGTTTTTGTCAATCGTTTTCAAAGTATGAGCCTGTCCAATAAAGATGAAAAATATACGAGTCCTCGAACGATGTATTTTCGGTAATATCGATTGTGCATTTACGATCGGCAGTGTGTAACAAAAAAGTCGCCCGTGCCGTGGTTAGAAGTGTTTTTACACTGAAAATGAAATTTTGTTAAAAATCGTCGATATTTTGTTGAATACGGTAAACTAAATATTTTTTGATAATTTCAAACATTTTCGTTATTTTAGCAAAATTTGCGAGTGGAAAGACTAAAATTTGCTTCCGAAGAAACTTTCTAAAATATTTCTTGCTCCAATGACACAATTTTTGGGATTATTAAAAAAAAAAAACGTTTAGTCGAACGTATCGAACAAAATATCCATCTTTTTCGACAAAATTTTGTTTTTAGTGTGTCCTGAGCAGGACGCAACGACCCCCTTTCACCCTCGAATATATAAAGCTTCATTTACCCAGGGCGAGAGGAAAAAGAGAATGACAATTAGCCACGATGTTAAACATAACAGAATCACCACTAAGAGCTCTCTCCACATTTCTTCCTCGAACTCGCCGCAAATTTACTCTTTCTCTTGCTGCAAACCTCTCCGCGGACTCCCAACCGTAGAAACTTCTTATCAGATTTGCCAACCCTTCTCTCCCAGTACGGCAACGTTTTATTTGCCCCTTCCACTGTGCCTTACCTTGCCCATTTTTTTGTTGCGCCACAGGATATGTACCTACGTTGAGTACGAGCGCGCGAGCGCGCTTTGCGTAAATTAAGTGAGAACGGGTTTCACACGAGAGTAAGAAAGACACAGGATGAAACGAGGAGAATGGAAAAACCAGCGGACGATAAATAGCTACAAATTGCTTTGGTTATCTTTGAAACAAAGAGACAATATGCGTCCGTGAATTAGCAGCTTAGAATGATTTATTACATTGTTAAAAAAAGATTTTACGGTCAAACAATTACGTGGCAAAAGAAATAAAAGGGGAGTCGTTCAAACAACTTTGAGAGATAAATTATTTATAATTTAGTATTTATCTTTTTTCCACGATGTTTTGTTTTCTGTAATGGAAACGTAAAAGTTTTTTCTCGACGTCTGTCTAGCGAAAGTTGATCAGTTTCCCGCGCGTGATTTTTGAGCTCATTATACTTAAGCTTCGACGAATAAATTATAAAGCAATGCCCGAGGTTGGGAAGCAGAAGAAGAAGAAGAAGAGGGTCGAGTACACGATAGAATGCGCATTGTAGGAGCTTGAAGCTTTTTTTTTTTTTTCGAGAAGGAGTGCATAGCGGAGTATATATAAAGTAGATGCGAGGGCATAGAGAACGAAACAAGCCGCAACGAGAAGTACGGGGGCGTCTGGACACTCTGGATGAGCACATGAAGGGGCAAGGAGGAGCAGAGCTTCAGCAGTTCCCTCAGCAACCCCCGGTTCCACATGTTTCCGCTTGCATAAGGATAAGGATCAAAAAGTCCTTATCAGATTTGTCGGACCCTCGCGGCCGGCCTTAAGCACTCGTCGACCCGAGTCTTGGCGAATGTTCTTATAATATATAGACGTATGTGTGCGGGCTGTGTGTGTGTGTGTGTGTTGGTCTTCTTATGGATGGGAGAGATCCCGGGGCCGCTGGACTGGCGACTCCTTGAATATTTCAGGACTCTTCTGCGTCGGAGACGGACTAGTGAACGTCGATCCCTCCGGCGACCTCCTGTCCGTTCTTCACAATGCTTCGGGCTTTCCATTCGCTCTATATACGTGCGTTATAGGCGGGATGTCGAGACAACGAGGATGTGATGACCGAACGCATACTTTTCGATCTATATATGAATATACATTTGTCTCCTTTCCACTTACTCCCACCCGCGTTGATTTACTAGCCGCAAGCGCTCCCTCGCGGTGGCGTCGGTGTACTACAGCCCTTCCTCGCTGCTGCTACGAATAACCGTATTCCACGTCCTCGCGCCAAACATTAACGAGGCATCTCGTTATGATCGTTACGCGACGTTCTGCCTTCTCTCTAGCTCCACACTCTATGACAAACCCACCAAGATTTATCCGCGGGCTCTCCCCGGACACTATTGAAAAACCAGAGGCTTGATAGTCGGGGAAGACAGACTCTTAGAGTCCTGTCCTTCCTCCGTTTCATCTTTTTCCCCTTTCTCTCACTCGCCCTCGCGTCATTTTCCCTTCGAGAGTGGAAAGCCCTTTCGGAGTCGCCACACGCTCGTTTCACAAGGGGGTTCAGAGAGGAAGCTTCCAGCCGCAAGAGACGAGACTTCTCTGTGGGGACAGAAAGAGAATTGTTTCGTCCTCTGCTCGCCGTTCCTGAGATCTTCCACTGCCATATCCGCTTGTCCCTCTTCGAGCATTCTTCTATATGGATCATCGTTCTTACAGTTTTTTCCTTTCACTCTCCCTTATCGGAGTACCGCGACCATCGTGAGAGTCGAGGATCACGTACTAGCTTAGCAGCTTGTTTCGCAAATAATAAAAATTCTATTATCTCACATCGGTATCTTTTTCTTACGTAAATTAAAGTTGCCAGCCCTCAAAGATTAATCACCACCTTTCAAATGGAAAGAATCTCCTGGTCCCGCGTTCGATGAGGCTGCTTCGTATACACGCTCGAACACACGAGGACTTGTCAGCTGTATAAAGCCGCACAAGTTCTTCGCTAATTATCGGATAACTCTGCTCACCAAAGGAGCGAGTTCATACGCTCGTTATTGTCATTACCACGAGCAGGATATATCGGCATGAAAATGGTGGATTAACGTCACAGGGGAGACAGGGTGTCGAAGCAATGTCGTCGCGATATGTGTCCGCCACTAAGATCTCCCAAGCATCGATCGATATCACTCGCGATATATAAACATACCGCGTATTCCGATCTTATCTCTCATCTCTCTGTGGCCTTTATCTTGAGCGCCGATCATGTACATACGCTGCGAATCATTCGGTGCGCAAAGACCAGCAGCTTCCGAGTGCAATTTTTCCTCAAAGTATAAGTCGTTAAATATGTCGATCGGAATGGCTACGAAACGCGTGCCAATTAATACATCGACGGGTGTATAGTTGGAGATTTTTCAAAAATTCTTATTCAATTTCCGAGTAGCATTTCTAGTTTCAAAATATTTCGGGAATTTTGCAGTTTTGCAAAAAAAACATTTTTTTTTTCCAGTTTTCAATGTCAATGTGCTTAAAACTAGAAAAAATGTCCGGATGTGTGTGTGTGTGTGTGTGTATGTTATGGCAGTGTAAAATTGAAACCTTCATAACTCGAGAACGGTTTGAGCTACAGGGCTCCCGTTTTGCACAGATGTTAATCCATACAAGCTCTTCATTCTCGGGGAATTTTGTTGGAATTGCTAGAAAAATACGAATTCTAGGGCATTTTGAAATTTTCAAAAAAAGGCTATCGACGCTGTAATTTGCGCAAATTTTAAGATTTATTACCAATTTTTTTTTTATAAATAGAGTATCATAATAGGAAGGTTGGTATTGAATTTGCGAAATATCGGTTGAATGGTTTAAATTTTATGGGTTTTCAAATTTTACGAAAATGTTAGTTTTTCGCAAAATTCTTTGATCTGTACTTCCTCTTTTTTTATGTTTAGTTCTTTTGAATATTTTGACGGTTTCGGTTTTTATGGAGAATCTTGTAGAATTTTTTCTTCGCAAAGGCTCGATCTCGCGGGGTCAACAACCCTTCTTGCATATTACTGCACTTAGTTTCAACACCCCTCTGAATTTTGTACAGAGCCAGAAATGTGTATGCACAATCGCGTATACATGTATCAAGACACAGTGCGTCGAGATGAGGAAGATGAGGAACGGGTCTCTCATTAATGTTCCGCGCAAGCAATTTGCGTGAATGACTTTGGCGCGCAGGAGGCGAATGTTACGAGAGTCCTCCGTGCTCGCGCGTCCTCTAACACAAGTAAAGCGCGAATCTGTTGCCAGAAAGCAACAGCAGCCAAGCAGCAGCATCAACAGCAACACCAGCACACACGACTACGAGATTTCCGACACCCACACGAAATCACGCATCCTTTTTTGCGCAATATTTGACGTGCCCACCGCTTGACCGGTCATTATATCCTCGATGCTTGCTGCATGGGCTGCATCAACGATGACGTGCCCCGTCATTTCACTTCGCTTCTTTAACATGCGCGTTTACCAAAAGAGAAAACTCTACACCCCTCGACCGAAGGAGCAATCGTTACGGGCCTAAGAACTCTCGCACTACTTATGAGCCTTCAACCAATCAAATTTGTACGTCGTTAAAACGATTTACAACATATGGAACGCGAACAGAGTTGAGGCTTTAACATCAATTTTTTCCTCTTCGCAGTATTTCCCATTGAAAATTCAAGTTTTTGACCTACCGAACAAAAATCGAAGTGAATACGTTTCAAAAACATCTTGAGGCATCGCCACAAAGTTAATTAAGCTTGTCAAATTCTCTTCCCATTCGATATACTACACTGGGAATGAAATTTCGTTAAAAATCCTCGATATTTTGTTGAATACGTTAAACTAAATATTATTTGATAATTTCAAAATTTTTGTTACTTTGGCAGTATATTTGGTTCCTGAAGGAACTGACAGCGAAATTTACGATTGGAACGACAAAAATGAGCTTCCGAAGAGACTTTCTAAAATATTTCTTGCTGCAATGACACAATTTTTGGGATTATTAAAAAAAAAAACGTTTAGTCGAACGTATCGAACAAAATATCGATCTTTTTTTAACAAAATTTAGTTTTCAGTGATATAGACATGAAATATATCGACGTTAAATCCACAGAGAGAAATGTTAGTTGAATCCACAAGAGGCACGTAACACGAGTTTCCGGTTGCTCGACATACGAACTCGAGCAAAACTTGCACGGTTGAATTCACAGGTGGATTTAAAAGAGAAACATTTACCCGCTGGGTGCTCGCCGTAAAAACTACTCGAGACATCTCGGTTTATCGGCAAATTTAGCCAAAGTGTTTTCATCGAGAATCCAAGTCGTAACGTGTTACGATCACGCTCAGCGGACGAGTGCAAAAGAGGAAAAAGAGAGGAAGCGAGATTGGAGAATAATCGTGAGAGGAGAGCAGAGGAGGAACGAGGGGCGAGCGAGGATTGGATTCTAGGCAGGGATTCTCTCGTACGAGGAGGTTATAAGAAGCAGACAACTTTGGTGTGAGGAGAGAGAGAGAGAGAGAGAGAGAGAGAGAGAGAGAGAGAAGGTGATCTTGTTTGCTAATGGCGTACTCGTGTTCGAATGTAACGCTGGCCTGGTCCACGTCCATACGTCTTTTGATTAAGATTAAAGAAAGCGGCGATCGCGAAGAGGGCTGTTGGAGGGATCGAGCGGTCTCTCGTTTGCGAGGAGGCTTAATATATGCACGCGCTACGTTGCTTTCGTGTTAAAAGTTACGAGCCCTCTTTCTGTCTCGCTTCTTCTGCCGACTCGACAGAGTCTCGAGGTATAGTTAAAATCTGGTTCTATCAAGACAGCGATGTCTCAAAATTTGAAGCAACCCCTTGCACCCTCTCGCACTATCATCCAGCAAAAGTCAGTCGGTCGAGAAAATAAGAAGATAACGCGATGATGGACAGTGGCTCGTTGCACCGCGAACGCGGTAGATAAAAATCTAAATCTTTTTTTATTTTTTATTTTTTTACTATAAAAAATAAATCCATCCGACACACGTATATTTCCGCAATAATTGCACACAGTTGGTTGAAACGATGCTACGTTTTGTAATTGCCGTTTGAGGACCAGGGTGCGCAGGATCGGATCTTGCGAGGGTGAGTTCACGGGGGTTGCTTTAACAAGTACCATACAATCTATTCGCACTCGCGTATTCGGTTCGGAATATACGTCATCTCTGCTCTGGTGTACGCGAAATGTTTCCTCGTGCAGCGAGCGCAGAGAGAGAGAGAGAGAGAGAGAGAGAGAGTTCCTCTCTAATTTGTTTCGCACGTAGTTTCGCACTCGACTCGCACTTTTGCGAGTTTTCGTGCGTGAATATATGAGTCAGAGCGAGAGAGCGGGAAACGGGGGATGTAGAAAAAAAAAAATGATGGTGCACGTACAAACGAGATATAGGAGCGTTAGTAGAGCGTAGTCGTGCTCGATTGTCGAGTGATTGTTGAGCACATATTCCGTGTATTAAAGAAAAAATAAAAAATAAAATAAAAAAATGTATATATAGGTATCTAGAGCCGTGTATATTCAAAGTTGAGAGGGTTCACACCTCGTCCAGCAACAGCCGGAGCAAACGACTAGATGCTGGCATGGTGCTTGTGGCTTGCGCTGGTTTCTCGATCTTTCTAAAGCTTCTATATATGCTCGCCATTGGTGCACAACTAATGGATACGCATTATGCTGTATTTGTTTTGTTATATATATATAAATATATAAACATATACAAACGAGCACGAGGCACTTCTCTCACTCAATCGCTCGTTTTCTCGCCCTGTGCGCGAAACATGCGGCCTCCTCCGCCATGTGTGTAGATTTCGATGACAAGCAGCGTGCAAATGTGTATATATACCAGAGCCTGTATATTATAAGTACGAGCAAAAGCGAGAGACGAGGGCCTGGGGTAATTGTAGAGGACAGGCAGAATTTCTCGCCTCGCTAACAAAGACATGAAGGAAACCCGCTCTTCGCGTTCGTTCTCCGCATGCATACGCGCACACATTCGACAAAGAACCCTTTCCTCTTGATACTCCTCGAAGCACACACGTTCTTATAGAGGCTATCTGGACAAACTTTTCGTTCTCACTTTGAATCACGATGAAATGCGTGAAGATTGAGAAGCGAGCTTTGCCAGTTCCTTTCATGGATATATTCCGGTTGGAAGAGTAACGAGGAAAATTCGAATCAATCGGTAATAATATCAGAAGCTCCGGGGATGATTGCAAAATAATCGAAAGCAAACGACTCAAGAGGTTACTTGCCATTGGTATCAATTTTTTAATGTAAATTTTGTTTTACAGCACACACAGTTACGCGCGCAGTGGACGCGTACGATATGTGCGTTAATACACACGTTGTTGGAGGGTGCGAGAGCCAGAGAATCATGCAGTAACGAGAGTGTATTTGTGCGTATGCGTGTGCTGACATCAATGGCCAATGCCCACACGAGAGGAAATATCCCGCTAACCGATGTTGACAACCATTAAACCGTGGCGTTCGCGTATATATAGCGAAGTGGATGCTGCCACCGCAGAGACGCAGAATTCACTCTCATCAGCTCGCATACACGCTATATATCTATATATCTATATATTAAGAGATGGACGGAAGGGAAGGAGTAAGATGAACGAAGAAAGAGGCGGGGGAGGCCGTTCGAGATTGAGGTGCACGTATATACACACGAATGTGTATATATGTGGATGTAATATACTTGACGGTTCGCGTATTACTCTCGCGGTATTGTTTTTCTCACGCGGCCTACTCCGCTCCTGACCCTTTCTCGCTCACGAAAAATTTCTCTCCCTACCGCCTTTTTTATTCCTATTTTTATCTTTACTTTTACTTTTCTTTTTATTTTCTGTAAATCATCTCACTCTTGCTCTTGGTATCGAGATGAGGAACAACAAGGAGAAGCTGGCGTGGTCCAAACCACCGGTAAGAGGCGGTGGTAGTCTGCGCGCACCACCGCACGATCTTCGCGCTATCGTGTTACCTGCGGGAATAACCGAGCGTGAGTCTCCATGAATAGAGCGAGAGGCGAAGCGGGTTGTATGAGCGAAAAGCGAAGAAAGGAGTCTACGTGTGTGTGTGTGTGTGCGTGTGTGTCTGATCAGTTCAAAGGTGAATATATTTAGCGGCGTACATTTTATCGAAACTCAAGCAAACAGACTTTTTGCTCGATCGACTATTTCAAAAGTTACTTCGGTGCGAAAAAAAAAAAATATTCACCGTAGACTGGAAATGAAATTTTGTTAACAAATTGTTGATATTTTGTTGAACACGGTAAACTAAATATTTTTGGATAATTTCGAAATTTTTGTTATTTTGGCAGTTTATTCGGTTTCTAACGAAATTGTCAGCGAAATTTACGATTGGAACGACAAAATTTGGAATTTTTGGAATTATTAAAAAAAAAAAAAAAACGTTTAGTCGAACGTATCGAACAAAATATCGAGCTTTTTCAACACAGTTTTGTTTTCGGTGTAGGAAAAATCTTGTATCACGTGACTCATGACGAAATATCCATTTCGAGAGAAAATCGAAAAGGAATTTGTAAAAATTTAGATGGATCTTCTTGAACGGAGAAATATGTTGCAACTGTTGAAAAAAGCATCCAATCGAAAATAATCGACGAGCAGAAAATAAGAGACGAGAGAGAATATTGGCAAAAGTCTTGGCGAGATATATTAACAACCACTTGGATGCTTCTCCGATGACCAATCTTGATGTTTGACGTTTTTCTCAAGAAGAACGCGTCGCTTTTTCTACTCTATCTTCCTCCATCGACACACTATATAAACTTTTAGTCTCTTCGGATATATTTTTTCTACTCCGGATGGACGATTCTCTATGGGTGTGTCGGTGTTTTCTCATACGCTGTGTTGACCCCGCAGCGTTTCACGTTACTCTTGCTCTACGTTGAGCTCAACTTTAACTTGAAAACAGATCCTTCGTGCGCGGCGGTTGTGTGTATGATCGAAGGTGCCGGAGCGCGTCGAAGGATCGAGACGCCCTTTTATATTTTTTTTCCTCCCACACGTTTTTTTCCTTTTTTTTTTTTTTCATTTATATTCTTTCACGACACGTGTTGTATCGTTGAATTTTCGTCTTCTTGGAAAAAGATATGCTTGTTAAAGATCGAGGTTCTGCGTCTATTGTCTGTCTATCCCGCCTATTTTTTTTTTTATCGACATCTTCACAGATCCATTTATTTTTTGTCGAAATTTTTGTCAAGACTCTGGCACGAGTTCCGCAAAAAATTTACTTCGTTGCGAATCGTTTCGCTGTAACCGCGGATTGTTGCTCAACTAAAGGGACTTTGTTTCCGCAGGCATCGAGGTTGCATACTTAATAATTTATGCGGTGGAGTTTGATCCATAGACACGCCCATTGGAACTTAATCAAGACGTGTTCGCACTAGCGAGAAAGACTAATTGTAAGATTGTGAGAGGGCGAGAGGAAGAGAGAGACTGATACGCGCGCGGCTTTGTCAACCGCGCGGCAGCGGGAAGCGCTTTATAGAGTCCCAGGGGCTTCAACTCTGTGCCTCACGAGGGGAATTTTATAGCGTATATATATGCATGTAGTTGTGCACGAGAAAGGCTTATCTCAAAAACTCGAGTCATCCTAATCAATAGTGTGTGCTGTGTGAATACGACGATGCGGCAAGTTCCATGGCGGACTTTTCGCTCGCTCTCTCTCTCTCTCTCTCTCTTTTGGCAGAGGCTTTTGTACTTATAACGTATGAATATACGACGCAGTTTCGCTGCAACATTCTTGGCATTTTTTTTCTTCCCCGCGTCTCTTCGAGTCCGTGATCTCGTCTTGTTTCGACGATACCGAGTCCGACTGATACGAGAATCGCAATCTTTCGCCCACCCGAAAAAGGTGCACATAAATTTCGTTTAAATTTAACGAATCGTTTCCTCGGCACCGTAGCAGAAAATATTTATCTGTGGAATTTTGGAAGGTGTGCTAATTTTTTTTTTACGGAGGTGAACGAAGCATTTCTGAATGCGATTTGAACAATTGAGAATCGATCGATCGTCTCGGATACGCTTGTCCCGATACGTTCGAGTCTCTGGACCTGGTGCGCACCGAGTACATGACTCGACGATTCCTAAATATTGTCCTATGAAAATTGTTACGTTCTTCGTTCCACTATTATTCATTGCCGTTTGCATTGAAAGGAACGCAGGAGATCGAGTCAAGTTTCCGTTGGCATTGATAATAATCTTCCTCTGCCTTGGCCGCGTGTGTGCACGTTGTTTAACGTCTTTGTGTGTGTTGCTGTGTGTGTCTGTGTGTGTATCTGGATGTAGGGATAACAAGAATGTAGCGAGGGTGGCTCGTGGGACTCGATGAATTTTCTACATTGGAGATAGGCCCCTGGCTAGGAAATGGAAGCCTCTTTCAGACGTTTTGCCACGTTGTGTGCATCGCGTCGTTTTTTATCGCTGTCTTCCTCTCTTTTTCCTCCTTCGCTCTTGTGACTGCAATGAATTCCTCGACGTTTCCCCGGCAGAAAACAAGACGGAGAAAGAGAGAGAGAGAGAGAGAGAGAGACAAGCGGAGGACTTACCATTGCCTACCACCGAACCAAGACAACGTTACAGTGACCAAACATACCCGAGCTGCTTCGTTGAACACTAATTATTATGATAATTGCCAGTCTCCTTGGATTATGGCTAAAGATTTACGCAAATGTAGCTAATAAAGATTCATCGTCTTATCTTTTCTCTCTGTACGATTACTCAGTACATTCTAGACTATCCTCCTTTGCCATGGAATCGTAGCAGGTGTTTCAAAGTCTTTGGTACATTAATCAAGGTTGAAATCCTGTGAAATCGTCTCGTTGAGTTTTTAAGGACGCTGTATAGAAAATTTTTTATCGATAGAATTTCTTTAAATTGTCAGCATACAAAGAGGATAGTGATGTCTAATAGCTCGTTATTTATAAAAATCACAATTTTCAGTAGTTTCTCATAAGAGCGTGTGTTAAAAGTTGCAATTTTCAACAATAAATATTTAGATTTCTAAATGGTGAAGCTTCTTAAAACTTTGCATACACTTTTATGTAACATCGAAGAAGCTTTATTTAATTTTTCAAAAAAATAGGTCGTTAAATTTTTTCGAAATTTTGTTTATTATATAAAAAATACAGATTACCTCGAAAAATCTTGGATTTAGAGTACATTGTTCTTTAGTCAATTTGTAACAACTTTTTTAAATGAACTTGGGCTCGCAAACGATTTTGTATGTAAAAAAAACTGAAAACAAAAATTTAGATTTGATCATCGCCATACAAGTGTCCTTATTAAGAAAACTGATGAAAATTCGGTCAAAAATTGTTTAAACTTTTGAAAAATCTTCACTTATTATCGTTCAATATGATTTTTTCGGTGTCGTATGTTCTCCGAGCCGTAAAAAATCTCAAATCTTTATGTGTATAAAAAAAAGTGTGCGAAACACATGGATATATATTACTCGGGCATTTCATATAGCGTGTGTATAGTATTCTACCGGTATATATATTATATAGCTTGGAGCTGAGCCCTGGTCCCTCGCTATCACTGATCCTATCGACCTCATATTTTTGTAGGCGGATCCAGTGCCGCCTCGTCGTTTCGTATTTTCTTTCGTTCATTTTCTTTTTTTTTTGCATTTATTTTTTTTTCTTATTCTTTTTCCGTGACTTTGCTCTCTTCTTACCCGGTTCGTTGATCCTCAAAGAGCTCTATCTTATATATAAAAAAATATATATATGTATATAGTTGGTATATACGAAATGTGCCGTGGGGAAAGTAAATTGTAGGGAATTTTCGGGCCTTGCAATGAGAGTTCATGACGACGACGACGACGACGACGACGTGCGGAAAGGAGAGTGAACAGCGGAGAGAAAGAGAGCGAGAGGGCCAAGAAAAAGGGTGTTCGAAGGAGCGCAGCTATAAGAGTCGTTTATTTTTCGCGTTTCAGCGAAATATACGAAAAGAATTTCATTGTTCCAGGGAAGCGTTTAATGCTGGTCCGCTTTATAGTCTCCTTGGTATTTTTTTTTCTCTTCAACAACCATCCTATTCACCAATCACTAACTTCTCTTTACCAGCTGCGCCAGAATACACGAGCAATTGGGTGAAAAAAAAGAGGCGGAAAGAGATTTAAAAAATTTGGAGAAATCACTGTGGCTTATCTGCGCGGCTTTTACTCGATGAGCGGGCCAAACCAACAATCTCTTATTTTTTTACACAGCCTCGCGTGACGAGTTCCTCTTTTTCCTCTTGGCAAGGTGCACCTTTTTTAAAAAACATTCAGTTTTATATGACATACCTGTCTCGAAGAATTCTCATATCTAAATTATCCACCGATTTCTTTTCTTTTTTTTCAATCCGAGTTTCTCCCTTATTCTCGTTCCTTCTTATTTCGTGGATCGTCCTCCGCGGGAACTAAAATTTTACCAACTTTTTGTCCATCATTTTTATGGGTCAGTCCGGGATTCTAGAGTGGCAGTAAAGTTCGCTCTCTCTCTCTCTCTCTCTCTTCATCTTTCTCGATGTTTTCGAAGCATCGGCCATAGCAGGCCGGCAACCTCCGAACGCAACCGAAAATTTATAATAATACTGGAAAAAGAGAAGACGAGTCGCGGAGCAAATTGCAAGCAAGGCGCGACTCTCGTGTCCTCTCTTTCTTGGAGAGAGAGCGCCTAAAAGATATCGTCGACGAGCGAATGCCCAAATCTTGAGAGCATTATGGGTTTAAGGGAGCAGGGAATGAGCGTCGAAAAAAAGTAAGATAAGGATAAAAAAGATGGGAAAACGGCGCTTCACGATTCTGAAGTTTGCAGCACACACGTTAAGATTGAACAAAAAATAATTTTTCCATTAATTATTTATTGAATCTTGAAGGTCCTCGGAATTTTTCGTCCGGATTGAGTTATTGAGTCGCAAGAGGTTTTATTGTCGAGACCAAATATTGAAAAAAAAAAAAAAACATCGAATGTAAACGAGAGCCCCTTGCAAGGCACTTCGGAAAAATGGCGAAAGAAACACATTAATTAGAAAAAAAAAGGTAAAAACTCGGAATTTCTTGAAGGAGGATGTTCGGGACCGATATTTTGGTCCAAATTTGTGCGAATCGCTTAATCTCTCTACATCTCTTTCTGCTGGGCAAAGCATTCCCAAATCATATCGATAGTACGGTCGTTAAGTGAGACGGTTTACATTGAAAGATGGTCGATGTAAATTGCGATGACGCTCATGTATACATACAAATATGTATAGTTGTGTGTATAGATATATATACACATGTTCGGCGTGTCCATGTAACGATATATCAACGTCAGTAAATTGTGATAAATAAAGTGCAATTGGATGAGAGTAGAGAGCTATAGTGAAAGAAAAGGATAAAGTTAGTGGCGAGAGTGAAAAAGAAAGAGAGAAAAAGGTAGAGAAAGAGGAAAAGAGTGGAGCTGAACGAGATGGAGTAGGAAATGGTATTATATCCAAGAGAACAGGGCATATACATGGTGCTCTTTGGAGCTTGGTTATTTTTCAATCCTGCCGGATGTATATAGCCATTTATGTTGTGTACATACATACATATATATTAAGCGTGTATACACACGTGAAAAGTGTTATCTCGCGAAACGAAGAGGCTCCGCACCACTCGATTTCTTTTAACCAAACGAAATTTCGCATCTCCTGTGTATTCGCGCGTGTTTGTACGAGAGATGCGCTTGGCCATACGCGGGGTGGCCGCCGAAGATAAAAAGCGCAGAGCATCCTTTTTTTTTCAAGCCTCGTTTTTTTTTTCTCTGCACCATGCGCTCTCGCGAAATCGAGGGGAGCAATGAGGAGGAAAGCGCGAAGAGGAGGAGTCCGAGTTAGCGAGATTACAATAATAATAATTATACACCTTTCCGCTCTCAAATATACTATGTTTTACTTTTGTGTACGAATCTATATGTGTATACACCAAGTTATTGGAGTTTGCTGTTGGAACGAATAATAATAACGGCTGATCCTTATCATTCTTTCTTCTTTCGTCTCTCCCTCTCTTTTCGTATATTCCTCGATTCATTTTCACGTCTTTCTTTCGTGTATACACACTTTGCACATTTACGATTATGGTTTATCAACACACACACGGGCTTTAGGATAAATAATGGGGTTCTTAATGGCCAGGGAAATTTAGCACGTTCTTGGGAGTCGTGCTTAACCGAATGATAACGATGAAAAGAAGGATTTTTGCAAAAGTGGTACAACGCGATGAGGCTCCATGAGAAGAATTATCAAGTGGCCCACATTTCGGAAGGTAGGAATCGACGGTGGAAGTGACAGCAGAGACGAAAGGAAAGCTGGGAAACAGAGTCAGGACGATTCGGACGATTGGATTTGCGGTGAAGAGAATTGTTAAGTACGGTGAACATCTGCGGGAACCCTGGCAATTGAGTAAAGGGTGTAGGAGAGAGTCAAGCGGTTGGGAAAAGGATGGGAAGGCTAACGACTTAATTCTGTGGCAGGTTTCAAATGCTAGAGGCATCGGTTTTGAGCTTTTCGAATATTCGAAAGGCTTGGGACAGAGAAACGAAGAGTTTGATTTTAGTAATTAAAACGAGCGAGAAATAATTTGTTGTCATTTTTGTTTGGGAAAATTCTTCAAATTTTTGTTTTTCTATGGGAATAATTTTTAATTTGAATCTTTGAATGAATTGCACGCTGATTTGGCGTATTGGATGGTCGAGATTAGAGTTAATGATAAATTCTTATTATCGCGACTTTACACCGCAGGCCCAGTCGAGGAGAGTGATTCAAAGAGCACGATGTATGCATTATCGTATTTTTTTTAAATCCTTTATTCTCTCGCAGAGTTGAAGGATCAGCCAAAACCGTGAGGCGCGCAGCATCGACCGATAAGAAGCACATCTCGCGTTTTATGTAGCCGGGGCGCCGGGACTCTCGCCCGCGATTAAGCGTGTGTGTATGCTGTCCGCGCTCAAACGATAAAGAAGCTTCTTCCCCGTCCTTCCTCGGACCGTTTTTTCCTGCAACTCTTTTCTTTTTCTTTCACCGAAGCTTCGTTCGTGACGTGCCGAAAATTTTTAATTTCACCTGATTCTTCACGCGCGTCATTCTCCTCACTCGAGTAATACCGACAAACTCCTTTTGCGATCATCACTCGTTACCTCCGTATATTTATATATGTGCTTGAGAGCGAAAGAGGCCTCTCGCGCGATCTCTCTCGGGATAAAATTTGCTCTTGAGGACTCGGAGGACTCTGGCGAGTCTTTAGTTCCTTCTTCATCCTTTTTTAGCCTCTTCTTCTTCATTTGTTTTGTTTTATTAGTTTGTGTATGCATGCCTTGTGTACACAAAGTGAGGACGCCGGAGCGGGAAGCAAATGAGGAAGAAAGGGACAGAATCTCATCGGCTGAGAGCTGTGGCGGGGAGGGGGGGGGGGTGCTTAATGGCAATACATATATGTATATGTATATAACGGTCAGCTTGCGTACTATCTACGCAATATATCGTCGGTTAATTAATCGTTTAATGAGACAGTAGTTAGCGTCGATGATTGTGATATTTCTCTTTCACTCTCTCGGTATATTATTCTCTTCATCGTTTCAAGATTTATCTCAACGTGGCCGCGCGCTCCGTCCGACGCTTCGCTCCATTATTCCTCTCAAGATTATATGCTCCCTTTGCATTCGACCCGCATACCAGAGACGTCTTCTCTTCTTATCCGATGAAATTCGCGATTATCGGAGCCATTTATTTGGCAGGACTTGCCATCATTGACCAGCTCGACTAGTGTGTCATAATTGCCGAATATCTTTTTTTTTAGTGTATGCTGGTAGGACACTCGTAGAGAGATCAGTGAAAACTTACTTTATTCAAACGGAGGATAAAAGAAAATATTTTATTTTGCTTCCTCATAGAGGAAGCTATGTGACGGTGAACATTTTTTTTTCCAGTTTTCAATGTCTGTGTGTCTAAAATGTCCCGAAACATCGAAAAATCATATCTAGAAAAATTGTCCGGATGAGTGTGTGCATGTTCTGGCACTGTAAAATTGAAACCTTCATAACTCGAGAACGGTTTGAGCTACAGGGCTCCCGTTTTGCACAGATGTCAATCTATACAAGCTCTTCATTCTCTGAGAATTTTGTTGCAATTGCTAGAAAAATACGAATTCTAGGGAATTTTGAAATTTTCAAAAAAAGGCTGTCGACGCTCTGACTTTCGCAAATTTTAAGATTTATTACTAATTTTTTTTTTATAAATAGAGTATCGTAATAGGAAGGTTGGTATTGAATTTGGGGAATATCGGTTGAACGGTTAAAATTTTATGATTTTTCGAATTTTACGAAAATTTGATTTTTTTGAAAAATCGTCCAACCGCTTTAATTTCTGCAAATTTTGTAAAATATTGTGTATGAGTCTGTACTTGCTCTTTACTTTCCTGCGATCCAAACCACAAGTGTATTTTCATAGCTTTTTTTTTCAATCCAACGAAAATGATTGTATTTCGTTTCCTCTCTTATTATTCTTTCCTCTTCTCCATTATCGCTCTCTCCAGCCTGTTTTTAGCGATGTTACAAGCAGAAATCGAAACCTACAACGCGAAAACTCACATCGTCGCCTTATTCCTCTCTGTCTTTCTTCAGCTCTCTCTCTCTCTCTCTCTCTCCCACATTCTGTCCTGTTGATACGAAAGACGTATACCGAACTTCTTGTAGAGTGAGTGATTGATCGCTCGAAAAAACCAAAACTCTGCTGTCTCTGTCCTTTGCCAAGACCCCAAGACTAAAGGAGCAGGCGAACGGGCGCGAGAGAGAGAGACAGAAAGATCGAAAGTGAGTACTTTGGTCCTGCTGCTGTTCCTCCTGCGGTTTGTGCACCGCGCAGACCTTTATATATTCTCTTATTCGCTTTCTCCTCACTTTTCCTTTAGTCTTCCTCCTCCTCCTCCTCCTCTTTCTTCTTCTTCTCGTTCGTCTTCGCTGCTGCCCTTTCTCCTGCTTCGAAGCATACGTACCCATGCAGCACACACACACACGCACACACACACTCGCTTTCTTTCTCTTGCTCGGTAGTCATTCTCTACTCTCGGAGGCTTCTTTCATTATGCCATTTTTAATCATCTTGCCAAGAGAGAGGATGAGAGAGAGAGAGAGAGAGAGAGAGTGAGGGAGATGGCTGAGAAAAGGATGGGGAGAAACTTTGTGTGCGCAAACCGTATGGCAAAACGAAACGCTTGGCGAGCCACAACGAGAGCGACCAACGATCGAAATCGTTTCGGGAACGAGTCATCATCCCGCGTGTATATATAACATCAAGATAGGCTTTGCTTTAAAACTTTTCTTCGAGCGTTCCCTCGTTTCTCTTTCTATTTCTTACTGTTTCTCTTTCTGGCAAGCCAATCGAACGAGATAAATCAATCGATATGCGATATACTTCAGCGTCACGGTGAGATTACGATACGAGGAATTCCATTACTCGCTGATGCTTGGATACTTCTCTCCTCCCTCCCTCTCTCTCTCTCTCTCTCGTTTTCTTTCCCTTTCTTCTTTGCTCGTTTTATTCGCTGGCTCCTCCGCCCTCACGCACATATCATCTCGAATCTTGGCTTTAACTACTCTCATCTGTCCTCTCTCATCGAGCACTCATCACCGCTTTTTGCTCTCTTCGAATCACCGAAAGACTCGACACTCGTATACCTCCCCATGCACACAAGCTCATCCGTGATTGGTATGATACTTTTGTAGCAACGGTTTATTATCGAGACCGCTTTGTACATACAACTGAATGCACGAGTCATTCATTACGGCTGACCGACGATTGACGGCTTGAGTCAATACACAAATTATATTTATATACGTATAAATATGTATAAACAGATATTTATCAACGGGGATAAACTTCGTTTTTTTCTTAATCTCTGTTTTTACGATAACAATAACGACGTAGAAATTTTTCATCATTTTTAATTTCAACTTTATCTGCTGGCAGTCTGTTTTGAAGGAATATTCATGTTTCTAATGCTCGTTCGAATATATACGATGTTCGAATACGATGTGGACATATCTATCGAAGTATATATTCTTGTAAAGATCTCACGCGACACTATTTTCATTCTCGATGATTTTTCATCCTTCGTCTATACTCGCGACGAATTACTGATGAACATGCCGAGAGGCAATCGCTCTCACGAATCTCAACAAATGTTTATTCCTCGTACATTATATACGAATATTCAGAATTTAGTCTCGTGTGGTCCAGTAGCTCGATCTTCGATCTCGGCCCTCGTAAACTCGCGTTATACTTGACGGATGATAAATGGAGCTCCCGTTTGACCGGATATATGTTTATTATGCAGATGAAAAAAATGAAATAAAATAACGGTTATTTGTGTGTGTGTGTGTGTGTGTGTGTGTGGAAGAAACGCGACCGCGAGTGAATGAGTCGATCGCATTGTCCATAAGTAAGAGCGTACAAGGGTAAGAAAAAAAATAACAAGAAGAACGCGAAGAAGCAGCAGGGAGGAAGGGCGAGCAAGCGAGAACAAAAAGTGAGAAAAGAGCGAGAGAGAGTGTCATCATTCTTCTTGGCTACTGACGCCCCAATAAGCGGCCGCGTTTCCTTCGTAATTAGAGAGAATGTAAATCAAAGTCATACGTTTGAATTGCCTTGCGCTGACACGCTCCAGTCAAACATTCGAGATGCCCTTTTTTTCGACTATTCCGAAGATTGAGTCGGTGCAATTGCACTCAGCAAAAACGAGAGGTATATATATCAGTGTGTAAAATGAGTTATTGCGCTCACGAGGCTTCTGACGAATTTACTCTTTTCCCAAGTGTTATTTTTACTCCACGATTGTGTATCCATTATTATAAATTTATTCATCTTTTTTCCTATACACTGAAAACAAAATTTTATTGGAAAAGATCGATACGTTCGAATAAACATTTTTTTTTGAATAATTCGAAAAATTGTGTCATTGCAGAAAGAAATATTCTAGAAAGTTTCTTCGGAAGCCAATTTTTGTCGTTCCAATCGTAAATTTTGCTAACGATTCCGTTAGAAACCAAATTTCCTGCCAAAATAACGAAAATTTTGAAATTATCCAAAAATATTTAGTTTACCGTGATTAAAAAAATATCGACGATTTTTGACAAAATTTAATTTCCAGTGTATTCACAAGATTTCTTGGACGATTAACTCTCTCAAATGGCGAGTCAAATTAATTTCGTCTAAACAAATCTACAGCAAATCTATTGACTTGCCATTTGTATGATCAAACTCTGAAATTAATTTAAATCCCATGTTCGAATGAATAAATTCGAAATGAGAGAAAAGACTCACTCAGCAAAGAAATTCTGATCGTCGAAAATTATCGGAACGATCGCGATTCGTAATGGCGAAAAAAATGCGATAACGACGTTGTTTTGGGGAGTTGTTTTTTGGATGGTAAGTGGCTTGGCAACGTTAAGAACGAGTGGTAATTCCTACCTGTTGCCACGAAAGGAGTATCCGAGCTCTCGTATCCCTCTATAAAACGTACACACATGTGTCTGTATATTGTCGGGCGTCAGAGAGATTCACCGTCCTGCGAAATGCGGTTGCATTCGGATCTCTCGTACGGTGTTTGCACTCGGACACGCGGGACGACACACGGTCTTGCAATAGCGAGTTGAGCAGGAGGAAAGCTGCAGCAGCAGCGGCAGCAGCCACCTGAGAAAGTCCACACGGCACAGAGAGCACGCGCATTTGTTAGCTGTCTGTCCGTCCCGCGGGTGTCCGAGGAGCGGCAACGGGCCGTCCGGTTAAATGTTAATTTCGTCCCGGCTGAAGTTCGCTAATTAGAAACGATCTCTTGGCTGCTGTTATTGCTGCCGTTCGTGATGGCGAGTGGATGGTTTTGCGGTCTTGGACGAGAGCAGCCACGGCTCTATTTCGGACGTCGCTTTTGCCGATTCGTTTCGCCGGATGATAAATCGAGATCGTTCCTTTTCTCACTCCAGCGCTTTCTTTTCGCGGTTTGCACTTTACCTGCGTATAGCCTTCGCATCCATGCGTCATTATACGTGAATAAATATTTCTGTATTGTGCGTTGATACAACTAAAAAAATCTAGTCATTAAATATCTTGAGCTTTTTCGACGGAAAAATGGTTTGTGGCCGGACACTTTCAATCGCGTAGAAAAACTCTAATATTTCGCGATATGGCATTCGCGACCGTAAATGCGAGGAAAAGCTCCTACGACCAAACGATCCGAATTCGATTTATATTTCTAATCTCGCCAGCAGAAAAATCGATTGTGTGCAGTGAACATGAATTTGTTCCCATGCAACTTGAACGAATCTAGTTTGTTCTTCGACAGAAATTTCTCTCATGTGGATGTATATATTATGTATACGAATCGGACTCTGCTCTTCCAATCGGTTTCCTTCGTCGGTTCTCTCGTGGAGGATCTTTCTTCCGAGATCCGTGTGAAAGTGTCACTCTTGGTCGGTGAAAGAGAAAAGAGGCAAGACGCGATAAAGGTGGAGAAGACAAACCGCGTGGCGAACGAAGAGAACGGAACGAAGACGAGAGAACAGTCACATCCACATGTGTGTCCGTTTATGTGTTGGAGAAGAGTTAGCTCGTGCTGGTGGTTCTGCTTGCTCTGACGCGAGTGTCTCTCGACGACGAACCTCTCTGCCCAGACGAGGCATCCACGCAGTGTCTTTCTCTCTCAAACTTCACATATCCATGTGAGTGCGTCTGTGTATGCACCAAAAGTTTGCCTCTCGAGCAAGCGAATCACTTGGATTATATATTTTCTTAGCTGTACGTATCCCGGAGGAATCAGGACGACAAGGGTAGACGATACATAAGCAGGGGATGGAAGGCTCGCGCGAGGAATGTGTACGTCCACGGGCACAGCAAGAGGGAACACAGCTATTGTCTTGTCAGCGGGAGCCGCTAAATCTGCTCGCGGATCTCTTCACGATCGTCCACACATGCGCAAAAGCCTAACTCTCCCTTCCTCTGGCTACGTGAACGTGTATGAGCACACACACACGGAAACACACACGGTCGTAGTTTTATTAAAAAAAGTAACAGAATTTTGTGTATTCATTCGCGATAAACTGTGAAGTTATTGGAAATATTATGTTTCGATTCATGGCCAACGTCAGTGGAAAGAAATTCCAAATGTTTATGTCCAACTTTTCATGATTCCATACCCAGAAAAAAAGGTCATTGGACGCACGAGCGAACGAACGATAAAGAGACGTGCGAAAATTTTGGAAAAGGTCCCTAAAGCGTAGAGTTTCTCTGTCGCGGTTCAACAACGTCGTAGTCAGTCCAGCATCAGCAGAGAAATCTGGCAAAATCCTGACACTTCCTTTGGCACCATTCCGTCAATAAAAGTTTCTCCGATTTAAAGTTTGCCAGTGCGTCCAGTTTGAGTACGGTGGACACCGCGAAATCGCTTGTTATATTCACATGTGAAGAGGACGAGGAAAAAGCTGGAGAGCAGCGGACAGAGGTCCAGGAACCACCCTCTCGACCTCATCGCGCGAAGCACAAAACTCAGTGCATGCGGCCGTGAAGCCAAAACTCGCGACGACGACGACGACGACGACGACGACGATCGTACGCGATATCGCGCAAAAGTTGGACGAAATAAATATGTAGCAGTGTATCGAGAATAAAACGTATCGCGGTGTAAGGAGGAGAGAAACAAGAAGAAAAGAAAAAGGGATGAGGGAGAAACGTGTACGCTGAGAAAGGGTTTGAGTAAATCGAGCGACACTGAGTCCAGGGATTCCAGGGAGGAGCTTCATTGTGAGCGAGGAGTACACGAACGAAAAAGAGTATGTAATCGAAATAAGAGTTTGGCTTGGCGGCATCAAGGGATAGTCCTCATGCCGCGCTGATATAAAAATAAGCTTCGTCGATCTCTCCTCATAAGAGACACACATAGGTCAACACTAGCATATAAATAAATGTATGAATTTTATGCTGGTTATGTATTATGTACTCCGGTGGCTTATTTACTTGGGAAAAATATTTGGTGACCCAGTGACACGAGGTATTGGTTCCTTCGTATACAATATTCCATGTTTCTTCTTTCTGCAGCTTTCGCGAGATAAAAGAATATATCGAGGACGATATTACGCGAGGAAAAAAGTATATGCGCGTATAAACGTACAGTATCTTTGGATGGAACGTATAATGGATTGTGCATCGTGCAGTCTGTACACACTGATACGGAATATATATATAAATGAGGTACATGCATTGGAATATTCGATATATAATGCACCGGAGTCTCGAACGTAGAGATGAGATATTTTCGTCGAAATTCGATTTTTCTCAGGCTCACGAAGAGGCACCGGAGTAGTAGCTGCTGCTCCGGGTTTCTTCCTGCCTATATATAGATATTATTCGTATAATGCTTTCGTTTCGATGCTAGGGAAAAGGAGACTGCATACTTTTGGGTGAAGACCGGTTTCTCGATGCATCGTGAACACTCTGCGAGATCGAGCATTCGGGAAAAAAGGTTTCGAAGAAAAAAAAACAATAAACTTTTACAAAACAGAAAAGTCACAGTGAACTTGTTATTGTTCTCTAACAAACAAACAAAAATGCAGTACCTATAACAATCCTCGGACGATCGCTGTAAAATTCTGGCTGTTTTTTTTTGTTTTTCAGTAAATAATTCTGCAGTTTTGAAAAAATCGACTATTTTCCAGCAACAATAATCGTCGATGCTTCTCCGTCGAAATCGTTTCGAACAATTGTTCCATTCACTCTTCTCGTCGCGATCGAGAAGTTGCGTCGCTCAGGCTTTTGCGTGTATGGCTTCGAAGAATCCTACACACGGACACCAATGCACACGAATAAGCCGGAGGGGCAAAATGGCAGAAGGGACGCGAGTCCTGCTGCGCGGATATAGAAAAAAAAAAAGTATTGGGAAACAAAGTCCGTAAGGGACGATGTTACGGAGTCTAGAAGTGAAGCGAAGCCGAGACGAGAGCTTTCTTGGTCATTCGCTTGATCGATTGGTGCCGTATAGAGTACACACTCCATAAGGTTCGGCCAACGGCGATGGTGAACCGTCTAATCGTGCGTGTACCTATGGCAATGGTGATTATGCGTATTTTTCTCTTTTTCTCTTGAATCCATACACACAGATATACAATGAGATCGCTATGAGTTTCTTTGTACATCGATCTTCCTCCAAAATGGACCTCGAGCAGCCAGACTGCATAAAGATATGCAGAGTGTCGCTTACTTTCGTCGCAATTCCTCGAAATCTTCATTGATTTATCTCAAATTTGCAGAGATTCTCAAAAGAAAAAATCTTTCAGCCACGTTATCCTTTGATATTTGAATATTTTTTTCCAAAAGGAAAAAGAATTCGAAAAATGGTGGATCAGAGGATCAAGGAACGGGTCGTTGCTCGTGGGACTCGAGTTGGGGACACATGTAGATTCGTCTTTCAGAGCAAAACTTTTCTGTAGAAGGACATGGCGTGTGTACACATACCATAGACATGAAGCATGTTAAATGCACGTGCGTTTACATACATATATAATATGCTTGGCGTCGAAACGCTGTTGCTTTCTTCATACGTGTATGTCTATAGAGCTTACACATACATGTTTATCGAGTCGAAGCACAGGACAACGGCAAAAGATAAAGGATAGAGAACAGTAGCAGCAATCAAGCCAGACATCGGACAGTGACGGATGCCGCGTATCATCGCGTATCATTAGCCCCGACTTAAAGCATTCTACATACGAGTATACCTCGAGTTCTCTCTCAACTTTTCCCTTTTGCTATGCCTGATGCGCTCTTCCACCAGTCGCACACACTGCTCACGTCTCTCGTCTCTTGCAAAACGATATATGGGTGTATGTAAGAATCGTTGAGTTGGCTCCTCTGAAGGAGTTTAAGAAACAGATGGAGGGAACGGGGGAGGATGACGTTTCAACGATGTAAGCAACAGACGGCTGAGTGCAGCGCACTCAGAACTTACAGATATGCAGCTGTATTCGCTATACATATGTATCAAAATTATACGCATATGTGTGTGTGTGTATATGTTTATGAAAGACAGTGGAGAAACTGCGCTGGAAGGTCGCATCAAACGCGTTGACGATCGACAGAATCCATACACAATCACGCTGCACTATTATAATCACTTATTCTCTATGGCAAGGGTTTTCAATGTGTGTTTGAATTTGTAAGGGAAGCGTTTTTATTGAAATAAATTTGTGAACATCATTCGCCTAGGCGAGATGAGCGCCAATATCATCCAGTTTAACGAGCCCCGGATCATCTTGACAAATAACGTTTTCCTAGGCTTCACCAGAGTACGGACAACCTGTGTGCTCTGTGCAGGTTGGTATTTTATAAGAATTTCAAGAGGTATGAAAGTAATTCTTCCAACTAATTGGCCTCGTTGCTTTCGTTGCTGATTTAGCTTGATGGAAATTGGATACACTCTTATAAAAAACGCTAAAAGGTTCGGTTGTTGTATCATATTTTTTAATCCAATTGTCTCACCGATCATTCAAGGGTATGCAAACCTGATTAACTCTCGCTTTTATTTTTCATGGCCCTCGGATAACGAAGTCAAAAAATAGTCGGGAAAAATGCTGGATCGAGCAGGGCAAGTGCAGCGCGCTTTTAGGGCGCTAATTGATTGAAAGGATAGCGAAACTATTTTGGTTTTTTATTTTTTTTCTCCCTCTTTTTGTCTCACGATTCTGAAGTTTGCAACGTTTGAGATTCAACGAAAAATATTTGATCTATTAATTGTTTATTGGCAAGGGAGGATCGTTTCATTGTCCGGACCAAATATTGAATAATAATTACGAGCTCTGCTCAAGAATAAAGCGAACTTGGTTGCATTGCAACGATGCAAACTTGAGCATCGTTGTGTCTCGGTGTTCTTCAACGTTTATCGTGTATAAATTTTTCGCTTTGCACGTATCTTTGTGGAATACGATTCGCGATCTACAGATCGATGAGTAACTCGCTGGAATTTTTTTTTCGCGATAGCGCGCTTTTGCGTAAAACGAGCTATGGCTCCGCGTGTGTTCACCCACGAGATGAACCGTAGTGTGGTCTTTGCGTGCTCAATAAAACTTGTTTAGTCTCGTGGAACGGTAGCTCTTCGTGGCATTGCTCGTTTACACTCTCCTGAAAAAGCATTTGGCGATGAACAAAAGGGAGGGAAACGATGAGAGAAAAAAAAGAGCGGAGTAAGCATTTCTACTGATGTCGAGCCGATCTTCTGGGCCCGTTACCCCTTTTACTTTTCTCTTTTTCTCGTATATATGTCCCATATATATTGGATGTTGGCTTTAGAAGCCGCGCAGCCACCCAAGAAGTACCATCAGCTCCACCGGACTCTCTGAGTTTGTTAATTGCGAATGATAAGGGCGATCAGCTCCTGCTCTCCTTCGCATCGAGCGTGGCGAGCTTCTTCCTCCCTCTCTCTCTCTCTCTCTCTCTCGCTCTTTCTCTCTTCTCCCATTGCCAGCGAGCCGATAAGGCTTTTGAGCAGGGAATGCATCTTGAAAGAGTTTTGTGACCCTTTCTCCCTTGCACTCTATCGTTAATCCCATCTCTCTCTTTCTATTTCTCGTTTTGAATCAACACAAGCCTCGCGGAGCGTGTAACGTCCAATGATTTTGAAGAAAGAAAAACTCGGGGATTCCAAAACGTCTGTTTCGTGTATAGCGATCAGGGCGTTTGATACTTCGGAGCTATATAATTAGAGACGACGCGAATGTGATTTTTAAGCGGGTTTTTTCATCGCCCACGATAATTTGAATACATCGAAATAAATAACTCTGAGAATTTTTCAAAAATAATGAGCTTCGCTCGGATGTTAATAATTATGCATAATTATCATTATTTCACAATAGCAATGATTGATAAATCGTGAGAAATTATTGTTACGATAATTTCAAATTGCAATCTAACGAAACGATTAATCGGAACGCGAATGTTAAACGTTTCTCGTTTTATTCAATCGTGATTATTCAGCGATATTTTAAACGGAGAAAACGTTAGATCCATAATTAGCGGGGAATGTCCTATCGGTTGAAAAATCAAAGAGTACGGAATGAATTTTGGAGGGAGAAACGCCTCGGGTCTTTAAACCAGTGTAATCGAGTCAAGGTTGGCCCACTACAAAAAGTAAAAATTCGAGATACTCTTGTCTTTTTATTTTCTCCTGGTTACGAAGCAAAAAAATAAAAAATTTTAATTATAATCGTACCGGATGCATATACCCGTGCAGAGGAGGTATTTGGAAGTTTGCGAGAGTGAAGATCGCGCGTTCCTATGTGCCAGAGAACAGTTTGCGAGAGAGTCGCAAGATTGCGGTGTGTGTATGAGCGGTAATGGGGCGTGAGAACGCGAGCGACCGGTTGGCCTCTCGTTCTGCCCTCTCGGCCCTCTTTTTCTCTCTCTCCTTCTCTCTTCCTCTTTCTCTTAGAGACGAAGGATCCTCGAGACTGCAGAAAAGACAAGAATAAAGAAAGAGAGCTCCGTTTTTCTCTGTACAAATCATTTCTCTCTCCGAGTGTCCTGTGGCATCGTTTTTTCCTCTTTCGCACTCTCAACGTTTGTATACGTACGTAATAGCAATACAAAGTGCTGGTTCCATCAAAACGTGTCATGCTTGACACTTTGGTTCGCGTGCAAACTTCGAGACAAACGAAACTTTGAATTTGTACATTCTTTGTGGAGCACGGTAAAAAGTGCGATTTAAATAATAACAACGATAAGAACAAAACGGGATGTACGAGTGATTTGAGGTTCGGTTCATATAATGTCATAATGGCAAACCAGTTTCGTAAAAACGACCTCGTCATCTCGTACATACGCAACTTTGTGGTAATTTCCGTGTCTTCCCAACAGGACCTTAAAGATCTTAACACTTTGAAACGTAACATATTCGAAGAAAATATTAACCTGCTGACTCGTTACCCTCTTTTTTTCGTCACGTCATTCTTTCTCGGCAAGTTGCCAATTATCAGTGAGAAAAGAAGGTGCTGACTGAGGAGAATTGCATTTTACTTCCTCTCGCTTATGGTCCAGAGGCAAGACATCAATTAAAATTCATTATTTGACACCCAATCTAATAAAAAATGATTCTCTTGACCAAATGAAATTCTGGGCGAACGAATCAACGCCCAAACGTCGAGAAAGTAGGAATCGTTTGATAAATACAATTTGGACAGAAGAAAAATAAAATAAATGGTGAAATAGGTGTGTGTGTGTGTGGTTTGTACATGTGTGTGATTGATAGACAGTTTAGTTCGGATTTTCCATACTACGGTGACACGTTGCCGATACCCGAAATGAGGATTGACGAGATTGTGGTGATTCGCGAGTCAGTTCCTCGTATGCATGTGAGGAAGGGGAGAGAGAGAGAAAGAGAGAAAGAGAGAGAGAGAGAGAGAGAGAGAGGGATGGAAAGAGCGTTCATACGTCCATCGGCACGTCGATTAAGCGAGGTAATATTAATATGTATGAAATCAGGCTGGCAGTGGATTATCAATGACACAGACGAGAGAGCACTCGCGTATATATAAGCCTCGCGAAATCGGAAAATTGACGATACAGCAAGCGAATTCTCGACCGCCGGATAAAATGCCTCGTGAGGAAATACAACTTGAAAACGAATTAGTGGCGATTTTCAAAATTTCCTAATTGCACGGTTGAATCTTCTGCTTCTTTGATTAATGGAAAGAGCTATTCGAGATTTTGGAATTTTTGGTCCTCGTGCCTGGCAAACTTTAACGATCCGCTTGCCTCATCGTTTATTTCTTTCTTTTTTATTGTCGTTCCAGAAAAATACTGCAACAACCGCGTACACCGTTGGTGATCCCGCGGAAAGAAGGAGCGAGATCGTCGTGTCTGTCGTTTTCCTCGATCGCGTCCTCGACCGAGGACGCTCGTGCTCCTTCGACGTTTCCTACTCGAGATACATACACAGACTCTTTTATATATACACCAGTGACTATATTAATGTCCATACGTTTATACGTGTTATCATCGGAGAATATGTCCGTCTTTGCTGGTTCGATTCCGGTACGTCACCGCGCGGATAATCTCGCCGACAGGTATCTTCGGTCAAGCGAAACTTTACTATATACGTACTCAGCACGACGTCTCGAATCTCACCGCCCATATGCCTTCTTCTTCTTCTTCCTCAACTGCTTGCTATAACAAGTACTACCATGCCGTAGATAATACTCGATAATCTACGAGCTAAGGTTCATCACGTTCGGTCGAATAGCGGGTTTCTCTTCTTACCGGTAACGAGAAAGAAATATAAAAGTTAAAGACAAAGAAGAAAGATCTATTATGCGTGACGATCGCGCATCGAATATTTTACGATCGATCGATCTCGATAGGTTCTCGATATATGCGGCGATCGCGTGCGATGCTTAGTTTTTCCCGCAGCCCAACGTACAGAGAAATAACATTATAATTTCGAATTCTAAAAGCTACGAATACCTAATCATCGATAACTTAACGTAATCTTGTTCGTTGCTTCATTTTTTCTACCAAACGTCTAACCAGCAACATCGAAACTTCAAGTTGATAATCTCACGCACTTTTGAGGAAGTGCACACTAGATTTTTCAACTTTTCGATAAAATAGATTTATTCGACGCGTACCGGACGCCCGCGTTAACGATTAAACTTGACGCGAATTATTTATGCGAAAGTGCATTCCAGAAAAAAAGCGATGCACTTTTTTATTTTATTCCTGGTGATATGTTGATGATATCGCTTGTGATCTCTCGAGATATCATACACGCAGGTAGAAATGTTGTGTTCAAGAGTATGCTTGACTCGCTCAGATAATTCGCGATTAGTGTTCGTACACATGATTATATTTATGCACAGGGCCTTCCAGGACCATTCCAATTGTTCATTTTACACGTTGTTAATAATTCACATTCCTTAACGAATTACTATCACAAAACGACTTTATTTAGGATTCTTTCAAAATTTTGTATAAACCTTCTTGGCATCAAAACTAACAGTTTTCTCCTCTGAAGAAAATTTTTCCGACGTTTAGAATTTGATTGAGATATTTAATTTCCCATTTTTTATTTTTTCCATCTAAACGCGTGTAAATTCAAGTCGCGCTTCTTTTGTTTTTTTTCTCGCAACTTTTCAACAAAACGTGACTTCAATTTACACGCGTTTAGATGAGAAAAATAAAAAATGGGAAATTAAATATCTCAATCTCTAAACGTCAGAAAATTTTTCTTCAAAGGAGAAAACTGTTAGTTTTGGTGCCAAAATCGTTAATACAAAATTTTGAAAGAATCGTTGCAAAATCTTCTCAAGTGCTTCGATGCAATTGATTTGTTTTCGTTTCCACAAATATGCGAATCGGACTGAAAATGAATAAAAAATAGAAAATGAATAAAAAATTGATTGAAAATTATAATTGATTTTTTTTTTTAACTTCCCTGCTTCCACGGTTTTCATCTCCGATGAAAATAAACGCAGTTCCTATTAATTAACGACTATAAATTATTATCGTTAACATGGAAAAAAAAGGAATGATCAAAGCGCTTCGTAAATAAATGGCTTTTGAACGAAACTAGTGTGGCACTTTATGTGGAACACTCCATATGTAGTTCACGTATATGAACCTCAAGTTGCACCGGACCTCGCGCTCATTGATCATTTTGATCACTTATGCTAATCTCGCGAACAGTGTTCACGCCGCTCGCACTTCTCTCTCTTGAAACTGGTTTGCAAACCTCTACCTCACCTCCCCCTTGTCACTCTCTCTCTCTCTCTCTCTCCCTTTTTGCAGTAATTATTTCACACTCGCAAAGTAGCCGTTATTAGTAGGCTCGCTCGAGTGTATAAGAATTGCTGTACGCGCTATTGCATTTATAATACTCTTTTATTTCGGTCTCGCACCTTCTACAAGAATTTTACAGCTGTCCCCATAGAAGTTGTCAAGCGTATCAACAAAACACCGAAAAGTGAAATGAATTTATTACAATTACGAGTCTACTACCCAATTCCGCACTGTTTTTTTTTTTTTGTCAGAATTCTGCTGATAACGAGAAAACTCTGTGATAGTTGAATGGACATGAAAAAGTTTATGTAAAAGTTTCTATATCAACGCAACAGACTCTCCTGGTGATTGCGTTGGATTATGCGGGAAAAAAATGAGTAACGCGTGAATGTTTAAGGATGTGGAGACCTGAAAATTTGGTATGTTTTTGTACGAAGTATTTAAGAGATCTTGTAAAAATTTCACGACGATTAGGAAGCTGGTTATTGAACAATTAACATTAATAAATTAAATGTAGTCAAACGTAGTCTTATGAAAACTGATATAACTTTGCGATAATTTTTTTTATTTGACCTCTGAATTATGTAATATCTACAATATACTGAAAGCAACGAAAACAAAACGAAATTAATTGATAAATATTTATTGTATTTGTTTAAAAAATTATTCTTAACAAAATGTTAATTTTGTTAATAACGAGCTTTCAAATCGTCGTGAAATTTTTACACGTCCTCTAAAATACTTCATACAAAAACATACTAAATTGTCAGAATTTTCTTATCATTTTTAAATTTTAAATTTTTGCATAAAGTATTCACGAGGTCCTGTAGAAATTTCACGTCGATTAAGAAGCTATTTATTGAACAATTAACATCAAAAAATTTCACAAGTACTGAACGTTCTTAATTTAAAGAATTTTTCTTGAATTTATAGAAAAAAAGTTTTGGACTTCTCTGAAGATTCTCTCTCACATACGAATGAAATATGTGATACGAAGTCTGCTCACGTTCGTTGGGTGGAACCAGCTCGATAATCTATGACTCCGGACAATTAATAACGCCAAACAACCCTGTGCGTTTTTAAGGCGCGTTAACCGTGGGAGTAGCTGCGTCTGTAGCATTACATATGTTATGAATATATGCATATGTATACATACGTATATATGAAATATATGCAGACGTGTATATATAATTCTTGGCCTTTCCACGTTGATTAACTAGGTTCTCTTTGAGGTATCCGGCGCGCGTACACTCTTAATGACAAGCGCGATTTCGAGACGAAGAGAGAGCCCCTCGGTTTGGTCAAGTCCGAATATTTAAAAGTCCGATTTCAAGGTGCTATGAAATTGACCGAATTAGCACAGGAGACTAAAGGAAATTGATCAGTTTCGTTGTGAGGTGAGCATGCAGCGATGCCCTTTTGCAAAGGGGAAAGAAAGACAAAATGAAAAAGGCCAAAGATATAGGAGGGGAGAGTTTGGAAGTTTGAGTTCGCGCGTGGAGCCAGTCAGAAAAAAGCTCTGGCCATGTGCGTATGGGTTCTTTCACGTCACGTTTCCAAACCCTCCACTCCCTCCAATCCGTAAGAACCCTTCGTATATTTTTTTGCACGGCAATTTACCGCGGAAATTCTGGCCTTAGCAACTTGGACCAAAAGCCTTATCACGGAACATCAAAAATTGAACGATCTAGACAATTGCCCAATGAAAAAAATCGAAAATACGAAATCACGATAAATATTCACGAATATAAAAAGGCCCGTTAGAAATGCATTTGCTACATGAAAAGTCCCATATGTACATGTATACACAAGAAAATATATATATACATCGATCTCTGTGGTGAACCAAGTCAGGCTGGACCGTTTCCCCAATGGTCGATGATTTAACGACTCCCTCGAAATTTCGATCGGATCTCTCTCCCCAGTGAATATATACAAAACGTATATGTACTCTTTTATGCATATGTATATGTATATTTTCGCGATGGAGATGAGAGCCTGGATGGTCGGAAGAGTCAGAGTGTATTATATCTTTATTCCTAAGTATATTTATATATACAAAAAATAAAAGACTAAAAATTGTGGGGAAGGAATATAAGGGAATGAGTTAAGGGAAAGAGAGTCGGAGCTGGTATACGCAAGAACGACGTTGAGACCACGTGAGCTCTGATAAAAAAAATAACAGAGCGCAAGAAAGCGCTACATCCCGAAAAGGTGAGACAGCACTCCGCGTACTTTACATGCAATTATGTCGAACTAATTTGCAAAAGCAACTGGAAACAGCAATGAATAGACAAACGTAAAGCCATTGCCGGGTTCCACGGACTTACTGACCATCTCGCTGTTCTGTATGTGCGTGTCTCTCTTCCTCGAGCTAATCTCTTTGTAGCCTCGAAGAAAAATTGTAAATAAAGACATAAAAACGTTTGTGAAAAATTTTTGGGCAGCAGTTGCTGATTTTGAAGTTTAAACGAAATATGATATAAAAAGAATTGGACCGCGGATATGGAAAGAGTTTTAAAATCGTCTGGATCATGAAATTTTAATGATTTTCTTCGTCAACTTTCGAAATCTCGCCGCGCAGTGTGCCGAGAGTTTCACTTTCGCGATCGTGCGAGCCAATTCCGTTAATATCACATTTCTAACGAGGAAATATAATAAAGCAGAACACCCGGAGGAAAAAGTGAATCTGATACGCGAAGGCGGGAGCAGGGGAGATTCTATCGATGATTTCGATTAGAGAAAAGAAACGGTGGGAATTGCGGTTCTCTGGAGCAAAGTAAAGTGGGGCGTTTGTGTTTAAACGAGGTACATATATAGGAAGCACGATTAACATCGTGCTTCGTTCTGTAGACGCGTAAGCAATGAGCCGTGCCATCATCAGTAAGTCTAATAAAGTGTATATCACACAAAAAGCGAGGAAATCTCAATCAGAAGCTCTTGGCACATCCGACCACGTTATCGATACTTCGTACCTCAGATTTTGCTCACAAATATTTGTATACAATAGAGCATCGTAATACGTAATCTCTTTAAACGTATACTCGAGTGTGGTCGAGATAGCAACGAGATCTCCCACGTTCCCTTGCTCTTGGCACGCTTGGAATTGTTCGCACCATCGTAAAATAGTAAGAGCCACGCATCTTACAAACACACGATCCTATACATACATATACGTTCTCCATATACGCAGAGGAATAGTTCAAGTTGTTGCATTGTTATGGGGATCATGACTTTGCGATCGTAAGCCCCGTGACAATGAAATATTTCTGCATTTTCATTACTGTCCATTACTTTGGAGTTTATTTTTATTCGTCACGTTTACACAGTAAGGAAACTCGACGAATAAAAAAACTAAAAACAATTTATTTTTCAATCGTTCTGTGCGCAATCGAATTTGGCAATTTTTTTTTTTTTACGAATTTCTGGACGCCTTAGAGAATTTTTGCAAACAACATTTTTTACTCGAATGAGAGAAAAAGTATTTCGAATAATGCGAATAACTACGAAATTGCTACTGCATTTCCTCGGAGGCTGAATATGCGAGGCGTAAGAATTCCGAGTTTATATTTCCAGCGATATATCTATGAAACATTGTTAACCCTTTTTCATGAAAGCTGTGCGTGTGCACCGTGTAAAACGCCAGAATCACGACCCTAACAGCGCAGCCGAAAGATCGTTTGAACCTTGCAGACCGGAGATAGGATATAACACGTTGTGTTTCTCTATATATGTATATAAATATAGCAGACATATGTGTGTAGAGACGATTCGACGAGATTCGCTAGCAAAGATATACACCAGTAGAAATAACGTGTTCCGTGTTGCCAAGAAACGAAAGAGGAAGAGCGAGAGAGAAGGATATATACTCTACTAAAGTTCTGATATTACTCACGATCTCACACTGCAGCTTTTACTCGCTCTCGCTTTTTCTCTCCGCACCGGGGCGGAGGCATTGTCTTGAGATAAATGATTTCGCGATATGGCATATAGTATTGCATGAAGGTGAACTTGCAGAAAACGGGCAGTCGAATCCTCCTTGCTTTTGTGCTCTGGCTTTTTATTTTTCTTACTCGGTTCTCACATCTCGAATGTATGTATATACTTTTGAGAAGATCGAACTTACGAAAGGGAGTGAAAAACGTTGATAATTGGTAGTGAATTTATTTGGAAATGCACGCACTGAGAAAATAAATTTGTTGAATCAACAAATTTCAATTAGTTCGCTACTATTTTGTTGATTCGAAAAAAGTAATGTTGCGGTGTACGCATATGTAGTTGAGGCAATAACTTAGGTCGTCAAAACAATCAATTTATCCTGATGCAGTCGTTCGGTTGCTTCAACACCTTTAGTCGTTTATTGTGACCGAATGAAGTCGTTTGAATAACAAAATCGAACTCTGGTTGACTAAATGTTTCATTGATTTGAGAGATTAAGAAAAAAAAATATCGTGCGTTCCGTTTAACAAAACTTTCAGTTGTATAAACTAAATCATGAGTTTGATCAACTTTTGGATTGTTGGGTGGACCAACTGTGGGTTGGAAGTTATGGGTTGTTTATTTTTGGGCGGTTGAAATAACTGAATTGTTTTGTAAAATGAACAAAATATTTTTTTCGCCCTCCGTGATCGCGAGATTTGTTGATTCAACACAAATTTTGTTGTATCAACAAATTTCTTTTCTCAGTATGCACAGAGTTATAATTGTAATTGTACGAAGAAGGTTTCTTATCGGTATGAAAAACTAAACTCGATAATATCACGTGGAAAGCTTACTGACAAATATTTCATCAGAAATTCAAGTGTCTCGCCCGCCGCGCGTTTCTTATTACCAATTGGGACTCGCGTGGCACTCGGACGTACGTTTCAATATGACGAGACAGGCAGACAGACATGCACGAGTACACGCGAATGAGTACATGCTCTTACACGCACAATTCATTAGGAATTCGATTCATCAGGTAACAATCGGTGTTCATTAGGAAAAGGCCCCGCAGGGAGGTTGCACCTTACATTTTTCACCCTCTTCGTCTTCTCTTCGCTCATCCATTTTTTTTCTTCATCATCTTTCCTCAACCGTACGAGCGATTCTACACTCTGCTACTTATCATTTTTCCTCGTTCTCTCCGACAGAAGGATCCATCACTTGGTACCTGATGTACTCCTTATCCTTATTGTGCATATCGCGATCTTTACTCTCTCTCAACATCGACCAAATGTCATCCAGATATATGGACATTTGTATGGATGTTGTGTATTAATATTCCTTCGCGAAACGATTGTGTACACTGGGAATGAAATTTTGTTAAAAATCCTCGATATTTTGTTGAATACGATAAACTAAATATTTTTTGATAATTTCAAAATGTTTGTTACTTTGGCAGTATATTTGGTTTCTGAAGAAATTGACAGCGAAATTTACGACTGGAAAGACAAAAATTTGCTTCCGAAGAGACTTTCTAAAATATTTCTTGCTGCGATGACACAATTTTTGGGATTATTCAAAAAAACGTTTAGTCGAACGTATCGAACAAAATATCGATCTTTTTCAAAAAAATTTTGTTCTCAGTGTATAGTATCCAGATGACGGGGTTGTACACCTTTTCGATCGATTATTACTTCCATCAAGTCTTACCGGATTGCAGTGTCAAGGATCAGACTTTGGAGTCTAAATTTCGAGCACGCAATAGCCCTAACGGTGCGGCGCAAGTTGCACAAATTCCACACCAAGGGATGCACCAAATGACACATCCCCACAAATAAGTCTTTCACACACACATACAGACTCGATATATCTTTTTTGAGAATACGCGGTCTCTCCTGGCTCTCGCGATTAATATGCCCAGCTTGATTTATCGCCTGTCCTTCTTCTTTTTCTTCAACGTGTATTCTCGTTTCTTTTCTCGATCTTTGAAGCGACGCGATAATTCAACGTTTCGAGCATTCACCCGCGTTCATTCTCACATATATGTCGCACACACGGATGCCCACTTATTCCTATATGAGAAATGACGTATATGTACGACTTGGAAATGACCTGCGAGGTCACGCGACCGCCGTGCGGACATCGGTAGTGGTTAAACATTCATATATACATATATATGCGTTTGTCTTGGCATATACATCGGTGAATATGGCGTTGGCAATATCGCAACAACAGCCTCGATACTTGAGCAAAACGATGAGAGTCAAGCCCGAAAATACAAGAGGTAGAAAGACTCCTCTAACAATTTCGCCAATGACGAAGGTGGCTCTCTTCGTTCTCACCCCATCCGTACACCGTAAATATCCCATAACACTTTCCTGCCCGTAAATTTACACGAAAATGGTCACGTACAGAGTCTCTTCTTCCTTTTGATCTCGTGATAACTTTCCAGCACTCGATCTTTTTCCTACTTGATCGCTCAGGTGTAATGGGAAGAATGAAATTTTGTTAAAAATCGTCGATATTTTGTTGAATACGGTAAACTAAATATTTTTTTGATAATTTAAAAATTTTCGTTATTTTGGCAGTATATTTGGTTTCTAACGAAATTGTCAGCCAAATTTACGAGTGGAACGACTAAAATTTGCTTTCGAAGAGACTTTCTAAAATATTTCTTGCTGCAATGACACAATTTTTGGGATTATTCTAAAAAAACGTTTAGTCGAACGCATCGAACAAAATATCGATCTTTTTCAACAAAATTTTGTTTTCAGTGTGGAAGCAACAGCGGGAGAAGAAACAGGGAAAATCTTTTGGAAGGCTTTTCTCAAGTTTGCTGATATTTTTGTCAATTGTGATTCCTTAATATTCTCCAGTTGATTAGTGTCAATTGAAATCTTCAATGATTTTGCCAAGTTTGCCTCGAGGCTCGGCTATCGAATTAATTATAAAAACTCGTGGTACTAATCTTGAAAGTTGAGCATGAGCAACTCCATTGCGAGAGACAGAGAAAAAGAAAGAGAGAGAGAGAGAGAGAGAGAGAGAGAGAGAGAGAGAGAGAGGGAGGGAGTAAGCCCGATAGAGGTAAAAGATTCGCGCGCTCATGGTCCATCCATCGTTCTCCTCCCTCCGGCTCATTCGCACTTTGCCAGGCAATCCTCATTCCCATTTATCACCTCTTTCTCGCTCATTCCCCTTCCTCCCTCTTTACCATATCCTTTTTCACGTCTGCAGCACATACGAACACATGTATATTCGTTATTCGCTTCGATTTCTTCTCGTTTCCTCTTGCCATGCCTGCATCTTCCTCTCGATTCTTCTTCTCTCAATTTTTCCTATCGCTCTTCCACCCAAAACGCCTTCGACTCCAATTCTCTTTTTTTCATCGTGAATCTCTCGTATGTTTTCATCTCCACTCCCACAAATAAAGGAGAACGAGAAGTGAAACAAAAATACCGTTTAGTTCGAGCTCTCCAGCTGCCAGGAGTATCTTTTTCGATAAAATCCGTACACCAAGTTCACCGAATTCCTCGCTTCGAACGCTGCTAGACTCTGTAATATTATGGAGAGAAAGCATTGATAGCGAGAAAATGAGGTTAAGCAGAAATATACGAGTATCAGGAGCGCGCAGCTCCGAAACTGCGAGCAGACTTCTCATTATCGGAATGTTACAGACTTTGTGCGAATTCTTGCCCATTTGATTCCGTGTACACAGATAAGCTATTGCCTGGAATAAAGTACACCGTTCGAAAGATAAAAAATCGTAGAAAATTCAAGAATCTAATATGAAATTTTTCTGTCGCCCGTTTTCCCGTAAAAACGATTTAAAAATTTCTGTCATTTTGTTCGGTACGTTCGACTAAACGTTTTTTTGAATAATCTCAAAAATTTTGTCAATGCAGCAAAAAATATTGTAGAAAGTCTCTTCGGAAGCAAATTTTTGACGTTCCACTCGTAAATTTCGCTGACGATTCCGTTCGAAACAACAATGTATTTTGCTAAAATAACGAAAATTTTGAAATTATCAAAAAAATATTTAGTTTATCGTGTTCAACAAAACATCGATGATCGTTAACAAAATTTCATTTCCTGTGCACAAAACGCCTATTTTACTGTATATAAGGATGCGGTGGGCTCGCGCTACACTTTTTTTTTTTTTTTTGCTATATCAATCGATAAATATGGTGTATGTGTATGAAAAGAGAGAATCAAGGTGAGAACAATAAGTTCCTTCTGTTTTTGTAGATGCAGCCAAGTATCGCAGAAAAGAGGAAGAAAGAGGTTTTCGAGTGAAATTACGAGGTCGAGAGCGAGGATTTCTTTGCGGTTAAAAATCATCGGTGGTTGCTCGTGCTCTTTCTCTTTCAGGATCGTCGGAGAAAATGTTGAAGAAAGATATAGGAACAGTGCTGCTGGTCAGTGAACGCGAGAGACGAGATTCTGACGAGAACTCGTACATCCTTTCCATACATATATAGAGGTTAATACCTGACGTTCGTTTTTTGGTGGAGGGAATACCGGTGGGTGAATCTCGTCGAAATCTCAGAGCGCAGCCACACGAGGCACACCCGTAATAACGCTCGTCCGGAGTTCTTCGGCTTCCTGGGCTCGCACACACGCTTCCTTGGCTGTAGCACTCCTTCTCTTTTCGACTGTCTCTCCGTCTCTCTCTCTCTCTCTCTCACTCTCTTTGGTCTTTGCTCGAGAATTGATCACGAAATCACCCGCACCCACTTTGCCTCTTTTTTTCCCTTGTCTTTGGGTTGGCCAGGAATATTTCCAAGAACCAATAGACACGGAGTGAGATATCGCGTGTTGCCTAAGATGCGACACGCCGCACACACGGTTAGATTTGTGTATCGGGATCGCAACAAGGAAGTCTTTCAAATTCCAACGAATAGTTTGGTTAATTGGTGCCGATCGATAAAAGATATTCAAATTTGATTTATTTATTTATAATTGATTGTTTGGCATGATGGATATAGTTGCAGCGCAACGACATTAATCATAAGTTCTCAAATGAGTGCAGGTCAGTGCATTCAATATTTACCGCGGTTGATTCAATTGATTGAACAAACGGTGAATTTTCATTGGAATCGATTGAAATTTTCATAATTTGACGAATCAATTTATTTTTCATGGTGTTTGGCAAGATTTTGGAAGATGTAAAGAGCCGGACAAAGAGAAAGACAGTGAGAAGACAAGGCGAGAGGAGCATTAGGTCCACATGGACTCTGGAATGTCGATGGTCCATCAATCGAAAGACTTTTTTTTTTTTCAAGTATACACACACATAGCTTGACACGAAGATGCCGAAGTTCAAGAATTAAGGGCCGAGTCACACGTCCGAATGAGAGACGTGGCCATTAGATAAGCGTTTCGATCGACCGAGTCATCATCCTGCCTTCCTCGTGTTGTTCTCATTTAGTTGTTTTTTTTTTCCCCATCTCCTTCTATTACATTCTCGCAAACGATAATCTTTTTTTTCTCGCTGTCTATGTTCCCAAAGGCTTTCGTTCGTTTTGAATACGTTTGGAGGGCCAGGGTGCAAGGGGAAGAGAGAAAGATCCTCTCGGTGCTGTTGCAACGAGCGTCTAATGAGTCCAAGTGCCCACCTACCGGTAATTAATAACTCCGTGGAAAGCTCTTCGCCCGCGTCTGACTTGTAGGATACGAGACATGTGTTTATATATCGGAGGTATAAGAAAGAACAGTGAGAACCTTGAGTGCGAAGCAGCACACGCGTTAACCTCTTCGGAGTGCTCGGATCATCGAAGAGAAGTGGATCCATGTATATAGAAAACTCTTGGACGTAAAGGCAAAAGGGAGAAACCCTATGGAACGAATAAAGGTGGTTGGTTCATCCGAGCTGGTAGTAATAGAGAGTTCTTGGACAGCGGGAGGAATCAAGTCGGCTTGACAATCGAACGAACGCGTTCTCTGGACCTTCCGAGAAATAACATCTTTTTTTTCCTCTCTCTCTCTCTCTGCTCCTTCTCAGTCGTTACCTTCCTTTTTTATCGAGACCTGATCACCATCCCGGGAGAGAAGAACACGAAGCAGAACATCAGTGAGCTCAGAGACTTTATTCTCGATGGTGTATGCAACCGATCAATACTCGCACCTCGATAATGAGCCTGCGGTATATTCCATTTTATTATCATCATTATTTATTGTTAACACGCATCCCTTTGAAATTTTCTTTCCATGCGCTATTTTTTTCCCCGCAGGGTTATTCGAAGCTGAATGCATTATCCTGATAGAATCGACGAAATGCCGTGAATATAGTTGACGATAATTTTTTTCGTTTTATCTTATTTAATAAAGAGATAAATCAAGTATTTTTATTATTAGTCATTTTTATTATGACGTCCGATTAGTACAGAAGTCGAAACGAGAGTGAGCGAAGAGACAAAAAATCAAAGGAACGAAGCTACGAAGCCTTTTTTTGATTAGTCAAAACGATATCGAAGAATTTTAATTTCGAAAATTCGAGATGAGGTTCAGTGACTGATCCATTATCTTAATGTTTGGTAAAACTAATTTATAATCTGCTTAAGTGTGGCTCCAATTATTCTGCGAATTGTCAAGATTTTGAAAAGTTATTTTCAACGAATTTTTAGCGAATTCATTGAATCGATAGACATTATTCCCATCATGCTTCCGTGATATTTACTCACAGCAGTGCTTTACGAGACACACGGTTCTTATGACTGACACCAGGCACGCGACTCATTGTTTCAATTTATTATATGTATGTGCTTATTTATAAGTACTAGAGAATTTTCGTGAGTGTAATTCCAGATTGATAGAGATAATGAAGGGACTGTAATCCAGCCATTTAACGTTTACTGCTCATTGCTCAACACGCATTCAAGAGTCAAGGCAGGTGTACGCTGGCTAGGTATATCCGATCGTTTTTTATATATACACTATACACTTTGTCGCTCTCTCTCTCGTTTAGAATAGAAACTGAACGGGTGTGCGCAGACTGAATGTCCAATCAGCGAGTGCCGAGGATCTCCCGTCTCGGAATTTTTTCTTTAATTCTCTCGTGTTGGTGGTGAAGGGCCCTGTGAGGCCCACATCAACGACGCGACGTTGAGCCTCTCTCTTGAGGCAAGCGAGGTAATGACTATGAGAAAAGTGCTGAGAGATTCGTGCTCACGGTTCACTCAAATAACAGAGATTCACACGTCGAGAAGGATCAAACTGCGACGAAAATTTTAACGTATGACTATCACAAAACGATTTTATTTAGGGTTCTTTCTAAATTTTGTATAAACCTTCTTGGCACCAAAACTAACAGTTTTCTCCTATGGAAAAAATAAAAAATTGGAAATTAAATATCTCGAATTCTAAACGTCAGAAAATATTTCTTCAAAGGAGAAAACTGTTAGTTTTGGTGTCAAAAACGTTTATACAAAATTTTGAAAGAATCCTAAATAGAGTCGTTTCGTGCCAAGTCTGTTCAATTTTTGTACGTACGTCGTTTCGACTGAAAATGGTCGATAAGTTTATCCGTTTAACTTTCATTTATCGAGAGCACCGATTTCTCAATAGCAACAAAAAAAAAACTTGTCTATCAAAGTTTCTAAAAAAAACGAGAGTGAAAATTCATTAGACGAATGACAAGTTAATTAAAAGAAAATAAAAAATGAAAAGCTACATTGAGAAAAGAATCGAGCGTCAAAGTCGAGACTGAAAACGAACAAGTATGTATTGATGATGCGAAAAGGAGCAGAGAACACAAGAATGTAATTGATACACGCGCACATGTCATTAATTTATCGATTTGTGCAACCGCAGGGACTCCCGTTCTCTTATCGACACGATTCTTTACATTTGTATGAATAAATCTGCCTCTCTTGAAATCTTATCCACGCATGCGGAGAGCGTAAGTAATTAAATCGATTGTCACGATAAAATTCGCCACGTCATTTGTAATCGTCCGTCACTTTTGTATCGTGATGCTTTTCCCTTTGAATATTTTTTAATCCAATACCTTTTTCGTGCTTGTTTATAACCAGGAGGGACTTGACCGAGAAGATAACGCAATTACAATAATTTATAAAGTGACGCATGAAGTGTCCGTCGCGTCACAGAGTCATTTCTCAAACGTGATTCACAATTTTGATGAATCAATCGTTTCCCAAGGAATTCTTTGGTTTTTTATTTAGACACGCGAAAATCGCTAAAAATGAGTACTCACTGTAATATTCATTATCGTGCTTATTAGTCTGATGAATTTTCATTTATGGCGAGGCAATTAAATGATGGGTTGTGAGTCAGTGGCGAGATGATTCGTTTGAAATGATTTTTAAGGTCGCAACACCTTGAGTAGAGTTGCAACGTCGAAAGAGGTGAGTTGCCCATCCATATTTTTATATTTAATACAAAGATGCAGCAGCCGGAGCATCAGTGATAATAACAACAAAGTCTAGCCGCGGCACGTCTCTCGGGGCGTCAGCGATGACGCCCCGAAGCCTTGAGGCTTCTCTCGAACGGGCTTTCTTCGATGCATGCCTTGCGAGCCTCCTGCTCTTGTCTTTATCTTATATTTTCTCTCTTACAATTCGTTAACTCCGCTTCTCTCTTTTTTCCTCTATCTACTCATGTTTTCCATCTTCTTTCGCCTCCACCTCGGAATCCCCATTATGCTGTACGTGCATCATTACTCAATGACTAATGCCGCAGCGTGCCACGCTCTCTCTCTCTCTCTCTCTCTCTCTCTCTCTCTCTCTCTCTCTCTCTCTCTCTCTCTCTCTCTCTCTCTCTCTCTCTCTCTCTCTCTCTCTCTCTCTCTCTCGCTCTCTTTCTCTCTCTCTCTCTCTCGGTTTCTCTCACACTCATTCTCGTGTCTGCGAGATGACTAAAATCATTAAGGACACTCATTTATACTTCTATACCGACGAACGTTGCAGCTCGAAACTTCATTAAGGTGCACATCAATTTTTTATCGATGGCCCTGAAGGTTTCCGGTGGCGATGCAATATCCTGTTCGAATAATTTGAGAATCCTCCTTTCCTTTTTTTTTTTTTAGTACGAAAAAGTCGTCAGACGTGAGAAAATGAATTAACAATTCAAATTTCTTTTTGATATATTCAAACTTTTTAAATTTATTATTATTTCTATTTTCTATTATTTTTTTATATTTTTCTTATTTTTTTAAATTATATTAATTTATTATTATTATTGTTAGACACTGATATGCAAAAACGATCCTGCGACAGAGCTGGAGTCAAAGTTCAATGAATTCAAAGATCGTTTAGGTTTTACAAGTAAAATTACGAGTTCAAAATTGACATTTTGATGAAAATAATGTTGAAATAATGGAAATGAATTGAAAATCGGAACGATGGAAAAATTAGTAACGAATCCACGTACGCGTGCTCGATTTGAAATTCAGCTCGATTTAAAATTCAAAGCCATATCGTTTGAGTGAAGATTTAGCGATTTATTTAACGCTGGACCGCAAACAGGATACAAACATTGACTATGGGCCGCGCGTGCGCGCGCGCGTTGGTGCATATCGCACACACAGCGAAAGATTCGTGCTACGTGGAATTTAATGAGCCGGATCAGATAGTAGAGGGTGATGGGCTTTTATAGCGAGGAGAGAATCAAGAGATGCAAGAGCAAGAGAAAATATGGTTGCGCGCGCGCATACCGCGTTGCAATGTCGACGGAATTTTCAGAAAAATTAATCAACCAAGAAAACGGCGAGGACGCGTTCTTTCGAGCAATGCGTGCCGCGAAGAATGCGTTTCACAGTTCCGCGTCTCTCGCGTTGTCTCTCCTTCTCTGGAATACAAACACTCGTATAAATTTTTCTTTACCATCTTTTACCTCGCGACGAAACCTTGATGACGTTCCTCCGTAATGACGAGGGTAATTTTTTTCAAAGTCTTAAAAAAAAAAAAAAAAAAACAAAAATCGAGAGAAAAGTTTGCTGTGCACAGATGAAGCCATGGCATCGAAAAATTCGGATTATAATGCTGTTGAGAAGAGACGAGTGTGCGAACAAGGCGAGGAAAGTAAGAGAGTTGAGACGTTTTGGATTGCCAGACAAGTGTCATCACTTGAATTCGATAATCGGCTTTGAATAAAAGCTCAACCTCTCGAGCTGATGCTGCTGCTCGCACATTTCAAATCGGTTGTCCTCGCACTTTTGATTTTTTTTTTTTTTTTCATTTTTATCAACCACGTCTGATATGACGAGATGCGAATGATTTTCATATAACGAGAGAATATAACCGATTACCAGTGAAGGCAGCGACTCCAACAAACCGAAACAAAATCAACTTGTTTCGCACACTTGACAAAAAAATGAATCATTATTATGATAATGTTAAAAATTCGGCATCAAATTTAACGGATATTTCCATGCCTGTCGAGTGGGGATTTTTTTTTTGCTGACAGGGGATAGAAGGGTTCTGAGGATCGGGGGCGTTTTGCGTACACCAGTTTGTCCGTGCAACGACGACAGCAGGTTTTATCCCATGCTTCTGGGCACACACGTCCCATTTCTCTCTCTCTCTCTTCAGCATGAAGCAGAGTCTACATATCGGGGTAACTCGACTGCGTGTGTCATTCCCTTGCTGCCGTAGCTCCCGCATCGGACTGCGCCATTCGTTAACTCGTGTTTTTTCTTTTCGAAAAAAGCCTCTTTTTAAATCCTTCACACAGACTTTATTCCTTGTCGTTTCTTGGCTCTTTTGCTCGCACAGCAGTGTTACAACGTCCCTTCGCGGATCCATTTACACGCGTTTCTTTCCTTGCCCCATTCCTCTACGAATATTGAGACGTGCTTGGACCCGAAACGGCGGAGTCTACGCCCTCTCAAATGAGGAATAAAGTGGTTTACGTCCTTCCGGATTTAAGAGCTTTTCAAACGCATATATATACGCGCGAATATAACTCCTTCTTTTCGTTTTGGACGCGACGAGGATCGTTCTGTTACGTTTATAGGTATAGTAAATACGTTTATGTATGCACAAGTCTTTCGGTGCCAACTTACCATTTCCCTGTCGATTAAAAATATTTGAAAACCAAGAATTCGATGACTAGAACATTTTCAATATTAATTATTCATAAAAACGTGCACTTTCGTCAAAATATCGATAATAATAAAACAGTGGCGTAATAAATGTTGGTACATAACCATCACTGAAAACAAAATTTTGGCAAAAAAGATCGATATTTTGTTCGATACGTTCGATTAAACATTTTTTTGAATAATCCCAAAAATAAAATATTGAAATATTTTAGAAAGTCTCTTCGGAAGCTAATTTTTGTCGTTTCACTCGTAAAATTTCGCTGTCAGTTCCTTCAGGAACCAAATATACTGCCAAAGTAACAAAAATTTTGAAATTATAAAAAAATATTTAGTTTACCGTATTCAATAAAGTATCGATGATTTTTTTAAAAAAATTTTATTCCCAGTGCACTTCCATTTCGAATACAGAATTGCCCATATGCATACATAAGTTGTATCTTTGCTCCTTTCCCGGTTTGTTCGGAACGTCGAGATGTCCGCGAAAGGGAAACGTACGGGCACGCGGTTCTTTTCGTATATGCGACGAGTTTCTTTTGCGAATATATAGCTCAGCGAGGGAAAAGAGAGAGACGGAGAACGAAGAAGAATTCTCGAGCAAATACGTAGATGTATGCGTCCCACCCAAAAAAGAGTATAGAATCTCGAGATGAGAGAGTAGAGGGCGTGTTTCGACGACAACTGCGACAACAACGACGAAAACGAAGACGCAGAGATAAAGGTGGAGGAGGAGAAGGAGGAGGAGGAGGAGGAGGTTAAAAGAGAAGAGCACACATGCAGCGATCACTATCTCTTGGCGCTTGTTGGGCTCACCGAATGAAGAAATGTAAACGCCAATTAAACATTTTATTGATATGCTTATGTCGTGTCGCGACGTTTCTGCGCTCAAGTCGCAAAAGCAAGAGCCTTCTTTCTCGCTACCCACAAGACTTTACTCTTTTTTCTTTCACTGCCTTTTCCTCACTTCGGTAAATATTTGTACACACATATAAATTTCGAACACACATTGGGAACAAAATTTGTTGAAAATCGTCGATATTTTGTTGAATACGGTAAAAACTAAATATTTTTTGATATTTTCAAAATTTTTGTTACTTTGGCAGTATATTTGGTTTCTGAAGGAATTGACAGCGAAATTTACGAGTGGAACGACTAAAATTTTGCTTCCGAAGAGACTTTCTAAAATATTTCTCCCTGCAGTGACACAATTCTTGGGATTATTTTGGTTGGAAAACAATTTTTCGTTATTTCATCGAAAGTTGTGTTTATAGGGATATCCAAATCGACGTATTTCTGTATATTTATATTTATACGAATAAATACATTTATATACATCGGTCGTGTTATTCCTTCACGTTTACAAACTACGAACGATTCGCAATCGTTTAATCTCCACCGGGATTCAAGATCTCTCCCCGTCTACCCTTAATCTGCCTCCTTCGTTTCCCTCTATCCTTCTCTCTCTCTCTCTCTTTTTTATCCGAGTCTTCCTCAACTTCTTTATATTCTTTCTCATTCCGACATATGTATAGCATCTCGCGTGTTCCATCGTTCGTTAATCCTCCGACAACGGTGAAGATCGAATCGTTTTTTTGAAGGAGCTTTCCTGCTGCGCGTAGACGTGCTCCTCAGTCTTTCCACCAACACTCGTGCAAAGGCGTATACGCGTAATTTTTTTTTTTTTCACGTAGTAAAATATGCTTTTTGCACGATCGAAGAAACTTTTCTTCGCGGAATTAACCGCTGGAGATGAAATCAAAGAAAACGTGTACGATAGTCGATAACTATATCAAAAGCGATAACCAAAATGAACATCTCTCTTGCGGGAGAGGAAAGAGATTTTTCCTTCATCAAAACAGAGAACGATGATTAATCGCGCTTATCTAACAATTGCGTTCACAGCATATCTTCCTACATATTAACTCAAACGTTCCGTTTAACGTGTTCATAGAATTTAAACGTTTAAAGTCCTTGATTTTATAAGAAGGCGAGTTTCTTGGTTTGATAACAAAAAAAAAAGAAAAGCGCGATTTGAAACAAAGAAAGTGCCATGAGGAAGTGCAGATAAAAGGCAGAGCGAGAGTGTTGAGGGAAGATGGAGAATAACGCGTCGGTGAAAGAGTGACGAGCGACGGCGGCGTGACTCGACGTAATTGGAGGATGAACTTTACGCGAGATAATTAGACGTTGCTCGTCGCTTTCTCTCTCTCTCTCTCTCTCTCTCTCTCCTCGCCTTGTTCTCGTCGTTCTCTCTTTTCCTCGACGAAGAGCAAGTCAGTCGCACGTCCTGTACGAATACTATAGCAACATCACTCACGCTCTTACTCTCGTCGAGCATCTTTCCCCACAATAATCGTATTTACCAAGTATTTGTCGTATGTATGATGTTATTAGTATAAATGTATGTTCTTGTACAATTTAAACGCGTGTATAAAACGGTAGTGCATTTTGAAAGGTGCAAAGACAAGTGATGAGCAGTTACACAGCATCTCATTTACATTCTTGTTCTCATGATAAAACAATAGTAAACATATGCCATGAATAAATGTACAAACGCATTTCTGTAGCACACTGCGGAATGAAATTTTCTTAAAAATGGTCGATATTTTGTTGAATACGGTAAACTAAATATTTTTTGATAATTTCAAAATTTATGTTACTTTGGCAGTATATTTAGTTTCTGAAGAAATTGACAGCGAAATTTACGAGTGGAACGTCAAAAATTTGCTTCCGAAGAGACTTTCTAAAATATTTCTTTCTGCAATGACACAATTTTTGGGATTATTCAAAAAAATGTTTAGTCTAACGTATCGAACTAAATATCGAGCTTTTTTAACAAAATTTTGTTTTCAGTGCTCGTGGCTGCTCTTGGAGCTTTGTGACAAAAATGTCAACAATGGAACGCAAGAATGATTTGAAATGAATGAGGAAAACTAAATTTCCTCTTATTGGTTAGAAGGTTCTGAAGGTTGCAACGTTGAGATACAACGAAAAATATTTTGTATATATTTATTGAATTTTGAAAATCCAGCAAATTTTTGTGTCGATTGAGTTTTTAGGTCGTAAGCGAGGATCGTTTTACTGTCCGGAGCAAATATTGAATAATAATTATGAGCTCTACTGAAAAAAGAAGAGAATTTCGTTGCGTTCGAAACTTCAACATAATTGAGAAGACACACGGTGTGAAGAGCTGATTGTGCGAGGATAATTTGTATGTTTATTTTTATCGACATTCTTGGTTTGCCACTGCGAAACCGTTGCACGCTTGTTTCGTCCTTTCGGATAATTCAGTTAATTCCATATTTATGATTAGTTAATGCTTTTCAATGTTTATAGAAAATGAGATCGTAAAAATATCTTCACAGAGAAACCACATCCGCTCTAGAAATGTTCGAGCGTTAATTTCGTTGTTTCCAATAACGGAGTTTTCTCATTTTCTCACGAAAATTTGCAGTGAAAAGGAAGTGGATTTTACAAGGTCTATTATTAATTCCTCGCGACTATACAATTAAGAGTGTTTTTTTTTTCTCTCCAGTATATCAACTGTCTATTGGAGAAAATGGGACAGCCTCGTTACCAGCGAAGCTCGTTTCGCGTCGCCTTAAGATCATTTTGCGACGGAGACATTTCAATTAACGAATTCCGTACAACGCATACACGTGTGCTCGGAGTCCCCGACCGCACGAGACGTCAGTGCTCATCCGTATGTACATATATCGAGTTCACCGCACGTCAGACTCCTTCAAAGACAATTTAACGTGTCAGTATAAGTATTAATGGCTCTCTGCGGTTTCCCTCTTCTTCTGGAGATACACTGACGTGTTCCGAGCAGACATTTCTATTGAGTATTCCCTTCCAAAATGACCCACGAGTGTGTTTCGGTCCTTTTTGTATTTCATTCGTTTTCTCGTCAGTTCTAGAAGCAACTACGTGGCAAAAAAAAAACCAACTCTTCTGCTTCGTTTATTTCTTAATTATCTCTGAGCGTCAAAGCTTGATGCCTTGGGCGAAAAAAATGTTGAAAGGAGTTGATAGAGTCCCAGGGGAAACCTGTTGGAACATCTCAATCGACGATCCGAACGCGATATGGAAGGATTTTTGTTTCTATAGTAAGTTAGGTCAATCGACGTGAAATGGTTTGTTCGAGGTGTTGACAGTTACTACGAGCTCATGGACCAGAAGGCATACGAATGGTGAGTCACGTTTATGAAAAACAAAAAGTATCTACATATTCATAAATGGAACTTTTGATTCGTACACGTTTCTATTCGTTGCTGGTTTATCGTGCGATTCTATTGTGCACTATAGACATCAGTTCTATGGGGGATACACGACATAAGGCCCATACGTCTGATAAATGTCCATTGAATCGCACTCGGGCATGAAACTCGTATAAAATATCGAAACAGTTATATCTATCTGTATTTTATGCATGTACATGTCAATGGAGGTTTGGAAGGGCGTCATCGTTGAAGCAAAAGCGAACAACAATCGATGATAGCTCTGCAGCATTATTATGGGACAAGTATCCCATATGGACAGAGCGGAATCGTTTGTATGGGTATTCGCTGTGCGTTGCTGCATGCTGCAACGTCACCACGTTCGAGTTACAGCAACAGAGTCAGAATGAGAGAAAAACGGATAGTAGGAAAAAATATGCGGAGAATATAACGTCTTCTTATTCTTTCTCTTTATTATTGAATCTTTTCATTTCCTTGTCTCTGCGCGCCGCCGTGCAACGACCGACTGATGGCACGTGACCTCCTCGACCGTATACCTTATGGTGAATTCCGATATATATATGTGTATATATTCTTCTTGGAAATAAAGACTCGAATGCGCTTATCGTTCGTATAATATCGATAGCTACAATCAATGCACGTATTCGCAAGAGTCGTACGAGTGATCAGAGAGTTATGAGCGTGCGGGAGGCTTGTTCCATTGTCGGTAAATATAGGAAGTCATAATTATGAACGATTGAAAAATAATCATTGGCAATTATTTCGACTGTCAATTTTGAACATCGAAAGTTGACGAGTTTTTTGTTATGTCACTTCGAATTTTTGACGAAAATATGAACAAAGTAAAAATTTGTTAAATTTTACGAGAGTTTTCACAAAATACGATAAGGAATGAAAAAAGAAAAAAGCGATGGAAAATCCTCGGTAACTCGACTTGTCGATAATCGACTATTTATTCAAACCAAAGAATTTGAAACGTCTTGGTGGAAAAGTACGACGACACCTGCGTTGGCTTTTCTCAGACCGACAAAGATCGCGCGAATGTTGCAAAGGCTGTGCATTTTATTGCATCCGAGAGTATAAACATATCTTTCTACAACATCGATGCAGTCAAAATCCGACAAGATCTCTGGGCCGAAGTAAGATCGAGCGACCGCGAAAATCTCGGTTGTTGGGGCTCGGCGAACTTGACTTAGCTCGGGAAAGAACGAGAGACGGAGAGGGAGAGAGCTATAAGGAGAAAACGAAGTGTGTACACGCGCAGTATGTATCTGCTCTATGCCATACCAACCACGAGTTATACAAGCGGCCACGTCTCAGTTAGCAGTGCTCGAGCTTTGGTTTATGGCTGGGAGTCCGATGACAATGTCCACGCGGCTTTAAATCTCTCTCTCTCTCTCTTTCTCTTGCTCTCTCCATCCGTTCTACTGACGCGATGCAAGTTCTCGGTGCGTTTATTCCCTTGGTGTGCCAATATTCACGAGCAGTTCTTCTCACTCGTTCTCCTTTTTTCTTTCTCCTTTTTTGCACATTCTATTTATCATCTCACTCTTCCCCCCCCCCCCCTCTCTCTCTCTCTCTCTCTCTCTCTCTCTCACGAGCTTCGTATCCGTTATCTCTTTCATTCGCTTAGCCGAGCATGCCGTGTGTGTGCGCCTCCAGCGCTTTAGTGTTCTATCATATTCTCCATTTTCCTTCCGTCCTTCGTGTTTCACTATTTTTATCTCGTCCTCTCTAGCTCTTGGTCTGCTCCTTTCGTTCTGTTGGTGCTCCTCACCTGCCCACGTGAGATACGCTTCTTGCTTTATGCGTATCGCGGACTATCCTCGTCCCGCACCCTCGCGCCATTCCACGCAACGACCTGGACTCTTTACATCCTCGTGCGAAAATGCTCGACCTCGTACATACGTGCTCATGCATATACTCATGTATATATATATATATATATTTATTCGTATTACTTTATAACTTTCGTGTCGCCGAGTCCTTGCGTCCTCGGTGCTCTCGCGGAAAGGTCTTCGCTGTGGAATATTGCGGCGCAGGGCCAATGGAACGCGAAAGAGTAAACCTCGCTGGAGAAACGAATGTTTATGCACTGATAAGTGACAGCGGCGGGAGACAGAAGAGGAAGAGAGAAAAAGGGAAGCTCTGAGGGTACATTTGAATATATATGGATGCATATATATGTATTTGTGTTTATATATATCTCTCTCTATATAAATATATAAATATAAAAGTACGTGAACGTATCAAGGAGTCATCGTACCAAATCTCGGATTCCGGAACTTCTTCCCGTTCGAAATTCATCATTCCGTTGATACATATAGACGACGCGAATAATGAAACGTACCGTTCGGAATATGAACAATTTACAGCGTTTTTTGTATTTACATTTTGAATTATATGATTTGGACGACTTTTCGATAAAGTAAAGAAGAAGTACAGAGTTATACACAATATTTTACAAAATTTGCAGAAATTAGAGCGGTTGGACGATTTTTCAAAAAACTCAGATTTTCGTAAAATTCGAAAAATCATCAAATTTTAACCGTTCAACCGATATTCCCCAAATTCAATACCAACCTTCCTATTGTGATACTCTATTCATAAAAAAAAAAAATTAGTAATAAATCTTAAAATTTGCGGAAGCTAGAGCGTCGAAAGCCTTTTTTTGAAAATTTCAAAATGCCGTAGAATTCGTATTTTTTTAGCAATTCCAACAAAATTCTCAGAGAATCAAGAGCTTGTATGGATTAACATCTGTGCAAAACGGGAGCCCTGTAGCTCAAACCGTTCTCGAGTTATGAAGGTTTCAATTTTGCAGTGCCATAACATACACACACACACACATCCGGACATTTTTTCTAGATATGATTTTTCGATGTTTTGGGACATTTTAAGCACATTGACATTGAAAGCTGGAAAAAAAAAAAATTTCACCGTCGCATAGTTTCCTCTACGAGGAAGCAAAAACAGTTTTGCAAGAGAGTTTGTATTTTTTTTTAAATTCTGATTAAAATTGGCACCAATTCGTTCCGTTTCATGATGGAATCGATGATGCCGGAGTCAAAGAGGATGGCATATTGATTTTGTTTCCTTGCAGTCGTTTCTTTCTGTGACCTTTTCCGTCGAGGCATTGTGCGCTGTTCCGTCAGGTGGAATATTACGAGCTCCGGAACTCTTATTTCTTCGCTCGCGGGCTTTTTCCGAAGGACTCGTCTCTCCCTTTTTTTTTTGTATACCTGATCGAGTTCGCGTGCAACAATGAAACGCGAAGAACGCTTGGAAGAAAATACGCGAGGCGCGAGGAAGGCATATTCGAGATAAGGAGCGAGAGAATCCCGTTTTCGCGCCGGAAGGACACTTCTTCCGGTTATTTCCGTAATGCGAAATCCAAGCCAGGCTGCTCTCCGACACTTTTGATATTTAAAGCGTTGATGAATTTCTCAAGAATAAGCATTCATTGAATTTTTCAATTTTCTTTCATTTGCACATGAATATTCATTGAATTTTCTCATTTCTTTGCTCCCTCGAGATTCACACGAAATCACACGGAAAGGAAAAACTTGACGAGGCTGAGGGTCAAGGCGGCTTTTCCATTGTGTGATTTAAACCTCTTTGACCCTCTCTCTCTGCACTCTTTTCCTCTCTCGAAGTGTTTTACGACTCTCACGTATCCGTCGATATGCTCCTTGCTCGAAGAAGCATAGAGAAATATAAGACGCGAAAGAGCGAATCCACGAGAGTCAGCTCAAGCTCCGGAGAGACTCCAGGATCGCTCGACGAAGATTTACTACGGGCCTTCGCGCGCATCACGTTCCGCCCTCTCCATGGCCTTCATACTCTACAAGTATAAATATAGATTCATGCACGAAAACGTTCAAGTCCCATATTATTTCTGCGGCTCCGCGAGTTACTTGAGCTTTTACATGCGGAAAATACCAATGGCTAGGGAAAAAAACGAAATAGCGTGAGAGACAGCCAGAGCGAGTACCGAGGACCTATTGGTTCATGGAAAATACCACCGACCAAAAAAGTGGAGACTGTTAGAATATTCTAAAGATTACAGAGGGCTCCGCGAGCGAGCTGCTTCGCCAAACTGGGATTGTGGCCTCTCTCGCTCGCAGCCCCCGCAAATCCCCATTATATTTCTCCTCGTGCGTATACGTGTGTGTATGACAAATGTTTTCCCGCGACAGTAAACGTCAATAGTTTAGGTGCGATGATTCACGACACAGCAACGCGAAAGCAGTGAGTTTCACCTCGAAGGATCAAGGGAAGTCATCTCGCGGAGACTCCAACTGGTATACACGGTGAATGCCGCAGCGTTTCATTTTATTTGCGGCTTAATTTTATGTCCTCTCTACCTTTGGCTTCATTTTACAAAAAAAAAAAAAAAATCAAATAAAATAAAATCATGCCCGGCTCCATTCTCTCGCGGGGACTCTGTACAGGATGTCCCGAAGGATCGGAGCACACATCGAAGACCGTGCTTTACACCGGGATAAACCAACTGCGAGTTTTTCTGCATTTGCTCACCGGCAGACAAACCGTTTCGGCTCTTCCCCTCAAATGGGCAAATAGAACAAATTGGTGGCTTGGACAATTTTTCACAAAATGTAAGAAACTTATATTTTTGTTGAATCGTGAGCAGGGTTTGTTCAAATAAGGAACTTGGCTGATATTCCTTTATTAATACTTCGTCTGTAAACGTTTTTTCCGCACCTTTCGTCTGTGAACCTGGACACACCGTTCTTTCAGCCTGTTATTACATTCCAAGAATTCTAAAAAAATGCAGGCGACTGTTCGAAATCTTCAAAACTTGGAATTTCGATTATAAAATTGTAGAAAAATATATTTTTCATCCATTTTTGATCCAATAGTTTTCTCTCCATGTCTGCCAACTGTTAACTTTAAATTTTCACAGCGGATTTTCTGACTTATAGAAAGAATTTTATTTGTCGCTTTCTACGCCCATAACATCACGTGGTAGCTAAATATTTCGACTGAGAATAAACTGACGGTGCTTCATTTCCGCTTGGTTGCAATTGTGATATTTGATTGGAAGGATATTGGTGGGAATGACTCGAGATGCAGTTCCAGCTCGTTGGAGGCAAGGATATATTTCCCGGGGGTCAAAGGGCAGCCGCGGTTTAATGTCGTACGGAAAAATGGCCTCGTGTCTTTCTAGGATCGTCAGATCGGAATGACAGTCGAAGAAGTGACTTTGTGTATGTTTGGGTGTGTGTGTGTGTGCTTGCGTATGAGCACAGATCGATGGGAACCTCGTCAGTGGCAGAAGGCGGCCATCGATTGTGGTATCACATTGGACCGAGTCTCAACAGCAGGATGGCTAGATATTGACGAGGAAATATATTGAGAAATCGTTTCGATGACCGACGACTCTCTTGGCTTTTACAGGACGTACATTATTGTCTGGACTGTTATTCTATGGATGAATCTCTGTCGGGCATTTTGATGAACAAAATGTTGGTGTCAGTGGACATCAGACCCCCTTGGTGCAGCACGGAATAGCGGGAGACCGAGTATATATTTATACATGTCCTATTGGGCTTCGTACATTCGTGTATATGTGGATACACTGAGAATGAAATTTTGTTAAAAACCGTGGATATTTTGTTGAATACGGTAAACTAAAGATTTTTTGATAATTTCAAAATTTTTGTTACTTTGTCAGTATATTTGGTTTCTTAAGGAATTGACAGCGAAATTTGCGAGTGGAACGACAAAAATTTGCTTCCGAAGAGACTTTCTAAAATATTTCTTTCTGCAATGACACAATTTTTGGGATTATTCAGAAAAATGTTTAATCGAACGTATCGAACAAAATATCGATCTTTTTTAACAAAATTTTGTTTTCAGTGTTTGCGTCCATCTAGTCATGCTTTTTTCACGTAGAATGGCATGTAGTAGTACGAAACGTGACACGTCCCGCTACTCACAAAATTATCGTCACTTAATTGACATCGATCACATCGAGTTACTGGGACGACTGACATTCATCTTTTTTCAAACTCGAGAAACTTCCATAACGCTGTGCGGCATCGATGGAACGTTGTTATGGTTAGTTTAATGAGATAATGCAGAGTTGATCCATTCTTCGATAAAATAGCCGTCAAATTGTTCGAGGGAAGCACCGAAAAACCATAAATAAAAATCACGTGTGATCTCTGTGGCTTCCTCGCGCAGAGGTGGTCGAATAATCTTGACTGAATGTTCCAGCGAGCACAACTTTGTTGTACACCTGCGTAACACACTCGTTTGAAAAATGAACGAGGATTCCGTGCGTTTTTCATTCAAGGAAGAGTTGTTCGATTTTCATGGGGCGATGGGCGATGAATCCTTGAAAAAAATGACAGGCGACTGCTTGAGATTTTTTTTTCAAAACTATGAAGTTTATTCGAAAAAAAAAAATAGAAGACTTTTCGCTGTCAGTCGCTGAGAGTGTTCCATCCTTCAGTCGTCCGAGACATTATTTTCGATACCGTGAGAGTGAAAAAACTTATGTGAAAGAATGTGAGAAATAGATAGCGATAGGAAAAGAGTGTAGAAAAAGTAGAAGCGATTGCAAGAGTTTTGGTGATGGCAAGAGGGCTGCACATAGGAAGTGCAATGAGAGCATCAGACCTGTAACAGAATGTGTTCACTTGTGCTGCCTCGTAGCGAAGAAGAAGAAGAAGAAGAAGAAGGAGACGAAGAAGAGGAGGCGCTAGAGGCAGAAGAAAAGAAGAAGAGAAAGAGGAGCAGAAGAAGGAGGAGGCGGAGTAGGAGGAAGAGAGGAGTGTACCTTCGTTATCTGATCAGAACTTTAAGGCTACCTTGAATGAGATGAATGCCTTTACGTGTCTCCTGCACTTGCCTAGGCATATCCATTCGCCCTTTGGTTTCGAGTGTGCTTCTTATGCTCGCTGCCCTTTTGTGGGTGACTGGCCTTTCCTCTCAGTTCACTCTGTCTCTCACTGCATTTCCTGCTCTGGCTCTCTTTCTTCTTTCCCACCCCCGCTTGCCATCAACGGTCATCCGGAGTTGCACCCAGTGAGGTGCATCGTCGCGCTCGCAAGCTTATACGATATCCCCATTGCTCTTTGTGCTTTCTTCCTCCCCCCACTCTTCTCTCTCTCTCTTTCTCTCTCTTTCCTTGCTATCTCTCTATCTCACCAGGACTATACGGCTCGGTTGCGATAATTTATTACGTTCGCGAAAATTTGCGTACCCCATCTATTAGCCGTGAAGATCTCCGAGTCTTATCTTATTTCTTGTCGGTGCTCACGCTCGCTCTCTGTGTGTCGAGCTGTGTGCTCACTCCGTGAGACTGGACGCTGAATGGCTCTTGTACTTGAGTTCTTATACGCGAATCCTCTTTCGATCGCTTCGGGCATTTATGGTCCTCGCGAGAAGATCTCGACCTTGCGGCCTTGACTCTCGAGAAATGCCATGCGATCTGAAGCCGTCGTGTCCCTCATTCCTTCAACATTTTCATTCCTTATTTATTTTTGTTTAAGCTCGAAAACCATTCGAAACCAGGAAATATCGCTGCAGAAATGTTGGACCAGCTGTTTCATCCTCTTTTATTGATTGTCATATGTGACTTTATGATTCTAGCCTAACAAGAAACAGATTGCCTGCTCAAAGTACATCAAAACTCTTGAAATATTCGTTTGATCTTACGAATGTGCCAACTCGAATCCACGGTCAAATATTATGTTCAGAGTCGAATTTAATACGAAGAGTATGCAGCTGCGCATGCAGCTCATACTCGTCGTAGTGGCGGGTGTGTCGTCACGTCGTCGGACTAGTTCCCGCGGCCCGCAGGGCTCTCATGCACCGCAGCTGAAGTTGTTCACCGAGACTATCTGGAATAAGGCTCTCTCTCCCGCTCGCCGGGAGATGCTCGCCGGGCGTGCACGCGAGTAGATCGATGATGGGCGCTAATTTAACGAGGTATAAATAAAGTCGCGGCGTTGCTACAAGAGAAATAAGAAAACGAAGAACCAAGATGAAGAAGCCTCGAGAAAGAGGAGAGAGCAATAGAGGATGGAATATGGCAGGCCCTCGAGCTAAGGAAGTCGTTGCAGAAAAACAAAGACGGACGGAGTGAGACAAGCACAGAAACAAAAAGACACACGACTTTCATCTCATTTTCTGTCTCACGACGAAGCACACACGGAATTATTAGTATTGCCGCTAGAGTCTCAAGTATTCTGACCTCTTTCTCTAGGAATAAACTCTTCATTTCATCGAGAGCTAAGATTCCAGACTTCCAAACCTTCGGATCGAACTGGAATGATGATTAAATTTGAGCCGAGTGATTAATTCGATATCGGAATAATGAGAAACGCTTCTAGACACATACAGTTATTCTTGTTCTCAGAAAGGATGTAGGAAAGTGCAGAGCGTGAATATAGAATGAACTCGCACTCGGAGTCATGTGGAGTGCGAACGGATATGCTATTTCTTCTTTGATGTATTCGTCTTCCTTTTCCGTCTCGTCCACTCTCGCCTTCATGATTGGCCGAAAGTACTTTGCTTTGCCATTTCCCTGCTCTTACAATCTGTTCCGTTTCTGTCTATTCCCGTGTTTTAGCTCCTTTTAGCCTTTGATTTTGTTCAAGTAGGCATCGCCCAATGGGCATGACATTTCATGATCCCTCTTTCGTCTGTGCACTCGCGTTCGCGTATGCAACTATACCCGGCGTGCCTTTTTCAGAGTTCTTCGACCTTTATACTGCTCTTCGTACGATAAGCAGCGGGGCAGCTTATACTGTGTCCTCGATTCGTTGTGGGAATGCGATCCTGGAGCAGAAAGTCTGTCCCGTTGCAACTTCGCGTCGTATGCTTAGCGGAGTCAATGTCCAATCGAGCATCCACTGCACATTGGCTGGCTCGTAAGTTTCTGCATGTGTGTATTTGCAGTTTCGTCCACCGTATCACGAAGGACTTTGTATGGAGGAGTCTCGTGGACCAAGTTATACGGTACTCTCCTCAACCACGGACGCTCGCGCGAACCCTGGGACGGATGAATAATAATCAAGGTAGATCGGATCCCAAGCGCGCGCCTGTGGTGGCTTCATTAGCGAGTGGAAAGGATCTCTGAATCTTTCTCTCTTGAGAGAGAAAGAGAGAAAGTCTTAAGAGACGAGATTCTCTTTTCTTCGAGTACCGAGTCAACCCATTCCCTGATTCGACCTTCCCAAATGTTCGGTCGCCTCCGTCTGGGTCTGGGATTTAATTTTCACGAAGAGATTCAAATTTTTCGTTAGACCCTTGATCTATGATTAGTTTCAACTTCGAAGCGTATGGACGACGTCGAAAAAGATCTAGATTGATCGACTAGAATGGTTGAGGCGTGACGGAACCAAAAATAAGAAAATGTCGCTCTGGATAGTGATGCGAAGTTGGTCATTCGACAGCTGGTCACTGACCGATCGAAAAATAACATTTTGGGCACTTCGCATCAATAATTCGCATCCTATAAGGACGACCGTGATTAACTGGCTATTTCAGGTAATTTGACCGGTTCCTGAAATGACGACCATTTTGTATTAATAGCTGTGACAAAGGTTGCTCCGCAGACCTTCCAAAGCCGAGCCACAACTCGCCGTTCAACATAATTTTATATACTCCTGGTGATATCGAGGTGACGCTATGGTGTGTTGAAATACATTGGTCTATGCACTTGAGAACTTCCTTAACGACTTTGAAACGAGGTAAGAAGAACGAACAGGAGGTGCAGAGGCGCGAGATATAGCCAAGTTTTTCTTTCGCACAATTTTCCCCGGCGACCGTGAAATCAAGCAACGCTTTTATCGCACACGTTAAACCGGTTCTTCGTACTGGTGGAACGTCGTTGCGGAGGATACTTCTGAATAACAGTGCGCGCCTCTTTCTGGTGGAGTGCGCTCTGTCAACGAGATCGATGCCGGCCGAAATGGCGTTGCTACAGATTCTTTGCCTATCGGCGACGCTTCCTTGTAACGTTTGGCTTTTGATGTATCGTTGAATGGTGCCAAGTTCGAGAGGACGTGCATCTCGTCGTATTTTAACGAAATGCATGAGGCATCGCCGAGTAATATATCTAATGCGGAAAGTCTTTTCATACCTGTAACGTTGACACTCCACACGGTCGAAGCTCAGGTGCAAACGAGCTGGAAGATGCGAAGAAAGCTCATGGCAGAAGCGTGGGCGTGATCACCTGCTCGCTTGGACGGGTGAACAGTTTTCGCTATGGGACTCCCCGCTGTTTCTCTTTTTCATATATACTCGGGTGAAGAATTCCGTAGTCGGTGATTTTACAGCAGAACATTCTTGTGGCTTGGATGGCGCAAAATTCCTCGAACTAACCGACACCAGTACATGACAATAATTTGGTAGAAATGAGCAGCAAGAATTACCGAAGAAAAAGGAAGGTAGGTCAATAGCTCGGCAGACTTTTTTTTTTTGACGAATGCCAGTGACAATGCTTCATCAGTGCATGCAAGAATTTCAAAGCATTTTTTTCACTCCTACAATCACCTACACCACACATTTGTATGTACCCAGTATTTAATGACGTTCCAATCATTAGGTGGACCTCGACATACGAAATTCCCAAAAACTGATTCGTCATTCGTTCGTACGAATCTTCCACATGTACTTATTACGTAAGCGAGTGTATAGCGGTAAATTCGAACGCGTATGCACTGTCTGAGAGAGAGAGAGAGCGAGCGAGCAACCAAGATACAAAAGAGAAAGATGTAGGGAGAGAGAGAGACTGTTGGTCTTGTATCTGTAAAACATAGGTCTTGGACTTGACGCCGATATATCCTTTGCATGGTGGAAAATCTCTCATCGATGGATCAACGACCTCGACCATGCCAAGTATTTCCCGTCTCTCAGCGTCTGACCATGAGATTATACTCACGAAGCGTGAGGATTATACCGAGAGGAGAGCTTCGCTGTGCTCACCAAGAGGAGTTTGTCGATTCCATGTAATGATTCGCGTATATATAAAAGCGTGCGTGAGCGAGCGATGGCTCTGGTGCTAAAAGGTAGAGATGTTGTATACCTACACATTTATATATACATATGTTGTGATGCAAGAATAATCGGAATTCCACGAGCATCTCTCGGATCGTCGAGATTCATGCTAAATTTGCTCATCGTCACGATACCCGTAATATACTGTGAGCTACGCAAGGCCAAACTATGGCATTAGTCATCGGGAGAATTTCCACAGAGGAGACACGAAGCTGAACACCGCGGTGCCAATCTTTGGTAATCAATTGAATTATCCATTGAGAATTATTGTTGAGGGTCAATGTACTAGAGTCTGTTTACCTTTCGTCGGTATAAAAACATAAATACATATTTGTATTTTGATTCATAATAACGAAGGTTATCCTCGTCATTGAGCATATTCTCTTTCGCCATGAGCATATGCAGGCAGGTAGTAATAATAGCAACATTGGTACGGCGTCAATGCATCTCGATGATCCTCCTAGTTGCCTGCCGATGCTCGTAGCTGTGACCATCACGGCACATTGAATTAATCGTAGTGGGCAATGGGTTAGTCGCATATACGTATGGTTCGATAGCCGGTGATCAGAGGGCACGTGCACGAGGGGTGTCCGATAATAATCCGTGGGAATGTGAATTGGGTTAGGAACGTTTGAGCAAGAGCATCTATACATATATGTATATTTAATATATATATATATCCATATTACATAGATAGGATGGACACGTATATGTCTATTCTAGATTGTATGGAGCTGAAACGTGGAGCCTCGGAACGGAGTGTTCTAGCTGTGGCTAGCCAGGCGGGTCCCAACGCATATAGCTGCATTACATAAGCGCAGAGGGTCCCTTGGTTTAGACTTTGATGTACTGTCAGGCGGACATCGTAAACGCATTAGTTCGTGCTATGTGCCTTGTGCTGTTGATGCTAGCGATGGTGTGCAGCCTGACTGTCTCTCTCTCTCTCTCTCTCTCTCTCTCTCTCTCTCTCTCTCTCTCGTGCGTTCCCTCATATGTACGCACATGGAGTCAGATCTGCCAGCAGGACTTAATGCTGCGCTTCTCTCGCACTTGTATTACTCTCGACAGTACCAGACTCTATGTGTTCTCTTGGATCCCGTTATAGGGTATAGTGGATAGAAGGTGGTACCCGTCTGGGCTACCTAACTATCCCCTTCTCTGCCCATTCGGACGTTCAGCATGTGTAAGAAGATGTGTATACATGTGTGTAATCACGTTGGCAGAACGACCAAACCAAATGACTATTCATCCCGGACATGGTTGGATTGTACGACAGCTATTTACCAGCACTTACACAACTCGTAGTAAACGAACCAACGTGTATACAGGATAAGAGAATCACCAGTCTTCAACTTGATCGATTATTCTTCCACATTTACCGACTGCGTGTCAATAGTTTTGTCCGATGGTTTTTGATGACTGCGTTTCTATCTATTTTCACAGCGTAAGGATTGTTTCGGTTTATGCGAACCTTTTTTCAGGCTTTTATTCAAGGATATTTCAACATCGTGTGAGATTAACGCACAGAGTTAATTTGATTCTGTCTGAAGGGGAACAAGAGGCCGGGCAAGGGCATCTCAATCATTGACACAGTGGCAGACTTTCGTTAATTCAAACAGGCGATCCGGAGCGAAAATTAAGAAGCAAAAAATCAGCGCCAGACAAAACGAATAAAAAGGAACGCACCCGTATGCTACAGGTGGTTCGGGACGTCGTGTTCTAGCTGATCTTGGCCAACTCCTTTCGGCTTCACCGAAGCTCCAGCCCGAAACTATGCGTTCTTTCATCTCGTTTTGTTTTGTTCTCTTTCTACCGGTCCACTGAATCCAACCGTCCTACTTAAGGATACCAGCAGTAAAGTTCCTACCTCCATCTTTATCAGTCGTTAACTTTTCTCTTCTTTTCAACATTTCTCACTTTTCTTCATTCTCTTTTACTTTTCTACTTGAGCGTCTAGAGAGCTCTATGCCTCGGAGGTTTTCTTTTTTCATGTTGTTTGGAAGGCTTCTCTTTTATTCGTCCGGGAGAAGTGGCTTCTCTCTCTACGTTCGCTACAACCACACGGAGCTTAACGTTCGTTCGGTAGTCGAGCATCTAATATGGCAGAGCACAGAGACACTGACGGATCTGTGCAATTAATAAAACGTTTCCTCGCTTATTGTCGTGGTCAGCTACTTGGTTATGCTCCGTGGACTAGCCCCTTCCACTCAAGTCTGACGCGTTCTTCTGTACTCCTCCAAGACTGACGCTCAACAGAGACTCTCTTCAAGAGTACGACTTGGTTGGGATTCATTATTTTACCTTTGCCTACTATTCCTTCGCTTCAACACTGTATGCAATGTATTACACATACATATCTATGTGTTCTTGACTACCGAGAGTGGTGTGTTGTTACCGCTTTCCTCTCTGAACTCCCTCGTTCCTCGCTTCCCTGAGACACAAGCGCGTTTGCTGGCCGCGTTTTGAATGGACGCGTATTAATTGAGCCTGGTCCGAGCGTTGGCACTGGTTGATGTCTTCGTGTCGAGTTTCCACTCTCGCTATTGTTCCTTCTTTGTCTTCTAGCTTGAGAGAGCCCCCGTCCTTTTCGTTCACGAATCTTTTCTCGTCGTGACTCCTGAATCCTCTTGATGTTCGGGAAGAAAATAAAGACGAGGTGGATTGATAACGAGACGGAGCATCAGATTTATTTCGTTGCTAGGCTGGCACGATCTTTTCGTTAAATCAAAAAAGAGAAAAAAAGACAATTGTCAGTGCTCCTGAATGCCATATACAAACGATTTTTCCTGACCTCACTCTGAAGCCTTCGTCTTTGAATCAGAGCGTCGAATCGTCGTGTCTAGACGAGTAGGTTCCTCATTTCATATTTGATCGTGAAAACGAGCACCGTGTAGCATCGAGCAAACACACAGAGTATGGATTTGCATGTGGGTGAAACAACGGGTGAAAGTCTGTTAGGATTTCAAACCTAGTCCGAGCTATTGTAAAAGTAACATCGAAGCAGGATACGAAAACACGAAGCGATGGAATTGAGAGCTGGCCGCGCGAGAGCAACCAAAAGATCTCGAACACAACCGCAGAAGCGTATAACAGGGCGTATATCGTAACGATGTTGGTGGCATCGTCAGCGGGTTGTAGTATGGCACGAGAAGAGTGAAACTTTCGACAGAGACTCTGTGCTTCTTGCGGTTGTGCATTGTGAAAAGCATGCCATGTAGTACAGTATTAGAGAAACCTATATAGCGAGGAGAATGAATCGTCAAGAGATGTGGCTCACGTCCGGGAACGCCCAACTCAACCGGTAACTATATGGATCTTATGGACAAGAATGCCACGACGTATTAGGAGAATGTGCCTTACAAGCTGCCGTGAGAGATTCACTCGTGTTCCACAAGAGCCTTCAGGATTAGTTTACCTTTTTTAAACACAGATTCATTTCGATTGGACATAGAAGTGGAATATCGTGATAATGGAGATCAGCTGTTTGTGTGTGAGCCCAAGAGGATCACTAGCAATCATGCCAGTTCATTCCAACAAAGTTCCCGACGTCAAATGTCGGTGCACATGTTGATCCTCGTGCAGAAACGATAAGTAAAAGTTACTTTTGTAGATACGAAGCTTCTGCCGAATATAGATCAAAGATGTGATTTGGTTTACGATTGCCAGTGTCTCTTCACTCCGCAACTTTTTTTCGGGTTACACAGTATCCCTCAGCGGTTGAGGTTACGATCAAAAATAGAAAGACGTGTTACAGAGACGAAAAGCTAATAGCTATTAAGACGCGAGCTTCCCCATGGGTTCACTCATCTCTGGCCTTATTCCTCTCTCCCTATCGTTTCGGCTGTCTCTTTGCAGAGTTGCTCGCGTCGTTTGGTCGTCGTTATTCGAGACAGGGAGGAGAAGAGGAAATTTTTAAATTTATTCGCACTGGACTGTTATGCGGCATGAAGGCAGGCAGGCAGGCAAGCAGGCAGGGTACGTGCCCGATTATTTCCGTATACAGGAAATGCAACGTGGCTTCATACTGACGGTTCTCACGTATACATCGATACCTACTGTATCGTATCTGTGACCGATTGAAATGGCAGCAAGAGAAGAGAGAGTGAGAAAGAAGGAAAAGGAGAAAAGAAAAAAAATAAAAGCATAGATACGCTGAACGTTGGACGATCGACGGAAAAGTGGGCGTAAAGAATAATCGTAAGGGTTATTCTGGACCCTTTTTTTCAAGAATGGGCAACGTCGACAAGCAGTAAGAGGGAGCAGCGTACAAACGAGCATGTGGAAAGAGAAATGGAAGACAGAGAGTTTCAGCCTTCGCATATGTAGCCGAAACGTGCGCGCTCGATGTGTGCTTCATTTCGAGTTTGGGATTCGGGAATTGGTTATGAATAATGCAAGCACCTTCAATGTGTGTGTTAATACATGTATGTATATATATATATATATATTTATAACCATGTGCATACATATGTGTGGATATGTGGGCTTCTGGGCTCTCTGAGCTCGCTCCGAGAGAAGAGCGCGGTTCTTCGGCTTTACCCGACTAATATCGAATCCCGGCTACTGCTTTCGATGCCGCTTCAACGAGAGAAACCCACAGGAGGTTCCGGGTATGGCATCAGCAGGAACCTCAGCAGATACATGCATTCTAAATTCGCTGCGATTTCTCCCTCTTCCTCTCTTCTCGTTTGACCCTCTGCATCCTCTTCAGCTTTTGGTATACTTTATCGCGCCTGATTCGATCGCTCGGAAATGTCAATTATTTCCAAGTTTCGAGGGCTGGTGTTGAAAATCGCTTGACGAGATTCCGAATTCATATTTTCAAAGAACACACACTCATGGGAAGGATTTCAAGTTCAAGGGTGCATAATCCAGATGCAGCGACATGTTACGAAATTATTCAGTCATCATGAAATTAAATAATCAAGTTAATAATAAAAATATTAGTCAAGTCAGAAAAAAAATAATACTCGTTTTCGTGTTTCGGCAGAATGATGAGTTCGATATTGAAGAAACGTATGACAAGATGGAAGAGACTGAGCAACACCAGGGGGAGAAAATGTATTATGATTTAGTGGCGACGTTGCAGCTCTCCATGACATTCTTGTATATATGTCTGTATACATGTCACAAATCCCGAAGAAAGCTCGAGCGTAGAAGTTGAGAAAAGCAGAGAGTCACATAAGCCGGGGTTTGCCGCGGGCCGCTTCTGAGATTCACAGATGTTTTCCTTTGGAACATGCTACACGCAGTTCCTCTCGTTTTTCTGTTGGGATAACGTATATATACAAAGTTAACTCGTCTGTACGTATGTATATAGAATATTCGGTATACAGAGAATATATATCCACGCACATAGCGTGTGGCGTTGCGGTGGTGGTTTACGTTTTCGTGTGTCAAGCGTTTTGCTTTATTTCCAGGGCTGTCTGGTCGCTCACTATACGATCAGCGGCTTGTATATAAGAGTCGAGATGCTACCGCTATGTGCTCCGCTTCTTGGTGAATACCCACGCGCGCGCACGCGGGTATAACGTCGTTTCACCAAGTGGAACGCGGTTTGTCCCTTGTATACACATCGCCACGTTCCTCCGCAACCGATATATCCGAACGATTTACGTATATTATACTGTTATAGTGTATATGTGCGGTAGAAGAGAGCAAAAAAGAAGATGAAGAAGAAGAAAGAATAAGAAGAAGAGCGCGTAGTATACGAGCAGTAAGATCGTTCGAGACAACCCAAGGAAAAGGCTAAAGGACGAAGCCGACACGCGGATTAACCCGTGAAAGATCGTCTTGCTTGTATACGTTGGCGAATGTCAAAGGCTCCGAATCCTCGTGGGTGCCACAACTCTCTACCCGATAATGCAGCAAACTCGCGCACGCGCTTGTACACCTAACGATTACATATACTCGAGAGAAAGGACGTTCGAGCGATGCAAAACGAACGAGTGAATCTCAGCGAATAAGGTGTCTTTCAATCGACTCGAAAGACATGCTAATAAGCTTCGATTTTCTCATCGATTTACGCACCAGTCATCCTGAAAAATTCCCCGACAAGCATTTTGTTCTCCCCCATTCCTGCGCTCTCAAATTTCTCTAAAACCCAAATCATTTCTCATTTCTTTGACATCCGCTAGGAATTTTTTATTTTTTCACATTATTCGCAGTTTGAAGTATTTATTGTTATTGTCTCACGCGTGGGCACTCGCGCCGCACCAATTGGACGAAACATCCAAATGTTTGAGGCATGAAAAAAAAAAAACAAAAAAAAAAACAGAATTAAAAGAAAACAATATATATAATAGGATGTGAATGAGCGAGAAACGATTTCGATAGAAAGAACGTGTGTCGAGAACCAACACGAAAACTTTATTCCCAAGAGTATTGTTCCCATTCTCTCCTCAGTATTTGGTCTCTCACGAGCTCTCTATGTTACTCGTAACATTTTTTATAAATTATGTATGTATATATGAATAAATAGACTCGTATATATTGTAGTGCAATACACGTTGATCGTTGTCAAACACACATACGAACCTGAAAGATACGCAGTGATGATGTACATGCCAAGGCAAGACATCGATCAAAAAGATCGAGCTCGGAGTGAGAGACCAAGAGATATGCTGTTGATCGTCCGTGAACGGACAAGACCGAGCTATCTTTACTGCTTTGTACCTGTATAGCCACTTTACACACGTGCTCGCAAAGATACATATATATATGTTTCGCTAATTTTGAATAGGACCTCGTTTGCGAACGCGATCGCGCGCCGGGCAACGAGGGGTTCAAGCATCTTGGCGCGAGGTCGTTTCACAGATCGATTATCGACGGTATACAACTCTCGCCTCTCGTTTCACTGTCCGCCCGCTCATAATCGAAACACTGTCTTTTTCTCACTATTACTCTTTTCCTCTCGCTCCGTCTCTCTCTGTCTCTTTACGACGCTCAAGCCTGTGATCGAACCGACCTTGTAAGCGGTGCATGATTCTTTACGCCTTTTCTTCGTATATCCAAGAACCATCATGTGTCCCTTGCCGCGCGCATAAATTTTATAACTCCTCCCTACTTCCAAATTCTCTTAGATTGTAATAGGAAATATGATATTCTTGATAACCCATCACCGCTAGAATCGTTTGACCATAAGATGCGGTAGCGATTATTCAAATTAAAGTATTTACTTTTATAATACCGTGAGAAACTCAGCGATCTGAAATTTTCGTCGATGCATATTTTCAGGCTCTTATCCTAAAAACAGCCGCACCAACAATAGGGTAAAATATAAAAATCGATTGGAACAGTTGCGATACATTGAAATTGATCGAATGGCAAGAAACTGTTCCGCCTCGGTGCACGAAAATGTTTAGATCCTTTTAAGGATTTTCAGTACCTATGAAATTTGTTGATGTTAATTGTTCAATAATGTACACGACCTCGTGAATACTTCGTGTAAAAATATACCAAGTTTTAAGAATTCTGTCATCATTACCACCTTAAGGATTGAAATAAAAAATTTCACGACGATTAGGAAGCTCGTTATTAAAAAATTAACATTTTGTTAAGAATAATTTTTTAAACAAGTACAAAAAATATTTATCAATAAACTTCGTTTTGTTTCCATTGCTTTCAGTATATTGTGGATATTAAAAAATTGAGAGGTTAAAAAAAAAACTTATCGCAAAGTTATACCAGTTTTCATAAGACAACTTTTAACTACATTTAATTTATTAATGTTAATCGTTCAATAACGAGCTTCCTAATCGTCGTGAAATTTTGACACGATCTCTTAAATACTTTATACCAAATTTTCAGAATTTTCTTATCATCTGCGATATGGCACTCAACATTCTTAAGAATCCATCATAAATCGACCGTCCCCATGGTCGAACAATTTTTTGTGTGTGTTTTTTTTTTCACGCGCAGTCGATACATTTCTATCAAAGGTCCGGCGTTCAGAGTTACCATTGTTAAATATTGGCTGTACTGGTTTTCTGGCACTAGGAATTTTGTGCCATGGGAGTTGAGTCTACCTTTTTGGTGTCGATTTTTCGGTCTCGCCGATCCGTTGGGTTTCAGATATATTTTTACGACAGACACACACACACACATGCATATGTTACACAGATACGTATATCGCACATGTCGTGTTGAAGAAAGAGCCCCGCGAGACGTAACTCGGCTCCATCGAGTTTGGCTCTTTTCGCTCAGTCGCGCTCCGTTCCTTCGGACATTCTTTCTCGCACCTTTTTCTCTTCTTCTCTCCTCTTTCTTCGTTCGAGCAGCTTCACTTTTGCTGCTGATCTGCGCGCCACTACTGATCTCAGTCGCTGTCAGGGGTCAAATCGATTTTGGTCAGAAATGGAGATAAGGTTTATAGGTTTTTTGGCTTGGGAGAGAAGCACTCTGTTGGTATGTGCAGCGAACACCTTCATCGTAACTCTGCGGATGGCCTGGCTCGAGCGAGGCAAAAGTGTGAGATAGAAATGGAAAAGGAGGAAGTAAGAGGAGCAGGAGAGAACTTGCAGAGCGAAATATATGTTGGTACGTTTTGAAGGACCAGACTGTGAGGGCAAGGGGTCACGATCTTCTCTGGCTTTGGAGCGAGAGACTTTTCTGAAGGTTCTATGATATAAGGCAAAGTCGAAAGGCCGTATGATCCTGATGGTATTCCTTTTTCTCAGCAGCAAAGATTCGCCACACTCTGCGATTTACCGCAACGACGTTCATCGAGGCCATTCATAGTGTTCTTGAATTTTGTTCCGGAAGGACGTTTAGATATTTTAATGTGACTAGACGTTATCGAGAGGGCTGGGTCGAGAATCCGGACGTTTCCGATGCCACGTTGAACGAGCATATGTGTCCAGCAGCTTGAATTTTCTGCTGTTCGCTTTCTCTCTGTCTACGTTGAGCTCGATATACGTGAACAAAAGTGAGGACCCTCTACCGAAGGAAAAGGGAGGTACGGGAGTAGCTAGCTGGCGCATTTCACACGTGTCAATCGAGTCAAGATTTACCGTCGTTCCGTTCTCGCGGTGCATACACGCCCGGCTCTCTGTACCACTCTCTCTCTTCCTCCCTTTATCACATTTCTCATTTCTTTCTCTCTCTCTCTCTCTCTCTTCGAATATACATATATTTGTATATATATTTGCACATAGGCAGAAGTTGGTACTCGTTCACAGGTATATAAAGGAAAGAGAGAACGAGAGAGAGAGCGGTCTCGCGGTACCCGTTGCTTCTCTCTCGTTCGTCTCACTTCTTTCCTTCCTTCGTAAATCAATCGCGCGCCTCCGCCAATCCGGAGAGTGTGGCAACCTCTGGCTTCGAGTTGGTTGTGAGTCAGGGTCGAACATATATGTATATATGTTAATGTACACATGCGGAGGAAGCGACGAGCTATGTATCGCATTGTTCCGCGGCGGCGAAATCGATTGAAGCAGATCGAGTTGACCCTTCAGTCGCGTCCTCGGACCTCCGCAATCGATCTCGTTCAACCTCTTCTTTTTTTTCCTCCTCTTTTCTTTCATTATCCCGCCGCGTCTGGCATAGTTTTTATCCGTGCAAAATGAATCGATATGTTAAAGGCCTCGTTTTATGCTTGTCAATCGAATTGGAAATTCATTTCTCGCGGCCTGCCTTAAGAAAATTACTCTGGCTATAGACACTCACACATGTGTATCCGTAAATATATACTCTACGTGTATATACGCGGAGAGAAAATTTAAAAAAAAAATTACTATGCCACCATAGTTCCCTGGTACAAAAACGTAGTTATTTTCCATTTATATTCTATCGGAATTTTTTTTTTTCCAGTTTTCAATGTCAATGTGCTTAAAATGTCCCAAAACATCGAAAAATCATATCTAGAAAAAATGTCCGGATGTGTGTCTGTATGTTCTGGCACTGCAAAATTGAAACCTTCATAACTCGAGAACGGTTTGAGCTACAGAGCTTCCATTTTGCACAGATGTTAATCTATACAAGCTCTTGATTCTCTGGGAATTTTGTTGGAATTGCTAGAAAAATACGAATTCTACGGCATTTTGAAATTTTCAAAAAAAGGTTGTCGACGCTCTAACTTGCGCAATTTTTAAGATTTATTGCTTTTTTTTTTTTTATAAATAGAGTATCATAATAGGAAGGTTGGTATTGAATTTGGGGAATATCGGTTGAACGGTTTAAATTTTATGATTTTTTGAATTTTACGAAAATCTGAGTTTTTTGAAAAATCGTCCAACCGCTCAAATTTTTTTGTCAAATTTTGATTAAATTGCTAAAATTTCTCAGAGGGACAATATGGTACCAGGGAAGTATGGTTGCATAGTAATTTTTAATATAATTTTCTTTTCATGTAGTAACTCATTGAGCAGCGTTGTATATATATTTACAAAGGTGTATCGTACGGATAGCTGTACAAGGAAAACCTTGAATGGAAGGCGGTACCCGCGTAAAGCATGTATACCCTGGCCGAGTAACTTCACGATGATGTGTCTTCGTGGAAGGTATGATGAGCATCGGCCTCTATGTTTAAAGATATGTTGCCCCGAGCATCTCGATGATTCGTATCCTTTCGCTGTGTCCTGTGACGCACACGCAATGATTATACCGGACACGGGCGCGCGGTTCATCTCATGTGAAATAATGCCTGGAATTTTCGCGGAGACGTTCTATCATTGCGCGCTCATGTACCGCGCGAGTGGTGTCGATATTAAACTCCCGATCGATTATTTATTGTCTTATAATGGAGTGGAGCGAAAGTAGAAAGAGCAGGCTCGATAAATCGAGTTTTTTCCACGCGACGCCGTGATCTATTCACATCGCTAACGGCCCTGAAGTTTCAATCAGCATATTCTTGTTAAAAAAAACGATTTAACATTGTTTGCACTTGATATCATAACTTTTTTTGTACGCGCGAGACTCAGGCTATTTCCGTGAGAGAGTCACGCATTTTGTTAGCTTCTTCTAATGACACTCAAAAGCGCAAGTTCCGTTAGGAATTTCCGCAGGTTTCTTCCCACAATGAGTATGAAAACGTATACACACAGAGAAATAGAGAAAAAGAAGAAGAGAGAGAGAGAGCAAGAGTCAGAGATAGAGCGTTGTTTGGGCTGGAACAGAGCGCTGTTTTGTCGTCGTCGTGGCGCTGCAACTACCTCTACGAGCTTTCGTATATCGATATATAGTCGTGGAAGGTATGATATCACGAAGTATAGCCAACTCGAAGGCGGAAGTTTCTCCATCGTCTTTGGCCCAGAGTTGCGGAAGACGATGCTACAGTCCAGCGGTGCATGCTGCCGGAGGGAAGGAAGAATGAAGCATAAAAGCCACCAGCATCCTCAGCAGCAATGTCCGATACTTACAATGAGCGTTCATAGATATATATATATATATATATATATGACTATATACCGTACCGTCTGAATGCAGCATTACCCAGTACTGCACAGAAAATTCCATTCGGAGGAGAAGGTTCAGAGTGACGCTTCAGAAATCAGCTGGAGTCCTCGATTTTAAATCATCATTCCCAGAGCATCAAATGATCTTTACGATTCTCAGACTATAAATGCAGAGGAGGAACCTGCATATCTATATATCGATGATATTTGTGAAGCCGAGCAAGTTCATTCGTTGACCTCTCAACCACATACAAATATATATACTTTGATCGGTTTGTTAAACTGCCAACAAAGCGCAGATCGCTGGAGGTCTGTCTCTTGCCCAAACTTATCGAAGATAGATGAGGCGAACGTTACTATGATTGGCACCTTGAACTAATGTGACCCCCGGCGTTATATGAGCCGAGCAATGATTCGGATGAAAATATACGAGCATTCCGACAAGACATTTTAGAGACTGGTTGTTTTTTTCACAATGATACTAAGAACGATAGAATTTCGTAAGTGTCGCTGATGCTCGGATAAGAATTATAAAATAGAACTCATTTGCTGCTGATGCACGTTCGATAAGTTAGGGTATCGTTGGAAGGATCATTAGGACAACAATGGACAACGCAGCATGACACAGAGGTACCCATGATCGTCGGAGCGAATGAATCTAAATGGGATGGAGTTCAGCTCCACTCTTTCAGACAGTCTCCACAATGATGAGCACACGAGAAAATGATAAATTTTGTCTCGCTCAATACAGCTTTACTTCATCATAAATTTATAGTCGACACATTTGACAACATCCCTTGATTATTGTAACAATAAAAATGGTTCCAAGTTGAAAATATCTTTTCTCCAATTTTCCATCAAGCTTTAAACTGCTTGGAGGTATATGCAAGTTGGGTAAACGTCCTCCTTTTTGTACAGTGTGTCTCGTGTGACTTTACGTAAAAAGGAATGTTGCCGCGATAGCTTAGCAGAGCGATAAGCGAACCGGGTACGATAATTACGTGAAGATGGGAGATTTTCACCGTGTGACGAAGCTCACTTTGGGGATCAACGATAGTACTATTTAACAGAGTTTAGATCTGAGATTGCAGAGAGATAAAGATAAAGCGAAAGAGAGAGAGAGAGAGAGAGAGAGAGAGAGAGAGAGAGAGAGAGAGAAGAAAAAGTGTCTTTTAGGAAAGAGTTTATTTTCGAGCGAGGATTAACAAGCTCAGGCTTGATGCTCGAGGTGTTTGAGATAGGCGCTGGATATTTGACTTCTGTCCTCTTTTTCTTCATCATCTTACGGTCCATCTTCATTTTCCTCACGTTTTTTTTCTTTCTTCCACGTTGAAAGAGTGTCGCATCTAGGCGGATGCAGGCACAAGGCTCACGGAGATAGGTAAGGCCACTATCACGATGGTATAACGCGGAAGCGTGTCTTAACTCTTGACCGACGCTCCTTCTCCTCCATGAGAGAAACTCTTAGCCGTATCCCAGAGTCCATACTGTGATGGCGAGAAAACTCTATCGCTCTCTCACTCTCTCGCTCTCACGTTCATAGACGTGCCGAGTGTTTATCTATTCATGCGAAGCTTTACAAAGTGTTAATGAAAAATACGACAAGTACCAGGTGGTTTGCGTAGACGCGAGCCTCTCGTTATACCGGCACGGATGGACCAGAAGCTCCAAAAAGAGTGAGGTGCTAAAGAAAGAGTCAAGAATCTTTCAGTATCGAGGACAGATTATTTAAAGTGCTATCTCTCGGTACTCATGAACTTGCCCACAACGAGTTTCACAATATTTTCAATCCGTTGGTGTGTCCCATTTAAAGAACGTTGTATGGCGACGGTCAGATCCAAATTTTTGTTTTTAGTTTTTCGCACATACAAAATCGTTTGCGAGCCCAAGTTCATTGAAAAAAGTTGTTACCAATTGACTAAAGAACAACATACTCTAAATCCCAGATTTTCCGAGGTAATCTGTATTTTTTATATAATAAACAAAATTTCGAAAAAATTTTACGATCGATTTTTTTGAAAAACTAAATAAAGCTTCACCATTTAGAAATCGAAATATTTAATGTGGAAAATTGCAACTTTTAACACGCGCTCATATGAGAAACTACGGAAAATTGTGATTTTTATAAATTAATATCTCGACTCCTGCATGGAGGAATCTCTTTAAATTGCACGAGCTATTAAATGTCACTATTTTCTTTGTGCGCTGCAAATTTGAAGGAATTCTATCGACAGAAAATTTAGCATACAACGTGCTCAAGTTTCGCAGCAGATTTTCCGTGAGAACTTGAAAGAGTTGGTGCTCAAAAATGCTAAAAAAAAAAATGTAGATTCATTACGAGTGAAACTAAATGCCATCGGTCTCGAATCCACGCGAATGACACGTGAAGCTGATTTATTAATTGGTGTATCGATCATTAGTAAACGCTGTCGTGGTATTATTTATTCGCCCATTAGTTTAAAAAAATATGTGCCTAAAAAAAACTTGGCACGAATAGCAATATTACGAAGGTGAAAAATGATTATGCAATCAATTTGAGTCCGAGATTTGTTAGACAGCGACAGAGAGAAAGAGAGAGAGAGAGAGAGAGAGAGAGAGAGACAGATTTGCTTGAGGCGGATGAACTCACGTTTTCACGGGTTAACGAGACCGGCGTTTACGTCGATAATTAATAGCTAGATAAATCGACAGATAAAGCGCGTTCTTGTGCGAGAGATGCTGCGGGAGCTCTCGCGTTCTTCGCAAGCTAGGGGGAAATTAGCCATGGAGTATAATACAGACACATAGACGAAAGTCCGTGAGTTCGCGAGATCGCAAAATAGTCACGATGTTTCGACTGCTGCTGAATATATTGATGCTGGGAAATTCTCTCGTGAACATCTTCACTTTACAGCTACAAAAGAAGACTCTAACATTTATTCATTCTTTCCTCACCTTAGCCTTTAAATTCTGTACCATTATTTCTTTTTTTTTTTTTTATATAAATAAATATATTACACAGAACCACGTAGAAAAAACTCGGGGCCTAGAGTTGTGGGTGGGTGGAAGAAAAAAAAATGGAAAAGGTGATGATCTGCATAATCGTCAGAACAAAGCCTTGCTCTGTGTGCGGGAAAGCATAATTGGGTTTAGATTACGCGGGTTTTTTGGGTGGATTATACAACACAAACATGACGCAGCTTCTATTGCACAAAAGTTATTCTACCATATTTTCTCACATTCTGGATTATTGTTACCATAATAAATTCTGAAATGGACCGCACAGAGGTCGCTTGTTTCATCGGGAATAGATGAGGCAACGAGTCTTTCGGTCGACGTCCTTACAATCATCATTCGAATGACACGGCTATTTTCTGACTGGGGCCGTGGATATGGATGAGACGAAAAAAATAAATATATATATATATATGTGTGCACGTTCGTGGCTGGAAAGGAGAAACTAATGAAGCAATTCACTTTAAATTTAACATGCAAACGAAGATGAGCCCGTTATATATATATGTATGTGAACAACGAGAATTACAGAAAGGCAAGAAAATTCACATTAAGGTAAATATACTGTGCTGCTTACTAGTCAAATGAGTGCTAAATTTTCAAAACGCTTTTGGACGAAGTTTGACGTAAAAATTAAATGTATTGAAAAATATTAAAAACGATATTTTTGCAAAAGCATTAACTTATAAATCCAAATTTTCATCGTGACACATTTTCACTAGGTTTTTTCAAAGAATTATCTTTATTTTTCAACCGATGTTGATGCACCACGTCCCATTTTGTTCCTCAACCGATCATCTACGAATCCACCACGTAAATTTTTTGAAAGCTTAACCGTTTCACTATTGCAGCTCATTGTTTATCGAGCGAAAAAACTTTTTTATAAAAAATTTCTAAACGAATGAAATAAAGTAATTTATGCGGCGAATTTTCTGTTCGTACTTGTAGGATCGTTCGTACAAATGGGTTGGAGAATGAAATTCGAAAGCTATGGAGGAATGGGCGATATGCAACTAAACGCGTATATGGGCGTATGGGTACACCTGTGAATTTGAGTTGTCAGTGCAGTATAAGCTGCGCCAGGTGTGACATCATTCTCACTGTTCGGAGCTACGTGTGTCTTCATCTCTCTTGGTTTATTCATACGGTCGGGTTTTCATCATCGTGTTGGTTGGTTCGTTCGAGTCTTTCGGATGGTGAAGCGTGCCCGTTTACGAGAGTCAAACATCAAGCGAGAGAAAAAGGAGAAAAAAAAAAAAAACGAGGAAGAGAGAGGTATATACGCTTATCGGACAATGGACGGAGCGGCTTTTTGGCTTTGATCACTTTTGACATTCGGCATTTTCATAATTTATTCGAGTCTTCGTGTCTCATTCGTCTGTACACAAAAAGGAGCTCTGTATATATATGTGTATTCTTGTTTCGTTAACAACGCAGCTTTAAAACGTATATATCTACATTTCAACGTCGTAACAGCGTGTTAACGGTTGATTAGAAGGATCTTTTGGTAACCTGCACTGCGCAACACTTTCGGTGTCCTTTGTCCTTTTTATACGGATCGCCACCGATGAGACACGCTTTTTCAACGGGACAAGCGTGTAATGCCAGGAAGCTCGCATACCCGCAATTATTCCGTTATAAACTCACATTAGTCCTAATGTTACGATTATATTGTTGTATCCAAAATTGTGAGCAAAACTTTCTAAGGCTCTTCGCGACGGTAAACTTTTATTTTAAACGCCCATTTGCAAGCGGATATATAGCTACGGATTCTCAGATGAATTTCGTACAAAAGATATTTGATTGTGCGATCGTGATTGCGCGATTAATTCAATGGAACATTATTTATTTTCTTATATTCGCCATTCCGGCCGACTCATCCAATAATTGGATTAGTGCAAATGCTCCTCGAGAGAGATCGAAAAGCGAGAGAAACCCAGAGAAAAAAGAGAGCCTCGGTGGGGGGGGCAATGGATCCTCCCTCTTGGATTATAAATTATCACGCACTTCGATTCAATGTTATAGCCGCAACGGAGCTGCCTGGCGTTAGTCGTCATTATTATTACCGCAAAAGATGTACGCGTCTGCGGCTGTATGGCTCTGCGTATTCATTTCGTGAATACTAGCTTCGAGATTGGATTTTACAGAGTATCCTGCAATACATCAAAATGGCTCTGGACATTAGAGGTTCGTAAAAAATTAAATAGAAAGTAAAGAGGAAGGACTTATACACAATATTTTACAAATTTTCAGAAATTAGATCGGTTGGACGATTTTTCAAAAAACTCAGATTTTCGTAAAATTCAAAAAATCATAAAATTTAAACCGTTCAACCGATATTCCCAAAATTCAATACCAACCTTCCTATTATGATACTCTATTTATAAAAAAAAAAAATTAGAAATAAATCTTAAAATTTGCGGAAGTTAGAGCGTCGACACCCTTTTTTTGAAAATTTCAAAATGCCGTAGAATTCGTATTTTTCTAGCAATTCCAACAAAATTCCCAGAGAATCAAGAGCTTGTATGGATTAACATCTGTGCAAAACGGGAGCCCTGTAGCTCAAACCGTTCTCGAGTTATGAAAGTTTCAATTTTACAGTGCCATAACATACACACACACACACACATCCGGTCATTTTTTCTAGATATGATTTTTCGATGTTTTGGGACATTTTAAGCACATTGACATTGAAAACTGGAAAAAAAAAATTTCGCCGTCACATAGTTTCCTCCACGAGGAAGCAAAATCGATTTTTTGGAAAAAAATAGCTTCGAAAATTGAGGATAAAATGAACAAAATGTCCTGGATCCCCTGCGATGGGAATTTATTCGTGTTAGGTTATCGAACAACATGATGTAAATACAAGTTGGAACAGCTAATTGGGCGTCACACGAGCTGGAGGAGGGCGCGCGCAGGAGAATTTAAACTTAACCGAGTTTAAAAGTGCGAGCGCGCGATCTACGCATAGCCGTTGCGTACGCCTTGCTCGCAGTTATAAATAAAATGCTAGCTCACCAGGCGATCTCGCTTGGAAAGTATATGCATATTAATTTCATATAATGAAGGTGATTAGTCTAATGAGCGTTGAATGTGATATCTCGTGGGCAGGAGGCGCGGTACGTAGCGAGAATATGATCACACTATGTTTTTTATTTGCTGCACAAAAAGCTGGATATGAATATACATCGCAACTTGTATGTGTGCGAGTAATTTTATATATCGGCCTACTTCTGCACGACTTGTCTCACGACAAGAACTCGCCAGAACTATTATCGATCGATCGATAAACGAGTTTTCAATTTATCGCGATGGAGAGCTCACTGGATCGAAGGGAACCCTTTTATTCCCTTATTTTTATTTCTGTGAACTGTTACAACATCGTCCAGCAAGCGTTGCTCGATCTCGAGGACTAAATATTTTATTCTTCCTAAGTTTATTTATTCATTTGATATTTTTTTTTTCATTGCAGGTAAAAAGGGAAATGATGAAAGAAAAAAAGTATCTGGTTTGTAAAAACATTGAAAAACTCGATAAGCGAGCTCGCATGCGTAATTTAGAGCGTGTGAAGAAATTAAATTAACTTTCAATTTCCTATGAATACACGGTGAATTCTAATAATTATAAAAGTGAATATACGCCTCATCCTCTGTTATTACTTCCCGTCTGTATGCCTATTCATCGGCTTTTACACATTTACATATTTCTGAAATAAGCGATTCGCGGTTACAGCGACGAGAGGAAGGAGGGGAACGAAGAGGGGTGTATTAGCAATATAAATCACCGGAGGCCGCCCGTAGGGCAACCGATCCAGCCATTCGTAGGGAAATTAGACACACGCGCTAGTTCGTACGTCGTCGCTGAATCTTCGATGGTGGCCGTTTCTCCGCACTGTGAGCGCGCTCACCAATCACTAATTTATGTAATTATGCAATCTCCTACTGAATACACCGAAAAAATATTGCCCTTATTAGAAACCTCGTTGCTGGGAAAATCGTACAGATCGAAAGAAAGAAAATGATGAGGAAAGGTGTGCTGCCGGATCGTCAATCAATTTTAACTTATTTATCGTTTCGGGGGGGGGTTAGAACAAAAGTTCGAGCGAAAATGTGCACGTGCTGTACATAAATAAATTCTTCTGGTCCATTCTTCTCGTGACCAAAATCGCTCCTGAAAAGAACGAAAGTGGTTCGTCGAAAAAATGAGTGAGGAACGTGGCCTTGAACCTGTTCCAGGGAACATTCGAAATTGAGGATATTTCGAGCAGGAATTCATTCGTAAAATTCACCATTATTACAGCTATATATATATCGAGTATATAAAAACGAGGTATCCACGTCAATAGGCCGTGCGTGCAGCACACAATACATTAATAATAACCTTGGGAAAGGGCTCATTCAATCGCGACGAGATTCTATCCGAAGATCTTCCGGTCTCGTAGATTTCAACGATTTTTTTGTACCCCCAAAGGCCTTGGAATTCTTTTGACGTTCCGCGATTCTCATTGACCGAAAAATGATATAGTTTTTGTTTTACTGAAGGATCAAAATGATATAGCACCTGCGAGTTGTTTAAAAAAAAAACGTTTTTTGTGCATCGAGTGCATGAAAGTTTTCGCGGTTGCCACTTTCGTTCCCTTTATTATCGCAAGCAACGGGGTCGTTTAAGGACGTTGTATGCAAAATTTTCTATCGATAGAATTTCTTTAAATTTGCACTATACAAAGAGAATAGTGATATCTAATAGCTCGCGCAATTTAAAGAGATTCCTCCATGCAGGAGTCGAGATATTAATTTATAAAAATCACAATTTTCAGTAGTTTCTCATATGAGTTAAAAGTTGCAATTTTCCACATTAAATATTTCGATTTCTAAATGGTGAAGCCTCTTAAAACTTTGCATAAACTTTTATGTAACATCGAAGAAGCTTTATTTAATTTATCAAAAAACTGGGTCGTTAAATTTTTTCGAAATTTTGTTTATTATATAAAAAATACAGATTACCTCGGACAATCTTGGATTTAGAGTACGTTGTTCTTTAGTCAATTTGTAACAACTTTTTATAATGAACTCAGGGTCGCAAATCATTTTCTATGTAAAAAAAACTGAAAACAAAAATTAAGATTTGACCGTCTCCGTGCAACGTCCTTAACGCGAAAAATGTCTTTATCTTAATTTCTATTCAAGCTGGAAGCCTCGTACTAATACGGGAAGTCCTTCGACATGTCATACGTAGAGAAGAGAATGAAACACAGACTTGCACTATCGGTTAACCGACACTTTCCGTTGTAAAAGTTTAGCATGCACATTGCGAGACCGGGGGGAGTATTCTGCAGCCGTAGGGCTCAGCCAATTCACATTGTAATGTGACGACGGGATCTCTTCCTTTCCATGAAAATTCCTCATCCGTAACGGGCCGAGCTATTTCAACAATGCTGTATACACGAGGCTACCAAATAAGTTGGTGGATGAAAATTGATCGCGTTTTATGGCGTGCTCGAGGCGGTTCGAGGGGGAACGTGTGTCTCACGCAATTATCATGACGTCGGGCAACACCGACAAACGATGTCTCGGATGTAACGTATACACGTTGTATAGACATTGGAATTTACGGAAATAAGAATAGGATCGCGTGTTGTCAGCTCCTCTGTCAGAAAAATGTAACCACTTATGGCTTTTCATTGGGTTTACGTTTGGTGCTGGATCCGGGTATGGTGGATAGAGCAATTCTTGCAATTACTGTTTATAACGGTAATCGGGTCTGTGATATTTCATTCGAAAGAGCAGAGAGCTGTTTGTCTTGTTGCACCCAAGATAAAAATTGTATGTTCAGCTTTTTCTGGATCTAGCTGACGACCTAACCGTTGACATTTATCGTTATATTCGGAATAAAGTTTTTCAGGATATAGTGTGATAAGTCAACAATCAATCATGCCATCTTTTTGTTGGAGGAATCTGTAACATTGGGTGTGAAAGAGAGCGATGGAGACGAAAAGGAAGACGCGCGAAGAAGTTGAGAAAGGATAGTGTAATGACGCGTTCTTCCTTTCACTTTAATACGGAAGCCAAGGAGGGCGTGAACGTCGTGTGAGGAAACCTCCTAGCTTTGCCGCTAGGTGACAGCTTGAAAGAATCGAGCCTCCCCCTTTTTTTGTTCAACTAATGTCTCGTGAAATCGAGCCGTCCTCTTCGTCCCTCTTCTCTATACTAGAGCTCCTACACAACAACCTTGGTATTATATTCGTTGTTCGAGGGGAAGGAAAGAGAAGAAAAGAATAAAGAGCTCCGCGTGCGCAAGGGGGAGCGAGAAAGTTGGGTTATATGGTGGGAGAAGCGGCTTACAGGATCGTAGTTGATGGTTGATCTTGTTGGTGGAAGTAGACTCATCGCTATCATAAGTCACCGTGACGACGACTACGGCGATGACGAGGAAAAGTACAAGGAAGAGACTCGGTACGCGCCCGTGGGAGTTGATCCTTTTGGCCAGTATCACCGGACGAGACAATCCCGGAACGTTCAACGTTTTGTCATAGCCCCCCCAGTTTTATTGGCCGTAAAGCTCTCTCCCTAGAAGACACATTTCTTCAGTACAAGCTTCGAGTCTCAGTCACGAAAAATCCTTCCTTCATGTTTCGTTGCTTCTGTCTGCTGCTCTTTTCAACCCTATAGTCGCCATAGTTACGAGCAGTATACGTTCTGGCAATTTATGCTCGAGTCTTTCAAGCGAAATTCTTGTATTTTTTGTCGTCACTATCCGGTTGGATCGATCTGAGAAATGGTCTCGATAGCGGAACACGTACCACTTGACGACATGAAATATTTCAATATTCTCGCAATCTATCGTCATCTCTACATCGATCGGGAACATTCTAATCGTCAAACAGACGATAACATTATCGCAGGGAGTAAGACGAGGATAATGAGGGATTAAAGGGTAAAGTTGATAAGTTGTCAAAGCTCGGCGTAGCAGAGGAGAGGAAAGAGGCTGTGCAGGATCAAATGATCTACAAGTTCGTCGACGCCCACACACAAGATTCTTGGACATGAGGCAAACTCGAAGACAAGAAGGCAAAAGTCTGAGACCTCGAGCTGGCTAGAATTTTGTCATCGACTCACTTCATTAACGATGCATATGTTTGGCATGCGGTCAGTACGTGTGTCTTTTCGCGATCAATCTCTTGATTTATGCGAGGTCTTTGGGGAAGAAAGAGCCGTTGTTATTCCAATGTATATGCAATGGGAACGCGTGCATTATCTGTACTTCTGCCGGGCATATGTGTGTATTTGATACACTCGTACCTAACCAATACACAATACAATAATAAACGTTATACAATATATAACGAAGAACGAAGCGGCTACGGATATAGGAGAGGCCGTGATAGTGATCCGGAGAGCCTTGAAATTATTCCCGTAGCGTATATCTCATCGTGGCAATTAGTCGAGCGGGAAAGACGCCCACGGCTTCCGCGCGCTGTGTCGGACAATTAATAGATAGTATAGTACATATACATACCTATCAAAGTATGAGAGAAAAACAAAAGAGAGAGAAAGAGAGACGCATGTGATACACTATATGCGATACACAGCGTGTCTTCGAAGAGTGCACGCGATCCAATGTACACCGATCTGTAAGACAGCTGGAAGATCGTGCAGTTGTGATCTCGAGGCAGTAGGAAAGAGGAAGGATAGCAAAAGCAAAGAATCAAGAGATAGAGGTTGAGGAAGGAAAACGAAAAGATGTTGTTCCTTTGTGTGTGTGTGTGTGTGTGTGTGAGTGTGTTCATTTCGGATGTGTCTGTGTGCACTCACGAGGTACTCTAGAGAGCTCCACAGACTCTGTGTATATGGGCACCAGCGAATAATATGACTATCGTCAATGAGGAATGGTGGGCTTTCTACCCGGAGGAAGAATCGGCGGGAAATCAAGTGTGTATACGATGTGTATGAGATATACTTGTACGTCCGGAGGATATCGAGGCATTGAAGAATGGGCTCCGCAAGAGAATACTCTCTCTCTCTCTCTCTCTCTCTCTCTGCTACAGTGTTAAATAATAGGTTTATACATATAGTTTGTTATAGGTATATGTTGGGAAGTTGGTAAGGTTGGAGAATCGTGAAAGAAGATCGGTAGCGTTTGCACGAGGTTGGCAGTGTCGGCAAATCGAAGGCCGCGATGCACAATAATACCATTTCCAGTGCTCAGCAGCCAATTACTCCGAGTTGCCTTATTTTTATTCTTCTCGTCGTTTCTATCCGGCTTATCAAACGAATTCCTCATCGTCCAAGATTAACGAGATGACTGAGGGAAAAATGTATCGATATTCAAAAGAGTTTCTGTCATCAAGGAAAACTCATTATCCGAGACCTTTATATGGTTTGACGCACAACCGCGAGGACAACGACGCACTTGACGACGTAACATCCAAGATGAGGGAACAGTGTCCAGAGTTCGTCAAGAATTTCTGCTTTGACGTTATGAAAGAGGATTTTAGATCCAGCGCCAATCGCTATCCGCCATTTGCTTCGAAAGAAATCTCTGTGACTCGTAAAGCAGTACTATCCACAGACAGTGACAAAAGCGACGAGTTTTCGCGATTGTTTGTCTACTCCATTCTCCCGCTTCTTTCTCTTCTCGTGTTTCGCATACATCATCAATTTGTTGTTTTTGTTTTTTGTTTCAATCACACTCCTCGCTCTTCATTGAGGGAAGAAAAAGAGGAAAGAAAAAAGCGAGTACTATGGAGCTCGGACAAAAAGCTCGCGAGTGCATGGCAATAGCCGAGAAGAAAACACAGAAGATTCCAGGGCGTCGCTCGCTCCCACCGGCATAAGAAACACCACGTGTTTGTAGGGACGTGTGTGCTTCTCGTATACGAGAGTTTCGCATGTGTTGCCCACACATACCTTCATATTTATATCCACGCATGTGTACACGGGTCATTCGGGACTTTCGGGCAGGCTCGCGCGGGCGAGAGTGATCCATTGTCGCATGGGACAATGCTAAATATATACGTGTGTATGTATGCTCCACACGAGGTATGTGGAGTGTGAGCAAGTCCTCTCTTCAATAGTCCTGGGGACCATAACGCGCGGAGGTGTTATGTTGTGCGTTGGCTCTCTGTTATTCGGATCTTCGGGTATTAAGGGAGGCAAAAGCGAGCAGCATTGAATAGCAGGAGCCTGAACGACATCCAGCATTGCCGCAATCTTCTCAACCCCGCAACGGGCAACAGCGACTCTTGGGACAAGCACGAGAAATGAACGAACATACAAAGACGCGTTTTACTTCAAACGTACACTTTCAGCGAAACACACAGATTATTCCAGGAGCTACTACTTTTACGCATGCAAATTCCGCGTATTCTCGTCCATATGCGCTTGAAACCAAAATTTTGTTGAAAAAGATTGATATTTTGTTCGATACGTTCGACTAAACGTTTTTTTTGAATAATCCCAAAAATAGTGTCATTGCAGCAAGAAATTTTGTAGAAAGTCTCTTCGGAAGCAAATTTTAGTGATTCCAATCGTAAATTTCGCTGACGATTCCGTTAGAAACCAAATATACTTCCAAAATAATGAAAATTTTGAAATTATCCAAAAATATTTAGTTTACCGTGTTCAACAAAATATCGACGATTTTTAACAAAATTCCATTTTCAGTGTGAGAATCTTTGCATATACACGTCTCTTTAAATGTTTCGAGGCGTTGCTTCCTATTTGGAACACATTTCTTCAGACTCGAGCACCCGGAAAAATACCGACGTAAGTTTTTTTTTTTTTTTTTTTTTATATTCTATGGGTCAATATCCTGTGAAATCGAAGAATAACGATAAATCTGTCTCCTCGTCTATATTCGCTCGAATTCCTCTCCTAACAGGTCTATGAGAATATTTCGTGCTCCGTTATTATATGGACGTGTTTGGACCGGTTAAGCATTGAAGAATTATTCCTCGAGTGTACGTACAAGTATATAGCGTATATTTAACCCTACTGCGGAGAGATTTCTCTGGCACGCTTTTATCACAGGCGGAAGAGCGAACGCGAGTATTATGGGATACCCTATATGAAGGTATAAAAGTATATCGAGAGGGACTGGTGCCATAGAAAGCGTGTAATATATCCTTAAAGGAAGTTTATTTACTCGAGCTTGAACCATCAACGAGGCACATCAACGTTTTCTCAGTTCTCACGAATCTATACTCTCATTTGCTAACACGCATATCGAGAAATAGCTCAACGTGATTTTCCATTTTTCCCTGTTTATTCAGCGAGTCAATGAAAATAGAATTCATTGAAAAAGTTACAAGTGTTTAAGAAAAATTGTTGACAATTCGACGAATAATGGAGCGAGGCGGAGAAAAATCATCGCGTGCATTGCGTGTTTTGCTATATAGCAAGGAAACATCTTTTTTCTTCAAGATCTGCTCTTCTGCTTCACTGGTTAGTACAGTTCACCAGCACGTCGCCTCATCCCTTTTGCACTCTTCCATCGTAGCAGCCACCGTCTGACCTTAAAGATTCCCTTCTCATTTCTTGCTGGACCGCCCTTTTCTCTTCCCTCGTACTTTCGCAATACAGCCTCTTTTATTTGTATATACACACACGAAGTATATAATATTTAAAAACCGTTAATTCGACGCTAATTCTTCAGCCTCAAACCTTCAAAAGTCTCTGCAGCCATTTAATCGAGTTTGAAGAAATTGGAGGAATATCAAAAAGATTCAAAAGAAAGATCGGACGTTTCGGTAAATGGAATATTCGCTCGTGGGACTTATGAATGCTGCGTTCATTGGACAGTCGCGCTACCTACATTACTCTTGGTCTTTCTCGCGCATATTCTCGTTATTCTCTGGGTTTCTCTCGTCTCAGTAGTCAAGTTGAAAGAGAGAGAGAGAGAGAGAGAGAGAGAAACTCTGACCGCGGTCGGCTTGAGCGAGCATATATAAAGGCAGGCAAAGTCTCGATGAATTTTTTTCGCGTGTGGGCCGAGAGGACAACGAACGCCGGTAAGATACCGAAGAAAGAATTTCTCGGAGATGCAATGCTCTTTGGGAGAGCGCACATTGTATGAGAACGACGAAGACGAGAACGACGACGACGACGCGATTCGCGAGTGTTGCTTTCTAGCGAATACAACGAAGTAACAGTTTTCTGAGCAAGGGGATCTCTTACGTAGGTACACGTTTCATACGTACTTCGTACAACTGTCCTGACTACACAACACACATACTTAAAAATATATAAACCCGTGTGTGTTCCTCTTTATGAACATATCTCCATACATATAAATATATATAAATGGATTTTTTATACGACCAAGTAATATGCTATGGGAATAGGGGGTTCGGAGTCAGAGCGCGCGGACAAGTACAAAGTGCACAGATGTCGCGACGATAAATAAATGAATATTATTTCTTCGTCTTGTGAATAATCGTTATCGAATATAGCCCGAGCTGATCGAACGTGGCTTGTATGCTTGAAAGTAATAAAACAAAAAAAAAACAAAAAAAAAAAACGACGTCAAACGGAAAGCTTTCGATATAAAGAATAAATATCGAAAAAATCACAACCATCTCGCGTCTTTGCATGTAATTCTGGTACAGAGTCTCTCTACGCATGGAATTCGAGTATATCGTACAAGTGCGCACGTTCGTTTGCTTGCAGAACGCGATGAGCGGATGTGAGAGGTGCTGAAAGAGGGAAAAAACGAGCTGGGAGCCCACGAAACCAACGAGACCACGTAGGATCCTTAAGGACGTTGTATGCTAAATTTTCTATCGATAGAGTTCCTTTAAATTTCAACCTCACAAAGAGAATAGTGACAACTAATAGCTCGCGGAATTTGAAGAGGTTTCAACATGTAGAAGTCGAGATATTTATTTATAAAAATCACAATTTTCATTTCTCATAAGAGCACGTGTTAAAAGTTGCAATTTTCAACATTAAATATTTCGATTTCTAAATGGTGAAGCCTCTTAAAACTTTGCATACACTTTTGTGCAACATCGAAGAAGCTTTATTTAGTTTTTCAAAAAAATCGATCGTAAAATTTTTTCGAAATTTTGTTTATTATATAAAAAATACAGATTACCTCGGAGAATCTTGGATTTAGAGTATGTTGTTCTTTAGTCAATTGAAAACAATTTTTTTTAATGATCTTAGGCTCGCAAACTTTTTGTACGTAAAAAAAACTGAAAACAAGAATTTAGATTTGACTGTAGCCATAAAAAGTCCTTAAGGATGCGATAGATGCTGCAGTATGGAACTCGCGGATGTACGCATTCGAAGTATTCGAACGTGTCGTCCCGATAGCAAGTAAGGTCGTTCGATTTCATTGTAGCTTTTCAGGGAGCAGTTAAAATAAATAATTACGTACTCTTGGCCTCTGCAAAGTGTACGAATTATAAAAATCTTGTGCAGTGATTCTCTCGTCACTTACCTGAAACAGAAAAAACAAAGAGACGAGCGTGAATGATAATTCCGAAGTAACAGACATAGAAAAAAATGCGACGACTTTATCGTTTAAATTTGTCAAGCAACGTCAACAGGATTGAGCCTCCAGTAAACGCGTTTGAGATTCCATCATGCTAATCGATAATTCGCTAAATAAATTCATAAATCTTGAGCAATCTTCGGGGGATAAATAAATTAAATGGACCAACGATAAGTCGAGGGCCATGTACAGATATACATCCTCGCGGTGGATACATAACATGTAGTAAGTAATATACACAATCTCGCCGCGTCACCGAAGCTACGAAACGATAACAAGTGAGGGATTAAAAAAAAAAAAACAAGTCAAACTCGCTTTAATATATTTCTATAGATATATATGCGTACGTAGAGACATGTGTGTCCAGGTCGCCTTTAAGAAGAGATGAAAAAAGTGTTGCTGAAACTGGAAAACGAGTTTTTCTCTTTTTCTCTCCCCGTGGACTGGGTACATAGTGGAAGAATCTTCTGTTCTTTGGAGTGTGTCTTGCTATATAAAGTTTCTTCTGGCTTTATCTCCTGGCAAGGTCGTGCGCGATCGCGCACGCACATACGTACGTAAGTAGGGAAAGAATAACGAGTCAGACTATATACTTTTGCTCTTTTCATCCTCGTACGTTGCAAAAATGCTACTATATCCTTTTGCCACGACTTCAGACTCGTACGAATATCCTTCAGGCTTTTCAAGCGCGTTTGGACTGTGCAAACGCTATATACAAGTTTTAGCGACACACAAACGCATTTGACTACATCCTTTAGCATCTCCTGCATAGCGGTTGGTTAACGCGGCTGGAGGATGAGGTGGAGGAGTAGAAAGAGGACGACGTGTGAGGTTTTTCACGCAAGCATCTCACCTGAAACTCGCTAAGCTTGGCTTATTCCCTCTTTCTCTCTCTCTCGCTCGCCCTATTCTTCTCCCTCCATCTCTCTCTCTCTCTCTAGCTCGCTCTCTTTTTCTTTCTACGGTCCAGGGTTTAAGTGGGTGTTCGAGAGATAAGCGAGCGACCGGCATAACAACTCGATAAACTCGCGTGTTTATTGGATCGACGCTCTTGCTTGCTAGAGCGGTCTATACTTTTATATAGATGTAGATATGTATAGGTAGCTTGGGACGCTCGTTCACTCACCCTCTCGGAGACAAAAAATCGCAAAGTGTCGCTTCGTCCTTCCTTGTCTTTAACCCCTTTATCCCTTTTTCCACTCCACTCCCTTTTCCCACCTTTCATTCGTTCCTTTCGCCTGCTTTTTTTTTCGACAATCTTTCTTACCTTTTTCACTTTTTCAACCACCTCGAGGCCTCATGACCCTAGGGGCTTCGTCACACCCCTTATTTCGGTTGTTAACCCCTTTTCTTCCACAAAAAAATTTCCGCTCCGAATCTCAAGGGAATCCGGAACGCGGATTATCACCAGTGAACATTGCCAGCTTTTTTTTTTATTTACTTTTCCCTTTTATCGTTAGTCCTCTCTCCCTCCCTTTCGCACGCTCAATGCGGGCTCCTCCTGACTAATTCCGGGTCGTAAATTGACTCGTTAGTTACGGAGAATTCCTCAAGACGTTTTAACAAATTGTCGTATTTTTAAACCGTCCTCAAACTTTTTCAGAGTCATGAACAGTGAAAAATGCCAATAATTATCATCCGACTACGTTATCCAATGAAATTTCAATCGCTATCGAGTATAAATTCGTTACAAGATTCATATTGACTTCCTGACGACGCACAATGATATTTTAAGCACACGTGCGAATCATTAAAGTGCCTAAGAGAGAACCTTTCTCGAGTACCTTCGAAGCAAAAGGATAAAGCGCGAGAAAATGAGACAGAGATGAGAGTGGAGAAGTCTCGCGCGATCCCGCGGTGTCAGAGATAAGATGGACGATCGAAAAGAGCGAAGTCTCATTCGGACAAGAAGTGGGAAGTGAACAAGTGATGCCGCTCGCGACAGGCTGTACTGAAAGGAAAAACGACATCGGAGGATGTATGAACAACACGTTAAGAAATACGCACTCGTTGTATACATACATATATGTATATTTATGCGGAATATGTACACGAAGTAGGTGTATACGAATGTAACGGAGCCCAACAAACTCAAGAGCGCACATAGTAGAGCTTTGATTGAATTTGCCACGGCAAAAAAGAGAGAGAAAGAGGAAGAGATAGCCTCGAGTGTATGCCAAACGCCTACGCTCTGGAAGGTCTCAACGCGTGTATTTTACCATTCAAATAGTCCTCTCTTTCTCTCCCTTTGCACGGTGCGTCTCCTTCCCCGTGTATCTGACGTCCAATGCACTCTGTGGCGGCTGGATACGAATCGCACCAACTTAACCGTGCACCCCCTTAGGCTTATCTTTGCTATCGTCTCTGTAAATGCTCTTTTCTCGCTTTCCTCTCTTTTGTTTTTCTTTTGTCCCCAATAACAGTACTTTGCTCGGGAATATGGGACTACGCACACGATCCTGATCATTGCCACTTGAGTGCAACCTTTTCGCCAATATTTTTTCACTCTCCTGGCTGGAGTTTAATCTCGTAGAGAAAAAATTATTTTTATCATTTTCATTGGTGAATTCTTCGACACTGCGCTTTAATAGGCAGACCAGTCCCACCACGAATCCTGCGCTTTAAAATACTGAAGAGTCGTGTGGTTGAAATTCTTTTTTTACTTCAAAATATTTTTCCACGTTGCCAACAATCTTTCGGAATCAATAGGATTAAAGAAACTTTTGATTATTATTCTTTCTTTTAATTAGTTTTCATGAGGATTGACACACACACATACCTGATTGAATGTAAATTTGTTCGCGTCATCGTTCGAAACCGAATGTACACATTGCCACAACGAGAAATGATTCAAACTGCGTGGGGCCCTGATCAGAGTACGGTATATCGAGATAGAGAATCGCATCAGGTAGCACGTGTGCAGTAGCGAGGAGAGCTACTGGCCCCGAGAACTCTTCGGGATGAGACTTGATTAATCTCCCGCTGACCATGCAGCCCATAACGGACGTACCAGAACGATCAACCACCAGCTTGTATTAACTTGAGTCCCTTTATGAAAAGGAAATTGTGAAGATTTCATCTTGCTCTTTCTTTCTCTATCTCACATTCCCTTTTCTTTCATGGGATTGTTCATCGCGAACAACCTCGAATATGTTCTCGTAATTCTCAAACGTTCCTGCTCTGCCCCATTCTTTACCACTAAATGTGCCCACCAGCACTCTTGTGCCTTTTATCTTTGCCACGTTCCATTCTTCTCCAGCGTGTTGAATCACTGACCAGAATTGCAACAAGTGCCCTGCGACCATCAACTTCTCCAAGTGCAACGAATTTCGAGCGCTGGCCACAAACACACTGGAAACAAAATTTTGTTGGAAAAGATCGATATTTTGTTCGACACGTTCGACTAACCGTTTTTTTTTTTTTTTTAATAATCCCAAAAATTGTGTCAGTGCAGCAAGAAATATTCTAGGGAGTCTCAATCGCAAATTTTGCTGACGATTCTGTTGGAAACCAAATATACTGCCAAAATAACGAAAATTTTGAAATTATCCAAAAACATTTAGTTTACCGTGCTCAACAAAATATCGACGATTTTTAGAAATAATTCATTTCCAGTGCAGCAAAATAATAGTTTTCGCGGCCAAAAAACTCATCACACGTCAGTAAATTCTGCTCAACACAAATATTGATTTTCCATGGAACGAAAGCCTGTGGAGAGTTTTTAAAAAAGTTACATACGCCTCCCTCATTCGATCTCGTCGACCGAGAACGTAGTCATCCTTGGAGACTGGTTTTTATCCGAAAATCATTCCAAAGCCAGCGGTTATCTTTGAAAAGCAAAAGAAAAGGAGAAGAAGCACATTTGGGGAGAAAGATTTTCTGAAGGCATAGTGTTATTCAGCATGAGAAAATTCTCATACCTACGAAATTTGTAGATAGTGGTAAAAAAAAGGGTAAGAGCAAAAGGGAGAGAGATAAAATAGGAATGAGAGAAAAAGCAGTTGGTCCTCAACGTCGACGGATTAGAAGAGGTCCAGGGTCCCGAAGTGCTCGTAAATTCTTATCGTCACTCGTTTTCAAACGACGGGCTCGCAACCAATGACGTTTTCACCGTTGCAGTCTTCCATGTGGGAACGAGTATGTGTGTATATCGATATAGATAATATATGTTTGTACATGTATATATATATAGACGTAGGTAAATGTTGGTATGGACCAAGTCGAAGCGCGAGGAACGGAGAAATCGAACGACGAGTGTGAGCAGCCCAGTGTCTCGTTATACGCGAGTCTCACGTATTGTTATCTTTACTTCTCTTGGTTCTAGGTATGCGGGACGTAACCGCTCTCCGTACGTATACCTTTTTTCTTTCTCGCTCTTTCTCTCACGACAACGAATGGTCCAATCCTTTCAACGAAGAGGCAAGATTAAAGCACGTTCGGACACCTCCTCGAAGATATCGAGAGATTATTCGCTCCATGAGTAATATATGGTGTACTATACGTCGTCGATACGGATGAACCATGGTGGTCTTGCACATCTCACCGTTTTTGTCCCTTAGTCACTTTTCTTCTAGCCGTCCATTTGGATAGTTTGTCGATATATGTTTGAGCGTTTTTTTACGACTTTAGCCAGGAAAGTATTTAGAGATATTCTGGTAAACTAAGTGGATCTAGTTCGTGAGGAATCTTGATTGGAATTATTTTTGTAACGGGGCGGACAGAGCCCTGAAGAATTTAGTATTGTCACACGTGTCATATTTGATAATCGAAAGAATTCGTATAAAGACGAAAGTAAATTTTTCTAGGGTCGAATCTACCGATCTCCAGAAAGAAAGGGTCAAAGATCAATGAGGCCTGGATCGTTGGTCACAGTGTAAAGAGGAAGTGTGCCTTCGTATTCGTGTCCGCAGTGCACTTAATCGAATGCATACCACTCTTGGTCTCTATGGACTTGTGTATAAAGTATCCATTGCGGGATTGGTTAACAGCAAATCGCTAAGAAAGGTTAGGGCACCGCGATAGCCCTCGAGCGACTTGAAACAGCGTATTCCTCTCTCTCTCTCTCTCTCTCTCTCTCCCTCTTTCTTCCTCAAGTTGGTATATCTGTTGAGAGATACAGAGTTTTGCCTGTACGACGATACAGTTTGTTTCCCTCGATCTCGACTGCTTTCTACCGATTAATATGCGGTCCAGCAAGTTGGCCGATCTAAGGAGATCTCGCGAGTGAGTTCATGTCGACGTCTGAAAGACTCACGGGGACATGATCAACATCGCGGTGCAGCAGGGAGAACGGCTATCGTACGACGTGCGGAGTGTCGTCGCGAGGTACTATCCTTTCGGATGGAAAGAGAGACCCCGATATGCACCGACGTCTCTCGTGAGCTCGTGCACACCATTGATAGGGATAATTGCTTTGACAGACCCGATTTCACGATATCTCGTGCTCCCGAAGCTTATCGTTATCTAGATGTGTCACCGTACCTTTGCATATGCGTGTACAAGCGCGTTACTCTCATTTCACAAAACTCAGGTATGGAAAAACATTATTTTTAGCCGTCTCAATTTTTTAATATAATGTTGAGATCCCATAACATGTCTGTGAACGTTAAACGATAATTGATTTAATTGGGTCGTAGTCGAATGAGTCCCCGATGGATATTTATCAGTTCGCATTCGAAGAAAATCACAGCGAATTGAAATTCTTACGAAATGCACAGTTGGAGCCAGCCTAAGCCAGCGTGATTGTCGTTTGCGTAAACTAAAACGTAGCCATTGGGAAGACTGATCGTGAGGATCGACCCAAGACATAATTTCTTCGCTACAGAGCCCGGATTACAATGATCAAGAGTCGAGAATCGTCGAACAGACGCATCGGTCACGTTCACCTCAAGTAGATATAGGAGCTAGCCTCGAACTTACGGAGCATCGGTTGGAAGTAAACTCATCCATGTATTTCCATGTATATGGATCCACCTACATAAGGCCTCACATGAATCCAAAGGTGACCTATGGTACATACATGGAGTACATGGTAAAAGTTACATAGGTATCGGATGAAACGTCGCGTCGTTGTCGTCGTCGGGCGGTGGTGGCGGTCGGGCACGATCCAGATCATGGTTAACGGAACGTTCGCTCAAGATTTCTCGGGCTGTTATCCACCGTTCGCGAAGCGGCTATATATCCCCGATTCCTGGGCCCGCTTCGTACTGGCTAGAGGTAGGGCTACCTATCTCTCTTTTTCTTCCATAGCTGCGCTGCTTTCACGGTGTTCGGTTTCCTCAACGAGCGTCCTATGGCCTTCCACAGTTCCAGCCACATTTATCTAATTCCCTCTTTCTCATTCTGCTCCTCTGAGCAATGCAGTCTATACATTTTTCTATCTTCCTATCCGTTTCTCTCTTGCTCTCACCACCTGATTCTCAATCGTAATGCGCCTCGATCATCGCAAACACACACACATACTCCAGTCTTTCTAACTGTCTATATGTGTATACCGATCGCGCAATCCGTGTGTGTTCCTGGTATTCCAATCAATAAGAGTAACACGACCACCTCCAGGACGCGGAAACGATCAGGGAGGAAGGGAATAGCATGAGAGAATCGCAAGAGGGAGAAGTGGGTATAGATTCCGGTGATGTGGTGGCCGACCGCAGAACGGTAGCTCATTCACACGCTCTCCCTCTTTCTCTCTGGCTGGGCCTTGCCGCGAGCTCCTCATCCCGGCTTCGACCGGATCATCTCCGAATGCTCGACCTGGAAGCCAGCTTCCAACAAGAGCCTCAAACCAACATTTTTCCTCTATTGCTGTCTATCTTTCTGTCTGCAAATTGAACCATCTGAATTTGCGTAGGCTCGTTAATTCAGTAATTAGAATTTCGTTGGCTAACCAATCACGGGTTTTCCTGTTGGTCTGCTGCTCTTCTACCGGGATAATTAGTTTTATTTGAACCACGGTGATGTCTCTTCCTGAGGTCAGCACTCATTTTGCTCATGTCGTCAATCAAGCCAATCCTCTTCTAAATAAATGTGGCAATTTTTTCAGGGTATTCACTCTCCGAACCTAATATTACGTACGCATACCTGTTGAGACAAAATATAGAGGGTATAATCGATTAAAACTCGCGGAGGGATTAACAAGCACCGTTTTTCGAGAGAATTATGGGGTGGTCATACCACATGGCATAGTATGCCAAGTTTTTGAGTAATCGATTCCGCCTCGTGCTAACGTAAGTGAATATATAGATATATAAGAATACACAAGTATATAAATTCCATGGCATATGTAACGCGTTTCTTCATGTGTATATTATGGCGGAAAAGCAAAGTGAGATGATCAAGAAGAGAGAAAGATTGTTTCGGGTTGAGCGCCACGAGACTCCACCCCGTTCGTATGACGCTCGAGACAGAGAGCTACTCCGGCGCATGGATCATCTTCTCTTCTCTCTCTCTCTCTCTCTCTCTCTCCTTTGCTCCGCACTCGCAAGCTTTAATTAAGAAACGATCCTGCGAGAGCTGACTGCAGATTTCGTTCATCCTTTTTTTTCTACCTCTTTTCACAGGGAAGATAGAGCCAAGAGGGAGAGAAAAAAGATGCAACGTGCACCAGATGGATCTCAAGAAATGTTCTGCATCGGGGCAGCGTACACGATGACTGACGATGATCGATGAGATATCGCTCCGCTTCTTGAATTGGGGTAATGTATTTTTCTTCATTCTTTAAAAATGCTCCGCTCAACATTTTGCTTTATTTAACGATCCTCCAAGTGGATAATAAATAAGTACGTGCGTCTGGAGAAGGACAACGATGTGGATTAAATTATTCTCTCTCTCTCTCTGCGTTGAAAGCTTATGGTAGATTATGTTTTTGTTTTTTTAAATTCTTATTCCTTTTACGTGATTCTTTTTTTTTTCTATGATCGCGGACTGCGCTCTCTGACATCCCGAGGCGTTTTTTCGACTCCACTCCGTGTTTCGTCGTGATGTTGAGGAGCTGATGCGGCGAATGCGCGCAACATCACACTGTCTTATTGCTCAACGCTCTTTTCCTTCAAAGACCAGCTCGCACACGATCGGGATGTGTTGTTGCATTCTAGCCACGAGATACGAAGAGTAGAAAAAGATAAATAGAGAGAGGGAGGGAGGGAGCGAGAGAAACGGAAAGATCCTTAATAACACGTTCTGTCCTGAACTCTGTACCCCCGTGAGCCGAACAAGGAGTCGCCGTCCGGTCATTCACTGTATAGCACAACGTGCGGTCATACTCGTGGATCGTGGAGGACGGAGAGCGTCTGATGATACCTGTCACGAACTTGCTTCGTTCTCGTTCATTACGCAGGTGTTCATTGACACGAGGTAAAATGAATCTGAATTATTAAAATAATCGCTTTTTTTTATAACTCTTGATAATTAACTATCGGTTCTGAAAAAAAAAAAAAAACAATTTGCAGCATTTTTTGTATTTAGATTGAAAATTGTATAATTTGGACAACATTTCTAGAAAGTAAAAAGTAAGTACAGACTTGTACACAATATTTTACAAAATTTGCATAAATCAGAGTGGTTGGACGATTTTTCGAAAAATCCAGATTTTCGTAAAATTCGAAAAATCATAAAATTTAAACCGTTCAACCGATGTTCCCCAAATTCAATACCAACCTTCCTACTGTGATACTCTATTTATAAAAAAAAAAATAGTAATAAATCTTAAAATTTGCGCAAGTTAGAGCGTCGACACCCTTTTTTTGAAAATTTTAAAATGCCGTAGAATTCGTATTTTTCTAGCGACTCCAACGAAATTCCCAGAGAATGAAGAGTTTGTATAGATTAACATCTGTGCAAAACGGGAGCCCTGTAGCTCAAACCGTTCTCGAGTTATGAAGGTTTCAATTTTACAGTGCCATAACATACACACATACACACATCCGGTAATTTTTTCTAGATATGATTTTTCGATGTTTTGGGAAATTTTAAGCACATTGACATTGAAAACTGGAAAAAAAAAAAAATTTCATCGTCACATAGCTTCCTCTATGGAGGAAGCAAAAAATCATCAGGGATTATCCAATCAATCGACAAAACCTGAAAATGTTGATTCCGATTTGAATCTCTGGATTTTCTCGAGCTTTTCACATCTGAGGTTATGTTAGCAGGGTATATAAAATGTCCTTGTGCATGGTGGATATGCGAAGAGGCTCTGCCACCGTTGAATTCCACCACCTCGTCGAGTTTTATATCTGGTTATCCATGGAATTTCTTTCTCTGGCATTCCGTGTGTACACGCAGGGCCAATGCCCAGTTAACCCGGGCGCGAATCGTTCGGCGAGTCACCGTTTTCCAAGAGAGTAAGAGCGAGAGAGATAAAAAATGGGAATCCAAAGCGAAAATGCGTTGTTGGTCCTTTGGTTGTCGTCGTGGTCGTTGTTCACATTCACTTTGGTTCACAACCAAACAGTTGCAGGCTCGACGATACGAGAGAGTGAAACTCACGCGATTGTCCCCTGAGAAAGAGGAATGATCGTACAGGAGGAAGAGGCGAGAGCGAGATGAGGAAAGGGTCGAAGCAGCAGAGAGGCGGGCAGCAAGCTCGAGCTCCACGAGACGAAAGACGACATACAAATTGCGCGGGTATCCCCCTCGTCACTTCCATTCTCGGGTGGACCAGGAAACGAACATGTATAAATATATATTTCGGCTGTTTCGTCGCGCCACGAAAACTCAAGACAACCTCTTTCTTCTCCTCTTTTCCTTACATACAGACGCACACGCATTACATCACAGTTGGTCCTCGTGCAGCCTCCGGAGGACATTGTACCAATGCTGCCTCTGGATATATATTTCGTTACCGAACATCCCGGAGATACGAAACGTTGCAGAGATACGAATGACAATCGAAATTGCCTTTTTCGTCTCGCACCTTGGACGCCGAGCGTGTGCCTATTGTGCCTTCTCTGGCAATTTGGTCCGTCCAGCATTCTCATCTGTTGTAGCCAAATTTATAAAGCCCCGAAGGACCCGAATCCGTAGCTCATTTTCGCAATCCTTATACGGCCACCATATGCACGGTGAGTTTCGAAGTAATTTCCATGGAAATTTCAACGGATTTGAAAGTTTGTATGACTGTGACTAATTCTTTTGGGATACCGTACAATGTTTTGAAAAATAATTCATCAAAGGAGAAATGATATTTCCTGCAAGTTATTTTATTGTTTGCAGAGTACGAACGTTAATTTTCTTTTATTGCTGAATAGAAATTTTATTACTGAATCTGTTGGACAAATAAAAGTGAAATTATAAGGAATCGATAAAAATGTTGATAAGAGATCAATATGCCCAGGAAAATGCGTGTTTCTATTCGATCCTTGCGAACGAGCATAAACGTAATTGCGTAGTTTAGTCCGAGGTATCAAACATTGTCCGTATCGGTTTTCGCTCGCAGTGTAAACATTATATCCTGGCCGATGCCGTCTCTATGCTGCACGCATAAACGTACACATCGCAACGAAGATTAATTCTGTACGTTTATTGCGAAGCATGTCTAATACAGTGCGCTCCGTACTTTATGCGCTCGGAGTGCTCGTGTGCGGTGGAACGCGTCGCGCTCCGGTGCCCTCGCAAAACTTATATTCGCCGCCCTCGAAATAATAAAATATTTTCTTGTTTCATTGCTTCGATTTGAAACGGGTTCTCGTCCCGTTATTACACCATCGTTTCCAACGAATCGACACATTTTTAAATTCATCGCGATTACGTGTGGAAATTACTTTGTAAACTAAATATTAACAAAAATATTTAAATATTAAGATATTAAATAGTAAACTAAATATTTTTTGATAATTTCAAAATTTCCGTTATTTTGGAAGTATATTTGGTTTCTAACGGAATCGTCAGTAAAATTTACGAGTGGAACGACGAAAATTTGCTTCCGAAGAGACTTTCAAAAATATTTCTTGCTGCAATGACACAATTTTTGGGATTATGCAAAAAAAAAACGTTTAGTCGAACGTATCGGAACAAAATATCGATCTTTTTCAACAAAATTTAGTTTTCAGTGTAACGAAGGAGAGCAAAATAGAGTTCAGGGTTACAGTCCATCGCCACTGTGTCCCCTTCCGTACATGTGTATGCACATACACTATATAAATATATTATATACTCGCTATATATGCATGCAAGTACTAAGTGAGTTATGGCTCATGGGCAGATATATCAACTCCTTCATTTCCGCCGCAGACTCACCGGGTCCACGCACACTCGCTGTCCCTACTTCTCTCTCTCTCTCTCTCTCTCTCTCTCTCTCTCTCTCTCTCGGTCTCATTCGTTCTCTCTATAAAGTCGAGATTGCTCAGTTTGCGAAGAGAGACCATCTTTTTCCATATGCACTCTAGTGTACACCTACTCGTCTCTGCTCGCACGTCGAAGTGCTCGAACCGAGCCAAGCCAACATATTCCAAGTGGAAACTTACCAAGACTACAAGACGCCACGATGTATTCAATCCGCAGTTATTGATGTTGAATCTGAATCTCATAAATGCAAAGTATCAGAAAATATATAACTTCATAGTCTGATTTTCTATGTGTCTTTTCATCGGGAGTGCGATCGCGTTGATACGTACGACGGAGACGAGATTTATCAAGGATTCGTTCGGATCAAGTTGGAATGATTGATTCGCTGGACCGAAGAATTCACCAATTTCCTCTCTGTTTTGTCGTGGGCTTTACATATACGCGGATATGGATGTGTGTATGGATGTGTATAGTAAATATGTCTGCACAACGTACGTATGGCACGTGTGAAAAATAGTCTGGGCTATTATTGATCGCTAGATCAAGACGTTGATAGATGTTCCTTTGCCTAAGAGGTTGCGTCTGACAAATCGATTTTTTCTCTCCTTCTTTTTTTTCTCTCTTTTCATCTATACCGACAGACATGCATTAAATATATTTGTTGTTGCGGGAGTATATCGCAAATTTGTTAAAGCCTCCGCGATCCTTCTCATTTTTCACTCTCGACTTGCAGGAGTTGCTCGCGAGAGAATTCGAGAACTCGGCGTAGGTATATAATCCATGATTCACGATTGAATTATTTTCCAACTTCCGGTTCGTCCCGATGTATATATATATATACGGTGTGCGGTCACAGGATGCTTCGTGAATGCGTCTCGCTTCTTCTCTATCACTGATAATTAATCTTGACCCTGAGCGAGAAAGGGAGGAAGCAGAGAATGAAAGTTTGGGACGTCGAGGTGCGGTGGAACAGGAACATTCGAGAGTCCTTCCAATTTCCTTGGAAAACCGCAGCAGACGCGTTCGGTATTCCGGAAAGTCAAGAAATGTCTATATTTATGGGTTGCGCCATTGAGAGAGACGTGGGGAATTAAAATATCAGGAAGCGTCGTAAATTTGTAATGTTATAGCATTTCTATACAACGAAACCGATTCACCATGATTTTCGCAGTGCAAATCGTTCGAGAATACAAATGAGAAACGATATTATACTCGGTGTGGGGAGTGACCTTGAAATCGCTTGATTGTGAGGCATATAAAAATTGTAACTACAAAAAAAACGGCAGGACTGAAAAAAAAAAAAATTGAGGTTTGGTGATTCGTTGAAAAAAAATGTTCGAGTCGTCGCGGAAATGGGATGATTATTTGTCACATCTCGGGGGCCGCCAAAGAAGTTGCACTATATCATAATTATGAATGCAGAAGGGAATAAGATTCGTCAACGGAGAGAAGACGCGAGATTGGTGTTGCGAGTGAAAATATATCGCGCGTTATGCTCTACGGACGAGTTCGAAAATTTATGTTTCCCACCCAGGCTCGTTCTTTCTAAGTACAAATACAGTTCTCTCTCTCCGAAGAATATCATGTGTGGAGTTTTGTCGAACTTAATCCATAAGAGGAAGAAAAGAATGAAATAAATAAAAAAGTGAAAAAAAATTTGGTTGTGAGTAGCTCAGGATGCTAATTTTATTTTTCACACCCCGAGGAAAGAGTTCGTGGTCCTCGTGGCGAGTATGCATCGTGGTGGGCATATGGCAAGAGAGATGACGGGGGGATCCCTCTTTCACCCGGTCCACGAGGATATATGGTACCCGTCGTATTTAAAGAATTTACATAATGGCCACTTGACATGTTTATGTACACATACACGACGTGTGGCAAGAAAAAAAAAGCGAAAGACGACTGAGAAGTGAGAAGAGGAAAGAAAAGAGAGGGAGAGATAATAAAAGAGAAAAAAAATGGGTGGATGTAACTGCTTGGTTGTGCGGGGTTGCCTCGGTGCCTAAAAATGCGAGGGAGATCGAGGACACACACGCACGTGGATATTACGCCGTTTGCGAACGCGATAGCTCGCGCTCGCACCGCGCGCATCCTCGTCGAATTTCCTTCTTTCTTTCGTGTCTTCTCGCGAGCTACAGAAGGAATAAGGAACGTGCCATCCGCGGAGAAATATAACGCGATGTCCTGCAGAAGAGTGTGCTCCTTTGTACGATACACATGCATATCCATGTGTGTATGTATTTGTTTGTGTGTGCATGTATATTTATATTTATATATATCCAGGACTGGAGAGGTCCGCGCCCCCTTCCACAAGGGATTAAAGCTCTTCCTCGCTATTGTGCCTGGAAGATCATAAATAGCCGATTTGTCCGAGGGGACAGACCACACCGCTGTCCAGCAGCAATACGCGGGTTAATATCGTCGCGGAAAGAGCACCATGAGAGCTCTCTGGCATATAACGAAAAAATAGAGAGTCCTCATCCTCGCATCCCTCCCCATATGTGCTCCATCCCTTCCTCTCTCTCTTGCTCGCTCTTCCTCTCTATCTTTTTTGATTCTTTATCGTTTTGTGCACCCTTCTCTCTTCGTCTTTTTTCCGAGTGCTTTTCAAAGTTGCGGTCTCTCTTTCCACGTGGACGGGTCCGCGTATATACAGCAATGGAAAGCGAAGACCCCGTGAAACTCTTGTAAGCCGAGAGCTTAAATCTCCAAGCGGGCTTCACCTCTTAAGCGCTTAATCGTGCCCCAATAGCTTTTTTCTTCGTTTTTTTTTTTCGACTCGAGAGAGTCAACTCTACAAGGGCTCAGCCTTCGTATTTTAACTGTCTATATAAATATATATATATATATATATATATGCTTTCGCGTATTGAAAAGAGATCGAGACGCGACCAGTTGCTTTTTCGGCTTCTACAATTTTATTTCACCCCCTGCTAAATCGCTGTATTTCACACGGAATTATCCGTGAATATGGCCAAGCGACGACCCGTTCAAAGGTCCTTCCTCCTTCCTTCACAAATCGTTGCTTAACATATACCACACTCGCTTCCCGGTTGCCACGAGAAAACGCTACCAACCAACCCGCAATCGTTTGTATACAGAGCGAACGATATCCACAAGCATTTTCGTCGATCGTATTTGTCAGAAAAAAATTACAATACTAAATATGGGAATAGAGTCGTTTTTATATCTCTCCCTCGACCTGACACAGGCTAAGACGTAGATTGCAGGGGATTTAAGGATTTCACAAAGAAATATATCGTCTCTAGATCGCAATATCAAACGTTAATGCGAATTTAAAACGATGGTATTAAATTCTACATTTTGCAAGACTTTTTTTTTCCCCACCTTAACATATATTTCGACGTGCTTTATTGCGAGACATTTTTTTAAACATATCAGATTTCAAATATTATGCAAAATACGAAATTTTAAAGATATGCTCCGATTAAAATTGACGGATTAACATTTCCAGCAGAAAAACAAGCTTTTTGCAACAAATGAAAAATCGCACTTATGGGTATTAAAATGTCGAGAGTTATACGAAACGCCAAATGAAAGTTTAATTCATTTGATATTCACACGCAACGGTGAATTAATGTAACGGATAGATCTCGAAATATATATATATATGACACTTTCCTTCTCTCTCGTCTCTATGGCGATACTAGACACGATATAAGTCGTGTAACACGAGTTACATTGATATCCCTCTGCAATTTAGAAACATTAGAAGTATGTGAAGTATCGAACGATCTTTATCTCGTGCAATGGAAAATGTGTAATCTCGTATTCGCGTTAGTGTCTGTTTTCTCACTCGGGATAGTGTGGCAAAGAGAGGGAGAGAAAATAGGAAAAAAATAAGGGGAGACACGATGAGGTAAGTCTGCGAAGGTATAGATCACTAATTCTCCGGTATCGTTGGCTGAATCTATTCATTCCATGGGGAGACCTCGTTCTATGCAAAACCATCCATCATTCCGAGCTTAGCGATCTTTGCCGTATAATATCAGGCAAAACGCCTGACAGAAGGCTTTACATTATGAATTTGCCACGTTCAACATGATGCGGCAATGAAAAAATGTCAATTAATCAAGCAACATGGAGAGCACGTGTTACGAAAAAACAAATTAAATGTTAAACTACGTGGAAACTGGGAAAATTTGTAATTATGCTAAAAAAAAAAAAAACAGAGTGAGTTAAAAATTTCATCGACACGAGAATGGGTCATAATTATTTTGAGAACGACCACCTCATTTTTTTGAATTAAATGTCAAACTACGTGGAAATCTGGGGAAATTTGTAATTGTGCTTTAAAAAAATTATTTTGAGAACGACGATCGAATTTTTATTGATTTTTTACGTTTATTCCTGCAAATTTGATTTTCATCACACAGTTACGAACTGTCTGAACAATTGAACAGTTTTTTTTTTCCATTCTCAGAGTTTGGTTTTCTTTTGTTTGATTGTTTGTGATTTGGTCAGCCCTGATCAACGCTTCGGGTCTTACCACGCCTCCACATGACATGTATGTATATGTGTGTATATATAATACGGTTGATGGCCTCGTATGAGGCGTATACTTATGTTCATAACACGGGCGCAAAGCGTGTACATAATGTGCGCACATACAGGGCTCGGGATGCACAACAAGAGGAGAAAATATTTCTCGTGTATACGTGATGGTAGATCGAGCTCGCGAAATGATCCGCAAGAGCCCATCACCGATCTTCAGCGTGCACCGACACAACTTTCGTCCGGCAACTCCCCCGCGCGTTCACTCTTTCCCAACGATGACTTTGGACACGGGCTCCGCGTTCGATCCCTCGCACATATAATTAAGAGCCCTAAATCGCTGGCGACTTGCCGAGAGAAAAGGTAAACCAAGAGGGTGCAGCGTATGGCGTGTATTTTCTCGCCGATATAGCACTTGTCGTCCTCGCCCCTTTTTCGATATTACAAAATATTGGCTATGCATTCGGCTTTTTTACAGTCAAATGACAAAAAGAAATCTTTGCCATTATTGAAAAGTTAAAAATTCGGTCCTCTGCCTCTTAAGGACGTTGTATGCTAAATTTTCTATCGATAGAATTCCTTCAAATTTTCACTGCACAAAAAGAATAGTGACATCTAATAGCTCGCGCAATTTCAAGAGGTTTCACCATGTAGAAGTCGAGATATTAATTTATAAAAATCACAATTTTCAGTAGTTTCTTATGAGAGCGTGTGTTAAAAGTTGCAATTTTCAACATTAAATATTTCGATTTCTAAATGGTGAAGCCTCTTAAAACTTTGCATACACTTTTGTGTAACATCGAAGAAGCTTTATTTAATTTTTCAAAAAAATCGAACGTAAAATTTATTCGAAATTTTGTTTCTTATATAAAAAATACAGATTACCTCGGAAAATCTTGGATTTGGAGTACGTTGTTCTTTAGTCAATTTGTAACAACTTTTTTTAATGAACTTGGGCTCGCAAGCTATTTTGTATGTAAAAAAAACTGAAAACAAAAATTTAGATTTGACCGTCGCCGTACAACGTTCCTTTTCGCTGTCCGAGCATTTCACTCCAAAAATGAAAACGTGATACAATTCTCTATAAATTAAAATTTCATATAAACAAAAAAAAACATATTTTTCGAGAAGCTGAAAAAAATAGAAAAAAAAAGATCGCGCTCTTCGGTGTTTTTAGATCAAAGCAGTGGTGCGAACGTAATAAGAATATGGACCAGTGTGTTTTGCACTTTCGGTATATTGAAGGAATGTTTCTTTTCGACGATTTTATTCTTTGAGCGACCCATAAATTTTTTTCCGTCGACTCGCCTCACGCCTTTGAATCTCTGCTTTTCTACCTTTTTTTCCTCATCGCGATGTTCATTCTCTTTTTCTCCCGGTTCGTTCTCTCCAGTTCTTCTTCGCGCTTCGTATTCTCTTCTTGCTGGTACACATACACATATAGATGCATGAGACAAGAGCCGCCTACTCCATATGTGTTCTCGAATTTCACTCGAAATTATGCATTAGCTACCGCACGAGAATCTCCGAGGAACTGCATGCGTCTGCAGCCCAGCATATAGACAGACACACACGGATATATACATAGAAGCATATGGATATCTTTGGTGGGTGTGAGGTCGAGATTTTGGGCGCGCGCCTTTTCGTTCTCGCTGGTCCAGAGCCTAGTTGAGTTACCGTCCGCTTTATTAAACCTCCCGGCAGCTAACTAATCCTTTCCTCCTCTCACTGCCCCTTGTTCTCCGTCTACGTCACATAAAGTCCAACAGCAGCTCGAAAGACGAAGTGTGGGCGTGCGGAGCATCAACCAGAATCGGTTGAAAAGAGGAAAAAAAAATGAAAAACAACTTCAAGAGCCAAAGATCCAAAAATAGGTGTAGGAATTGGAGAACTCGTCCGTATATATATGCCGTGCAGGCTGTGTGTATTGTGTGCATGAATGAACGTCGATGTATGAAGGAAGAGGATAAGTATGAAATGCAGAAGGAAGGCTCGGAGAAGAGGACTCGGATCCTCTCTCAGTTCATCGCGAGGTCGGTTGGTCGTTGGTCGTTGGTCGTTGGTCGTCGACGGCGCGGCGAGTTCTCGTGTACAGTTCGTAATTACGTGTTGCAGGGGGGCGTGAACCCCCGGGACGCTAATGTCACGCGTATATACTTTCGCCGGAAATGGGATTTCGCTCGGGGGATATATATGGCTGGCGGTTGGTTGGTCGAGTCTGATGATGTAGTAGGACACAAACTTACACGCACACGTGGCAATCCTCAGTACTTTATATACGAAAAAAAAAATATACGGTAAAAAGAAAATTTTGTTAAAAAAGATGGATATTTTGTTCGATACGTTCGACTAAATGTTTTTTTCAATAAACCCAAAAATTGTGTCAATGCAGAAAGAAATATTTTAGAAAGTCTCTTCGGAAGCAAATTTTTGTCGTTCCACTCGTAAATTTCGCTGACAATTCCATTAAAAACCAAATATACTGCCAAAATAACGAAAATTTTGAAATTATCAAAAAATATTCAGTTTATCGTATTCAACAAAATATCGACCATTTTTAACAAAATTTCATTCTCAGACTAGATATTTGTATATGCTCACGTGCATATTTATTTTTTTTTATTTCGATCTTCAACATTATGGTGTTTTCTCGTCATTCGCGTCCAAGAATATTTTTCGTCAGCAGGCGCGTGATACATTGCCACAATGTCGATGAAATAATGAACGTTTTGCTTGTGGCTAATTCACGCTGCGAGATCAAAATGAAAAATGATGTTGCAGCTCCAATGAAAATCCACTTCTCAAAAGAGTATCGCATCCACCAACAGTAGTTGTGAATAATTAATCGATGATAAAAAATAAAAAAATAAATATTAATTTGGTTTGGAGAAGGATGGTCGCTAGAATATATTGACAGTTATTTAGAAGGAGATACAAGGCTACGAATGGAATCCCTCGGACGATAATTATTCATCATTATTCTGTCGTAGATTCAATTTGAAACGAGCTTTTTTTTTTTTGCTCGAACTCGAGAGTGTGTACGCATCTTCGGGCTTCGGGCGATTTATCATATTTACGAATCCTTCGCAAATCCAGTCGTTTTTTTTTTTTTTTTTACTAGCGTCGCCAAATTTTTGAAAGGTTTACTAGTTTGTAGCGTTTTTTTTGTCGGAAATAAATTAAACAAACTCCGCTGTTAGTCAACCGGAGCCACGAATTTTTTCAACCGATCTATCGACTCTTCTCGTGGAATTCCAAAGGAAATTTGGAGAAATTTCCACACATCGATCCGTACGAATAAGAATTTTAAAAAAATTTTCTCGTCCCATCTCCCGTGGCAGTATTGTATGCTAATTACCAACGAACATCAAATAGCACAACAACAACACTGTCGAGCTACTAATTAATTAAAATATAATAAAACAGATTGGATCCATTCGCGTTTCTCTTTTTGTCACTTCCGTCAGGTGTGTGTGCTCGAGAATTCAGCTCCACCTATTTTTCCACTGCATCAATAAATATAATCGATCGAATACGCATATTACGCGTGCGGGATGTTTTCGCATAAATTAGAATCTTTGATATTTCCGATGAATTGCGATATAAATACCCGTTCGAATATGCAGATGAATAAACTGGAAAGATACCTCTCTGCCGCTTGTTTTGTCAGACTCGATGACAGCCACTCTCTTTAACCCCATCTCTCGGTGACTCTATATATACCTTGTATTAATTTTCATGACACGAATATTTTCCAGCTCAAGCCTGTAGGGATAATTGATTTTGGTGTTGAATCTCGTAAAACAGAGGGGTAGAGAGCTTTTATAGGTGCAACATTTTCAATGTGAATGATGTTGGAGAGGTACACGGACAAAAGAGTATCGGTGTATATTCTGATTGTATCATGGCAGATAGGATTAATAGTACTGGAACGTTGAGAGGATGCATTGATGCCATTATCAAAAAATGAATTATTTATTCTGCGTGTCCTCCTTTTGGATGACGAAAATACCTGCGGGCTCGATTCGTTAAACGTTGAATTATTTTATTAATTTGCAAATTATTTCAAGTACAGCATAGCCAGTGAAAATCAACGTAATGTATTTTTTACTAGATTTTTTAAAAATTATGACAAAACTGAAAATGACATTTTTTTAAAAATCGTCGATATTTTTTTCAACACCGCGTGAACTAAATATTTTTTGATAATTTCAAAATTTTCGTTATTTTGGCAGTATATTTGGTTTCTAATGGAATTGTCAACGAAATTTACGAGTGGGACGACAAAAATTTGCTTCCGAAGAGACTTTCTAAAATATTTGTTGCTGCATTGATACAAAAAATATTTACGGACTTTTAGAGAGTATAAATAAAATTCGTATTTGAAAAAGACTTGAAATCTCGTGTTGTATTTATAGATCGTCTTTGAAACACTCATGCTTCTCGCTCGAGTGAAACGTTAATCTCGCAGCTTCCGGTTGACATCTACTGTTTTGATTGGCAACGAACGAACGACACCAGATCGAGGCAAACAACTACGAGTTACAACCTCCTAACACGTGAAACAACATTCAGGTGCATAATTTAATATCTCTTGAAACATCCCTCGGTTATTGAGCGCCTCTAATTATATCCAATAATCCATGAACTCCGAGTCCTTCGCTGCTTAATCCTCCCTCGACGAACTTGATGATTATGGAATGTCTCTGGAATTCCTCCCACGGACGTACACACGTTATATATATATATATATGTGTGTGTCTATGTCCAACATGGCAATTTCACTTCCATACGAGCCAGCATTTCACTTGCGATAATTCGTGCAAAAATTGACTTTCTTCCGATCATTAATTACGTCTTATTCTTAATTGGCTGATAGTCAATAATTAATGGAAAATTGAGTGTCAGTGCAAAAATGCTTTTTTTTTTTGGAAATGGTGTCAATTTTTTTGATTCTCGTTTGAAGACTCTTCCAATGTAAAAAAGATAAACAGCCCGTGGATATTTTCGTTAGTGAGAAAAATTTGCGAGTCAAGGAAATTGGGTTTTTCAATGTCTCTGAAAAGACGGGTCTGGACGATGGAAGCCATATCCGTGTGTTCCGTACGATCGTATTCCAAATGTACGAATTGTGCGGGTACACGAACCTTAGAGTCCTTTCACAATACGGGTCCGCACGCTTCATGAATATACACCGAGACACAGAGTTTTGGAATAAGAGAGGAAAAGACGGAAACGTATGAGCAGCTCTTGCACTGAAAACAAAATTTTGTTGGAAAAGATCGAAATTTTGTTCGATACGTTCAACTAAACGTTTTTTTGAATGATCCCAAAAATTGTGTCATCGCAGCAAGAAACATTCTAGAAAGTCTCTTCGGAAGCAAATTTTTGTCTTTTCAATCGTAAATTTTGCTGATAATTTCATTAGAAACCAAAAATACTGCCAGAATAACGAAAATTTTGAAATTATCAAAAAATATTTAGTTCACCGTGTTCAACAAAATATCGACGATTTTTAACAAAATTTCATTTTCAGTGTGCATATGAAAAATGGAGAATTCAAAATTCAACGTCCGATTTTTGTCGAATTTTTTTAAAAATCGAAATCAGTGTATTGATTCAAACTTAACCAACAATTTTATCATTTTTTTTCAATGTCCCTTGATGATGAATATTCTTCTCTTGAGAATACGTCTGCATTCTGTTGAAATTTTGAACATCGACCCATTTTTCATCAGTTTTAATGCAAAAAATAGGCACGAGAGTTTCTTCTCAATTAAAAGATGAATTAATAAATGTTTAAGAATTTATAGGTTGCGTGACAATTTTGTCAAATATTGCTTGACAAGATTTATTTGTTAAGCCCAAGTATCGAGTTTCTAAATCACATTCAAGCACTTAAATCTTTCTATTTTGGCGAATATACAATTGAATAATCTTTATCTCGATTTATATTTTTGTTTCAAACGGATCGTCGTTCATCGGAGAGAATTGGATGTAAACGAATTAGCAGCGAGTTTTGATGTATGGAAAAATAGCTGCTGGCAAATGGAATTTTCGGGGAATACTAGAATAATAAGAACGTTCGATATTTAGTGACGTCACAAAAAGTTCAAAAGGTGAAAACATATTTTGATGCGGTGAAATGTTTTGACCCATCCTTCGTTAAAAATAAACACGAAGACATTTTTAAGCGTGAGTTCTGTTGATTATTGAAGAAGGCAAATTATTTGATTCGAACATGAAAATCAAAGCGAAAGTTGAGCCAAAATGATCTTTACACGATTGAAAATCTTCTCGAAAGCGCTCCCACAGAATTTATTTCTCGTAGCCCGATGTTACAGAGCAGATGATCGTAAAATTAGCATAAGTCGCGTTCCCCGCACGAGCGAGGGTTTAGAAAAAAGGTCTCAGAGAACGACAGTTAAATGAAGAATTGCCATAAAAATAAAAATTAATAACGAGACAGTGTAAAGAACGATAATTCTGAAATAAACTGTAAGAATATGGAGACGCTAATCCTAGGCATACATAGGTATTAGCGAGACAGCCAAACTTTTATATTGGACGTATAAAATCTTTCATTTCCCATATGCAATGACCAACTAATTTTAGTAGAAAATATTCTTTCCGGTGGAATATTGTTCGTTGAATTTTTATGCTTATAAAAAATGCGAAGAATTCTAAAAAAAATAAAACCATCAATCGACCACTCGGCACATTTCTCGTAAGTTCAATGAACAATTCCTCACAAACGATTTTCGTTCGAAACTGTTTATCATCACTTGATATAAAAAAAAAAAGAAAGTGTTAATTTTCCTACGAATAAAACAACGCTGAAAAAAAAAAAACTGAAAAACCTGAAACGATCAAGTTTCAAACTGGAAATCCAGGAGTTGGTAAGATATATCGGTGGACCGAAGAAGTGAGTGTTTGCCATGTTTATATATAAGCTGGTTAACATAGCAAGTCGTAATTTCTCTAGTTCTCGTGTTATAACCCTTGGCAATCTCATTTCTCTTCCCCTCGAAGTTGGTCGTTTCGTATTTCGATGGTAAAGGATAAATGGCAGTTTAAAGATTCCTCGGGGTAGCTAGGGAGAGTTGTGGTTGAGAAATTTTCGAGAAATGGGAGAGAGAGGGTGCAAGTTTCGATTTAATCGTTGCTTAGGCACCTTCCGGTCGTTTCTTTGGTTTTCTTATCAATCAGATAGCCTGAGAAATTGTTATCTGTTTTATTCGATATCAACAGGTAGTTATCATCGAGGAATATACACATGTAAGTGTCCTTCTGTGTATTTAGATTTCTCATATATATTCGCTGTCCTTAAGGACTTTGGCTACACACAACAATGTTGCCATGTTAAAGGCATAGGAAAATTTGAAAAGATTATAATTTAATGAAATTTGGTGAGTATATTCTTTAGTATTAAATATGAATATACAAATTTTCAAAGATTTTTCTTCTACATAGTTTTCGAGTTGCTGAACACTAGAGCTTTTGAATATTGTAAACTCCAATAATTCGACAACTATGTAGATGAAAAATTTGAAAAAAATTGTGTAATCGTATTTGATGCTAAAGAACGTAATCACCAAATTTGATTAAATTCTTATCATATTGTCGTATGTAGTCAAGCTCCTTAATCGTTGGTCATCCTGAGTTTCCACGTGCCAAGGATCTCTTTGCCAGGATCTTGCTTTCTCTGGCTCGGATCAGAGTCTTTTTCTCTCGTTTGCATGCCACGCGAACGTTACATGCAAATTAAAGTCGGACGTCACGATAAATTTCGCGAGATTCTTTACACCGAGTTATGCCAAACACACTTACGCGTCTGTAGAAAATGTGTGAATGAATGATTGGGTTTTAACATGGGTGCATGGTACCGGCGACCTACGGTGTTGTAACTAGAGCTCCCGCCCAACGATTCTTTCTTCCCGAAGCGTGTTTCTATGTGTTATATTTCCTGTCAGGATTCATGCGCTTAAAAGTCATGTCCTTGCTCTCTCTCTCTCTCTCTCTCTTTCTTTCTCCGTCCCTCTCCTTTACCTTGCCTCTCGTGCTTCTTTGAAATACACAGAAAAAAAAAAAATGAAGCTCCTACGTCTCTTGGCAAAATAAATAAAGGGCGCACGCACGCTCGCGAAAGCGTCGCGTGCCACAGTTAATAAATCCGGATTTTAGTGCATGGAACGAGGGATAAAGTTTCGGGATTTGATCAGCACTGGGAGAAACACAACATTATTTTTTTTTTTCAATAAATGAATTTGCGTTGTTTACGAGCCTCCTCAAGGTCGTTGTAACCAAAAGTCAATTTTTACGAAAAGAGCGAAGAAAAAAGAAAGATATTTCAAGGTCACGATGGTGAGGATTTAACTCGAAACTATACTCCACAGTTTTATTAAAAAATAACTGATTCGACAGGATTCTGTGGTCGATTTGCGATTTATTATCAAATTTTCGACCGGATGTTTCAAGAAAATTTCAATTGTGCGAATGAGCGGGTCAAAATATTGAGAAGTTGAAAGAGCAAAAGAGATAGAGAGAAAAAGATGCAGCAGGTAAGAGCGAGATCTGTTGTATATACACCATCGGGAATTCCTCTTCTCTCCTTGCTCCCAGAATCGAGTCGAGGCTATGAATTATTCATAGACATTCAAAGAGCCAGATCAGAGAGGAAGTGAGATAGCTCGAATAGTGCATGTATGTGTATTCCTCTGTGTTAACGGGCTTTGAGGCCAGAGACTTTGGTTTAATGCAATATACTTGGGCACCTTTGGAGAAATGCCTTTGAATAACACTCAATTTTTTTCTCTGTTAAATTTAGTCCTCCCCCGCAATAAGAGAAACGCAGGCAATTAGCAGAAGTCAAATTGCGGTAATATAACGCTTGAACCTCATAACTGTCGACCAATGGTTCGACAGATTTCTACTGTGATTTCAAACTGAAGAAAAAATCATATCGATTAATTGACAGTTCGTTTATTATCCATGAAAAAAGAAATTTGTTGATACAACAAAATTTGTGTTGAATCAACAAATCCCGCGGTCACGGAGGGCGAAAAAAATATTTTGTTCATTTTAAAAAACAATTAAGTTATTTGAACTGCCCAAAAATAGACAACCTATAACTTCCGACCCACAGTTGGTCCACCCAACAATCCAAAAGTTGATCAAACTCATGATTTAGTTTATACAACTAAAAGTTTTGTTAAACGGAACGCCAGTATTTTTTTTCTTAATCTCTCAAATCAATCAAACATTAAGTCAACCAGAGTTCGATTTTGTTATTCAAACGACTTGATTCAGTCACAATAAACGACTAAAGGTGTTGAAGCAACTGAACGACTGCATAAATTGATTGTTTTGACGACCTAAGTTATTGCCTCAACTACAAATGCGTTCACCGCAACATTACCTTTTTTGAATCAACAAAATTGTAGCGAACAAATTGAAATTTTTTTATTTAACAAATTTATTTTCTCAGTACATTTTATTCATATATACAAGGTGCTAAATGTGGTTGTCACTTCCGAGCATGGGTGAGGCTCCATTTACGATTTTGAGAGAGGGATTGTATGGTGGATGAATATATAGGATAACACGTAACCTAGCTAGCTGTTTGCGTTAATGGTGATGATCTTCCTAGTGGAACGATCTTACACGTATATACGTGTGTTGTATAAATCTATATATACATAATTTTGTTATTATATTGAGCGTATTCCTAGATGTATATATGGTGGATATATCCATTCCGTATATGCGCGCTCTCCGGCATGTGAGACTGTGTTAAAAGCATCGGATAGCATTGTGGGAACCCCGTAATCGAATACACAAACGGAAACCCCTGAGGGAAGCACAAACCGAAGCCTCACGCAACAACGAGTAAGGTTATGGCTCCAACGGTCGTCCTAACGTCAGTTACTCTTCTTATCTTTCCTCAGTTATCTACCGTTATTATACTTTTCTTATATGCTTCAAAAATAATTCCCATGCGAATCCATCAGCGAGCATAAACTTTGAAAATAAAAAAAACTACGAAAACTGCAATCGATTATTTTTTCGAATATCCGGCATGGTTCCAAGAGTCCATGGAGCACTTTTCCTTTATCGCGCCAAGTGCGTGTTATTTTTTATTTTTCGAAAGAAGAATGTTGGTGGTAAACGAAGGAGCTGAAGAGAATTCGTTATGACGTACGAATGAAAACGAGGGATCGTAAACATTTTTACGAGTCAGAGAGTTACTCGTTGAATTCTTAAAACGCTTTATCCTCGTGAGCAGGAAAATGCTACTGATTTCAATGACACAATACGTTTGTGCTTTTTATGAGGAATCTCGTTACATTTTCCGAACGGAAGATCCGATGCAACGCTGACCTAGTTTAAGCTTAACAACGAGATCGATGCTTGGTGCACTGTATTAAGACGATCAATGAATACGAGGATGACGAAGCGAATGATTGGAAAAACCTTGACGACAATGTGTGTTTTTCTTCCATCCACACATGGGTGTGTGTCTATTAATTCCAACGTTATTTAAGCTCTCGCTCGAACGAACAATCAATTGGCCGGACGGAAGTTCGAACGATTAAATGGGTCAACTATGCAACGAGAGCGAGAGTTATATCAAGACGAGAGCAACTTCCGATCATACAACGACGACGTTGTCAAGAGTCTCTTGTCTCTGCAGGTCGACTCGTATATTTATAGATCAAATTGAGCGAGTGTGTGTTCGATTAATTTTTACGTGGAAACTTCTCTTCCATGAACGACGACAGTTAAAAATTACATTTTCAATTAATTTTTTATTCTTTCTATTATTTTTCCACTGGCAATTGAAACATCAAACCCTCCTTACTCAACAGCCTTCCGATAATTAATCGATCGAAGCGCTAGATCATAAAAACGCCCAGGAAAATTGACACGAAAAAGAAGATTCTTTACTCACGAATTCTTAATCTTCGTTCATTCATAAATATCGTGCTAAGTATCGTGAAAGAATCGCCGCACGAGAAAACACGCGCAAGGAGAGTGCAACGGCGCGTGAAGGTAAACGACGAGAAGACACTCGATCCTTAATGTTCTGCTCTCTGTTTTCAAGATGAAAGACGAGAGAGAGAGAATTAGTGAGAAAGAGACAGTGAAAAAAGAGTTGCGACTCCGCGAGAGCATATGGAACAATTAGCTCATGAGCGATTACCATATCGTGACACGTGAGTACTCCGGGACAATTACCGTGTCATGTACAAGTAAGTGCGTGATCTCTGTCACGTATATATGTATATTTCTTCTCTTTTCTGACACTCGACGATGCATCAGCCGAGTTGGTATGAGAGCTAAATTTTTGCGGTGAGAGTTATCAGTGAATATACACACACGAGGGATGAGCAAAACAGTCGGGAGAGAGGGCAAGAACAACGCGAAAAAAGAGAGCAACGGCAACAACAACGAAGATGGAAAAAAATAAAAAGAAAAAGAAAAATGTGAAAAGTACAAAAGCAGAACCGCGAACTCGCCGCAGGCGAGAGCGTGAAGAATGAAATCCTCGCCGAGGCATAATCACCGCCGCGTGGATTGCAAACGGCCACAAGTCTACCCACCGAATAATATCGCCGACTCGCTCTGCGCTTCTCGCCGTTTAACCCACTTGTTACCTCATTAATTATGTTTTCCTCGTTTCTTTCCTTTATTTTTTAATTTGTTTTTTTCTCCTTCTCTCTTTCTCTTGGGAGAATCCCTTTCCGCTGCAAAAACTCGAGTCAACCTCGCGAATTATCTCGCGCATTTTGCTCCAAATTAGCGTGTCGATTAACCTCGTTTTGTCGGCAATCCGAAATGATGTTCCAGCCCAACGATCCACGGCTACAAAATCTTCGGGTGAATTCATTATTTCAGGACGAGGTAAAACGAGTCTCTTTAACGTTTTTTCGCAATATATACTCGTCGAGAAAAATCGAGGAGTCAAAGTTCGCGGGCTCCAAAAGTGCGTCAAAAGTTTTCTACGTCACGTAGCAAGTTGAGGTTTTGTATTTTTTCTCAGAGACACCGCGCGAAGTACATAAATCAAGAATCCATTAAACTTGGACACGCGGAGATCCTGCGACGCGGAATTGGGATTTTTGTACTCGCGCGCCGCACATATGAGCGTTTTTGTCCTCGCACGATATATCCTTGCGATTCTTCGCTCGTGTATTTTTTATGGACTCCCGCAGAGTAGAAAAAAATAAAAGTTGCTCGCGTCTTGTCGGCGGAGATTTTTGAACCGGGACCGTTTTTAATGTCGCCAATGTTCTCGGAAGTGACGTTAAATTATTTGGGCAAACTAGATTCCATTCAGCGTGTGGCATGAAGTTTTCTTTTACGGACTCACAGGAAGTTACGATCTCGTGTACATACTCATTGGGCGTAACGTTAAATAACGAGAATCGTTGAATCCTTCTATTTTCCCATTCGAATTTATTCTTCAGCTAGAATTTCTTCCAACGGAATTGGAATTTGCAACAACTTGTCGATACACGGAGAAAGAGAAGTTCGGAATTTATACTTTAGCTTTTAAGTCGTGACGGTGGAAAGCGATCGTACGTATCGATTCGTGCTCCCCATATATATACATTTATTATGCTTATACGTGGGTTTCTATTAACAGGACATTATTAGGATCAAAAGGCTGAGAGCGGAGAGTGACTGATGCCGCATAAAGGTAAAAGGTGTGGCTTTCGTTCACCGCGTCGTGTGTTATTCCGATTTAGAGAGCAGCAGTGTGTGTCAGTGAGTGTAAACGGATAGTCCTTCTCCGTTTTGGTCTCACGAAGGTTTTTTTTTTCTTAGCACACGTTTGCCGCGAGGCCCTAATACATAAAAATCCCATAAATAACGATTTGCAGAGAAACTGGCATCTCCACGCTTTTGGAATGGTTTATGCGGATGGTTCACGAGCTACGAAGCGAGAGGAAGAGGCCTTGGGGCAAATTTGTACCGAAATGCTCTCGTCATCGTGGCTTTGGGGCACGTCATGTTGTCGCCTTATCTTTTGTCACATTCGATTAGCCAGGAAGATGCTTAAAAAAATGTTAAATACGATTGCGATTTGCGAAAGGCTATTAAAGAAAAAGTTAATGGATCTCATAATGAGAATGCTTCGAGATGTTGTTTATGGATATTCTATAAATATCGATAGACATTTTTCATCGTATTTTAAAAAGAAAATAAATAATAGGATCAAATTTATTTGAATGAAATTAATTCATGGATCGCTCGATGTAAATGCGCGCAGTTAGCATTGAACAGAAATGGGAACATTGGTAGAGGCGTATTGCTCGGTATACATACGAGAGAGTAAGTTTGTACGGTGTACTCCGAGAGCAAAAAGGATCTGGATCGCTTACGTTAATTAAGGTCGTGCGCGACGTTTCGCCGGTAAGTTACCCCCTTCGCGATTCTTTATCGGTATGCTAATCGATCATGAAATTCTCTTCCGAGAGATTAACCGTGTCTTAATTAGTTTCTCTTGCCGGTCGACGACAACGACTTCTCTCTTACCCAAGAGACACACGCTAGGAGAGAATGAGAAGTAGGACCAAGAGAGAGAGAGAGAGAGAGAGAGAGGAAGAAGAGAGACAAAAGAAACGAAGACGAAGCAGAAGCGCGGGAGACTAAACTCTGCGGAGGAACCTCGCGGTCTGCGTGACCTTTTCTTTCCTCCTTTCTTTCTTTTCGTTTCCTTCGCGTTTTTTCTCTTTTCATCTCTCTCTCCCTTTCTCTGTTTCGTTCTTCTCGTTCCGATTTCCATCCTTAAGGACTGTTCAACACGATTCTTGGTAGGAACGAAATTTGCATTCGCAGGACACGAATACTCCGCGCCTTCCTCGTCTCCCTCATTCGCGACGTCGTCATCGATCTTGCGGCCTAACTTTTTGCCAGTCCGAAAAGGATTTTCGCTCGACAATGCGGGTAAAAATTGATGACTGGGCCAATTAGGCGCTGATAATTACAAGGCCAAGGAATAACAAATATCTTGAAGCTTTCCCATAGCATTTGTCTGTTGCTTTAATCGTGTGAATGATGCTCGATAGCATTTGAAACTATATGTAGATCCGTAAATTCGCAAAGACCATGGGGTTCCCTAAAGATATTGGCTTCATTCGTATACGAGGTCATTCAGGAGTGAACACCCTCATTATTCCTGGTCCTCGGGGTCGCGAATGTCCACGACGGTGTGGTCGCAAGCAAAGAGCAAAAGATCGGAATAAGAAAGAACAACTCCTTTTGGCGGCAAAGAGAGAGCTCTATGGATCCGAGAAGTCCGAGGGACTGAACGAGACGAAAAGAAAGAATGGAAGGGAGAGATGAGAGCGACGCTGGAGAGCAAAGGAATAAGCGAGAGAGAGAGAGAGAGAGAGAGAGAGAAGGAAACAGAATCCAAACAAGATACACATTCTTATGCTCTTCGCGGAGAGTCTCAAGGGGCGGCGTCTGGGCCTGGAATGCGGAACTTCAATGACATTAATTCGTGCTGTATATACTCTCTTTGCTGGGCTATCCTTTTGCTGCATACGTCAGATGGGGGCCATAACTTTATTTGCGTCCTCGAGTTGGCGATTTATTATTTCGATTTCTCCTTTTCATCGGTGCTGCGGTTTAGTCTTTCCTTTGCTCCGTCTTGCTTTTTCTCTGCGATGCACTGGCTGCCGAGACATTGCACCGGCTTCATTATTTATTTTTTCTTATTTTGTTTCTCTTGATTCGCCAACGATCTCATGATGATTGGATCGTTCTTGGCACAGAGATCGGCGAATCTGTTGGTTTTCTTCGAATAGAGATAAATGTACGAGAGGCACAGACTTTGATGGAGTCTGGTGCAACAGTCTTTTTTAAAAATTCACCCACAGGCAAAGATGGAGTGTGTGCAATAGAGAGAATACGCCTCCATCCGATCGGTCCACGGATCGGTTCGATCGAGACTGCTGAAGCCATCAACGCGCTCGTAAGGCCAGCAGAGTCGTTCACAATGATCGTGAACGATACGATTCATAGTCGATTGTTCTCGCATTAGGGATTAAATGGGCAAACGATAAAAGCAGAGCGCATAGTCCTGGATAGTGGTGAGCGCATCAAGTCTCTATATATACCGATCTTCTCCATATATTTTATTCGAGCTATTTCTTGAGAACAGTTCTGGTATTTGCCGAGAGGGAAAACACTGCAGTCTCATCCCATTCAGCTAGTTTCTTATTTCTTTTTTTTTCTTTATTTTTCGCTTTTATTTATTTTTTTATTCTCTTTCTTTTTGTATGCACGCGCCCGCGCGCACGTATTTTCTCTTCACTGTGTCACGTTCGACGTGTGATCCTGGATCGATCGAGATTTTTAACAATATACAATTGGAAACTCCCCTATGTGTGTACAACGGGCTTCAAGCGTTCTCGCCTAGTCTTAGAGAAAAGAACAGCTGACAATGAGTGAGATCTCGAAGGCAGATTCAATCGGGCACCGCGAGATAAAATCAACTCGAAAGAGTCTCTCTCTCTCTCTCTCTCTCTCTCTCTCTCTCTCTCTCGTTCTGCTTCTTGCTCGCTGCTTTTCTCCGATTGTGTGTTCCTCTTTCTCTTTCTTTACTCTACCCTGTAACTTCACCTTTTCTATCGATTGTGTACACAGAGACAGAAGTGAGGATAAGAAAATAGACTCTGTCCATAGAGCCACGAAGCATGAAGCTCTCTCTATTCACGTGGAACGTGGATTAGTCCAATATACCTGTTCCCTGTGTGCCTCAATCTTCGATTATTCCTTTTCTCTTCTCGTCCGTTTGTTTTTTTTTTTTTTTTTTTTTTTTCAACAATTTTGACTCCGGGCGCGTTTGTCTGAATTCCACAAGATTTAATCCTGGAAGAGGAATCCAAGAGTCCTTTCCGTTCCAGTGATCATTGGTTGTTGAGAGTACGGATTGCTCTACAGCGCAGCGACATCGGTTTATCGCTTTACCGAATGATTTTTTCCTCTTTATATGTTCCAGTCCCGAAAATGACGATGCACAAACGTGTTGGAATTGTTCGTTGGGTATCTCAGACCCATATCACGTTTTCCACCTGGTCCATCACCACAATTTTCGAAAATCATTGAAAGTTAAGGGGCTCGCAGTGATTTTATCGTTTCTCTGACAATTGGCATTTACGAGGATGACTTGTCTCGAGTGAAACTTGTAAAAAAAATATTCTGTACTTGGCAGTTACACGGTTTGCATAGTCACGCTTTGCGAGTACACGTTTTTTGTTTTTTTTTTTTTTTTTATTCTCGAAAAATCCTTATGGGATTTGAACCGAAAGCAAGCTCGTGAGTATGAAGACGTTTCACAATTACACGACCAAGAGATTGTGGCCAAAAGACGTCACACGTGTTTCCAATTAACGAGCCACACGTTACGATCCTAGCTCTCGTACTCGTTTTTGTGTTTTTTTGTTTGTTTTGTATTCTTTATTTTTGCGGCTTATCGTGTGCTTGTGTAACACACGGTGACGAGCGTCGAAAGGACCTTTCCTGCTCCTCTTCTCTCTTCGCCTGCTCACTCTTTCGCATCGTCTCGCCTCGCGGTCGTTCTTCTCACTCGCGTGTTTTGTTTTGGATCAAAAGCCACAGTGTGTATATCGTTGGCGCCAAGAGTTTGAGGAAAAAATAAAAGAAGTTACGGAACGGAGATGGAAAAGGGATAAGAGAAAGAGATAGATGTATAAATGTATGTATATGTGTTTGGGAGAAGCAAGAAGAAACTGCCACCCTCGGTTGCGAGGCGTGAATGGCACACGAGGAGCCGTGTAATTGGACATGTCGGAGTCTTGTCGGATTCGGTGAGCTCTACCACCAGCAGCAGCAGCAGCACCAGCAACGACCAGCATCCTCTTCGAGCTGGTATTATTTCTTTCCGTTTCTTTTCCTTCACCGTTTTGCTGTTTCGTCTTTTCCTCTAGCGCGTACCCATTTCTTTTTTCGTAGCAACGAATACAGACTGAACTTTGGGTTCATTCTGCCATAGGGTTTGCTCGAGAATGATGAAAAATCATCCTCAAACGTGCGCGATCGTCGACACTGAAAAGGAATTTTTGTCGAAAAAGATCGATATTTTCTTCGATACGTTCGACTAAACGTTTTTTTTTAATAATCCCAAAAATTTTTGTCGTTCGAATCACAAATTTTGCTGACAATTCCGTTAGAAAGCCTGTCAAAATAACGAAAATTTTGAAATTATCCAAAAATATTCAGGTTAACGAAACAACGAAAAATCGATGGAGCCACAAATAACTCTTCGAAATCACACCAAAGTTTTACTTGGATGAAAAAAATTATAAAAGAAATTGCGAATACTTCTCGAATTAACTGTGAACGACGTTTTTATTTTTCTTCCAATATTTATACATGAATTTAAAAATGCAGGGATACGATCTTATGAAAAATAATGAACAGAGTTATTTGATATAATTTTTCATTTCATAATGGAATATCTAATATCCCTCGTATCCTTGTATACCAAGTCCCTACATAATTCTTGAATGTATATTCTTGCGTGAGAAGCCTCAGAGAGGCAGATGAATTTACCTTGAGAAAATACGTGAAAGAAAAGAAAATATAATAAAGTATAGTGATACAGGGACACAGTGGGTATATTAAAGCCAGCTTAATACACTTATCTTTCGCCATGTGCATTAGAGACTGAATAAATGTACCTATATTCTCATATATAGAGGATTTTATACTCGCAGATAGATGAGATGGAACTCTACGAATTGAAGATCGAGTACATAAGTTTCTCGGTGCGCAGTGTGGAAATGCGTGTAATTGTAATTCATACACGTATACGTAGTAAAACTTGAAGTAAGTTCAGTTGGCTGAAAGCGATCTTGAAGAAATTACCAGATCTATGCACACGTATGCGAGCCTCGTACGAGATCGAATCTTTGCATTTCCAAAGGAAAATATATTTCACGTCAGAAAAAAGTTAATATTTACGGGAGAAAAACGTTTTTTGTTAAATCGAAATATTTAAGGACACGTTGTATGTAAAATTTTCTATCGATAGAATTCCTTTAAATTTACACCACACAAAGAGAATAGTGACAATTAATAGCTCGCGGAATTTGAAGAGGTTTCGCCATGTAGAAGTCGAGATATTTATTTATAAAAATCACAATTTTCAATAAGAGCGTGTGTTAAAAGTTGCAATTTTCAACATTAAATATTTCCATTTCTAAATGGTGAAGCCTCTCAAAACTTTGCATACGCTTTTATGTAACATCGAAGAAGCTTTATTTAGTTTTTCAAAAAAATCGATCGTAAAATTTTTTTGAAATTTTGTTTATTATATAAAAAATACAGATTACCTCGGAGAATCTTAAATTTCGAGTATCTTGTTCTTTAGTCAATTTGTAACAACTTTTTGCAATGAACTTAGCCTCGCAAACGATTTTGTATGTGCGAAAAAACTGAAAACAAAAATTTAGATCAGACCGTGGCCATACAACGTCCTTAAAAACGAATCGGAAAAAAAAAAAGTTTCATTCCGCAGAGATTTAAAATCCTTCGATCAATATTCCAGTAATTTTTTCTCTCCAGACTGGAAATGAAGGCTGTCGGTTCATAGCTTATTGGCATACACACGTCACCTATACTTTATAATATGAAAGACGAAAAAATTTGTCTGAGATATCGCAGGAATATAAATATGTGAGAAAGGCGGTATGGAATGTAAGGAATATGGCGGTAAATCGTGTAGAGTGTAATGCCTGGCTCTCATCCGCGTTCGTACGTACATAAGCAGAGTGTATATATATATCTCATACGTGATAAGTCTCGAAGAAGCCTCTGCAATTTTTGTTTCATCTTCGTTACTTTTTAGTAGATATATTTGTCCAGATGAGTGTGCAACTATAGTCAAGCGTCTATGTATATCCGAGTATGTATTAATACATATGTGTAGCTATGTAGGAATATATAGTGGTATAGAAAAGAAGCGGCACCATCAAACATCTCAGCGCTCGCGCGAGGCGAAGCGATGATGGATAACCTTTGATGAAATCATTCATACATCAACTCGGTATACCGTGCGATCTCGTACTTTCTTCCAATATGTCTGAGCGCAATGCCTGTGTATATATTCAGCATTTCAGCTATATATGCCCGATGTATATATATATAGCTTGATATCTACGTTGCCACATAACAGGATAGCAGCATTGGGCACTATAAACGTAAAGGATCTGATCGAGCCAGGTGTATATACCGTTAATCTTTAATTACTCATTGATTTATTATCGGCCCGATGTGTTACGCATGTTTCTCATTTGTATGTATCGACACTGCGTCATGTTACGTCGTGATATTACGTTAGACTGTCTCACGTATGTATGCTACGGATAATAACTAATTTTAATGACAGCTTTATCAGCTGCCACGATCTCCGTCGACGAATTCTATCAAAACCAAGAAATTCGATTGAATTTTTTTTTTCCATTTACGCAGACTTGACGAATGCAGCTGGCTGCAGTTCCGAAATGCATTCGATTGAGGTGATTTTTTTTTTTAATTATATGACCAATTAACAGCGTGAATTCCGCGGTGACATTTTTTTTTGGCTGTGATTTCACAGCTTGGGAAATTGGGAGAAATTTAATTATTCTTAAATCCAATCAATCGGAATGGATGATTGATTTCTCCATCAGACTGAGCAGCACGGGAAACCTGATTTATTCATTTTACTACGAAAGCTGCATCGATGATTCTTTTCTACTTCGCGAATCGTCGCACTAATGTAATGGGTGTGTATCGTATGCACTTAAGGCTATATATATATAGATGGATATGTATTTTGGTGATTGTTGGAAAATCAGTTTGGAGGATTTTGAATCGAAGGGAAGGGACTGACTGATGGAAAATATCGGTGGATCTCACTTCCGGTTGCCTCGACGCTTTAACTCTCTCGGTGACGCGGATCGCGCGGATTGACAATCTCAATAATAGATTAGACGCCGGGCTAAGTGCACCACCCGCACGCCGTTAGACTCTGCTGTCACTGATTTATTGATAGCGGCACGTGTGCGAGTATCGAGATTTCCACTTTTCGGACTCTGCCTCTGCTGTACAAAGCTCTGCTCTTTATCACTTTCGCTCTCTCGTGCTTGATGCTGTTCGTAGTTTCTCTTTCTCGACGAAGAGAGAGGTTTGACGTTCGTCAGCGTGTTCAACTCTCGGTGTGGCTATGTGGCCTTATGGCTTTTGTGAGCTCTCGGCTTATCGATCCGAGCAATTATCGCCAGCTTTACCCTGCAGACATATCAGCGAGAAAGAGAGAACAGGTCGCGTGTTCGCCGCTCGTTAACGTCGAATTAGCGAGGGGCGGACGGGAGGCAAACGTACAGTGAAAACAACAACGCCCGGCAAACCAAATTCCGTGTGTACGTATTCCATACCCACATATACAAATTCTATGTCAATTTTTGCAAAAAAAAAGTTCTCGTGGGCGAAAGGGATGAAAAAATCAAAACTGTAGCCGGTGAAATAAATTCCAGGCAGTTTAATAAAAACTCACGAAATCGGTTCCTTTTCAATATTGCAAAACAAATTCTGTCATTTTATTTAAGCTTTCGTGGTGACACTTCCGCCACCGATCTCGGTGGTCACACTGGCTTGATTCTACCCAGTCTATTTTTGAACCCGCATTGTGACCAGCCTATCGGCCCGAAAATTCTCAAAAAATTACCGAACATCCTTTAGACATTGCAGTTTAGATACGAAAAACTTTCCTAAAATAAATCGAAGGCAAACATATTTTTTAAAATGCAGAATGAAGAAAATAAACAAGAAAAAAAAGTTTTTTCATTAAAATAATCGTCACTTCGAGGATTTTCAATATTTTTGCCTAAAATTTGGACCTGATATTCATCAGATCTGGTTCTTTTGCGAAAAAAATAGTAGGATAGCGTGCGTTTCAAAAAACATATTTATTCCATTATTGGAAGTGGGTTGATTTGAGAGTAGATGTTAGAGATTTTAGCGTTGGCGGTGGTAATACGTACCACCACCAGCGCATAGAGGACACTTCAAACTATCGTGAGATGACGAATATATCCCCATTCAATACCGGAAATTAGTAAATATTTACGCCGAAAGGTGGTCCACGAAGGGTTAAACAACTTGATGTAATTGATTAATTGTGTTACAGAGTTTTTATGGATTGAGAATATCCCCATTCATTGAGTTCGTGTAACTGAAAATAAAATTTCACGGGTCCTAATGACCCGGTATAGATATAATGACAACGTTACGAATGGTCCGTTTGTAGAAAGTATAGGACGCGAGGTTTTTCTGGCAAGAAGTTAATTCGAGGCCTGCTCATGGCGCTCGTTGTAGTGAAGTCATCGCAGAGAGGCAACGCGCTTGAGAGACATAATCTTTTCGTCGACTCGCACTTTGGTCCCCTTTTTTCGGGATCATCGGATTAAAGCGAGATTAAGTACGTGCACCAGCTCTCGACGTGGCCTGACCCTGACCAGGGAGCTTTGCGCGGGACCTACGAGCTATGTACTCCTCGATATGCTGTTTTGACAGATCGCCACGTTTAATGTCTGGAGCGCGTGTCATTCTTACATCTCGAGAGATCAGCCTGCGCGGGTTCATCTTTGGAGTTAAAACGTTGTTGATGAAGTTTCCACTCAACCCTTTACGAGTGAGTGTAGCTGGCTTCCGGTTGTTGCGACTGGAAATTTACTGCTGCACTTAATTGCCCGGAAACACCTGTTCCGAATATTTTTTCGTTTGCTACTCTCGGAGCCACTGAATTTCTGAACGTTCCGGAAGCTTTCACAATCAATTATAAAGTATTAATAAACACATCGAGTTAAAATAATACGAACAACTTCCTCTTTCGGTTCGGAGCCATCGATCCAGCTGGATAGTGGGAGGGAAAGTGAAAAAATCATTGTAAAAAAAAGGAGAAACAACGCAAACGCAATGAAGGCGACTGCGTGCACGTGCTGGTGCATCATGCGACATGAGAAACGAATGTCAGAGCACGAGGCCAGAGCCCACAGGAAGAACGAAGCTCCGGGTCCTTATAAAGAAAGACCGCCCCAAACGTTTGTCTCGCAATGCATCGTTTCAAACTATTTTTGCCACATTTTTTTTTTCACCACGACAATTACTAACGCGTTCGACAGTCCAAAGTCATGTTTGAATCTTTGTCTAACTTCTTCTCAAGTTTTATTTTCTAGCGGATTACATAAACAGGGGTAAAAGTGAGTCGAAGGATCTGTCGAGGCGAAGCAAGGGGATGGGGAGGAGCAAAAGGAAGAAGAAAAAAAAAAGACAGGGCGGAGAAGTACGTCTCTCTTGGCCGCCGCCAAAGGGTCGGCGGGCGTTGAATTCTCGACAAGCTAACTCCGTCCAAAGGGCCTCGAAAAACCTTTCGACTAACTCCTTTTTTTCCCCTTCGTTTTTTTTTTGCCCCTCGACGATTCCTCCGACAGAACTCGACGTGGATTCTCGTACCGTTTAGCCCTCTGACTAGAAAACGAACGAAGCTATCATTCCCTCAAATTAAACCGTTCGTAAATCGTTTACGAGGTGACGCCCCCGCGTCGATTCAAACCGCCGGCAAGGTGCAGAGTGAGACACAGTTGGACACTTTTTTTACGATGCCTTTTCAACTTGATTTTCAATTCGAGTTTAAAGTCAAAACGATACGCGGATTTGCATGCTGTATTCTTCGTAAATTAATCGAAGATTTAATCACTGATAATTACGAATCCTTTGCCTTTTCCTATTAATATTGAATTATCGATACGAAAGCGTGCTCGAAAATTCAGATCTCGTTTTAACTTCGAGGTCACCTCCAATGGTCAAAACTCCGTTATTGTCTGGGCCAAAAAAAAAAGCGCTTTCTTTATTTGTATTCAGTTGAAAAAGGCGAAGCAGCCCAAAAATCCAGAATAAAGTCGACGAAATTCTACAGAGTGTCCTTTGAATTAGCGAAAATTGATCGAATGGATATTCAAATTTCTTTTTGGGACCGGCATATCGCGGCGCATCGGTACATAATATATAGCTATACATATATGCAGAGGAGAATGAAGGAAAGGGAGAGAGAGCGAGACAGGGAGAAAGAGACTACGAAATCAGAGGAGATTCCTGGGAGGATGTAGGCGTTATTTCGTCGTTCCTTTTTCGCGGTTTCTCACGCGCGTTTCTCGGTTCTCTCTTTCTCCACAATTTCTCAGATGCTGGCATCTTTTTCTTCTCAACATCCTTTTCTCAACCGGGTCCTTTTTTATGTATTTTTTGTTCTTTGTTCTTTCCACCTTATTCGAGTATTTTTATCTTGCTCTCTTTCTGTTTCAAGCGCCGCGCTATAGTCTCGAATCTTTACCTGAGCTTGCCGGGTGAGAAAGTGGGCGAAGGATCCTCAGCAGGGCAGAGGCAGAGAGAAAGAGAAAATGAAAGAGAGAAAGATGGCAAATTTCACGAGGTTTCAGGGCCAAGAGGCAGGCTAGACTTACATATATATTCCCTTTTCCTTTTCTCGTGCTGTATATCCTGCAGCAGGAGCACCTTAAGAGACGCAAAGAAAAAGAGGGAGAGAGAGAGTGAGAGAGAAGGAAATATATCCACGAAATTCGTGTGTGTGTGTGTGTGTGTGTGTGTGTGTGTGTAAAATCGCGAGAGATCGCTCGCGTATCCTAGACCGACACGAAGATTAACGAGCGGGTAACACCGGACGAGAAAGAGAGGCCAGACGGGCGCGAAAAATATACAGGACCATTGAAGAGAGAGAAACTGCGACTGTAGGATAAATGGAAAGATTTGAAAAACAAGCAAAAGGACAGTAAAAAAAATTTAGGTAAAAAAGTACGAAGAAGAAGAAGAAGAAGAATAAAGAAAAAGGTGAACGCGTGCGAAAGGAAGGATGAGGGACAAGGGATCCTTCGCGAGGCTTCCTCACCGTCGCTTTACCATCAGTTGGTATGCTATATAACACGTGCACGAAGAGGAAGATCTTGAGATCTCTCGGGCGTATTCTCAGAATCGTCGGGACCCACAAAAGCGATCTGCTCCTTTTCTTTCGTTCTTTCTTTCCCTCTCTCCCTCCCACACTGCTCTCTTGCTGTTTTCTTCATCTGCTTATCTTTCCGATATTCTGCGCCGTTTCGTTAAAAGCGCCTATTTATACATGAGTCCGGGAATCGGCCACCGCTTGACCTCATCGATCTTATCGCGACTCCAGGATGTGTCTGATCTACTGGGACGTCGCACGTGTGATTGGGGAAAAAAAAAAAAACACTCTCGGCTATACACTCGACTAAACTAGAGCGAATAATCGCGGCTCTTGTTCGATGTCCTCGACGTAATTTTTATCCTTCAGGCTTTACCAACATGTAAAGTCGTTCTCGCAGGAAGTGCCAGTGTTTCTTTTCAACAGATTCCGAATGTTCGACGATAATCGAACGATGCTTATTTTGGTAGGAAACGTAATTCACTCTCTTTGGGATTTTCTCTCGAAATTCTTTCTCTCCCTTCGACACTCTCGTCTTCCTCGAGACTCGAACAGGGCGCGAAGAGACTCAAGCAGATGTCAGAGATGGATTCTCTCTCGTATAAATGTGCGCTCTCTCTGCTTTTTGGTCCATTGCGCTCTCTGCTTCTCTCAAGCCTTCGTTCGCTTGTTTCTCATTCTTCTCCCGCTTTTACTTCTCCGTGCCATGCACGACGGACGCGATCTTTGGGGGGCTTTGCGCTCTTTTCGCTCTCGCGATTACGAACGAACGAGAGAGACAGTGAGTGCATGGGAAAGAGTACAGAAACGAGCCCGCGTGCAAGCAATACACATAAGAGAGCGCCGCTCGACAAAGGACTAATTGCGTACCGCGCGAGCTCTTCTCGCCACGGCGCACACGCCCGATTCCTTTTCTCCCTTCTGCCACTTCTTTCGTTCCGCCTGCACACCCTGCAATTCCTCTATAGTTATAATACCCACACATCTTATTATTTGCGTGTACATGTGCCCGCACAGAGATTTCTCTTTCTCTCTTTCTCTCTCTCTCTCTCCCACCCTCTGTTCTTCCGTCTTTACTGCACTGTCGTTGAAACAAAGAGAAGGAATGCAGAAAGGATTCAAATTATCCGCTCTCCGTTGCTCCTCGGTCTTTCGTGCATCAGCATCCAATGAAAATGCATCGTTTCTCTCTCTCTCTCTCTCTCTCTCTCTCTTTCGATCTCTTTCTCAGCCTTCTTTCCCTGCTCCTCTGAAGCCCTCAAGTGTTGCAATCTCGCCTCTTTTCGCGAATGATACATCTCGACACTCGCGCACTCTCAATTCTGCGGGTCCATTCGCTCCAAACGAGACTCGACACTTCTCGACAGGATTCTCGCCACTTTGTTGCAGTTTATTTTTGCCATTTTCGTTTCACTTTTTAAAGACTCTATTTTTCTGGAGTTTTTGACATTTCGGAACATTTTTAATGTCTTGATCGATTGTCGGCAATTCTCGTCTTCGGGAAATTAAATTTTGTTGAACATCGTCGATATTTCGTTGAACACGGTAAACTGAATATTTTTTGATAGATTCAAAATTTTCGTTATTTTTAGCAGTACATTTGGTTTCTAATGGAATTGTCAGCGAAATTTACGATGGGAACGATTTAAATTTGCTGCGAAGAGACTTTCTACAAGATTTCTTGCTGCAGGGACACTATTTTTTCAAAAAAACGTTTAGTCGAACGTATCGAACAAAATATCGATCTTTTCCAATAAAATTTTGTTTTCAGTGTGGAATATTTTTATTGAAAAATCGTTCTCCGTTAGTTGTCTCGCTACGTGTCTCTCCTTACAATTAATTAATTTTTGGGATTATTAAAAAAAAAAAAAACGTTTAGTCGAACGTACCGAACAAAATATCGATCTTTTCCAATAAAATTTTGTTTTCAGTGTGGAATATTTTTATTGAAAAATCGTTCTCCGTTGGTTGTCTCGAGCCACTCCGTGTCTCTCGTTACAATTAATGTGATGGATAATGCTGGAATAATTGAGAATGAATTGAGTCGACTTGGGTGATGCGCGATAGGGCATTTCCGGCAGATTCGAACGTCTAACGAAGGCGAGACGTGGAATTCCGGATCCCTGTCTATTTATACGTATATAGAACGATTAGTTCAGGGTTTCGTAGTCCTCAGGATATCCGGGACGATTGCTCATTGCGTGCTGCAAACGCTCAGCGATGCAACCCGTCGATGCATGAATTTATCTATCAAGCTGCTGCAACGAGAGAAATTCACTTTTAGGTGTGTCCGTACGAAGGCTTTCGCACGAGTGAACTTACGTGCCCGCGTGTCTATCAAGAAGCAAACGCAGGCACGACTTAAAAATCGATTATAGCGTGGGACATATGGGCCGAGCTTGTTTTTGCCGATTACCGAACCACTTTATAAAATACAACGTCAGGATGTGAAAGAAAAAAAATGAATCAGCCGTTGACAGGCGAAAATCGTTTCTGCTTAGCCTCGATGTTCGCATTCGGTAATTAAATTCCTTAACGCATTTCTTATATCCATTCGTTTGGGCCAGTGAGTCTCGAGCTCCTTTCTCTGAACGTCGTTAACGTATTACTATCACAAAACGACTATATTTAGGATATTCTTTCAAAATTTTGCATAAACGTTTTTGGCACCAAAACTAACAGTTTTCTCCTTTGAAGAAAAATTTTCTGACGTTTAGAATTCGAGATATTTAATTTTCAATTTTTTATTGTTATTTATTTTTTATATAATATTTATTTATATAGTATATTTATTTATATAGTATTTATTTTTTTATTGTTACTTCAATTTACACGCGTTGAGATGAGAAAAATTAAGTATCTCGAATTCTAAACGTCAGAAAATTTTTCTTCAGAGGAGAAAACTGTTAGTTTTGGTGCCAAAAACGTTTATACAAAATTTTGAAAGAATCCTAAATAAACTCGTTTCGTGATAGTAACTTTCTCTCTTTGTTTTTTTCTTTCATCCAACGTTCAATAAATTAATTTTCGAGCCATAAGACAGCCGAGAATTATTCCTTACGCATGCACGAGGAAAAGGGTGCATGGAGACCCCAAAATTGAGTCGATCCGGAAACGAAGAAAATCCCCGCGACTTCGAGAAGTTCACGTTGTTTTTTGGAAAAAAAATTTCTCGACCTTTTGATTTCGGTTGCACCTGACGTATCTACAAATTTTCGAGGCTTACTTTGTTGACGAAAAGGGTGAGGGGATCGAGTGCATTCCATGCACCAAGCATTAAAAATATAAAAAAAAAAAACGACTCATCTCGCGTTGGAAGAAAAAAAAACTTGAAGCAAAGTGAAGGAAAAAAAAAAACTCGTTTAGGAATGGGATTTATGGAAGGCGAGGAATGAGAATTGCTTATCGGTGTGAAAAGGAGGGGATGAGCCAAAGATTGAAGAAAAGAGTGAGCGTGACGAAGTCGGCGTCTAAAATTAGCAATCGAGAAACCGTGAGAAGTTTAATGAATAATATGAAAAGAAGAAAAATAAATTGATTGACAAAAAAATGGAGAAAAATAAATACAGAATAAAGAGCTGAGGGATGTACGATAAAAAAAAAAAATGGCAGGGTCTTAGCGAACGCTAAACGTTACTCTCGCTCTGACGCTAATCCGGCTGCTGCGTCGTTTCGTAGCGATCAAAAATCGTTCGGAAAAAAAAATTCAACGCAAAAGACAGAAAATATCGAGGCCCAACACTATCACATATATCTGAGAATCGTTTCATTTAATACCTGTCTATTAATATACGCGATGGCTCAAATCAAGAATATTTACGAATTCCTCCAATGCTCATATTTTTTGCTGTTTTTTTTTTTTTTGGTCAAAACGCCTACACTTTTGCACGCGATAATACATGGAAAATGTTGTCATGAGAAGCGACGAGGACTAAGAATTTTTGTGAAATGACGCTAATCCGATCGTGAGGCCTGAAATCATCGCGGGGATACCCGCGGAATTTAACTTGATATTTACGCACGTGTACATACGTATCTTCGAGGGCTTACGGGGCGACGCGAGAATTTAACAAAATGACACTCAAATCGACACGTGTCCGAAGATAAGCTCCGCGCTCGGGCGCCATGTTTTTATCGTTCATCTTCTTCCTGTCTTCCTATCCGAGCTGTAAAATTATTGACAAGTGTGCAGCTCTTGTCAAAAAAATTAATTCGTTCATTTGAATGTGGAACTCGGTTCCGATGGCCAGCAATTTTTAATCTGAGAGAAAAACAGCGTCCAGGGAAAAAAAAGCACGTGAAAAATGTGTATTCTGAGTGAGGAGTGTCAGACAAATATTTTTACTGCAACGGTGTTAATTGGGGACGGATTGTCTCGTGGGAATGACAGCCACTCGAGAGAAGCGATAAGAGAAGTTCTCTTTTGGAGATAATGCTAGAAAAATAGTGCGTGAAAAGTGGACAATTTTCGAAGATTTTTTAACAACAATGAAATTTATTTGTTCAGAATAAATAAATTTATTTGCTTGCAGTAAATGAAAATATTTTTAAAAATGTATGAAATATTTATTACGTTCAAATAAATTTTTAATTTATTTTGAATAATCCAGAAGATTTATATATTAAATAAATAAATTTATTTGGAAAAAATAAATGTCCATGAGGTTGGTATTTAAATAAATAAATTTTCATCAATCAAATAAATTTTATTGATTTTTAATAAATCTTTTTTTTGGTCGTACTTTCCAAAGCTTTTCGCAGCTATTTTAAAAATTGTGTATTTTTAAGGAGACGATATAAAAAAGATATTCTTGCATGACTTTCTACTTGAGGTGGTCATTGACAATAACCGTAAGCGGGTTAGGATAATTGAGTTTGGCCACGTTAGGAAAGGACCGAAAGTCGGTGGGTGAGCAAGAACCGCTTGACCCATTCGTACAGCAGGTTTCTTATCGGGTTTAGAAGACTCCGAGGCCCGGTGATCGGAGTTCTCGGCAGGTAGAGAAAGAGAGACAATTTATAGAAACATACACAGACGTGTACACACAGAGTTCGGTTCTTTGGGTGGCAATAAATAATGTCGAAACGAACCTTCATTCCGTTTAGGTGACGGAACGGAGTTGGCTTTATAATTCTCCAAGAAACGAACGGGGTTTATTGGTTGATTAGTTGACACACTTGTATATCTTGGAAAGGAAAAAAAAATTTCTATAAAAAGGTATCTCGATCGGAAACGAAGAAACTATTTCACAAAAATTATGTAAATGGATTTCGAATTTCTGCTGTTTTTTCTCTTAACGATCCGACCATCTTAATTAAATATTTTTTCATATTAACACGAAATATCTTATCGCGAACGATGATTAATTGGAGGATTTTATAGCTTTTCTTGTTCGTCGTTCCAATTCAACCAAATTAGTGCGATTTTCGAACTTTGTTTTTTTTTTTTTTCAAAATTTATATCCCAGCAATCACGCGATGACGGCTCAACGTTGTTAATTTTTGTTTGCTCCTGTGTCTCTGTGTGTGTATATATATATTTCACGATTTATGTGCTATGTATATATAGCTAACTATATATCTCGTGATAGAGAGTCGACGAGAGACCTCGGACTTTGTAGTTCGACTTTCAATAATGTCTCTCCATCGGTGGGCTCGTCGATCGGACTTTCGAGAGAAAGAGACTGCGAGAATGTCTCTTGCGAGTTTTCTTTGTCGTGGTGCAACACGGGTCCAGACACAACAGGTCCACCTAGAGATCTTTGTGTATTCGAACTTGATAAAATCCTGCTACGATTTGTACGAGTCTCATTTTTTTTTTTTTTTTTTTCTACTGGACAGACAAACTTATTTACAGATTTGTTCGTGGCAAGTCAATTTCAGGGTTGGATTCGGTAAAATCCAAGGTTTATTCTTAAAGGAGGCGATTTTTAAATTTGTGCAAAATGGTCACGAAAATCGAACAGACCCAGGGAAATTATTTCCGAAAACCACAAACTCATATTTTCATGCAGTCGACCAGCAAAAAGTAAATGCGAACGATGCACTCTTCGCGATTGCTGAGTCATAGCCAGTGATTGAACATTCTGTAATGAATTAGCAGCTGATTAACGACAGTACGAAATCTTGGACTCATGCATTTACGAACAGACGTAAGTAACAAGGAGAGCTCGCACGCTCCGGTGACTGGGAACGATTTCCCGTGTGCTCCTCGCCATTTCTGTCTGCCCCACCCGTTTTTGTTCCACTAGACCACAGTCTGAGTAGAGCAAGAATGTGTGACTCTTCCATAGGAACTTTCGTGTCGAAAAATTCAGCAGGAAATAATTATCTCAAAAACTCTTTCAGAAATGTGAATTGAAATATTTTTAAAAATCCACTGAAGAGAAAATTTCGTTGAAAAAGATGGATATTTTGTTCGATACGTTCGACTAAACGTTTTTTTGAATAATAATCCCAAAAATGTGTCAATGCAGTAAGAAATATTTTAGAAAGTCTCTTCGGAAGCAACTTTTTGTCATTCGCTGACAATTCCGTTAGAAACCAAACATACTGTCAAAATCACGAAAATTTTGAAATTATCCAAAAAATATTTAGTTTACCGAAAATATCGAGCATTTTTAACAAAATTTCATTCCCAATGAATATCCGGACGAAGTGACCGTTTTGGAGAGTTGCACATGAGACGTGCGAGGAAAAATGCAACGAGGAATACAATTGAAAAGTGGCACTGCTTGTCGGTGATTGTTCACCGGAGAAATAATCGCGTAACGAGTAATCTTTGATCACTTTCGTAGTTCCTTTGTGACTGCGGTGCCGAGAGTCTTGAGACACGAGGCGCGCAAGATAACTTTATTACAAAATGTACGTGTACAAGAATTATTACACGGGGATATTTAAAGATAAAAAAAAAATGGAATTAAGATCTGGGAATAAATAATTCACACGAGGCGACCGGTAGCTCTCAAAGTACGACTATTATTCACGACTCTTGGTTTTGGCTCTGTAATAACGTTCATTCATTTAGCACAAATACGTAGAAAAAATATATCTATCCTCAGATGGATGTATATTTATATGTTATAAGGTCTTATTACGATCCACAAATGAGGCAGATTTATACCTAATCTCGGAAATCTACATGTATAAATATTTGATCAACGTTTTAATGCGACGGGTAAGCCTTTTGGTGCGTATAAAATGTCGCACATTTGTCATTTAATTCGCGGCTTGAATTTATGTATATACAGATATATAAATGAGAGATGTATGGTGTTTTGGGCACAAATCACACGGAATGAAGTGGTTACGAGAGACTGGTCGTCTCGTCAGTGCCAGACAGACTTGTAAGAGGGATTGAGCAACTTTTGTATACGTATGTGTAGGAAATATAATTCTCGAGGCGAATGTGGCTGGTTCGGCTGTTCCAACAGTCGCGAGCAACCAACTTTATACATACGTATGCGCGAGAGTCCCTCGACAGTATAATACGCACGTTCCAATCTCGTTGACCAGTCACGATACAAACATACACATATAGATATATTATACATATTAATCGATATAATAGCTGTCGGAAAATGTCGATCAGACGTGCTTTTCCCATGTTAAAAGTCATTGGCTCGTGCATTGGTGAATGTACGGTAGAGTTTATCTACTTATAGGTAGAAAATCTGACCGTAGACCCCAAGGCCCGATCGGAGCATTCACGATGTCTGTATACAGAGAATGCCCAACGATATCCATATATTGCTTTTTTCTTCGAGTCAACTTTCATGGATATTTATAACGCATTTTTTTTTTGTAATGTTCAATCAATCGAGTGTTTGTGATAGATTGTTCGAAAGGTTGAGAAACATATGCTAAAAATGAAGGTTAGTACATATTTTTGTTTCCCCATAGAGGAAGCTATGTGATGGTGAAATTTTTTTTTTTTTCAGTTTTCAATGTCAATGTGATTAAAATGTCCCAAAACATCGAAAAATCATATCTAGAAAAAATGTCCGGATGTGCGTGTGTGTGTATGTTATGGCACTGTAAAATTAAAACGTTCATAACTCGAGAACGGTTTGAGCTACGGGGCTCCCGTTTTGCACAGATTTTAATCTATACAAACTCTTGATTCTCTGAGAATTTTGTTGGAATTGCTAGAAAAATACGAATTCTACGGCATTTTGAAATTTTCAAAAAAAGCGTGTCGACGCTCTAACTTGCGCAAATTTTAAGATTTATTACTAATTTTTTTTTTTATCAATAGATTATCATAATGGGAAGGTTGGTATTGAATCTGGGGAATATCGGTTGAACGGTTTAAATTTTATGATTTTTCGAATTTTACGAAAATTTGAGTTTTTTTAAAAATCTTCCAACCGCTCTAATTTCTGCAAATTTTATAAAATATTGTGTACAAGTCTGTACTTTCTCTTCACTTTTTAGAAAAGTTGTAAAAATTTTTTTTTTTATCGCCGGAATTCGTCATTCTTCTGATTAATTATCTCCTCTACGATATTTGTACTCTGCTTGTGGATTTTTATGACTTGCACACGATCTTCAAGATTTATCCCAAAGAATTCTTCCAGCACGTGAGTCACGCTTAACATAATAAGCGTGTGTTATTCTTTTTTTTCTGTTTATCTTTCGTAGTCTCCCGATATCACGGACTCGGTGCAAAAAATAGAAAAAGAAAGGCTACTGAAGAAAATCTGGCAAAGTCCACGTGGATCACATAGAAACTCTCGCTTTCTCCAGCACCAGTCGAGTCGCTGTGCAGCTTTGTCTGGCCCATGTATACATACACACATAAAGCACGAGTTTCCTAAGTCTCGGGGCTTTTTATGCTCGTCCGGAGTTTGACGGTCTCCGAGAACCGCAGATCTCGCGGGTGCCCTCACAAAATAAACTAATAAACGCAGCCCCTCTCTGTCTCTTCTGCTCGCGGTATATTCACACGTATTTTACTGAGAATACCAGACGGAAAAAATGCGAGCGAGAGTTCCGAGTATCCTCGTCTCTGGTTCAGATAAAAGTTAACGAAAAAAAAAAAAAAAAAATCTATATATTTATATGAACGAGATTTATACGTCCGCGTTTGGCTTAAATGTCACGTGCGGTGACGAAAGCAAAGCGTGTGAGGTAAACGCTCCGCCTGTGCCGCATTGTAGAAACATTTATCTTGTCCTCCAACGACTTTTTTCCTCATCGAACCCTCCAACCATTTTCTTTCTTAATCACTTTTTTCCCTTTCGAATCAAACAATAACTTTCAATTTTCTCAGTCAAAAGGAAAAAATTCTCACCTTTTTATCAGTTCACCTCGTGTTAGCTCGTAAAAAATATATCTCGCGAGTCGAAGGCGCGCTGTGACATCAATCGGACACGCGTGATAATAATAACTGGTGGGTTACATAAACGGAGAACGAACTAGCTTGATTGTTCAACTGTTACGATCTCTCGTTACACATCGTATCGATGTATACCTATGACTCAAAGAAATCTCGTACATTCCCCCAAGAACAATATACACATTAGTAACCGAGATTCACACCGTCGGGTGTGGGTCGCTGCGATGGAAAGTGATTTTTTTTTACCACTAAGAAAACATCAAGGAATTACTATCGCGAAACGACTTTATTTAGGGTTTCTTTCAAAATTTTGTATAAACGTTCTTGGCACCAAAACTAACAGTTTTCTCCTATGAAGAAAAATTTTCTGACGTTTAGAATTCGAGATATTTAATTTCCAATTTTTTTTCCCATCTAAACGCGTGTAAATTCAAGTCGCGTTTCTTTTGTTTTTTTCTTGCAACTTTTTTACTAAACGTTACTTCAATTTACACGCGTTTAGATGGAAAAAAAAAAATTGGAAATTAAATATCTCGAATTCTAAACGTCAGAAAATTTTTCTTTAGAGGAGAAAACTGTAAGTTTCGATGCCAAGAACGTTTATACAAAATTTTGAAAGAATCCTAAATAAAGTCGTTTTGTGATAGTAATACGTTAAAAGTTGAAGAAAAAAATTTTAACTCTCTGCGTATACGACGAACCACGAATAGTAACGAAAAAATCTCGTTGTAAACGTTTCGAGTAATTTGAAAAGTTATCATTTTTTTTAGTATACACTTAAAATAGAAAAATATTAAAAAGAACTAAAAGCAACGCTAGCAACGTTCCAAAATCGTGAGCTTCGAAAAAAAATATACAACCTCAAAAAATAGCGAATTGGCAACACTGAAAATACTCGAAAATAAATATCATTTACGATTTTTACCCAACAGAGGATTTATTCTTGACCCGAGATACGTATGGATACGTGAGTCATGAATTCGTGCGAATGCGAGAGAAAAAGAAACGGAATTAGCCGCCACCACGGTCCCCGAACTCTTGCCCGCGATTATCGGTTTAAGACTTAGGAATGAGAGTGTCGAATCACCAGTTTCAAACGTCGTAAATTCGTCAAGTACAACGTTTACACGTATATACTTGTAAAAGCTTTGTATATTTATGCATATATACGAATACATGTATAAATATATGTTTGTATATTATAATATACAGCTGACCGTATACCTGCCGCCATTCCTGCTGCCACGAAGTTTATGGAGCATGAGATTACTTTTCAGGAGGTCCAGCAAAGAAAGAAAGAACGAGAGAGAGAGAGAGAGAGAGAGAGAACGAATTGGGCAAAAAAAAACGAACGAGCACACACAGTAATTCCATATGTCAGTTGCAATATATTAAACAAAAACCGATACGAATAACTTTCGAGCGTAATAATATTTCAATAAACCGTAAAATATTATCTACCAAATACAAATTTATCTGATTTTATTCCATTTTAAGTTTCTACTCTAAATTAATTTGCTCGATCGATCAACACCGTTGTTGGGATCGAGAAAATTTATTAGCGTCCTGATTGTTTAATTTGTAACAAGCGATGCAATTTGTTTAATGTATCACAAAATGACTTTATTTAGGATTCTTTCAAAATTTTGCACAAACGTTTTTGGCACGAAAACTAACAGTTTTCTGCTCTGAAGAAAATTTTTCTGACGTTTAGAATTTGAAATATTTAATTTCCCATTTTTTATTTTTCCCATCTGAACGCGTGTAAATTGAAGTCGCGTTTCTTTTGTTTTTTTCTTGCAAATTTTTAACGAAACGTGACTTCAATTTACAGGCGTTTGGATGGAAAAAAAAAAATTGGAAATTAAATATCTTGAATTCTAAACGACAGAAAATTTTTCTTCAGAGGAGAAAACTGTTAGTTTTGGTGCCAAAAAGGTTTATAAAAAATTTTGAAAAAATCCTAAATAAAGTCGCTTCGTGATAGTAAATTAAATTTATCGACAAATTCGATTAGCTGTGAAAAAATGAATGAAATTATTTGATAATTGAATCAGCAACATCAATTGTGTGTTCGTCAAAGCTTTTCATAGCTCAAAGTGGCAGGACTTTTGGAAAACTGCGAATATTCTGTCGTTTGGCCATTAAAGGCCAAAAGATGATTCTGCACTCGAACGAGAATTACCCATACATATATTTATCCCTGAAAAATATTCATACCGGCACGTGGTGCACACGCGGCGATTATCATTTTAATATACCGCATGTGCGTGCGAATTCCAACGTGCGGTTAAAACGTGAGCTTACTGCGAACATGGACGTATAGTATGTGCAAGAGTGTAGGTGCACGCACTTCTCGTTTATGCTAACACGTCGCGATATATAGTACAAATGTATTCATTCACATTTACATTCATATGTATGTATATAAACGTGTACGTTTGAGGAGCAAAGAGTTATCCTCTCGTAGGATGGTGGGTACAGTCACGAAGTACGTAAAAAAAAAAAAAAAGGTCAAAAAGCTCGAGGAAGAAAGGACGAGAGAAAAGGAGAGAAAGAGTAAAAACGAGATAGGAAGAAAAATGATGAAAAGGCAAGAGTATGGCGAATGCGACATAGGAATAAGGAATGAGGAAGAGGTGAGAAAAGAAGATGGGAAAAACGTGAGAGAATACGAAGGTGACTGTGACTCGGAGAGGATTTATCCAACGAGCCATTCTACGTATCAATTAGAGAGGAGGCTATTAATTTTTCAGAGGCACAACAGGCATGTTAAGCACGAATACCCCATTTTTCTCGCACTCATCTCTCTCGCTCTTTCTTTATTTACGTTTCTTGGATTCTACGCTTTTTTTTTATCGAAACATTTTGCCGAGATTGGCTCCTCCATCGCTAATCACCTTCGAACTATCTGGCGCCTCAGTTTCGTTGCCTTTCTTTTTCCTGATGATTTTTCATCATTAAATTTCTTCATTTTTCGTTCGAATGGAATTTTTGCTTTAATTTTTGGAAATTATCGAATTAAAAAATTCAAGCGAAAGTTTTCGTCGAGAATGCGATCCTCGTTTAATATTTCGCCTCATTTTAGTCACTGTGAAAATAATTTCACAGTCAATCACGTCTCTGTCCTTTTACTTCACTCGCTCTCGTTTTCTCTCTCTCTCTCTCTCTCGATGTCTCTCGCAGTAGCTCATTAATAGATAGATCAGCGGGGCCTGTCAATTAAGCCGGGTATATCGGTGCCGCGATTAATCCTCCCGTCTCTCCGACTGGCCCTGACTCGGAACGCTTATATTATATACAAAGATGTATAAACATACACTACAGCTAGCATGTGTCCTTTCTGGTGCAGTCTACGAGCGAAGCCTTTCTTATACGCAGAAGCCTTCGGGCTAAATTTCTCATGTTCCATTTTGCGTCGGAAATAGTTTGATCGACGTGCTGAACAAATTGAAAAAAAAATCATGAATTTCGAGAGCTAGTAATAATTTTTACAAATCCTCTTGTAATTCTGATCGAAAGTAAATCATTTTGGTATCAATCATTATGCAATCGAAAGTGCTTGGCATAAATCAAAATGTTGAGAATGCAGCCTCAGTATTGAGCCCCGCTGTGCAAAATATCTTAAAAATTAACTACATTGAGCAAACACAACAAGTTTTGAAATAACACTCGCGCTCGAATTTCCATTAAAAATTACCATTACTTACGGAACGTGGGAACATTTTTCAATTACGAGTCAAATATTTTTTAAATAAACAAATAACATGCACGACAGCCGTGAGGTTTTTAATCTTATTAATGTTGTTGATTGTTAAAGTAATTTAACTGGATTAGAAAATTTGCGCGGTCTCGCTGAGAATAAAATTTTGTAGGAAAAAATTGATATTTTGTTGGATACGTTCGACTAAACGTTTTTTTGAAAAATCACAAAAATGTTGTCACAGCAGTAAGAAATATTCTAGAAAGTCTCTTCGAAAAGTAAATTTTTGTCATTCGAATCGTAAATTTTGTTGATAATTTCGTTTAAAATAAAAAAATATTGTCAAAATAAGGAAAATTTTGAAATTATTCAAAAATATTTAGTTTACCGCGTTGAACAAAATATCGAAGTTTTTTACAAAATTTAATTTTCTGTCCTCGAGTTTTTTGAACTCCTCCAGGCGCGAAAGAGATGCTGCTGACCTATTTATCAAAATTTCCATTCGGCGAAGATCAACTAAATACAAAGTTCCGATCGAGCTAGGGCTGAGAAAAAAAAAACGAAGATCTCCAAGTGTTATGCAGATTAACGAGATTGGCTGAACGCCCGAATGCCTCGCGCTGACACAAAGACTCACCTGTGAAATGTGCGCGTTGTGGCAAGGCGAAAGAGAAACAGAGAGAGTGAGAGAGAGAAAAAAGGAGTTCAGATGTCGCTAACGATTCACGCACGATATTTCGAAACCGGTAATGAGATCGATGTTCTTTCTCGTTTGGTTGCTGAGAGAAAATGAATATCGCGAGCGATATGTTGCGGACCCTTCGCTTGAGCAAACAGACACATTCTCAATAATTCTTGCTGGTTGTGCAAGGAGTTCTCTCTCCCTCATAAAAATTTGATCAATCGCGTATAGCTCGTTCTTTCTTGAGAAAAAATAAGAAAAAAAAATCTTCCACGAAGGATGTCGACAAATTAGCGGCCAATAGGGCGCTCGCTTTTATCGTGTATACGTTTTTCAATATTTTTTATATTTCTCTACCAAACAGACACGTTTTTGAGGTTAGCAATTTTTCCCTCCACCCTTTTTCTTCTTCTTCTCATTCTTTTTCCTTCTTTTTTACGTAAGACGAATGGGACAGAGTATTTTGGACAAACCCGCAGCACGAGGGACACTTAAAACGAGACAGCGCAAAGTTTGATAGAGCCTCGCCACACCTCGAACGCCATGTTACGTTTCACGCATCTCTGAAGCGCGCTAACGAATCCGATCAAAACACTGTCCGCGGTTAAGTTATGCGAGAACTCGAACAAGACATTTTTTTTGCAAGATCCCTTCGAATTTATTTGGATAATCATTTTTTTTTGATTTTCATCCAATCGTGATCAATTTTTTAATCGAACGTTGCTTGATTGCTATCCAAAAAAATTCATGGTATTTTTCTCCAATTGGAGCGACGATTGGAACGAGTAATTTCAATGAAAAGCTTCTCGAAAGCAATATCGAGACTCGAGTCGACTCGCCATGGTCCGTTTAGTGCACGAGGATGCGTTGATGGACGAGACACGTAAGACGAGAGGCCAAAGTATGGTGCATGGTTATAGAAGATCCAGCGAATTCCATGGGGAGGCAGGAAAGCACGAAAGTACCAAGATGTTCTCGGCTGACCCTGGCGTAGGTAAAAATGAAAGGGGCGTCGGAGAGTTTATTGCTTGTTCGATGTTGATCCTCGGAGGAAAGGTGTACGAGCCGATAGAAGGAATATAACGTCAAATGTTTGATTTGTGGTTGAAAGGAGGAAAATAGGCAGCTCGGAGACGAGTGAGGCGAATATTTTCAAGGAGGAACAAAAGTTGGTTGGCGCGATGTATACAATCATCAGAAGGTTTTATAACGATCGATGGGAATGCCTTTTTCACGCCTGTCGAATATCCGGCTGCGCTTCACGCGTCAAAAACCGCAGCTCATGCGCCATTAAAACGATCCAAGAATTCCAAAGATGCTCGTGTACGTATCCAACTATTTTGTAAACACTTCTCTGTCTGCTTTTCTCATTCCAGCCTTTCGTCTTAGTCACTGTATCAAATCGAAGCAAACCTTTTAGCTCGCGGTACGGATTTATACGTCGCGAAACAATTATTCCCACTGGCGATAGAAATTCTTTGAGACTGATGAGAAATCTTCGGTTGGAAGAGTTCTCAGAAAAGGGTTAAACACTTCGGTCACCTCGACCGCGTAACTAGGAAGCAGCAGTCGGTTAAATTAACTTTTAATTATCCAGCGAGTACGTAACGACCTTTTTTTTTTCTATCAGTTCATTCACCTGATGCGTTCGCTCGTTATCAACCCAATGAATTCGAGAATTTTTCAAATGTTACCCAAACGTCATTAATTCGGTAATTAAAATTATAATCGCACGCATGAGCGTTAAAGTCTCAAAAAAAAAAAAATGATTCCACGATGAATATGATGGCTAGGAAAATTTCCGAATATGAGACATTCAATGGTGTGTGTCACGGAAGAAAAAATCTTACGATATTCTTTCATTTTTTGCGGGGACGATAAATAAGAGTGGAGAGTCTTGTTTAAAAAAAAAAAAAAAAGAAGGGTTGGAACGAAATAAAAGGAAATATAAATTCCGTATATGAGAACCGGTGTAATTAATTATTGGGCCTTCGTACGTGTTTTTCGAGGCAAGGGTGATTGACAAAAAGCCAAATGGATCGTCGTTACCGAACGTAATTTCTCTTTATTTTTTTTTTCAATTTTATTTCTTTCGTTTTTCCCTTCCAACTGTACTTCGAGGCTGCGTGGAGTTGGAAAAGATACATCGCTGCTTATTGTATATGAGGAGAGTCGAATGTTACACGCTGCTTCGTCCCTCTCTCTCTTTCTCTCTCCAAGTGCGTGATCACCAACAGTGGCACATCTGTAAAATTTGTTCCCTGCTCTTATAACGTACGTAACTCTATACGTAGACGTATGAACGAGTATACGAGGCTCGCTTAACTAATTCGGTTATTAAAACGAATGTTTCCTCCGTACCATGTGACGAGGTACCACGCTCGCCATGGCACACGCGAGCCACCAACTCAACCGCGAGTTCAGAGTAAACGAAACGAACTTCCATACCTACGTCGGTATTATGGGAAAAAAAAAAAAAAAAATTACGAGAAGGATTGCCCTTTGAATGTACGTGTACGAGTGCAGCGCGTCAAGTTGGTAAAGATTCCTTGTTGGCATGAAAAAATCTGCATAATATTTAACCGAGTCAATCAGCACGGAAGGTCGACAATTTTGTCAGTTTTTTTTTCACTGGATATTGTAGTCGAAAAATATTTTTGAAACTCTACAAATTTGCGAAACGAATAACAAGGTGCTTGCACTGTAAATGAAATTTTGTTAAGAATCGTAAAAATTTTTTTGAACACGGTAAACTAAATATTTTTGGGTAATTTCAAAATTTTCGTTATTTTGGCAGTCTGTTTGGTTGCTAACGGATATTTCTTGCTGCGATGACACAATTTTTGGAATTATTCAAAAAAACGTTTAGTCGAACGTATCCAAAAAAATATCGATCTTTTCCAACAAAATTTTGTTTTCAGTGTGGACGGAAAATTCTCTCGAAAACTCGGTAATAATCGCAGATGAACGAGATTTTTCAACATCCGGACATTTTCCTATATAAGGATATAAAAAAAAAAAATTGTTATAACGCGTGAAATGACCGGTTGACCAATTTTTTCGTAAAATGTAAATCCCACGAATTTGGGGTAATAAAAAAAAAAAAAAACAAAATAGTTGGTTAACTCCGTGTGTTTGCCACGTGTGAAAAACGTATTAGATTTGAATGCACAAGGGAGCTCGAACGATGAGAAAAAAAATCTCGTAAATTATCTAGTCCTTTTAACGCTTCTGTGCTTATGGGGGAGAAAGGTTTAACGAAATATGCTTCACCTTATGAAACGTTGCTCCTAACGAGGATTTGGAACTTTATACCTATGTAGCAACATATATTTCTAGCCATATGTTTGTGTGTAGATAGAAATATATACGAAGGAATGAAAAGGTCTGAGCGATTGGTGAGAAACGTGCGGTAAAAATTTTCGACGACCGGTAAGAATATTATTTCCTAGACGATGAACATTAGGAAATGCACGTTCGTCACGCACCTGACTTCCTACATATTGTCCGCATCCTTTTCTTTCCTTTTATTCTATTGCGCCCGAGAAGATAATTCATAGAAGCGAAGCACACCGGAAAATCCAAGAGTTTAACATGCGCGGAGCACTGAACTGTCTTGATCACGAAGAAGCATAATTTCGAAGTGTCATTGACCCAGCACGTCCGACATTAAAAAACGAGTCAAAAAAGACATGGCACAATCGATTCCCACAAAAAAATCTCAAGATATTCACAAAGCCATAAAAATAAACCAATAAAATAAGAAAATTTGAGTGCAGTTAAAAGCAGTAACAAAAATTACGATATCAGAGAAATAGCCGCATCTTTAATTGAGCTCAAACGTGATACCAAACAAAATAGCCATCGTTTAAAGTTAAAAATCAACGAAATAAATAAACCATCAAAGAATTTAATAATAATAAAAGCAACAGCTCGAATAATCCATCAAGAATTACGAAGCAGTTTCGTGGCTTCATGTAAACTCGAGATTATTATAGAGTAGGTTCGAATTAATTTATATCGTGGTTGGAAATTTTGTAGTCATACATATTATTACAATAATATAAGCTCATATAGGCGAGAGCGTGAGGGATTAACGAGAGGGTTAGCCAAAAGAGATGGTCGAGGCAAAAGCTAGAAGCTGTTACGCAAAGAGGTATGTGCACTTGCCACATATATATATATATTCATATTAAGTGAGTGTACACCCGCGGAAATACGCGGTAACCCGCGTCTGTAATGCTCCCCTGTACCAGCGCGGTTTTGTTCCGATAGCTCGTTAACCGAGAGGAACGTTGGGTATATCGTTCATGCATAACATAGTAGCAAAGCTCCGGACAGCTTGAGTGAAGCACACCGTGATTCTCGAACAGCATTACCTCGCTACGCGGTTGTACTTGTATGAAAATTTCGATACACACACACACACACACATGTATATTTACATATCAATTTTGTACTTATGTACACATACATCAATGTGTGTAATGCACAAATGTGTGTGTGTGCGTGTACGCATGAGATTGGATACACGGAGCTAGAAAGTCTGGATTTCTCGACGACATACATAAATAATTAAATGGGATGTAATGGTCCGGTTGAGCGGACTCGTACGGTAGCGATCACCGATAATTCATGCATTTGGTGTGTTTTTTTTTTTTTTTTTAGTCCTTTGCGAGTCTTTAGCGTATATCTTGAAAAGGAAAAGATTCGGCATTCGTTTCTGATGGTTAAATGAGACAATCGCTCATTCGGTATTTCGGGTGAATTTTGTTGGGGCAAGAAGAATGAAAAATTTATGTCGGTTTCTAAGGGTTGTGAAAAAAGGGGAAAAAATGTTGCGAGTGTTCCTTCTTGAATGGAGAGTCGAAAGAAAAATATTTAAACGTAAGACGTAAAGAGGTGGTTATACCTTTTTTTTACGATTATTTGAAAAGTATAACGCCATTATTCCAAGCACGTACAAAAAGGGGGGCAATTAATTTTCACCATGAAGACCTCTGTTGTTAAATTTTGAGCAAAGTACGCGCTCTTAATTTTCTGCTTTACTTTGCTGAGTGAATACGACGATTTATGGCTCATCACCTGCGCACCGAACAGAATTCTGAAGGAGTTGAAGGCGAAGAGAAAAAGAGAGAGAGAGAGAGAGAGAGAGAGAGAGAGAGAGAGAAAGGTATAATTTTGAACTCGTGCTTCGCAACGATGTTCATTCATCGTGCTCACGGAGCTCTAACCAGCAAGAAAATCAAGACCCTTCTCTCTCACTCTCTTCTTTTTTTTTCTCTCCTTCCACTGGCTCCGAATACGATGATATAAAGATCGGTAAATCGAACAGTGTGAAAAAAAAATTAAGTTTCGAAAGATTGCGGATCCGAGATGGAGCAGTGAAAGGAGAAAATAAAAAAGAGAGAGAGAGAGAGAGAGGGTGCAATGGCGGAGGCGTTACAAATGTGAGAGATTTAAGAGTTAGTGATCACGATCGTTAGGAGCTTCGCAATGGGCTCCATGTCCAATGTCCACCGTATCTATAACGTTAATGCGTTACATTCCACGGGCGACCGATCACTTGCTTTACCGATGCCAACTTATTCACTGCGTACATAAAGTAATGTCGAACGTACGTATGTATACGAAGTACATATATGTGTGACGTCATAGCGAGAGACATTATCGTTGGCTGTGCAAACGTTGGGCGCTTGTAAAGCGGCAAAACGAAATATTCACGAGACGCCACAACGGAGAAAAAAAAAGGGAGACGAGAGAGTTTGCTGTGCAAATGTGCAATCCAGCCGTGCAGTGGCCACGTTACGCATTTTGCTTCGCAGCCAACGAGACTCCTTTTATACAACTCGTACTCTCGTCCTCCCTCTTCTCGCTGCCAAAGCACGTGCGCGATCTTCTTCGCGAAAATATACGGTCTCGTCGAGTCCATGTTGTACGAAGGATCGTTAACGAAACTCTCAACGCTCTCGTCCCGCGGGGTTTGTCAGCCGCCTTTCACGCTACGTGTGCGAGCCTCGTCGAACTTTTCGATTCATCGCTATACACCTCGACATCTTTATAATTTAGGCACCAACGGTTACGATCCGGATAATCATTTCTTTTTACTCTTATAATGGTGCTTTTTATGATTTAAAAAAAAATCAAGGATCGAATACTATCACGAAACGACTTTATTTAGGGTTTTTTTTCAAAATTTTGTATAAACGTTCTTGGCACCAAAACTAACAGTTTTCTTCTTTGAAGAAAAATTTTCTGACGTTTAGAATTCGAGATATTTAATTTACAATTTTTTATTTTTCCCATCTGAACGCCTGTAAATTGAAGTCAAGTTTCGTTAAAAAGTTGCAAGAAAAAAACGAAAGAAACGCGACTTCAATTTTAGTTTAGATGGGAAAAATAAAAAATGGGAAATTAAATATCTCGAATTCTAAACGTCAGAAAATTTTTCTTCATAGGAGAAAACTGTTAGTTTTGGTGCCAAGAAGGTTTATACAAAATTTTGAAAGAATCCTAAAATAAAGTAATTTTGTGATAATAATACGTTAAAAAAAAAATCAAGGATCGAAGGACCTACTACTTGCTGATGGAATAATTTATTGCCATATCAATTGGAACCGCGTGAACTATTTCCTTGGAGAATGAATTCGCATTCGACAGAATGTGAATTCCTTCAAAAACATTGCGATAAAATTTTAATAGAGCAATGTGTTTTTATTTCTCTCCTTAATCCACAAAATTTCGTACGAATCGTGACACTTTTAATTTGAAATTTTATAGAGCTCGAATGATTTTTTTAATCGAGCCATAAATCAATGCCGACAAATTTGGAAAATGAAGAAACTAAGTTTCGTATATTGTCACTTTAGTATACACGTTTAAGGGACGTGTTTGTGTTTCAGTGCAAGAAAAAACTCATGACCCGATGGTGCAGCCACCAACTGCGGCGACTCATCACGAGGAATCGGCAGTAAAGCCCGCAGACGTCTTCATCCACGACGTGCTATTCCACCTGGACCACTGCGGGAGGTTCCCCCTCTTTGAACCCCCCTTCTCGCGGTATAAGGCTATACGACAAAACCAGGACGTGCCGTTTCCAGTTTTAAATATCACTATAAATAATCGATTATATGGCGACCATCAAATGTTTTAATGAGCCTGTGTAAGTTTTCTGCGGTGAACAACAGAAAGTAAAAGAGAGAAGGGAAAGGATATGGTGAGTAAAAACGAGCTGTATAGAATTCTGCGTTTTCGTCCCTACTGTGTTTTCAAACGACAGGACACTCAATTCTCAAAAAGTCCCTTTCTTCATCAAAAACTTTCGGCACTTTTTATTCTTTTCTTCGAAAAATATTTTTCCTTTTTCAAAGACGCCTCGTGAATGCACCAAATGAGATAATTATCGCGACGTTAATATAACGAGCCATATCTCAACAATGCGAAAAACGAATTTCAAAAGCCGCGACCAAAAATGGCTCGACTAAGAATTCCAGTGAAATAAATAAAAATTATGAAGAATTATTAACGAAATGTTGAAAAAATGAATGTATAAAGGCTGTAGAAAAATTAGAAAATTTGTATGTGTCGAGATTCTCGTGATTTGTATCTCGATGCCATTCATCGGCCACCCTGAATTTTTTTTCATGGCTCTCATCTCCTGCTGTCTCGCCCTCGTTCGTCGAAGGTCATCCCAGAATTTAGGGGAAAAAAAAACAACACGATGAGGGAGAGATTGCCCTGAGCAGGGGCTGCGATATACACACAGTTCGAAAGAATGCAACCGTGAAATTTCATTCACTGTCATACAAGCTTTATCGTACGCGAGGATCCCTAGACAGGCATCAGATATAAACCACACGAGGGTGCGATGGGATTTGGGGAAAAACGTTTCTTTCATGAAAAAAAAAAAAATCGCAAATTTCACGTGCTTAAATGGTTCTTGGCTAACCATGACATTTTTATCAATGACGTTGCATTTTTTATGCACCAAAAAATAAGATCGAAAACGATTGGTGTAAATATTTTAAAAATTCTCTTTCAGAGTTGAAATTCAAACCGATCCTCGTAGCTTTTATTTATATTCGGTACACACACACACACACACACACACACAAGCTCAGTATGCAGTCATATGGAAATAAATTGAAAAATTTAAATTTGAAACCATCGGAATTAATAACGAAACGTTAATTGTCCCTCGAGTAATAATTTTGGCTCGTCCCATTCCGACTCATTTTCCCCCACGTTTCTCCAAGATAGAAATCTCAAGACAAAGTTTATTTCGGGTAGAATTTTTATTGTCAGCGAAAGCATCTCATTTGAGGCATTGCGGTAGGTTGAACGACGTGATCGAATAACACATCGCGACGACGAGTATAACATCTTCGTTCCATATGGTCACCGAAGAATTTCGAGATCTGTTTAACGATATACCACCAAGAGCTACCGCAACAGGATGGAATAATGTTGAAGCTCTCAATTTACACGCAACTCCATCATCATTAGATTTCCAATGAAAAGGGCCAGCCGAAAATTTTTCATAATGAATATTTCTATTCTCTTTGAAATTCGTTATAATTCAAAATTTAAAAACCGTTGATTGGCAATTCGAAAAAATGAAATGAACGTGAGTTTTCTGGGGCCGAGTTTCCACTTTTTAAAATGCAACTTTCATTTATATTTTCACGTAGATATTTTTTTCAATTATTGCCACATATTCGGATTTTACTTTTTATTTCTTTCTTGCTTCGTTCAAAGAATTTCTCCAACAGGAAATATGTTTTCATCACGAGTTTTATCAACTAATGAAAAAAAAAAAAAAAAAAAAAAAAAAACATGAATCGTCCCTCCAAAATCCAGTGAAAGCAGTCCCTTTGCGTTCTGGTTATCGCACTTTTAATTTTCGTTCTCCAATGGAGCACGTCTGCCCAAGCCTGTTCCGCAATGGTCCTTTCGGACAATAATCATCACCCTAAAATATATCTCGCAGTTTGGGGGGGTGAACCGCGGAGAAAAATCTCTTCATCCATATATTCGTATACAAAGATGTATATAAAGATATACAAACTTTGTTCTTGTAATATTTATCTTTCTCATTCTTACAGAGAAGCCGGTGAACAGCGTGTTTCACAGAAAAGTGAGATTTTATCTCACGCTCTTCCTCCCCCTCCGATCGGAGCAGAAAGGCCTCTTTTTCCCTTTCCCTCCTTTCTTTTCTCCTCCTCCTGCCCCGTTTTTTACCGGTTGTACGCTCCGGTGTCGATTTCCGAATGGCGTGCTTCCATTTTTCGAGCCGACAGCTCGACTCTTTCACGATGGAGGAATATATAACCAGGATGATATTATTTTACACGCGGTGAGACTCGGCAACACACACACACACACACATACGTACACACACTTAAAAACAACAAACACGCGCCCAGCGTTGCTGCTCTCTCGTTTGAATTCTATTTAGCGTGTCAATGAGCCCACACTGGTGCTGCTGCTGGTTTCTTTTTACGATGTATCCTATCACGAGGTGGGAGAATTTTGCACGAGAAAAATATGTCGAGCAAAACGCTCCCATGAGATTTCTTCCGATATTAATTCTCGATATTTCACGGGGTGAAACCTCCGATGAAAATATTCAGGAGATCGCTGCTACAGACTTTCCAAAAACGACGGTTGATCAATGTGGACGAAAAAAAATGCATAATATAAAAATTGCAAGTCGAAAGTGCGAAACGAAGAATCTTTTTGAAAACTTTTGGCGGACTCTCAACTTTTTGATTCGTTTTTCGTTCATATATGGAAATTCGTAGATAACATTAATTCCCGACAGCTGCATGGGTATCCGAACGAAAATGTTGCTTCTTAACGATCGCGAAGAAACTTTCTTCGTTGTCTCGATGATCGTGTGGGGTCTGATAGATCCTTGAGCTCGCTATAAATGCAGCGCGAGAGAAAGAGAGAGGGGCAGCGGGGCACAGCGTCAAAGATAACTATCGCAAGAGGAATGAGTGGACGCGGCACAAGATATCAAGGATGATGCACTGGTGCACATGGAGCTACTCTCTGGCATGCACTATACCGTATACTTGAAATATATTTTATCGTCGAGCATTAAGATTCTCATCCAGGAGAGACGTTTCGGCCCTCAAGGGTTCAGTGAGCGCAGGTTTTGCTCGGTTTGTATGTGGGTGAGGCAAACGCACAGGGAAAATGATGACGTGCAAGGGAGAAAGATGCTGAAGGTAAGAAAGAATGGAATGAGAAGGAGAGAGAGAGGGAGATTTGAAAAAAAAAATGAGAGAGAGAGAAACGATCCACCAGAGAGCCCACATTAGAGCTGGAAAGGCTCATCCTCTTCCGACCAGATCGTTTACGCGCCCGCTCGCCGTTACGTCGTACGATCGTCAAACAGAGCCCCCGAGAGAGCCCATTTGCCCGCGTACAGCCCCCCATGTAATCGCTCACAACTATAAAAGTGTGTACCGACGTTTTTCTTTTTTCCCTTTCTTGGCTCTCTCTCTCTCTCTCTCTCGCTCTTGCTCCGTCTCACTCGTATCTCTAAAGAGCCCGGCACTTTGCTCAGCATGGAGACACATGTATAATATATTATGCGAACCGCCCATACGTATTCTCCAAACTCATATATACACGTATATTTATATAAATTGAAAAATATATGTATGTATTCCGCCTGCCTGCCTAATATCACGGTAGCGCAACAAAAAAACGTTGACCACTTAAACTCGACTAATTAGCCGTTAAGTATAGTTTATACGACGCGCCCTCGTATTAATATAAACTGCGATGATTCGTCTTGGGCGAGATCTTCGCAGGTTATTTACAAGTCACGTACGCAATGGTTTTAAACGTGAAAAAATATCTCGTTGTGTAAAATGAACCATTATTCTTGGCACGCTGAGAAAATAAATTTGTTGAATCAATAAATTTCAATTTGTTCGTTACAATTTTGTTGATTCGAAAAAAGTAATGTTGCGGTTTACGCATATGTAGTTGAGGTAATAACTTGGGTGGTCAAAACAATCAATTTATCCTGATGCAGTCGTTCAGTTGCTTCAACACCTTTAATCGTTTATTGTGACCGAATCAAGTCGTTTGAATAACAAAATCGAACTCTGGTTGACTAAACGTTTGATTGATTTGAGAGATTAAGAAAAAAAATACCGTGCGTTCCGTTTTACAAAACTTTCAGTTGTATAAACTAAATCATCAGTTTGATCAACTTTTGGGTTGTTGGATGGACCAACTGTGGGTTGGAAGTTATGGGTTGTCTATTTTTGTTGGACAAAATATATTTTTCGTCCTCCGTGACCGCGGGATTTGTTGATTCAACACAAATTTTGTGATATCAACAAATTTCTTTTCTCAGTGCAAATCTTTGTTTCTAAAGACAAAAAAGAATTTTTGACAGAACCTCAAAATATGAAAAAAAAAAGCTTTCACTAAATATTGCGCACGAAATCGTCGCGAAATTGTGTCTCAGGATAGGCTCTCGATGTACATACATATACATACACGTTCACATCGTCGATATACCTTTCGCACGAACTATAATCGTCGAAGGGATTTTTCAGCTACCGTGCGAAAAGGTATGCACGAGCTATAAGATTCGAAGACTGAGAGAATCCAGCAGAGAAGCGATGCTGAAGAGAAGATGTGAAAGAAAAAGGGTGTTCTCGTGCACGCTTGTTTTGTGGCTGCGGCTGTGTTGCATGCATCGCCGAGATGGAGCCTCTAAGATGATCGGGAGCTACGCGAGACCGCGATATCGAATTACCATATGGCACCTGGGTCTTTTTCTTCGCCCGCGCGAACTCGCTCCCTTCAACTCGTACACGACCACTCACGCAGAGGGACGGGAACATAGGTGTATATATAGAGGCGAGGGCAAAGGCAATGAAGGGAACGTTAAAGACGCGATGGTTGAAAAAAAAACCTTTGCTCGATCTGCGCTAGTCCTGGATAAGCATAAAAAAGGTGAAAAAAGTAAAGAAGCTGTCAAAAACATTTTTCGTACATAAATGATGATCGAACGTGCTGCTGGTGCGTTACGCAGCATTTTTCAGAATATTTATCCCAAAACCCGAAATAAACGATATTCAGCAATAAACATTTTTCACGATTGTTGGCAAATTAGAAAAAATTTACACTCGCAATTCCACATACCACGTTCCCACAGAATAAGAAAACAAAAAAGAAAAAAATAGTTTGGACCATCCATAATGCCAGCATCCCACCGCCATTATACGGTGTCATTCGAATCACCGGATTACGAAAAATCTCAGCAACAAACTCACGCGCCTACAACATTAAATTTTCCTAATACGCGGAATCCGATTAAGAAGGGAAAAGAGGAGGGGCTCACACCCATGGATTATCTCTCGAAACTCGTGGAATCTGGAGGCTTGTATCCGTGTGGGATGAATTCACAGGTTCCTTTAATACTCGGAGATTCTAATGGGAACGATAAAGACACACGAGGCTGCGACAAAAAATGTCCCTCGGGAGACAAGGATGTGTCTAAAATCTTGCAGTCGGAATAAAAATAAAACAAATCAATGCTGCGGATCCACCATTCGAAATTGCAAGCCTCAGAAAAAATTGAAAAGTTTTTTGTTTCTTTTTCGAATGTAGAAAATTAAAAAAAAAAAAATCCTGCCCCCATAATTCAGAGGTTTTCAAAGTCTCACCCATTTTTGTTACTCCATAAATCGTAACAAGGGCTGACAAGTAGTAGAGATACGATAAGTGTTTACGTGGGAATTGTACGTTTATAACCAACAAAGTCTGTACGCCATTGTCCCTCTCGAATTCTGAGAGGATAGTCATTGTAACCCTGCATACTCGACTTCTTATTGTACGTATTAGAAAGCCAAAGCTCCAGCGAATTTTTCAACAGTTACATATTTCTGTATATGTGTATGCGGAGGTATATATATATAAAGATACATAGAGGAATGTGTACATTTATTATTGCATGCATAGCCGGCGATATATGGTTAGAGATGGTGTCGGTTCACTCGCGGAGAGAGGTAAAGGCAGGACAGAAGGAAGAATAAACAGTGCTGGTAAAGAAACCGCGGGCGCGAAAGGTCTCCGGGCAAGCCGATGTGTAAAGCAAGCTCTGCCTCTCCACATTCGAGCAACAGAAGCAGCCAACATTTAGCTCGGAGGTCCATTGTTTTCAGCTTTACCGCTGGCCCGGTTTGCGATTATGCGCTTGGTAACCACATTGCCATAACCCAACTATACGCGCGAGCGAACGAAAGAGAAAGGGAGAGAAGAGAAAGAGCGAGTAAACGGAGAAAAGAAAGATGGCGAATTGGTATACGTACAAATGCGTACCTAGCCACCTACGAGAAACACGTTTGCCATAAAGCTAGCTTCGGTAAACTGCTTGAACAAAGGGTCGAAGATAGAGACTCAAAAAAGAAATAAAAAAGGAAAAAATCCAGTCTGGAGATGTGTTCGGAGCTCTGTACCAAGATTGGAGGATGTAGAATTCTTTCGAGTCGAAATTGAGAGTGATGCTGTAAATTGAGGACAGATTCTTTGGCATTGTTCTCATCGTTCCATTAGTTAACTTCTACTCGAAAGTCAGACAAAGCCAATCAGTCCTCATAGTCCTATTTCTCGAGCTTTCTCACATAACCTCCGATCCACAAAGCCATTTAATCTCACAGAAAGAGCAAACTGGCGTGTGTGCTTTAAACGTCAAAGGTACAAACTAATCTGCATGCAACGATCGTAGCTTCTCGTTTCGAAGGACGGTAGCCAACTGTGAAATTCACGAGCGCGATATTCCATGCTGGACCATATTCTACTGCGCCAGAGTCTATCGTATTCGGAAGCTCCTTGCACATAACATACACGATCGTTCACTTCCGATTCGTAATGTCTCGCCTTCAGTCTCCACCGTCAAACCTTTTCATGCGCTCGCCATTCAAATTCGTATATTTCACTATACATATATAGATATTTATAAACTACCAACGTTTTAGCGCCAGACGACGATTTAACCGACCACAGACGAGCGTAGGAAGTTGCTTATCTCGACGCACTTTTCGATCTAGTTCTCTCGTGTACATATGCAAAATGTTCACCATATAAAACGAAGCCTTTGGCGTCACTTCGTAATCGCCAACTTTTCGAATTATGAGCTGCTCTCGGTATGTCTTAAACTACGATTTTCTTACGATGATAAATGGAAAGGATTAAATATATTGTCAGTGGAGTGATTTTATCAGAAGCCATTAATCATTTTCTGATTCTTTTTCGTCGCGTCGTGACTAGTTTTGCAAATTTTTACTTCGCATTCTTTGTATTTGTTTCCTTGTTCGATTCGATATTCATATTTTCACGTGACAACGAAATTGTCACTAGAATCGCATTGCAGCAGTTTTCTTTTTCTTCCGATTCGACGAGTATGGATTTCTATGGGTTTGTTTGGATTGTTATTTCAAAAAAATGCCCAAATACACGCGGAGAGCTTCGCGATTCGATGTTTTCAGACTCTATAGTTCCCATAAAAACAATTGATTTTTCTACTGTTTTTTTTTTTTTTTATCAGCACGGGACACGTTGTCTGGCTTAGAGTATGAAAATCAGAAACAGCAGCAGATCCGAATGCATCGTAAACGAATGAAGGTTGCGTGGACGAATGGCGCATGGATTGGAAAACGTCGATAAGAGATGCCGTTACATTTTCATCACAACCTGACAAAATTCAGCAGCATCATGTGTCCCGATCTGCATTCATCACGACCTCGTGGATGTAGCAAGGTGTGATATAAACGAAGGTAAGAGCGTAGAAGAAGGAGACTGTGCTGCGAGCAAAGAGAGAGAGAGAGCGAGAGAGAGACCTTAGGGATCGGGGTCGGTGATACAATGTGACGGGGGTCCCAGGGGTTTGAACGACAAGATGTTAACACGTGTGTTTCGTGGCCGATGCTGTGTGCGGTATCGGGTCTATCCTGGCGAGACCAAGCCGCACATAGCGTATAGTGCAAAGCAGCAGGACGCGGGCCAGCCGGAGGTGACACGATGTAATCTGACACAGCCAAGAGACCTAACCCTCTACCTCTTCTACCTCCTCTGTCCCTTTTGCACCGTCGTAGGACTATTCCTTCGTTCATCGTGCAAAAGCGATCTTCATACTGCCATGGTCTTCGCTGACATTTTATTAGAGCCGAGATATCAAAATATAGAAAAATTCTGCAGATCTGAAAAAATCAATGAAACTCGAGCAGTCTGAATGAATTTTTCTCAAGCGACCATTTAAAATGTCGACATTTTTACGAGTTACCATTTCTTAAGTACACTCCTGCTAATTAAGGAACCTCGGGCCATTACGTACAACTCTTTACTGCGAGAGAGAATGTAGCAAGAGGAGAGAGAAATAAAGATGGACGACATGGAGCGGTTTGCCTCCCTGTACAGTGGTTTAACAACGACGCCGGTAAGATCGATGGCCAGATAGAAGAGAGTGAACGCGAGTTTGTCCACGAAGTATATATCGATATGGGAGACAGTCTTAGTAATAGTAGCAAGTAGTTGTTGTATTATGCCGAAGGAAGAGAAGTAGTTCTTTTAAGAGGACTAATACGGCGTAGCCATTACGTGGTAAATCGTTCGAAGGAGTGGAAACATTTCGATTGAGGAGAACTCCCCCACCTTTTGTTACCATTTCGTTACCTTCCTCTTCATGTGAATCGTTACATGGATATCCATATATATATATATGTAACGATCTGTACTCGTTACCCGTACGTGCATCCTTCGGCTCGTTACGAGAGATACTCTCACTCGAGCATGTACCTGTCACGTGACCATCGAGAACATCTGCATAAACGACGTCACGCTAGCGATATACATATATATATGTATATATTGATGGTGACATACGTGACGAGACTGAATTTCCTATCAGAGGGCGTTCAGATCACTCGCACATCCTGACATGGACGCCAAAGAGGACAACGACGGTCAGAAACGCGTCCGTGGGTACCTGTCCACTCCATTAAATCTGTAATCCCTATTATACTACAAACTATAACAGTTGAATCCTTCATATAAAAGTCAAAGCTACGAAGGAGACTCATTGTTTCCAAAAACCCACGAGCATTATTTCTTCATTTTTCTAAACTTTGCGCACATCGTTCTTTTTACCCTCGATTTCGGAGTAAAAAATCATTGGAATTTGATGAATTGGCTTTCGATGCACAACTCGAAAGACCACCGCCGTGGGTCAAGGGTTAAATCCCGACAAATGAGTCCGTACAACACAGTGGAGCTCGAAAGGGCACGGAGAAAGTGCAGTAGTTGAATCGTAGCCTTTGCTCAGCTATACTTGTGTACATTTATATACATTATCTAGTATGGTGCTATAACATATATACAGCGTATGGGGAATTCCATGTTAATTCGTGAGTCCACGATCTTTATCGATATATTGAATTGTTTGTTTTGCACGGAGTGGCACAAAAAACTATTTTGAAACGTTCAATAGGTACATAGAAACAATGTTGACTTGTTAAAAATATTGACTATCTCGAAAAACTCGTCATATATATATTGAAAAAAAAAACGGCGTTCCTAAGCATCACGTTATTATTTTTCAGCCCGGCGTTCGTCAGTCGTTTCCGGTCTCTCGATGCGTGCGTATTTCGCATATTTATCCCAAAATACAATTCGTTTTGTTTGCCCTCGTGTAAATCGATTCATTCCTGATTGACCTTAATAAGAATGATAATAATAACGTTGTGATAAACAAAGTTAAGTGTTCACATATTTTTGAGTAATTTTCAACCACTTTTTTGGACATTCGAATTCATTGGAGGCGGCGATGTGTAAAAAAAGGAAAATAAGAATCATAAGGGTCACACCGATTTGGGCATGAATGGCCCCGTATATAAGGGGGTTTTATGGATGCTGTACGAGGTAGGCGGCGAGTGCGCGATCGACTATTAATGCTGTTTGTTTAATACACGGTTTCGGGCCAAATGCGAAGAGACAAACGAGCCGGTAGAGGAAATGCGAGGATACAAAGAGCCGAGACGGAGACGACTGAGCAAACATTCAGTCTCTCTCATCTCTCACTCACACACATTTTTTCTTGCTCTCTCATTCGGTGAATACATCGCGGGACGTCTGCTGCTCGTTCGCCCTCTATTGCATCCGAGGAACTCTGTTCAACTGTCCTGCTGCACTTTTCCCAGCGTCGAGAGTGTATGCACTCGTCGTTTTGCTAGCTTCCATCTCTCCATATGTACAAAACCATGTACTCCTCTCGTTTCCTCCCCCACCTGTTCCCTCGCCTCTTTCTCCACCCTCTGGGCTGCATACTCCCTCTTATTCTCATCTTGCATCCGTACGGTTTCGCCAATCCAGCTTTGCACACTCGTTGAGTTATAAAAATGAGAATATAGCTGCGTTTCAATATTTCCTGCACATATATATATATATATTTATACAGTGTCAAAAGAGGATCGCCTGAAACTCTGAAAGCGATACGAATTTATCAGAGTAACATTTCCCTATTTTCCAGACCGTTTTTGAAGCTCTTCCACTTTGTCCCTTATCATTTTATCAGCTACACCGTTATGAGCGACAAGGCACCAGGTTATTTATACGTTTTCTCAAATACCAAGCAGAGGGAAAAAAAAAAAAAATTAGTATTTTTTGCAAAATACGCGAAAATGGTATCTGCGAAAAAAATTTATATCTACAGATATTTTCAAGTATCGCACATTTGTGCGTAAAGAATTTTTGCTTGCTCCTATGTGAAACATCACGTTTTACATTTTGAGTATATGCTCAGCATATATTTCGATTATATATTTTTTCTATGCAACTACCAAGACTCCCCATCATATATTTTACGGATTGATATATATATATATATTCCTCGTTGATGTACGTGACTGCAGTGCAAGGGAACCAGGACACGACATAGCTGAGTAGTCTCTTTGAAATGTGCTGTTACCCGGGAGCTTTTTTTCGCAGTTATTTTTTTTTTTTTTTTTTCGTTTTTCACCTTCGTCGGCTGCTCTCATATCTCGCACGAGTCTTTCGCTTCTCTATATATTCGCAGTGTCCATTATGTTGCGCGAGAGCTGTTTCAAACGCGGGGAATTTTCGTACCACCCAACCCTTTGCCCACAGCCTCTCGCGACATCACGTACAGCCAAAGTCCCAACCCTACCACCGCGTCAAATTCGTACCAAGTCGCACATGGACGTTGCACACTTACCCAATGACCTATATCATAAAAATGTCTATGCGGATATATACAGAGAAGCCTTTTATACGAAACGTCAAACCCCGTCGTCCGTCATCTCGCGAAAAATGAATTTACTCGGGGAAAATTTTTGCCGGGATATTGAGGAGTCCGTCATTGCTACTACGCGCGTCACAAAATCCTCGATCCCCTTCCAGCCCCTTTTTATTCTCGCCCTTCTCGAATGTGCACTGTCGGACACACAATAGGCATTTTTCTTCCGCGCTCGCACCGACGGGTTTCACGATTCGCTTGTTTCCTGTTTTTGTAAGAAAAATAGTTGTTTTTCCAACCCCTGCATGCTTTTTTTTCAACGAGAAAAATTTGGAGCGTAAATTAAATGAAAATACAGTTATGCCAGAGGCGCGTGATGGGGTGCAGCAAAAAGGAAATAGCAGCTGAGCGAGCGACTACAATTTTTGACGCGACTCATTTCCGCGATTCTCTCGGAAATTCGAAACACGTTTTTTTTTTCCTTGGCGCGTGTGGATTTCACGCCAAGTTTTCCCAAACGAATTACGGATCCTGAATCGTTGCACTTTCCATGCCTGCTTTTTCGACTTCTATCCGCCACTTCCCTGCCTAAGTATATATTCGTGTACCATGTGGATATTCTTAACGCAACAAAACCGTGTCCAAATTTATTTGAATACCACATCGTCACGCGACGTAATTGAATGATTATTCTCGCACCTCGTTATATCCGTTATAAATATATATATAAACATACACGTATTGTCTGAACGTGGTGAAATTTTGTGTCAGAAAAAAGATAAGAGAATGAAATGAAAATAAGCATCAGGCGAGCGTGTGTGTGTGTACACACCGGTTGTTTTCGGGGCGTAATGATGAGTGACTAAAATATATGCTGCTACACAAATATATTAATATCGAGACTGTAGGTATATGTTTATTTATATAAGAATGTGACTGGGCTGGTGGAAGGAATGAAAAACTCGATGGTATGGGAGCAGCCAAAGGACACAAGACTTTGAGTCCTTTTTTTTTTGAACTTCTGAATGTACAGCAGAGTCTGTCCGTTGCATGTGGACACCCTATAATTTAATTTGAAGTCGTCCCTTCCCTCTTTTTCGGTTGTTCACTCTCTCAATCTTTCTACTCTATCGTCACGAAGGTCGGATTGTTCGTTGCGCCTACCGCACGGGTCCGGCCTCATCATCGGCGCGTTAAATTTCAAAAGGTTACGAAATTTTTTGGGACTCGACGAACGCGGTTCCTCGAATTATGTCTATCGTTTATTATTAATAAATGTGTAAATTGTAAGAACGTGTACCCATGGACACGTGTCCAATTTGCATCCGGTGCAGCGTGATTCCAAATTTTATTTTCAGAATTTTTCGTCTTTTGACGTTGTCACAATCTTTGTCTCAGTTTTTTAAATCATTTTCAAAATTGTCTCGTAGTCAAAAGCCAGGTTCTGTGATACCTGAGCCTCCAGCTTCGAAATGTTTCGTATTTCATGGAAGACACGTCAAAAATTTATTCATATCGCGGAATATCCTTGTGACATTCACTTTTTTCGTGTTTTTCGAGCAATATACTGACATTGAAACTGTCTGCGTCGTTCTACACCTGTTTCTCGTCACTGTGAATCTGTCGCTGGTCGCAAGAACGAACAGGATCCCATGGGTTTGTCGAAGCATCCTATTGTGAGAAATAGATCGACTTACAGCGCGTAGCCAAAGAGCAGAAAATTCTCGAAATTGGTGAGACGAGGACAGAGTCAAAAGAAGGAGAGCAGAAAAAAAATAAAGGAGGAATCCTATACATACACGGGCAAAGGCTCGGGATCGAGAGTTTGGATCGCGTCACAACACGGTGTCACTTCCCTGTCAAACCGGATTAAGGAAATAGGTTTTGGTCGTTTCGGCAAACGCCCGCTCACCGTGTAGCCAATCCTTCCAGGACACGTTTTTTTTTCTTTTAATCTCTTTTCCTACCTGGTATAATTTCATCCGACTGGAATTTACACGTGCCGATGTATACGATGGCACTTTGCCATTTTTATTTCCACACTCTTCTTCGCCTGTTCTCACTGTTCCAAAGATCTCGATAAAGCGATCAAACACTTTGGATCCTAATATCATTATTTATTTATTGCATCCTAATAAAATTTTACGAGACAATAATTACGAGACACAATAGAACTATAAAAAAAGCTTAAAACGATAAAAAACGTTATTATTTGTCTTTTGTATAATTTTTCATAATTCGATCAAACTGGTCAAAATGAATGGACGACATTAGATATATATATATGTTAAAAACAAACGAGGCTTCTAAATCGTTAATAAAAATAAATAATTACTTAAAATTATTAATTAAAAAATTGAAAATTAAATATTTCAAATTCTAAACGTCAGAAAATTTTTCTTCATAGGAGAGAACTGTTAGTTTTGGTGCCAAGAATGTTTCTACAAAATTTTGAAAGAATCCTATAAAATAAAGTCGTTTTGTGATAGTAATAAGAATAAATCTATCAACTGTTCCCAGCACACGAAAATGTGGATTAATCTTCGTCTCCTGTTACGTCTGCGTTACATGAACAATTTTTTTATTTTTTTTTTCTAACGAGGATTCTAAGTAAAAGATTTAAATACTATTCGCAGGGCTCCCCTCTTCGAGTTTGCTCAATAATAATGTGTTCTGTTGTAAAAGATGTTTATTGCTACCGTCAATTACTTTACAGTGGATAATTACCGTGGTCATTGCGAAAGAGGGAGCGAGAGGGAAAGAGAGATTGGGGGAGAGATAATGTATTACAGAGGTAGGTAAAAGACTGTGTGGAGTTATATCGAGTCTCGAACGATCTCACCGCCGCCTCGCGTTATATTTAAGACGCCTCGCGTTCATTATCTCTCCTTTTCGCTGTGTCGATGCACCGCGATGCATCGGTGACGTGTGGGCGACGAGAGATGACCGTACACATGGACAGACCTAGTTGAGCTTACAGCATTATCATCACTATTATTTTCATTATTATTATTGTTATTGTTATTATTGTACACATCTAAGAGAACCGCAACGGCGAGTGTTATAAATTCTCGAGGATTCTTGCCTCAAGGACTTTTCATTTCGAGATATCGATTATTGAAGCATCGCAAATCCTACCATTCTTAATTATTGGCTCTGCCAACGGGACAGGAAGTATTATTTTTAGAAAACAAATAGTTCCTTTATAGTCCATTGTGGAGGAAGCGGCGATGAATTTAATTTATGAGCTTTTAATATGGACTGTGTGAGTCAAATCGTATTCTGTGCAGAAATGGACCGTGAGGCTCGAATCTTCGGCACATTTTTAATGGGATTCAAAGCGACGAACAATTATAGGACTGAGTCGTTCCGAATGATTGAGAAATGAAAATAGAATCCTGGTTTTATTTAATATGCTTCGGTTGATCATTCTAAAGTTAACTTTATATTAAAAATATAATTATTCGATGGGATTTATTAATTTGTGATTATACATGACTACTTTTAAAAATTCGTGAGACAAGTTTTTAAACACAAGCTTGTTCGGTGTCTTCTACTTGTAACCGTGTTTTTTCGACGATGTGTTCGCTGAAAAGGTGTCGAAAAAAATCAATCATCACTCCACGAGACAACTTTAGTTCGGTGTCCCTCGAGCCTCTTCAACTTCATTCCTCGCTATCCTTTTATCCTTTCTCCTCGCAAAGTCTCTCGCGATGAGATCGTGAAAAGAAGAGCAGTGTCCCTCGAATTCGTCCCGTCCTCGCCGTTTTTTAAAGTCGTTCTCCCAGTCACACACGGAATGACGAGACCGAGAGGATGAAAGAATCAGAGAGAGAGAGAGAGAGAGAGAGAAAACAACACGAACTGGCTGATGGAACGACCACGAAATATATATCGAGTGGGCTGCTCCTTCGGGAGCGACCACGAGCTCTGTCATTCTCGTTCGCATGCACGAAACATCAACGATTTATATGTTCGATTCAAATGTACCGGCTGGTTCAGACTATCGCACATTTTTTATTCATTTTCAGATACCAAGATATATATATATATCTAAACGTCTGGAAAACGATGACATGAAAATCTCATTCATTTAGCGAAACTTGAGTCAATCGGACGATGCAAAATAATGCAATTTTGAATTAAATGTAAATATTGATTCACGTAATTCGACGATTACTCAAGAAATTTCTATTTCACATCCGTTTATCATTGAGTCAATTAGTAGCTAAAAATTAAGACAAAATTATATTTCCCGATGACGTTTTCGATTGTTTTGCGTTTGTAAGTTTATTGGTCTCTGCCACTGAAAATAAAATTTTGTTGAAAAAGATCGATATTTTGTTGGATACGTTCGATTAAAAGTTTTTTTGAAAAATCACAAAAATGTTGTCATTGCAGCAAGAAATATTCTGGAAAGTCTCTTCGAAAAGCAAATTTTTGTCCTTCGAATCGTAAATTTTGCTGACAATTTCGTTAAAAATCAAAAATATTGTCAAATTAACGAAAATTTTGAAATTATCCAAAATTATTTAGTTTGCCACGTCAAACTATCGACGTTTTTTGACAAAATTCAATTTTCAGTGTGAAAATGTTTTTCCTGAGAATATTTCTAAGGAAGATTGGCAGGAATAGAATTAATCGAAATGCTCGAATTCTGTATCAGCCTGTACAGAGATATACATATATAACGAGGTCGTTGGCCGGGTGATTCGTCGAGCGAGCTGCGACCACGATCACCGAAAGAAAGAAATCGCGCAGGCATAATTAGCGGAATGATTGATCGATGCGTGTCGCTCCGAGACGAGCAAAAGAAGAGAGCGAGAGAGAGAGAGAGAAAGAGACGAGCTGGAACTATGCACGCGTATGGCTGTGGCTTCCAAATTTGTATCTATCTCTCTCTCTCTCTTCCTCGTTCCGTATCCTCTTTCTCCCGATCATTTAATAAGAGCGACGTATACATCTCTCCCATGCGCCCACGTCTTGCTCTCGCGAATCGTTTCGCGTTGCAGTCTGGGCTTTGCCACAAAGCCAATGATGCAGCTCGGATCGGTTCCCTCATATCTTTTTTTTCTTGCCTTAATTTAGGGCTCTCCAGGAGCATTAATATATATGTATATTTTTCGTCTGATGGTCAAAGGGAATGCTTGTATTCAGAGTGCATATAAGTACCGCATATTTTGCCATAGTCATAGCACTGAGAAAATAAATTTGTTGACGGAGGTCACGGAGGGCGAAAAAAATATTTTGTTCATTTTACAAAACAATTCAGTTATTTCAACTGCCCAAAAATAGACAACCCATAACTTCCAACCCACAGTTGGTCCACCCAACAACTCAAAAGTTGATCAAACTGATGATTTAGTTTATACAACTGAAAGTTTTGTTAAACGGAACGCACGGTATTTTTTTTCTTAATCTCTCAAAGCAATCAAACGTTTAGTCAACCAGAGTTCGATTTTGTTATTCAAACGACTTCATTCGGTCACAATAAACGACTAAAGGTGTTGAAGCAACTGAACGACTGCATCAGGAAAAATTGATTGTTTTGACCACCCAAGTTATTGCCTCAACTACATATGCGTTCACCGCAACATTACTTTTTTCGAATCAACAAAATTGTAGCGAACTAATTGAAATTTGTTGATTCAACAAATTTATTTTCTCAGTGAGTGATATCGATGTTCGTGCAATGTACTTCGTATTATACGCAACGTACCGACGAAGAAAACTGCATGTAAAAATGTACATACAAATATTTGTATAATTCGAGTCGATAGAAAAAGATTGAAGGAAAAGGTTCGTTCGTGTTTTGTTTTTAATCGACACGATTGGACCTCCACCAGTCTGAATCCACGACTGCAAAGTGCTCTAAAACGAAGCTGACACAATTCTATTCGAAATGCGAGGACGATGAGTCTAAATTCGCGATTTGCAATGGATAGATCAATTATTCATATCGTTAAGACCCTTTTTCAAAAATCGTTCATTACGAATGGATTTGCGTGATCCTAAATCGGGAAGGGCCATGGGAATGAATAATTTATTTTCCTGCGCGTTATATCCGACGGTTAAGAGCGGTCTCTCCAAAATGGTTTTCGTTTTACATGAAATCGCAGGGAATAAAAAAAATGTTAAAAATATTTGAGCACGCATGCATTGTAATCGAAAAAGTGGATAATTTATTTTTTGTCTCGCTTCGCAGAGCAACGCGGAAGTAGCAAAGTGCTTATTTCCCGCCCTTACGCATTTCCACTCGTTTTATTTCTTTTCCTTTTGTGAAATATTTCTTTTTGTCTATTCTCGTTATTACTTAACTAGTCAACTTCCGCTTGCCGAGTTCCTCGTTTCTCTTGCGAGAATCTCCCTCGTCTCGCGGCACCGTAAGAGTAGAGTTTACACAAAAGAACAGGTGTTACGACGCTTTTTACTCTTGCTTCCATTTTTTTTCTTCACTCTTTCTTTTTTTTTTTTTTTGCTCTTTGTACCAGAGCAGAGTACGGATTTCGTTGTAACGCCGCGATGCTGACTGCGGTTTGTGCAGCTCTTCGGTCATCGTGTCTACTCGCCAGTTCGATCGTTTATTATGCACGCGCTTACGAATCTATACACACGCGAATCGGCGACGAAGCAACAAACTTTTTCCCATGCCAATAGCCATCCGGACATGGACGCATATACGCGGAGTAATGAGTAAGAACTCGTTTAGCAACAAATTTGGCCACGTGGATCGGAAAGCATTGAAAATATTTTTGGAGCATTGCTCTGGAAGAAAAAAGTGTGTATCGATCCCTCGACGATGTCAGGCAGTCGCTTGTTTTTCTTTTCCAATGTGTAATTCGAGAGAAATTTATAATTCGTAGCCCGCCAGATACCGAATAATTAAAAATAATCCAATTGAAAAAAAAATTCTTCAAAAATGTATTTTTCGCCGTCTCCGAAAATTTTCAATGCTGAATTAAATATAGTTGGAAATTTGATTTGAAAAAGACTTTATTGTCGAGCTTACTCAAAATCCTCCAGACATATGAATTATATAAACGACACACGTATGGGTATAAAATACAACGATGGGAAGGACTGGAACACGAAATGGTTCAAAGATAGGAACGAGCTCTGAGGATTTGAAAAAATAATATGGAATGAATGGGGGAAAAAAAAAAAAAAAAAAACATTAAAAGAGGAAAAACGAGCGGATCTTCTCTCGAAGAGATGATTTTTACGAATAAAAAATCAATAAATACGCGGATTATAAGAGCGTCCTTTCGTGGACCGTGAAATAATCTCCGGCATATCTTGAGATTCTTCAGCCTCTTACATATTTCTTGGCCATACTTTAATAGGCGTGCATATATATCGACGAAAAGTGTGGATTGGTCCCGTAGCCACGCTTCGTCGCATACATCCATATGTATACATACACATAGTTTTATACTAAATGTCTTTCAAGACACTTTCGAATTTTTCTATATTTTCGCAAGACCACACTCGTCCAACGTAATAACTATAAATTATAATGAATTGCGTGGACAGATTTGAGTATTTTTTTTTAACCTTACCAGCACTGACGACTATCAAGGCTCATGCAAAGTGTTTTAAAGTTTGCCTCTTTTCGACTCACCTGAAACAGTAAATAAAACAAAAATTACGATCAGTGAAATAATCTTTGTTTTATTACGATACATTAAGGAATTCAATTTCGAAAGGGAATCTGAATAATTATCGAGATAGCAGCCTGAATAAAATCAATATTTAAAAATACAAGAAACTTTAAATCTTTTCATTTTTCAGAATTAACAATTAGACGATAAGAAAAGAAAAAAAACATTTGTATCGAGGCTGTGAATTAAGATTCGTGGGAAGATCGCCTCGAGGCTAAAATTTCATTCTTGCTTTTCTCGCGTGAGCTTCGAAAGTTTATGATCTTAAGACCGACACCTCGTCCGCAATCTCCTGAAATAAACGATTTTATAAAAATTTTAAATAATTGAAAAAAAAAAAAAAAAAAACAAAAATTATTGGTTCGCGAATGAATTTAAAGCTCGAGGACTTGTAAAAAAGGTTGGAGGATGGAGGCAAAGAGAAAAAAGGTACGGTGGACCCGACAACAACGAGACGAGACTCGCAACTGTATGTTAATCGAATCCTTAACCGAATAGGGAATAAGGATCGTATACAAGAGTACAAGATGCTCTCTTTCGTTTCTTCGCGTTCATCCTTTGCTCACGACTGCTCGCATCTCGTCTCGCCATTCTTCGGATCGTCTCCGTACCATTCTCTCGTCATCATTGCCGTTTATAGTTGGTTTTCTCGTTCTCTTGAGGTTGGAAGAGCTGCACCGAACGACGACGATCGTTCTTGCGTTACGAGCGATAAGAATAAAAAGAAAATTAAAATTTCGATAAACGAACACGTCGAAATATTTTTTTTCACTTTCTGCCTGCGACAAATTTTGCTCGATTTTTCTTTCAGAATATAAAAATTGTGTCATATTTCCATAGAGTTTTTTTAAAAGTTACCGACATTCTCATAATTCGTAGCTGCGACGAAAAGCGGGAACGAGGTGAAATATATTTTCCACGTACACGCACGTCGCACGCATCATCCCCTTTGGGTCCATGGTACTCAACAGAACGTCGCACTTTGCATGATGTTCCACCTACCTACTTCTCCCTCTCCCTTGTCCTCTCACTCTCGCTATAGAAAGAGCAGAAAAATAAAAAGAGGAACGACGAAGGGACAAACGTGTGAGAGAGTGTGTACGAGGTCGATGGCTCGAGGTGGAGGGTGCGAAGGATAGTCGGGTTGCGAATAAGTGTACAGGGGGGGGGGGGGGATGATCTGCCTCTATTCTTCATGCTCGAGCTCGCGTGTTAATGCATGGCGTTTCATGCAGAAATTAATAAAAATTGCAGCAATAACGTAACTCCGTCAATAATTGAGTAAATTTTTTTTTTTTTAGTTTCGTGATTTTAATTAGCAACGATTAACAATAATAAACAATCCCACGTAATTAAATGAGAAAAACCCCGAAGTTTACGAGACTTCAAATTCTTGAATCCTGAAAAAAAAAAAAACGTTGGAATCATCAAGCAAATGCACCGCTGCTCACAAAGCCAACGATGCTCCCCGATGTCTATATTTTTTGCGTTGCTCTCAGAAACGTGGTACGTCGGGATTATCGGTATAAAAGTTGAGACTGGCGTTACTGGGGCACACTTTACCTGCACAAACGCATGCACAGTGACGCACATATACACGGAGACAGACGCGTATACATCGAGGTGACTATGTACTATAAATACATTAGAGTGTACATAGGGAGTGTGGTACTGTGCAGTGGGGTTATTCTTAGGGTAGGGTACGGTTCGCAGAGCGAAAAAAGTGCGAACGAGACTAAGAGGAAGACGAAAAGGAAAAGAGAGGGTGTGGGGGGCGGGAGAAACGAATGCAGCGAGGGTGCACCGAGGGAGGGTTCGCTAAGAACACAAGGGTTGTGACGCGAAGGTGGTGGTTAGGTTAGAGAGGAGAGATCGTACGTTAAAGGGTAGAAGTATAACGGAGTTGATGCGAAAGCGAGAACCACTGGCTTGATGCTAGAAAAAAAAACGTGTATGCACGTTTTACTGGATGCGCGTGTGTGTGGATGGAGCGGGAGACAGGGGAGACGGGAGGGTGTCTTATAGGGGGATAAAATAGAAGAACATGACGACGACCTGGTAAAAGGAGAGAGACGGGACGATCTAGAGAGGAGAAAGAACTGAGAAGAGTAAAAAAGGTTGGAGGGAGAAAGGGGCGAGGGTAGAGGAAAGACTGGGCGCGCGTATAGTGGATGAAAAGGGTTGGTTTCGCATGCGAAGATGCGTAGAAGATGGCGTGTGACACACAGAGAGGTAGACACAGAACTAGAGAGAAATAGGGAGACGAGCGAGTCATGAACACCGAGCACTCGCCAGGGCACTGCACTCTCTGGCGCATTGATCCTACACGAGACGCGCTAGGGGTTGCTCGCGAGAGGTGCGTACTGTGTGTGGGTGTGTGTGTGTGTGTGTGCACCTCCAACACTAATATTCTAACGGTGCTACCCTCATTTTTTCCTTCTTCGCTTGTCGTTGCTTCTTTCCGTTCTTCTAGCTCGCTCCCGCTAACCTTTTTTCTCCCTTTCCCTTCGTTTCATTTCGTAGAGTCATGAAATAGACACAGACAGACACATACGCGCTAGTCGAACCAAATGCGAAGCTTTTTGCTTCTCTCTGCATTTACACTTGCATTGTTATGCAGCGAGAATTCTCCGAGCAACAACAATGGTTCACAGAATCCGAGAAAACAAAGCCAATTCTGCTGATTTACGATTGGAATTTGATCCACCGAGTCGAAATGTCCGAATTTATCTCCAAATACAAAGGAAAGTTCGAAATTTCATTAATACTCGTTTTCCGAACAAGCAGCACCCGGAAAACTAAAAAGTTAGTTAATCTGAAAAATTCCTTTCGTTACTCCCACGTGCTGCAGTTTAAACTCATGATATGGTCAATATTTTCGTCCGAACGATGCTCGAATTTAAAAATGCAATTTCCTCGCTTCTATGTAGAGTTCGCTGTAAATGTCTCAGCTGCGACGCAGAGGCGTAAAAATTTAATCCCCGAACAGACATTTGACACGACTATCTACCCTCGCAAAGTTTCCTCCTCTTTTTTCATCATTCCCTTGTCATCATCGCCCTGCCAAGCATTTCGTGATGATAAAAGATGAAAGGATCTCACGTCGCCTAAAATGTAGTACACAAGCCGATTCCCTGCTGCTTGTGGAGTTACTGCTCAGCAAAAAAGCCACATCCTGGTATTATCTCTTGTTCCTCATGTTTTTATCTTGTTCCTTATTTTCTTGCTTATCCTCTTGACACGGGCGATCCTGCTACGCGTATGTGCTTTTCAGTGTATACAAATTTCCTCTTTTATTAATTTAGCTCGCAGCGGCGTTTTTTTTTCATTTGTACGTTGTTTTTCTTTATTTTTCAATTTTCCTTATTTCCTGAAGCACCTACTCACGCTCGTAGTTCAGCTCTGGCAAGCAAGGCGCCAAGCTCATACGCATCATACGTACAATGCTGATACGCGGTTATAAGTCTCGCGAAGCTTCGTCGTGCGGAGTCTCGTGTTCGTAACGACCGGTACTTGTGCGTGCGTCTCTGCTGAGGTACTCCGGGTGCGTATGCAACGAGAGGGAAAAAAACAAGGCAGAAGAAGAAGAAGAAGTAAAGACGAAAAAAAGGGGGAAAAAAATGGAGAAGCAGGGGTAGTTAAAGCTTCCCCACTCGTGAGAATCGCATACGCGACTTCGCACAGCCCGACAAATAGTAAGAGGGTTGTATGTTGCGCCAGAAACATACGAAGGAAAAAAAGTAAAGAATTTTCATTTCGCTTCAATGAGAAGAAGCGTGTGTGCGTGGGGGAGGACGACGATGACGACTTACCACCGAGAAAATGCATTTGCTTCAGGTATACCGGGCTACGGGACGTTTCAGAACAAATCGCATGGCTTTGGGGACTTTTGATTTATAATTGGAAAAGTTTCAAGTTGGTTGAATCGCAAAGAGCGTCTGGATTTTCAAAAATTTTCTGCCTATCGGCCTGTTGAACATTTTTTTTACAGCACAGACACGATCCAGGCCACGACTTCCTTTTTATTTTTAGTCTCAGTTTTGAATCCTCAAAAATTTAATCAATCATCGAAATAGCAACGTTGTGAAAGCTTCAGTTTTGTATAATTTCGTGAATTTGTCTGAGAATGCCCCATAGACATGGGAGACTCGAAGCCACGAAGCGTTGTCACATAGCGCGCGAGAGACGAAGGGCAAAAAGGCAGAGAGAGAAAATGCACCCTTTCCGAGGTACACGCACCGGAGTGTTCGCATAGAAGGGGAAAAAAGTGCGTGAACTGTGAGTGGGCATGGAAAAAAAAAAAAAAGAAAAAAGAAAAAGCTCTACATATATGCGAAATCCCGTGAGAGGATCACGCGTCGACGACGCGTGAACGGCAGAAACTCATTAAAATAAATAAGCGAAGTATGTATTAATATCGCACGCGTGGGCTACAGTAAACGAACAACAACATTACAGAACGCACGCAGTTCCAGCTTTACCACATTTTCATTTATGAAAACGGTGCGAGGGTGATTCGAGCCAACGAGGAAGACGGAGATAGAAAAAGTGCGTCAAACGCAACAAGAAAAATTTCCCTCGCGATAATCCACTGGCGAAAACACACCTCGGAGGTGAGAGTACAGCGAGCACGAGAGTTAATGCGTCGTGTCCGATTAGCAGAGAAAAAAAAAAGGCAAAGTGGGCTCGTTCCTTTTTCGCCTCGACTTTCGTGTACATGAAAATCCTTCAGCAAGTCAATTTTAAGGGGAGAAAAGCAGGCACACGTTAAGCACTATATTTTCGCTTCGTATTTCCTGCAAAACTATGGAATCGTTATCCGACTTATTGAAAGAGGCTTTAACCATAAGAGAACACTTTCGCCATCAACGTAATGGAAATGTTATTAAAAACTTTAGCTTTCGTTTCTAGAAATTATATAATTCACTGTTATTGAATATTTTGCGCTACGAATATTTCACTAAACACATTTCCTTGCTGGAGAATGCTGGAAATATCAGGCAGCACGTATAAAATGATTTATAAATGAACTCTGGTCGAGTAATACAGAATTTTTTAATAATTCTTCACCGAACCCATCTCGGTCTCTTTTCCCGAGGCACCCTCGCAGTTTCCCAGTATTTTATCATCCCATCAGTAAATTTCCGGGACCACGGTAAGCAGGATTGAAATTTCGATGTTTCAGCGATGGAGTTTTTAAAGTAAATATTCATTTTAATTACAAAACTAACCGGAAACGGCAAAAATTATTCTGAGAACGAATTAACTGTGTAAACACATACTGTTCACTCACAATTTTCTAATGACACTTGACCATCAATTCCTCCAACGAAACGAGAGATGCTCTGTGGGATTGAAAAAAAAAAACGATAAGGAAGCTGAAGAGTCGATGATTATTTTAAAGCATGGCGTGCACGCCCTTGCCTCTCATACTCGCAGGGATAAGAAAGAGGTGTGCTTGCAGAGAGTACACGTTCAGGACCTTTCTTTGTCGCGACCTATATATGTTATAAAACGTGAAAGGGCGTTTTGTCTGTGTGTGTGTGTTGGATGCTGTGTGGTTTGTGGGCGTGCATTTCTCTCGCTATCTTTCTTTTTGTCTCTTGTCTCTCTTTCCCTATGAGTTGGAAGTCTCGTATATATACGGTGGCCATGTGGTCACCCTTGGTGAGCTCGAGAGACTAAGGCAGAAGCATCGAAGAGCGTGTACACCGATCCCGGTGGTCCAATGTATTTAGAACTTGGAACGCGTGTGCACGAGTGGCTGTTACTAACGTCCGGGGTTGCTCGTGCACTTCTCCTCTGGACCAGCCACATATTCTCCACTCCAGCATGTATCCAAAGACTTATATATCACGATAAAGGCCCATGGGAATCGTAAACTCAAGAGAGACGTCTAATATCCTATACATTACTGTCCACTTCCGGTTTTCCGTCTCATATCTCAATGCTACTCCGTCTCCTCTCTCTCTCTGGCTCTTTATATCCTAAAGCTTCGAGACAACCGACATACGACTAATTGAAACTTTAAATGATGCCATTTCGATCCCTAAGCGATGAGCTTGCCAAACTGCGATCGAGAGATCCGCCTCGAGGGAAACTCTAGCGTGCACCTTGCACATGTACCGTTTTCGAACTTTGGCCAACCGAAAAAAGTTTCATTTGCTGAACGTAACAGTAGCGTTCAACTTTCCACGAGATCCATTCGCCAAATAAAAAAAAGCAAAGACAGTCTTATGAAACAAGTTTATTCTGTTCTCTTTTTTTCTTTTATTTTCTCGGGCAATTTACTTCTGCTAATTCACGATTAAGGAAGAAACGTTTGTCGACTGTAAATTCTCAATACTTTCAGTCACCATTCAGCACAGCGACGATCAAATTCTTCACCAAGAGTTTTTATCATCTAAGGAAAAAAACTTTTTGGAAAAGTGAAAAAAAAGCGATACCGAGTGTAAAAAATGCACATGAGTCGTGATTTGAAAAAAATAATTGAAACAAATCCTTTTTTTTTTATCTGTCAAGAAAAATAAATCAGAAGCTGAAAAAATTTAGTAGAAAATGGCCGAATAATGAATACAGACACGTGACGCGATGGGCCTTTGCCGCTTTTTTTTTTTTTAACTGGCGGCAAGTCGCTGTAATAGTGGAGTTGCTGAAAAGACTGTTGTTATACGTAGCAGTTTATATAAATTTTTTTTTTCACGGATTCGCGTCAACGAATTAATACTGCAAAAGGAATTTCTGCACATGCAAGCTTTGCCCTGCGGAAGGCTCTTCGAGAATTGCATAATTATCTACGCATTCGCGTTCGTTCCCATTTCCCTCTCATTCTCTCGGTTCTCTTCGGAGTCGCACCCTTTTTCTCCCTCGAGATCATTTTGCTCGCTGCACTCTCTTCGCTTTCCACCTCTCTCTCTCTCTCTCTCTCTCTCTCTCTCTCTCTCTCTCTCTCTCTCTCTCTCTCTCTCTCTCTCTCTCTCTCTCGCTCTTTCTGTCGCCATTTTAATTAATATTAATTGAATGCCTGTTTGTACACGCTTATGGCAATCAGGAGTGATGTCGTTACGCATATGGCGTGCGGGCACGAGAGAGATGAGAGTCGATGCAATAAAATGCAGGTGAAAATACACACACGGTTGACTTGGTCTCGTAATTGCGTTAAACCGCGTTAAACATTTTTGCCATAGCAGCTCAAAAGTAACGCTCAATGAATATTTAAATTGAATTTATTTCGTAATATATATTTGAGGAGTGTTTGTGTACGTAAGAAAATTTAATACGAGCATCTTGTCGAGCAGCTTCGTTTTTAATCAATTTTAAAATATTTTGTGATCGGTTATTTGAAAATTGCAAGAATACCCAATGAGAATAAATAAAATGGACTGTTCTGTGGAATTTTTACGTGTGACGAAGAAAATTAAAAACCCGATCGAATAATCTTGGGCGTTGGAAATTTCGTGTGCGAATAAAAGCGACACCTGTCTCGACCGTCCTCATTCCTCGATCGAGTGTTTCGTTAAATGAAAATAAAAACACCGAGTCAAAGATACAAGATCGAGAGGTTGCTCGTTTTGTGAGGAGCGAGAAAGAGAGGAAATTATGCAGGGACTAAAGAAATTGAAAGACAGGAAGAAAGCTGAGTTGGGAGTGGTTTGTCCTGTCAGCGTTTGGATTCTCGAACGCCAGCTTAAATTTTGTGTTCTGTAAAAGGTGTGCTTGCGCACCTTCGTCTCAAAGACCCTCCTCTATCTTACTTTGCGATTCCCTCTCGCCAACAGTTTAATCTAATCCAAACATTAAGGGTTACAAATCGTTAATTGTCACGCGATGAATTTCACGTCCGTTTCCTTTAACGCGGTGCACACGAATGTGTTAAACGTCACGCGAGCGTGTATAAATATATTATGTCAATGGCATTCCGTCGGGGTGTAAAATTAAATGAAAATATATTTATAAAAGAAAAATAAGTGAATATACCAAGCGATCGGTCGTCGATTATAATTTGAATAAATAAGAAAAACTCTCTCTTTGATTCTGGTGAAAAAATAATCAATAAGATCGACCAAACAGATGAAGGCGGAAATATTGGAAAAGTGTGTCTGCGAAGGGGTGGAAAAAAAAAGGAATTGAGTAATTGTGTCGTGTCGTAAAGCAACGTGCGTCGTTGCTAATAAGTCATTAAGGGATGACTCTCGTTCTCTGTGCTGCTGCACACGCACCGCGTCATCGGGAGAAAGAATAAAAGAAAAAAAAAAACGCATATGTAACGAGGATTGCGATTCTTTGCACGTCGTTGCGTACACGCATCGTTGCCAAGGGAAGGACGAGCACTTGCATTTTTTTTTCCAATGGCCATAAGATACGGAGACATGCACACATGAATGTGTGCGTATAAGGTCATAGTGCGTACGTGCATGCGTGCGTGAATAAGACCCTCTTAATATGGAGAGGGTTGCTTGTTAGCGACACCCCCGGCGTCAGATGAGAGTCCTCTTTCTATACCCTTCACTAGATACACGCGCATGTATGGACATGTATGCGTTGTCATCCCCTTAAGCATCCGTGTGTATATTATCGGTGTGACACTACCCCCGACAAAACTTTTCACCCTGTGAAGCTAACTCCCCGTTTCTGACGATCCCAGAAATGTTCTGTTGCTCCAAATCAACGAACGTGAACGAAGCAGGTCAAAAATTTTTTCCCTCCGTACACGACGTACACGGAAAACAAAATTTTGTTGGAAAAGATGAATATTTTGTTCGATACGTTCGACTAAACGTTTTTTTTTATTAATCCCAAAAATTGACAATTCTGTTAGAAACCGAATGTACTGCTAAAATAACGAAAATTTTTAAATTATCCAAAAATATTTAGTTTACCGTGTTTAACAAAATATCAAAGATTTTCAAAAAAATTTCACTTCCAGTGTAAGTTTTTCGAATTCATCTTCGCAATCGTTCTGTTTCAACTGCATCACTCAATCGAATAATTTCCATATAGTACACGATACGAAAATAATGAGAAAATAGAAATAACGAATTTGTGGTTTTTAAGTAGGAGAAGAAATTTTGAAAATAAATTCTTCCGAGTTCCGTGTGAACGTCCCAGGGAAACGGTATGCAAGAGGGCGCCCTAGTGAGGCACGGCCAACACGAGAGGAGGCCCGAAGATCGCCTCTTTTACCGTTTGTGTGTGTGTGTGTGTGTTCTCGTCGGCATTTCTATTTACTTTATGGCAATATATCGTTGCTGTATATATATCGAGAAAGCGTGATTTACCGTACTCGTTGAATACTCGTTCGGGCTCCATGCAGTTCGACGAAAGACTGCGCGTACACGTATATCCATACATATTGTTGGTATACTTGGAATACATACTTATACATTAATGATTATATATTTATATATATATATCGATATAAATGCATATACGTGAATAATCCAGTGAGTACAGGAGCCCACGATTTCGTACGAGAGATCTCGTCGCGACTACCTACGCGCTTACAATTTGCATAATTTTCTTTATATGGATTTATATACACCGATAAATAATACAAACGCCGATTTGTGTCGTGCACGAGAAACGTGAAATGGCCATGGACAGGAGAACACAGTATCGATGAATGTACACGCGGAAAAAAGTAATGACGAAAGTACAAGGATCGCGAGTCTGTATATCGCCATAATCACGAGACACACACACGCAGACAAACACACACAGACGGACTCGAATGATTATAAATATTTACGATCACAAATTGTTGCGCTTTTCACGATTACCTCTGCTGATCAGTTTGTCTCCGATCGTATAGAAACCTTTCGATTCTAATTGGGCGCTACAGGAATTTGTTGGCATTGTCGAGGCGTATTTAGCTCCGGGAAGAAATATCGCAAGATTAAAAGATTGCGCAGGTAAATTAGTCAGTCGTGAAGTTCGTGAGAGTTGGCTTTGACGATTGACGAGCCTGGAGCGATTTTTCGTTTACCGGAAAATAGCTCCGAAGTCTTTGCGAACAAGAATAATGTATTTGCGAAATAGCGTCCCACTCAAGTTCCACTTGAACTTTCAAGAGGTTCGAGTACAATCGCACATTCGCACGATTCACGTTGGAATTAATTATCCAAGACAATTACGAGCTGGGTCCGTGGACGCGCAACGACCTCGCGACAACATTGTCAAGTAAAATGCTGCTGCGAGCAGGGTAAAGAGAATCGAAGTCTGCCGACTGGTTGGCTTGACGTGAAAACGGAAAAGTTCAAAGTGAGCACCGGAGTCCGCGAGTTTAGATCGAGTCTCGTGTTTGCACAACGTATGCCTGCGAGTACACATCCACGACGTGTGGCTATATGTACTCGCTAACCCGGCTTTTCTTCGTGTTACGAGCGAATTGGTATTGGTGTGCTCCTTTGCTTTCGAGCAACGCTGCTAACGGTAAGTACAACCTCTGAGACCATACAGCCAGGTTAGCTAAGTTTCTCGCTATACCCTCGCTCATGGTGGACAAGAGTCAATATATACATATATATATTTTTATGAGAATATACACATATAAAATGTATAAACAGACACAAAGAGACATCCGGAGGCTTTGACTACCAGCAGTCGTACCTGCTTGGCTGGTACAAGTATTTGCTGGGTTCCTGTGTCCCTAGCATGTCCATCTTTTCCCATTCTTCTCTCTGCCTCTCCTCCGTGACCTGCTCGTATGAGCCTTTGTCCTCATCGAGCCGCAGCTACTGCAATTCTTTCGCATATTTCTCTGGCAATTCTCCTTATTCATCGTGGCAGGACCATATGGACGAGAACTCCACATCGAAGCAGCTATACTACCGCGATCATCTACGCAATGATTTTCCGCGACGTTGAAACGACATCGCATGGCCTCTGGGCATCAATGATGAGCTGTGATTCTAAAACAAAGTCGACACCATGATCCCTTAAATTTCGTCCGGAGAATACTCTCCGACCAATGTCTCTGGATCCGGTAAATTAGTTGATGCGGCGAGTCAAAGCATGTCCTCTGGTAAAAGAAAAATGTATGGGGTCTCTCCAGGGTTCACGATATTCTCACGTCCTTAGCGCCGCCGCCTTTCGTGTGCACGGAGTTCCGCGCGCTTCTGGGCTGCTGTTTATCCGCTTTCAGTTGAATAACGTTCATATATATATATATATATATATATATATACGCAAACAGATATACAGGAATAGCCACATCAATGGTAACTCTCAGGCACTGGGTGTAGAGTACCACTTCTCAGCCACGAATGGGCAATTGTTCTTATATTCCCGTCAGCGTCACTTTATCTATCCTTCTCAATCGCTGTTGTCTCGTCGTCTGTTAACCGCGCGCGTGTGAGTCTCCATAATTCCGAGAGTGCGGTATCGCCCGAGGTGGACAAAAACTTCCGTTTATACTCGACCCTTGACGCACTATCCGAGAGAAGGCGGTAAACGCTAAGATCATCGCGCTGCAGAGCCTCCGAGAACACGAGCGCTGCATATATCGCGAAAGGGACTAGTTCCTCCAGCATAAACCAGCAAGCGGTGACGATATTTTTATATTCTCGTGATTGCCGGAAGACGTCCATGAGTAATGAATGTATCTCTTCCATTTAATCATTCCTCGTCATATTTTTCTTCATATTATTTTATTGCTCGCTCGCCACATCTCTCTCATCGGTTTTCATTCCACCACCTGATATTTCCGTCCTTTCTATATCTTTCCGATAAATCGATCGAGCTATAAACGCTTCTCTATCGAACAAAGACTTTAACACGTCGAATAGCATCCCTATTCATGTCACCAAATAGCTCCACAGACCGCCTACGGCATCTGTATTACCGTCGAACCCTCTTACCGTCGTTAAATCACGATTTTCCAAGCGAACCCGGCAAAAGCCATTCATACCAAGTTACGATCGTACTGATATCGTCTGCCCTTACCAAGTCTCTTGAATAAGTATATTTCATGTACACAGATATACAAATGGTATATATATATATAAATATGGGTTATACATGTGTTTATATTGAGCGCGATGTTCTCTGACTACTTGACGATCCGATAGAGAGAGAAACCAAAAGAGCTTTGTATGGAATCATACATAGAAATGACTTATTTAAAGTGCCATCGTGTACTTTGCAATATGTACGATTTATAACTCGTTTATTGAAATGCTGGCTTGGACAACTGCATTAAGCAGACAGCAGGTATTGCAATCGGTTAAATTCTATCATCTCTGATAGGCTGAAATGAAAGAATTTTATATTCCGAAAAAATGATCAACTTGAAGTTGTTCGATAAAATATGTTATTCCGGATTTGAAGCTTATCGAGGTATTCACGTTTTTGGCGAAACCGTAAATCGTCATCTGGGGAGAGAAATTATTTTGAGAAAACCGAGTCACGTACGAATCCTTTGCGGTATGGAACTTTCCAGAGTGTATATATATGGTGAATGCTTCCGAGGAAGTTTAGGAATCGAGGGTATGGATCAGAACCCGACGTTTCGTCGGGGTTGAGGACTGGAATGACTCGCTCTCAAATTTTGCGTCACGTACACTGGGAAATACTCAATACATCGGGTAAGAACACACACCGGAATGAATAGCGAACGAAATTGAAAAAAAAAAAAAAAAAATGAGTTTTTTCGGGTTTTTGATCATTGAGAGAAAATGATGCGAAAATGATGGATATTTATGCGAACTCGAGATTCCGCAAAATTGAAGCGATCGAGTTTGAACTCGGCTATATTAGATAAATGCGCCTGCGAGCATGACTCGCGTAAATAAATTATGCAATTCACAGGCGACCACGCACACACGTTTGACGTGTGATTAGCATAATTAGATATCCATGGATCGGTTGACAAATTTATTAATCGAAATATGTGTGAATATATGCTCAAACTGTAAAGTGAAGATTCTACAAAATTGAGAATTCATTTGACGAATATCCAAAAACTAAATTCCGCTCTAATCAAGTTTTGCAATGATTTTTTTTTCGATAATCAATGTGTACGTTTACAAAAAAGCTGGGAAATAACTAATGGACACTTTTATGGTGTTCTGATATCCGGGATCCCCTGTGGTATTATGCAAAGAGTAAGGAGATAGAGGGAGAGAGGACAAGATCCAGGGAAGAAGTGGAGAAAGCCCGAGGCCTTTAATCGACAGACTAATGTATGTCAAATTCATGGTTAGAGCATCAAGATATCATGCCGGCATTATACACTACATTTCTAAACGCACACGAACAAGAACGAGCGAGAGAAAAAGGAGGAAAGAGAAATAGAGAGAGAGAGAGGGAGGGAGAGAGAGAGAGAAAAGTTAACCACCATAATACACGTTATGGCTTTTAATTCCATCTCTTCTCACCTCTTAATGGGCCGGAGACGATAACCCGTGAAATAAATGACTGTAGGAGGCGCGTTAGGATCGATTGGAAGAGAAATGTGAGAGTCTCGTGTGGGTAGGACATAGAAATTGATATATGTGAAAATGAAATTCATGCTCTTAGTTTCGCGCTTCGATTTATACAATTATAATGCATATATACCGTTTTATATTGGGTTTCGAGCACGTGATGGAATTCGTTAAGAACTCGGTACGATAAGTATACATATGTTTGTATGGGTGTATATACGATGGAGCAATTTGACTCCACGAGGCATAAGGGTAGGGAGAAGAGGAGAGGGGGCGGAAGCGTGAATATTGTGGTTAACGGTTTGTCTCGCTTCACGGTCCTTGTCGCGAACGAAAAAGAGCCATGGACGAGAGAGGAAGGGAGAGTATTTAACGAGCCGAAATAATCGTTCAGCCCAACAGAGCCAGGGGCTCTCTCTATTTTTCGCTCTCGTTCTCTCTCGCTCTCCACCCCAAAGATGTTGGACGAATAACAGCAGGAAAAGAGGAGAACTAAAGAAAAAAGGGGCTACAAGTGTGATTCGTGTGTACACGAGCGAGAGTAAAAACAAGAAACACATATATTAATAAAAAATTGAAAAAAAAAGTGTTTTGGTATGAGGGGCGACAAGTATCACGATTCACCCTTGATTTCGCGTCGTTTTAGGATAAAGTACCCCGAAAAATGGCGCCCTCACTCGAGAAGGGCGTGTGCTGGATGCTTTCGAATTCCTCCAACCGATTTCCTTTGGATTTTCAAAAGAATTATTCACTCAATTTCTTCGAATGGCGATGCAAAAATACGAACCGTGACGCACTAATTGAGGATTTTCCAATCACTCGATTTTAAAAGGTCACTTTGTCGAGTCCAAATGGCCAAGAGTTCACGAGGTCGGTGGGTAAAATACAAAAATAAAAAGGATTAATTACGAAGCGTGTATACATAAATACGTTAGATACATCAATACACATTTAAATATCATTGTTCTCATTTCTCCTGCGGGTAACACGGATAAGTTAAGAACTTGCATACAATCGAACCAACTGGATGTAACGATACGATAGTCGTGCGAAGACCCATGGATCGTTGAGGGGAAAAGTAAAAAAAAAAGAAAAAATCGTGAAAAAGGTAAAAAAATCGCACTTGGTCGGCGGTATCGAGGTGAAAGTAGTGTAAGAGGGATATCGGTTGCACGCGGAGGGTATACGAGAGTATGAATGGGGCTTCCCTGATCGCGTAGTCAGGCCGAAAGGCCGCAGTGAGAATCAGTAACGATAAAGAAAAAAAAAAAAAAAAAGAAAAAAAAAATGGAGTAGCCACACGTACATGCACGTACGCTGGGTTATTGGAAAGTCTCCCTCATGGACCTTTTTACCTATGCCTCAATATATTTATACACGTATCCGTACTTGTGGCTCATCCTGATCGCGAATGTGATCGGTCTTCCTCTCGATATGCCTTGATGTGGCGACGAGAGAAAACTCAATGTCGAGACCAGCCTCCTCTCGACCACTCACCCTCATGATCCGCTGGTTCGGTCCTTCTGCCAAGCCGCAACATCGCGCCGCGACCATCACCGCAAACTCCGCACACGCGGGATTTCCCTTCAGTCACGCGATTCAAACATTTATTTTCATTTGAAACGCCAATCGAGAATCTTTGATAGGAATTCAATGCGAAAACACAAGAATGAGTGGATCGGGGCAAATATAACGTTCAGCATTCATTTCCAATCATCACGAAATTTCCAATTCTTCACTAGGAACTAACTCCCTGAGTTATTCGACGTGTGGTGATCAAAGCAGAATTAATACTTTTTTTTTTTTTTAAATATTTTTACGTTTAATGACGAAAAACCAAAGTTAAACATTGTAACTATGAATAAATAGTATAACTTTTCTCTGGCCCTCTCACGATGAATCGCAAAAACGTTTTTATACAGCGAGGAGAAAAGGGCGTGGTAAATGGGTTTGTCCCCCGAGACATAAAAGAGAGGTTAATGAAATGCAAATGTTGGCCAAAACTCCGGGGGAAAGAGGAATATACAGAAGAACTGAGAGGGGAAGAAAAAAGAGGTAAAACGCAGAAAGGAATTGAGGAAAAAGTGGGGTATATAAAAAAAAAGAAAAGGAGAAAGAATAGAATGGCAAATTGGACTCGTTGTTTTGCCCATCGTGAAAAAACAATAGCAGATCAATAGCTGCTTCCCAAGAGTCATAATTGGAAAATAATTTCAGTAGAATCTACGTGCTAAGAAAGAAAAAAGGTTGAACTCGCATTCGTGATGAAAGCGAACTGTTTGTTCGGAGAAATAAAATCTGGAAACTGTTTTGATTGGAAATATTTATGAAGGATGTAAGCACGTATTCGAGTACGAGCGACGACGAATCGTTGAAAAATTGTTGTCCGTCGAGCGTCACATTTTGTCAGCACGGTTCCAAATTATCGCTCGTCCCTTTACTCTCGTACAGTGATTCGTAAATATATATGGATCTATGCATACCTTTTTCCCGAAACCGCATAAAAAGTAGAGCAAAAAAAAAATGTGCAAACAAAAACGAAGGGTTGACAGCAAATTAAATAGTTGGCCGATGCTCGGGAAACGTGGCGATGGGAAAATTGAAGCGACAGCGAGGATGAGGAGATTAATTGGTTGCTGGTACACGGAAATACAACGCTCGGTGACCGGTAAACCGATCGAATGGTCCAGGGAAAACACGTAGAGTAGCGAAATGATTTTCAAACTGTATATACCTTTGTATATATTCATATATTTTACTTAATATATAAATATGTACATATATAAAACAAAAATACATATTGAATTACGAAATTTGAATAAAAATATTTATTAAATCGAATGGGGACTGCTGCTCGACCTGTTAATCTTTATTTGCCCATTGTCTGTTCGGTTTAATTGCAAATATCAATATGTTTTATTTGCATCATTCGAGCCAAGCCTGTGGCAATCGAACAACTCGGTCGGGAGATTCGCAATCGTTTACCATTACTTTGAATTCCTACCCAACCATCATTCTCTGTATCCAACAAATTTTCACACATTTTCAGCGAAAAAACAATAAAAAAATGTCACATTCGTTTCCCTTTGCCATTATTTTCCACATCGATTATCCGTGGCCCAATTTCTTCCACTATTTTCATCCTACGAAATGATTCTCTAAAAAAATACGGAAACTCATTTTTCACCGGTGGGTTATCAACGATATTGTCCGACCAACATTTTTGTTCGCGATAGTTGTATGAATTATGCAACATATTTCCATTCGTGAATAAATTATTTTTTTTTCACACCCAATCCAGAAGCCAATCACCTTAAAAAATGCCACAATTTTAATTCGAAAATCATTTTATTAACTGCTCCTGCTCTTTATTCATTTTTTTGGAGCACAATAAACGGAGCAATTTCGCTACCGGTCATAAAGTTTCGTTGCGCAGTTTGCAATGTTAGATTATCGAATTTTTTATTACGCGTAATTTTCATGGTGTTTTTTTTTTTCCTTTTTTTTTCTATCGATGAATAATTAATTCAGCTGTCGGAAGAAAATGCGAAAGATTTTATTGGCGCATTCGGTTAATTCGTTTCCGAGGCACAATAAAAGTTGTGTTTCTTTGACTTTTGTCCGGGGCAGCAGTATTATTCACGAGGAGTGACAGTAACGAGCGTGTTTAATTTCGCGCGAGCGGCGTCGGTGCACGCCACACATGCAATTTCTCTGACAGTAAGCTGCACGCACGCGAGCTCGAGCCTGGGACGAAGGAGAAGCCAGAAAGAGTCGAATTGGCTACCAAAGTTTTAGCAGACGTTACTAACCGGTCGCTTTCGCATATACCAACGAAACAATTATAATTCGCGAATGAAGTGAGACCAGCAGCGCGAGCAAGAAAAAAATAAAAAAAAAAAAAAATAAAACAGCCAGCAATGAGAATCGAGTATGGCCACTTAAATACTGTCGTCTGGGATCGTTGGGAGTCGCGCGTGGTAACCCAGAAGTAAATCCATGCGAGAGCAGTTTATTTTAACTCCGGTGATTCGCACCGCCGTTTTTTTTTTTTTTTTTAGGTATATCGGCACGACAAGGTATTTGAACGATTACGTAGCCAATTATGCAGCAGAATGCAAAGTCGATCGATTGTCGAGTGTGGTCGAAAAATAAAATATATCAATAGATAATCGGCGTACAGTTTAAGGATGTTGAGAATGATGAGAAAAGTCTGAAAATTTGGTATGTTTTTGTATGAAGTATTTAAGAAATTGTGTCAAAATTTCACGACCATTAGGAAGCTCGTTGAACAATTAACATTAATAAATTAAATGTAGTCAAATGTAGTCTTATGGGAACTGGTATAACTTTGCGATAATTTTTTTTTTTGACCTCTCAATTTTGTAATATCTACAATATACTGAAAGCAACGGAAACGAAACGAAGTTTATTGATAAATATTTTTTGTATTTGTTTAAAAAATTGTTCTTAACAAAATGTTAATTTTTTAATAACGAGCTTCCTAATCGTCGTGAAATTTTCACACGACCTCTTAAATACTTCATACAAAAACATACTAAATTTTCAGAATTTTCTTATCATTTTTTATTTCAACCCTTAAGCTCGTAAAAGTAATGATGACAGAATTCTTTATATTTGGTATGTTTTTTACACGAAGTATCCAGAAGGTCGTGTACAAATTTCACGACGATTGAGAAGCTATTTATTGAACAATTAACATTAACAAGTTCCATGGGTACTCAACATCCTTAAATTTTACGAAAAGTGGTCAATAAAGATGAAAAACCAAAGAATTAACTCCATCGTTCTGATATCATTCGTCACCCCGGATCCAGAGCCTGAAATAATTAAATGATCTCGTCGATTTGATTCGAAACGATGCGAGCTGTCGCGTTCGACTCAACTGGACCGCTGCAACTCCCTTAAAACAATGTTTCAAACGACGCGATCGTATCGTCAATATTGTCGCGAAATAAAAAAGCCGGTTTAATTTTCTGTCGCTTTGGATCGTAATAATCTGCTACGTGTGTTGTTGTACGAGTTTAATTTTCACAGGGGAATAGGATGAGAAAAGATACTCTCTTCGTCCAAGAGTGTGTAGTGGCGAGGTCTGAGCATAAATAACTAAGAGCTCGACACGCACATATGTACAGGTGAATACACTTGCGAGACTGTTTTTTTTTGTCTCTCTGGTGGTGCGCAGTCGCCAAGAAAGTGGTTCACCACCTGGTCCGAATTTGCACCAAGTCTTCTGTATATTATGTGCAGGGGATAGTAAAATAGTGGATGAAACGCGCGGGTGAGAAACGCGGCAAAATGTCGCGGAAAGATTTTACTTGGGCCCTGGGTTCGTCCTGTAATTGCTCGAGCTGAGCGGGAGGGAAGAAAGTCCGGTCAACGGGGAGTTTATATATGCGCCGCGAGGTTCACGCAAAACCGGGCCCTCCCAACCGAATTTATACCTGGCTCCGCAATGATAAACCGAGATGGTCCACCCGGTTTCACCTGAACTTGTCTCGATGTACCACCAACCATTCGCGCGTATCCTCGTTTTTCTCTGGCTCTGGAAACCAGATGCAAAAGAAGCTGAAGAGAACGAGAGATAGAGAAAACGAGTTTACGCGCATGAGAGAAAAACAAAACGATGGAAGAAGAAATAAAAAAATAAGAGCGAGATGTTTCGCTCTATCTCTCACGGATAAATTTCAAATCGTCTCGTTCGGCTACCGATTCTAATTAAAATTTCGATATTATACGAGTCAAGTCGCTGCGTGAAAACTCACAGGGGGCTCCCAGTGTATTTCCTCGCCGCAATTTTCATCAATCTGCTTTGTCGCATATATTTACAAACAAAAATAAACTGCAGTCATTTTGCTTCCTCATAGAGGAAAGCTATGTGACGGTGAAATTTTTTTTTTCCAAGTTTCCAATGTCAATGTGCTCAAAATTTCCCAAAACATCGAAAAATCATATCTAGAAAAAATTTCCGTGTGTGTGTATGTTTTGGGACTGTAAAATTGAAACCCTCGTAACTCGAGAACGGTTTGAGCTACAGGGCTCCCGTTTTGCACAGATTTTAATCTACACAAGCTCTTCATTCTCTGGGAATTTTGTTGGAATTGCTAGAAAAATACGAATTCTAGGGCATTTTAAAATTTTCAAAAAAAGGGTGTCGACGCTCTAACTTGCGCAAATTTAAAGATTTATTACTAATTTGTTTTTTTATAAATAGAGTATCATAATAGGAAGGTTGATATTGAATTTGGTGAATATCGGTTGAACGGTTTAAATTTTATGATTTTTTCCAATTTTTTACATCGCGTAATCGTTTTTTAACTGCACGTATTTATCGATGAATATAAAAGTATAAAAGTAGAAGTGATACTGGAATGAGAGGATAATATCTGAACAGGTGAGATTAAAAATGAGCAACATCCGGATAAGCGAGATGTACTTATTTTCTTGATCAATTCGATGACGTTTGGCTCGCAGGGGTTGCAACTGGAAAGCGATAAGATATACGTACACCTTAGTCTTTTGCTTCCTTTTACTTTCCTGTTGCCTCCCAATAGATATAAATATAAATACACGGACATGAGACACGAACGCGAAAGTGGCTCCTATTTCACGTTATTTTCATAAATTAAATCCTCTATCGGAGGAGCGAGCACATGCAGCTACACTTGGATGCTCGTAACTCGGCGCATTACAATAATAAAGAGTGTTCTTTGCTTCTGCTTTTTGCTGTACAAGCTGAAAGAGCATGCGCGCGAGGCTCGTGTGCATGCCAGAGAAGCTAAAAAGCATTTCCATAATCCGACGATGGCCTCTTCTCGCTGCGGCCCGCCAACAAGTGACCGAGCAATGAAAACTCTGGGTTTACGCGTCTCTGCCGATATACTTTGAGATTTTCTCTCCTTACTCTCTCTCTTGCCTCCGCGCGTTCGTTCATCTCACTTTTTGCCTCATCTTTAGCGAGGCACGTGTAAAGATAATTATCTTTTCGAAAGTTCCTAACAATTTCTATACTTCGGTCTGTTTTGCGGTCGAAATTGAGGCAATGTAGCAGTTCAATTATTCTTTCCCACGTCGAGGATATAATGTCTAAAGACAAGCTGCCATTTTCAGGCTTCTTACGTGTCACCCTCAAGAATTCATCGAGTCAAGGAACGACGATACAACGAGAGCAACTTTTCTCATCAATCAACCTGGAAAGTGTTCCATTTTCTATCTCGATACGTCACTGCGACTTTGATATCAAGTCTCTGACCAACAAAGCAGTCTATCGAATGAAGATAAATAAATTTCCGTTCGCGTATCGAAGCCAACGAGGATTTTTGATGCGAAAAAAAAAAATTTAGTCGTCACTCGAAATTTGCAGCAATTCCATCGCGTATGATATGTCGTGGACCATGATGGGCGTCAGAAGATTCTGCCCCCTTGGCTTTTGCCAGTAGATGGCGCTCCTGCTGCTGTTTTGGCTTGGCCGGCACGCTTGACATTAATTAATTTTGACGAAAGCCCACCCGAACCTGTATCTCGAAGCATCGACCTCCAGCGTGCGGTCCTGTCCAGTCTGCCTTACCCCTTGCTCCATCATACACGTGTATACGTTGAGCGGAGAATTTAGCAGACTGTGTGTATGTATCGGGGTTTCGGTTCGTCGAGAAATTTAGCGTCAAGCAAAATTGGCAAACGGTTTTCTCCCCATACGCTCATCCTGCTGCTCTGGCGATCTTCTCTTTCCCTCTCTCCCTTTTTTCTCAATTATCTTTTGATTCTTTTAAATTCTTTCCTTGACTCGCTAAGGGCTGCCAAAAGATATTCCAACGGAGTTCATTCGCGCACCGGACCGAGACGTCTTACGAATTTACGGCGACTTTCAATTTGGAGAGGATCCTGAGAGAAGAGAAAACGAGAGAGAGAGAGAGAGAGAGAGAGAACGAGAGCTCGCTGACACGCCTGCCTTGTAAATGGCCAAACAGCCTCCATCTTCCTCTTTATTTCGGTTATTCTTTCGGTACTGATAATTGTCTGTTGAGGAATATCCAAAGGTACAGTGTCTTTTTTTTTCAGGCGTAAAATAATTGAAGATGAATTAATATACAGCTGCTGAAACACTTTGATAATCGTCGATGTGGAACAAGATAGACGAGAAGGTATCCTGGCGATTCGTTTAGAGTGTTAATCGACGCGTTCCCTTGCTCTACAACCTCATAAAAGAAAAGTGAGTTTCGGCGTTCTCCCCAGCATCCATTTTGCTCTCTCCACATTAAACCATTCGTCCGTGTTCTTTCGCACGTTCTCTTCCTTTTATTTTTCTAAGGGCGGCTCGTTAGAACATTGGCTCCGCGAGATCGCCTCGCGCATCTTTTTAGCCACTGTGGCACACAGAATGCACGTCGCTCGCACGCACCACGCCATATTGAAATCAATGCTCAGAGAGAAGGTTGAGTCTGCGGGCGAGAGAGAAAGCAGAAAAAAACGATCCAGAAGGTAGAAGGGCGAAAGGGAGAGGCAACGAAATGTATGGCCAGGTGGAAGAGAGAAAAGCGAGACAAGGATACCCCAAGGCAGAACATTCGGAGTTCTCTATTTCTTTCTCTCTCCCTCTCTTCTCCCGAATATTGAGGCTCGTATTAGCAGTAACTCAGAATTATTAGCTTATATACTCGCACTCGCGCATATTGCCCGCACACGTATACAAAGACGTGTGTTAAATGTACTTTGGTTTTATCTCTTGCTCTCTCTCTCCCTCAGCCTCTCGAAATCGTGTTTTTTCTCACTGAGCACGTCTCCGAGTCCTATCCCGTTAGAAATATTACGTCGCACCAATTTCGAATGGGCCAGAACGGAGAGAAAAAAAAACAAGAATATTAGGCATTGGTGCAACTTTCACGAGATTATGGATTCGTTCTCAAATCTATTTTCGTAATTACTTCGAATGGAAATTCAGCAGCTACGTCTCTTGATTAAGTACATGAGGATTTGAGGTTTGTGTTTGTACGAGGAGTGAAGAAAAGGAGGGCACGTGTGTGCCAATGAAGCCTCTTCGGATACCTTGATCGCCGTATCCCTCATTCTCTCTCTTTGCCCGAAGGTTTATCTCGTCCTGTCTTTCTCTCTTCCTCACTGCTGGCTATGCTGTATCCGAGAAATGGCTGAAGGCAAAGAAGACTCTGCTGGTTCCTACGTGACGGTATGCACCGAGGCATTCGATACATACGCTACATACTCCCCCCACCCTTCTCTTCTTCTCATCTCTTCGAGTTTCTCTTTTCATACAAACGTATGCACATGCCTACTGATCTTTGTTTTTTTTTTCCTGCTCGCTTCATCACCCGAGACTCCTCTTACCCTCGCGTATACCAACAGTCGGAATCCATCTGCCGGTTGGTTGGATATATTCGGAACTCTTTGTGTATCTTGTCCTCGTAAATTTGGACTTATTTGTTTTTACATGAGAATTTTCTTCGAATATTCAATAAACCAGCATTTTTTAGAACTCGATCTCTTCAGTTTTGGCTTGATTTTCACAAAAAAATGACAAAGTTCTGTTGGGAGTAAGAAATATTGAGGACAAAGACTTGGATTCTTGAATCTTTCCATCTAAATGCTCGCTCCATGCCGAGAAGTAACGGACTCGTTGACTCGGAAATATCAGGAAGAGAATGCACGCTCCGAGACACAATGCGGTTGGATAATGTGGGTTTGTGTGTCACGTGTACGCTGAAAAAGAGTCAAACGTAAACGCGGAACAGCATCGATGAGATATCGCAGAGTAGAGACTCGCGTCGCGACGCCCCGTGACAGCGTCGTCACGGTGGTCCCACGCGTTCCCTCTCCACCTATATGTATATATGTCCAAGTATTTATTTACCGAGTTCATATACATTTACTGTATATGCTGCATTATAGTATATAATCTCGCTTTCACTTTTGTCCGCCCACCGCAACTAGTGGGTGCAGATGCTGTGTCGAAATCTTACTCTGACAGACCGTGGACGAGATATAGTTACGGCCACAGCACTACGCGTTCGCCCTAGCTGCGTATTGTTGATGTCGTTGTACAATAATTTTCAAAGGGGAAAAAAAGTCCCATAAGAAAATAACAGACGAGTAAAGAATTAGAGAAATTTTTATGTCATCATCAAGGAAATTACAAAGACCGTATGATTTGATGAAAATGGACTGAGTTATGAGAATATGAAAATTAGTCAAATTTGGCGAATTTCCCAATGGGAATGACAAACCACGAGAAAGAACTTCAACGACTTGTAAAAAATGGCTTGACCTCGCCACTGGTTAAATATTTAGCAAGATGGTGCCAAAGTTTAAAGAGTCGTGTGTGCGTCACGAGAGAGCAGGCTCTTGCAAAAGCGAGTCAGAGCAATAGGAGGTTTTAAACCGAGTGACTCGTGCGAGGAGCATGAATCAGGATTAGTCCCATCTTCAGACAGTCCACGGTGATTTAAGGCACGCGACTGTCTCGTTCAAAAGATAGTGAGAAAGGAAGAAGAGCGAGAGAGAGAGAGAGAGTAGAGGAATCTCACAGAAAACCAGTAACCCAAGGAGATATGTTTGCGAAATAAAAAGCATTACGTACGTTATAAGATCTTTCAAGGCAGTATATCGAAGATATAAAGAAACTAAATATATACGTCGTCTTATCAAAACAAGCCGCACGTATGTTCAGCCTGTGCTTTATTTATAGGCTATTGGAATTTCAGTTGAAAAAGTTCAAGAATACCAAGTTCAAGCTGATAAGAGCCCTCTGTGACTATACATTTCATTATTTTTCTCAGGCAGCAAGTCTGGCACGAGGACTCGATCACTTATTAATAAGTATGATCGCGGTGCCGAATTCTTTCGTTTGATACGACAGTTCGTTAGCCTTCGAGTTTTTATACTTCGAAGAACTCGTCAACGAGACTTTTTAAAGTGCCAAGAGAGGTGTGACAATGAGAAGAGAGATGAAGTGAGACAGAAGGCTTCAGTCACAAGTATATACATAAAAAAAAAACGGTCCAGCAGCCGATGGTGAGTTTGTAAGAGACGAAAGATCGGAAAGAGGATGATGCTTCGCACGGAATCGGCCTTAAGTTCATTAATTTGACGAAGCTTTTTCAGCCCTTCACCGTGCGACCATTTCGACAATGGTAGATTAAAATTACGGACCGTCACCCACTTCCCCTCTTTGCTCTTCATCTTCATTCCTCTCTCTCTCTCTCTCCATCTCTCTCGTTCCCTTTGCAGCCGCTCTCATTTCTCGTTCCATCACCGGCAACAAGAGCGTAAACGTCGAATTACAATTAGCGATGAAGTGCCTTGCAACCTGCTGGTTCGCAATCAAGGTTTAAGGACCGTAGTTTAGTACTCTTTGAAGCAGAGCTCTAAGCTCTCTGACTTTTCACAAACTCACCTCGCCACGTGTATATATATATATACTACGTGTATATAGACTGAATTGGGAATATTCCGTTCGCATGGTTTGACTAATTTGCTGAAAATCAGCGGCGGCGGAATGCGTATAAACTTTAACAGCTGTTAAATATCGTGAAATTAAATAAATCACATTGATTAATAAATTAGACGTTTTTTCTCGAATGTAGCAACATTTTTAATTCGTGGCTGTAACGGAATTTGGGGGAGTACTAAAGTTGGAATAGCTCCGGCTTTGATATTTCACACGAGAAAACTTGTCGTCGTCTTTCTTGGCTTGTTACGAGCAAACGACACGAATAAAGATGCTTGTCACTGGAGTGAATTGAAGTTGGAAGCCTCCGGAGGATTCCATAGTGATGTGTGCTTGAGAACGATGTAAGAGCAGCGGAGTATGGAAGACACAAAAGTGAGTTAAGCGTTGAGTAAAATGAATGTGTGTGTGTGCGAATGTTTGAAGAATTGTATTTTGTGAAGTGAACGAGAAACGAGGATGGAAAAGCGACAAGAGTGGCTGTAAGGAAGCAGGGGAATCGGAGATGTGAAAGAGCTCGAGAAAAGTGATAGCGAGAAAGATAAAGTGTGGAATATGATGAAGCAAAGAGAACAATTCTAAAGAAGGAACAGATACGCGACGGAGGGCTGTGAGGAGGAAGCAGGAGAGTCGTGCAAAGACGAGGATCCTTTGCTTGAGGAAACGTGATCTGTCGAGTCTGGGTGGTGGTGGTGGTGGTGGTGGTGGAACGTTGGGCATAGGAGGCGTAATGGGGCAACTTGTCAGCTACCGAAGCTCGTCAGTCACAGAGTCTAGCCAGAGTTGGGAAGCAAAAGCTGCAGTTTCCAGCTAGTATATATTTATGGATATATACAAAGAGAGATATATATAAATATGAGTCTTTAAGGAAACAGTACCCGGAAGATTGTATGTACCAGTTGAAAGCTTTGCAACGGTTACACTGATAGACCGTCATAGTCGATGGTGGTAGGGCGCCTGAGACGCGGACCTTACTCGTCCGCAGCTCGTATATAGGAACGCGATGCATTTCTTTTTGACCGCGTATCTTCCGGCTGGCGGCTAAGGTTCGCGGGAAAGACTCTCTCGCGAGAGTATTAAGCCGTGTGGTTAGTGGTGCCCTCGAGCTCGCACAAGACTATACGGAGAATCGGCACTTGATATCCCGTTCACGTAGACGCATCACGCGGCAAACTAACCGACGAGAAAGACGGTAACTTCTGTCTTGTAGCCGCTAACGAGAAAGAGACAGAGAGCAAGTGCAACTTTGCGGTGGAAAGAAATGCAGTGCGAGAAAAAGACGGCGTGAGATGCGCAGGAACATACGCGCGGATAAGAAGCAGCAGCGCGCGAAGAGCGGGAGTCAAGGAAGCAAGTTTTGCCTCTGGTTCGAGTATATGCTCCTTGCGCCAGTTGATTCGCCTCAATAGCGCAAAAGACTGAGAAAAAGAGAGTCTGGACTGCAGCAGGAGGCCCACTAGGCGTCCTGTAAAGCTCCAGAGTTCACGCATAAACAAGTGACTACCGGTCTTAAATATGTCGCAAATCCGCACTCCTCTGCTCACTCGGATTCTCTTGACCACCCCCCCACCAGCCTCCTGCTCTCTTCTCTTTACTCCCTGGATAAGTGGTCGTAGTGAAAATCGTCTCGTATAGCTAGCGCAGGAGACTCTGGAATGAACGGGCCCGAAAGATAGGAGAAGAGATGCTGGAGGCTCGACAAAGAAATGCAAAAGGCGAAGATCGGTACGAACGGGAGTCCGGCCGCGATCCAAGAACACTTATTTCGTGTACGTACGTGTATACCTAATTCAACCTACATACTGGAATGGTAACGAACTCGTTTTGCAGCAATAGATCGCGCGGCGGCAGCGGCGAGCGTGTGCGGGAAGATTCTTTGCTTAACGTATTTGTGAATGTGTACAGCGATTCCACGGAGAGAAATGGGACTAGAGAAAAAAAGGCGACCATCAGTGTTGCTCGTTGGTACTCTGTACCTCGTGTGCCTATAGCTTAATACTTACGACCCCTTGGATTCACTCTCCTGGCCATATTTTAGCCTGCTGCCTCCCGCGGTACAAACGAGCCTTTCTCCCTTCATTCGTTAACTGATTTTTCTTGCTAGATTAGCGCAATATATCTATACGCGTTTCTCCCCAGGAATCCCACCGCGTAGAGAGACACTAACTTTTTTTTCAATTGTGATTACCGGTCGAGAGAACGCTAAGACGAATAAGGGAGCTTTCGCATACCGATTCACGAGCTTTCTTTATACGAAATAAAAAAAAAAAGACGTCGTTGTTTAAACGGTTATTGATTAATCGATCTGGAGCTCGAAGAAATTAGAACGACAAAGAGCCGGCTCAATGCGATCGCGATTCGACAGACCAATACATCTTCGCATCGAATCGATCGGGCAGCTTATAAAGATCGAGAATTATCGATCGATTCTCGCTCGCGATCGAACAAAGAGGGGGCTTTTCTCACGTTGACAATCGGCAATTAAGCGATCGATTCAATGATTCGACTTATTTGTGTGCGTATGTAAAAGTGTTTCGTACATGTGCACAAACGCCGAGAGTCATTAGCATTATCTCGAGTTCCGTAACTTTCTCTGTCTCCCTTGCTCTTCCCCCCTCTCTCTCTCGATGCTGTGATCTCTTTAGCGGCGGAACGCAGCAATGTTGCTTGCCAGCTCGTACATATCGACTGTTTAAGGTACACGCTTTATACGTAAACGTGCAATGATACACGCTTGTTATTTTCACGACACGATGAATGCTGCTTATGCCAGAGAGGATTCACGTGGGAATAACGTTCCAGTTGCCAGAACCAAGATTCTGGAAAACCAGGTACAACTAAATGGACGCGGTCATTATACTCTGTATCGTTGATTTTTCTATTGCCACGCTGCTTTGTGTGCCTTATTACCACGGTTGTTAAAGGATTCACCACCGAACGAAAAATCTCCACCGAAGTTTTTGTCCTTTCTTCTCGTTCGTTTCTACACTTTATTCTCAATCTCGTTCTTTTAAATCTCTTTCCTAATTGTAATTTTATAGCTGCAGAAGAAATCCGTAATTTGGGATCGCATGGCTTGCTGCTATAAAAAAAGAAGTCGAGGAACGGGGAGTGGAGAGAAAGAGTTGAATGAGAAAATGTGATGAGAGAATGAGAGAGAAGGAATGAGCAGATAAAGGGTAGATAGAAGAGGCATATAAGGCACTCGAGAGACCTACCCGGCTATAACTTCATCGTCGACTTGGCTGACGCTAATTGACGTATCGTGGCTGGTAATACGGTCACGCCATTATCTCTATCCTGGGAGAGAAGCTGATATTGCATTACCCCGTGATCTTTCATCGCTGCGGCTTGGACGGCTGTGAATTGGCCAAGTATTTCCTGCCGGTGCTCTCTTCCACTCTGCCTCCTCCTCCTCCTCCGTTCGATCTTTCTTCGTAAATAGATGTATACACGTATATGTATTCGAGTGTCAAAGATTCTTGCGGAGCCGGAGGCATTGGTTTTAGAATCGGATCTTTGTCCTGTCGACAAGTTTGTGCAGTGACGAGATTGCGAGCTTACAGGAGAGAAAATATTCGAGACTACACTAAACGAGCTTCCCTTTTTTGTCATTCCTTGTAAGACGTCAATACTTGGCCAATTTGACTCGCGGCAGCGTTTTGCATCGCGTCTCGCGAGTCTTTTCTTTTTCGCCTTTCAATTTTTCTTCTCCGTCCATCCGCAGTGTATCGCGATAATTTTTACAAATACCGTCCAACGAAATGTACAATTTCTTCTATTTTTTTTTTTTTTTTTCATTTTTTTAATCCTTTTCCGATGTACACTCGGGCGAGGATCTCAGGACACTGGCTATAAGTTTTATAAATTACTGACCTCGACCAGACTTTATATCCAGACTTAAGCCAACTCGCTCCGAGTCGCCCTATTAGCACATCGAATCTCCGCGATCCCGAAAACCTTCCCTTTCTCGTTATTTCGGTAACCACTTCTTTCAGAATCGTTATACACAGTCACCGTCAATCCAGCCATGTGCTCGAACCACCAAGCAGATTAAGGCCCACTTTGGTCTCCACCAAATATCTTATTGGCCCTGGTGACTGGCAACACGTAATATACGCTTATCTGTACTTTTATTGACACGACACAGCTCCACGTTCTAGAACCTTACAGTGAAAATGAAATTTTGTTAAAAATCGTCGATATTTTGTTGAACACGGAAATATTTTTGGATAATTTTAAAATTTTCGTTATTTTGGCAGGATATTTGGTTTCTAACGGAATCGTCAGCAAAATTTATGATTGCCACGACAAAAATTAGCTTCCGAAGAGACTTTGTATAATATTTCTTGCTGCAATGACACAATTTTTGGGATTATTCAAAAAAACGTTTAGTCGAACGTATATCGAACAAAATATCCATCTGTTCCAAAAAAATTTTGTTTTCAGTGTAAAGACGTTTTGTGGGTAGGTTCTCGCGTTCGTATATTTCGGTCAGCGAACTCGGTCACTATCGATACACATTTGTACGTTCGCAAATCGACACGATAACGCTGGGAATCAAGGAAATTGTTCAAAACGTGAAGTCGAGCTATAAAGGTGATAACATCACTTCTTTAGTTCGTTATAAAAATTCTATTAAAAAAACTTGAAAAATGCAATTCTGTCATCTTCACACTCTCGGCACGTTGTGTTGCTTTTTTTTTTTTTTTCGAAAATGGTTTCTGTGCGTTTTCAATGTCAAAAAAAATCAATTCGTTTTATTCGAGCGAGAGAAAACAGTTGGATCGAAGTACTGAATTAATTTACGTTCGTAAAATTATTTTCACTTTTATTTCATTCCATGGAGGGAAGATTTTTTTTTTATTATTATGTACATCAATACGTTGCTAATGATACCTTGGATGCTGCGCAAAATTCTCGTTTTGCTTCCTCCTACACGAATCTTAGGGAGTCTGGAAGTGATCGCGCACGATCTCGATGAGTGTTTTCACGTCGTTGTCGCCTCCTCTGCTAAGCTTAACAGAGACTAACAGAGGAAGAAGGAGCGAGAGAGAGAGAGAGAGAGAGAGAGAAGATATAGTCACCCATTCGAGTGACTCGTAACGACGTCGTTAACTACGGCATTTCTCGCGATCGCCGCACGTCCGACACGAAACAACCCAAGTGCGAGCTTAATTCTCCTTTCCTGCGATCGTTTATTTTTTCATCTTTTTCCCCGGACAAGATGATATTTTCATCCTCGAGCCTCTCTCCGCGAGAACCAATTTATAAGCTATCGATTAATTAGCTCCTGAGGCGCACAGCCGAGATTGGAATTTCTGGCGATTCCCCCGATCACATGCTTGACTGCTTTGCCAGAGACCACACTCTCCGCACCTGATGATGGCTTCTCCGACTTGTCTTTCCAGCTCATTCTTCCCACTGAAATTCTGTCACTGGATCGCTCTTCGATATTTCACAGAGAATTCTAAGCAAGTATAAAAAATGTAGTGACAAGTTATGCCGATGTTCACTTTCGAAAGACAAAACCCATGGAGCACAAGATTTTTCCAATTTTACTCGAGCTACGATCCTCCGATCCGGCTGACAGCTTTTCTCTGATGGGAAAGCTCGAGTTTCGAGCCTGTCTTCTAATTATTTAAACACGTCGGCACAGCCGCAATGGGGTAACGGGCTTTTATGCACTTGAAGGCGATACTCCATTGTTAATGTCGTGGCATCTTGCTCCATCGCTCCTCCGCCCTTTTGCGTCAATGCCATTAAGTCAAAGTTTTACAGCGAGCAGTCAAGCCCGCCAGCGTGTTGTTCTCGTATATGTATAGGAATGATGCACACAGCTACGTCCAATGCGGATCACTTGGCGTTATTGCGAGTCTGAACTTTACTCGAGGCGTATAACGGACGCGCTTCGTACTAGGAGAGTAAACCGTGTGCAACATATTCATCGGATAGGTAGAGAGATGCCTTTAAAACAGCCGCGGCTCTACGTACTCGTGTAATGCTAGAGTTTGAATTTAGCCTGGGGTGAGTGCTCGAAAACTTGTTCCCAACAATGCGCGCGATGCTCCATCGAGAGGTAGGGAGGGAGGAGATGACTGCTTGGAGCTTGCACGTGGGATCATGGCCAACGAGAAAGCTTGACGTGCTGCTAGACTATTTCGCAGGGACTTGAAGGCGAAAGAATGTATTGCGCAACGTCGAGTAAATTCCAATCATAAAAATCAATACCGAGAATGAAAAATCATTAATTGATGGAGCGTTTTTGAAGAATAATCAAGAGTTGCCTCCTGGGAGAGTGTCTAAACTGTCAGCTTCAGCCTCCAACGTACAACGTCCTGGGTCCGATGTCGAAATTGCTGGAATAATGGTAGCCCGATCCCCGCAAGTATCGACGATATAATATCGCGAGTAAACCACGCGGGTTACGCGAATAGGGTTGATAATGATGTATCGGATGATGTAGCATTTTGCAGCGTTAAGGACCATCCAATGGAACTTAATATCATGGTGAATAATTTGGAGGGCTTGCCAAGCTCGAGATGTTTTTTGAAAAGTTTTTTGTTTGCTTGTTCGAGTTTCCCCTTGGTTCGTGATTCAGTCTGCTGCGGAAAATCCTGTATATAACGAAGCCAATATGACTGACGGTGATTTTCCTAGTCAAAGATGAAATTCGATGCTGGCGAAGAAACTTTGGCCCTTCGCGTTGCATGCAGAGACAGGAAACTCTGGTGAATGTTCAACCAGCCTTCCTAATTCCGCTCGTAAAATTACCAGCAAAAAACTGTCTAGACTTGATCAATAACTAACGTAATATACTTCTTGACGTATTATCATTGATATTGTTATTATTATTAATTTAATATAATAATACTAATAATCGTAATAGCAGCATGGCTGGAGATACACGGCGGAAGGTCGCAGCTGCACATATTCGTGCGCTGCCTCATTATTACTAAAGGATCCTATTAAATTTTCCGTCGTAGTTTCACATCCTAGCATCTGTCTGCGTTCCTTCCGCATCGAATAATGAGCCAAATTAAGTTTAAACCAAGCCTAGATTACTCCCTCGCTGCGTGTCTTCATCAACAGGTCTGTTTTGGGAGGGAACAGTGTCTTAGGAACTTGGGACGTTCGAATGTGTTGCCAGTTGTCCTGAACTGAGAATGGCTGACAATCGAATCCGTTTGCCATTGATGCGAATGTTGAATTTCTATAAATGACTCATTAGCACCAGTGATTGGCGATTATAGCAGTTCCATGGGTTTTCGCAGTTGCGGGTCTGTCTCGTTTGCAGGATTTACCTATGATCTATGAAGCACGCGCTTATACTCGCGGGATTCGATAATAATTACATTGGGCGAACTGGGTTCTCTGCCGGTTGAAAAGGTGCAGGAAGTATAGAGCCACGGAGGAACAGCTGCAACCCCGCCGGCAGGTACGAGCATAGTCAGCAAGCGAGGCTTGTACGAGACAAGCCGACAAGCGAGAAGCCCTGCCAGAAGTCGAAGCCTTTATGGGTATAAACAGAGAGGTGTACGTAACATCGAATGGAAGAGTATGATTGGTCCTGGTGCGGTGTGTGACTAGTATGAGAGAAGGAAAAGAGCCACCATAGATGCATCAGGCGGATAGAAGCGCAGGGCAGCGTCAGCACATGCAGTGTTGCATTCAACTGTAAGCAATGCCATGTTGTAGCAGGGTTAATTGTATTGGCTCCCTCGGCCTCATTCTCATTCAATCGTGATCATTACCCGCCGCAAGCATCTCCACCTACGTGTTTCTTCACGTAGGAACACACCCACACGATACACACAAAAATAGTTACTCTCGCATTGATGAACTTTGGTCTTCGAATTGCAATCTTTCCATTTTTCCCCAGGCGCACTCTGACCGCTTCTCGTATTCACGGTCAGCTACTTTGGAATACCGTAACTTTTGCACGGGGTTAACAGAGTAAGCTCCGTGCGAAAATATCGAGGAGACGTACTTTGCCGACTCAAAGTCATTGCTGCGAATATCCGTGATTATTAGCGACCCTGACGTCTTCGATGGCCGTGGATTATGGAAAATCGAACCACGTTTTGTCACTTTTTTGTTGCTTAAAGACGTTGCATGCAAAATTTTCTATCGATAGAATGCCTTTAAATTTGCACCACACAAATCGAGAGATTTATTGATAAAAATCACAATTTTCAGTAGTTTCTCACAAGAACGTGTGTTAAAAGTTGCAATTTTCAACATTAAATATTTCGATTTCTAAATGGTGAAGCCTCTTAAAACTTTGCATACATTTTTATGTAACATCGAAGAAGCTTTATTTATTTTTTCAAAAAGATCGGTCGTCAAATTTTTTCGAAATTTCGTTTATTATATAACTGATACAGATTACCTCGCACAATTTTGAATTTAGAGCATGTCGTTCTTTAGTCAATTTGTAAAAACTTTTTCTAATGAACTTGGACTCGCAAACCATTTTGTGTGTAAGAAAAACTGATAAGAAAAATTTAGATTTAACCGTCACCATTCAACGTCCTCGATCTATCATTCAATTGCCACTCCCCGATTATTCGGTGATCCCATTGTACGAATAGCCCTGTATCAATAGACTCGGATTCATTCGATTAATAATTATTTAAAAATAGCATGGGACACCATGAAGCTGTTCGCAATTCTACACTAACAGGGGTATGGCTCGGTCCCGAAGATATGCTTGCTCTCTCTCTCTCTCTCTCTCCCTTGCTCTGTCCGTACCACGAATCTTTATATTTATTCACCTACCCGTTTCTGAACCCCCGGGTAGATGGGGCTTTGCGGCGTTATGTATAATAAATCTCGAGTGGCAAGATTCTCCAACATCTCCGTAAGGTTTCATTTCTTGCTGTGTCCCTCTTTCTTTCTCTGACTCTTCGGTACATCGAGCTGTGTGTACCGATCGCAGTCTCGCGTCGAGTAATACACTCGTACAGCACGTATGCGGACAGTCCTCGCTCAAGTAAAGAGACTCGCTCGAGAATTCTCGTACACATAAATATATATCTGTACACGTATTTACGCAGTGCATAACGTACAAGATTATATATGTACTATATTACGAACTGCGGTGGATCCCACGTTAGGTGACCATTTATTTCTCGATAATATTCCAAGGTGAGTCTCCAAGGGGGTTGGCCTTCCACAACTGACTTCTCGTTGATTCATAAGCGCATAGTCGTACATTGCGACCCGATGCTCCTCTCTTTTAATTCTGGAATCCCCCCCCTGCCACTTTTTTCCCACATCAACTTTCAGTTTGGCGAATTACGTTGCGGAATGAAAATATATTAAAAATATGGTAAAGGGTGAAATGAAATATTCGCGGTGACAGAGAAATTCGAAGATTTTTCTAATGACCGATTTAATTAACACTGTATATAGTCAACGCGAATGTCATAAACGTGGGACTCGCCAATTTCAATAACAAAGGATACACGGTGTTTCACCAAGACACGTCTCAACACACCGTACACGTGCGCTCTCCTACTATATACACATACAAATAGATGTACAGAGAACAAAAGGTCGGCAAGGTAATACATATGTAACGGTCGGGGCATGCTGGACAGACGAACGCAGCGGGGATGGAAGTGAGGACGACGCCGAGGGTCAGGACATTGAGGGCGCAAGCTATGCGAAAGGATACGAGGAGGAGATAGAGAACGGGTTATTGGCTGCTTAGTCCTGAGCTCTTCATTAGCAATTGTAGCCAATCGTTTCGGCTTCAGGCCTTCTATGCATTCCAGACCTTTCCAACCCCATCTCACGTTCTATTCTTTATACTTTATATATTCCTTGCTACGCTTCCTCTCGTCCGCCACTGGCTTCGAGAACGAGCGTACGCTTCGCTGCAATTATATTATGTCCTGCTCTAACCGTTGTAACTTCCCAATTGAATGTAATCAGGTATTCAAAAATAGCTCAACAAGGATTTTACGTTGATATCAACAAAAGTACTTGAGTGTGGTATTGATTTTAATTAATGTTTTAATTATTGAAAAAATAATAATCAACTTATCCGCATTTGGAGATTTCTGCGCTGCATGCATTTTCCCAGTGAAAAAACTTTCTGCATTGACTTACGTACCTGAAACAAAAAGGAACAAAGCCAAAATTAGCAAATGAAAGACGAGGGTGGTTATTTCGAGTGTTGGTTTGTGAAACGCCGAGGAAAACGAGGGAAAGAGAATCACGAGGGTGAATAACGTGTCGCCACGGAGTGGCTGCAACGACGTGCAAAAAAATGATGAAAATTTGGGGAGTAAAACATAAAGTAAGAGAAAACGAAAAAGCCCCTCGAGGGCTCATAATTAATTGTTTCCTCAGCAAACTCGCGAGGGCTACCCTCGACTCTCAAAAGTCCCGACGTAAACTCCCCGTTTTTATATTTATTCGTAAAAAAACGTTCGTTCTTTCCTTATTTTCTTGTGACGCGCTTTCAATGTTCTGAACATCGTTCAGCTGATGCTTTCATTCAATACTACTCGTTCGACAAAAACAAAAAGTTCATCCGACTCTAGATTGGTACAAGTCTTTGATTTTGCCGAACATTCCCGAACTTTCAACGGTACGAGCAGCAGTTTGTGAAAATACGATAATTAATGAAAAAGGAAAATTTAAACAGCGTGTTAAAAGTTTTCGTCTCAAAACTCGCTCAGACATGTCGTTGGCGAAAAAAAAAAAAAAAAAAAAACTGGATGCCGAGATTTCGAGATCACAGGGAAATCAAGGAACTCTTCCTTCTCCTCCCTGCCGTGAGGTGCATGTCTACCATCGAGACAAAGTGGCCATAAGTGGATTTCCGGTTGGGATATTGCAAGATATACGTATACAATGAAGAGCGCATCGGGGTATCCACACGATATGTTCACTTGGCTGCTTTGGCACGCGTGTACAGAACAAATTGTCGTAATAACGTAAATATGTGAGTGCGCACATGGACAGAGCGAGGAATCACCGACAAGGAGCCGTGACGAGGTTTAGCAGAGCGCCCTCTAGGATTCGGCGATGGAAGGAGGGATTGAGTGCGTATACAAGTTTACTTTCCAAGTATTTACGCGCCGATGGCTTGCCAGCAGCCAGAACACATTCCCACTCAGGATGGAAGCTGCTTGGCGAGCCCCAGGTTGAATCTCTCGAATTTGTGCCCACTGCTTTACTAATTTGTTTACGCAATCGCTTCTCCTTCACCCTTGAGCCCTCTTTTCATTAGTTCTCTTACTCTTTCCTTTCGGTGGCTCCTTCAATTCGTCGTCCTGTCCTTTTTCCGCATCTGTCTCTGATCCTCGTCTATCCGTGGAACTCTCATTCCTCATCGTTTCATTTTTAGCCACGTAGCCTCGTTCCCTCTACTCTTTCGTGCACGTCTCTTCCGCAGTTTAGATGAGACCCCCTACCTGCTGAAATTTCATTAACAGCACCGTGCGAGAAGAGAGCCCGAGAGATGCTCGAGTACGAAGGCGAGGACCGTGAGGAAGCATGCAGCGGGACAAAGTGGAGGAAGAAGGCGGTGAGAGAGCTGTTCACCGCGGCAATTGCACGACATTAACAACACCGAGATCAGCGGGGCTTGCGGGGAGGGAAAAGGAGAGACGACGAACGACTGCCCAAGGCGTCGAGAAGTTTTGCCAAAAGTCTTGTTCTCCTTTACCCCCCGTAAAGCTCAACATCCAGATTCTCTGTCAAGCTCTTTCTTCGGATGCACAGACTGTTTCGCACAACACCAGCAGCAATAAGCTTCGTCGCAGCCTCGCTTCTAGGTAGGCTAGTGTCGTTCCTGCCCCGTTGCTCGGCCGTCCCGACGCCGTAATTTCAAGCCTGCAATTTATTCGCTCCTCTGAACACCTGTACACATACACATCCGACAAAATAAACGAACTTAGCATCAGGAGTCGTAGTAGCATACTGCTATCTTTTGCCTGTTTCTGCTGCCTCTCATATACACAAGTAGGCATACAAGAAATGCAAGCCGAGGGCTTGTGCTTCTGCAAACGGCCGCCCTAGTGCTTTACGCCCGGGCATTTCCTCTCCAAGCCCAACAGGATGCAAAGGAGATATTATTATTTTAGGATGTTTACGCTAGCTCCGGTTGCTTCAGACTGCTTTACCTTTGCCTAGATTGCTCTCGTAACCCAGATAAACTCATCGCGTTGCTACAGCCTCTATGTGCCGTTGCACAAACCGCAAACGATGATAAAAGTTGAAGCAAGCATTCCTGCATTTTTGGCTTGAAGAAAAAGTTTAAAACCTTCAACCGAGTCTGTAGAATTCTTGAGCTTCCCAATGGAGGGCCACTTGTTTGATGGATATCGTACACGCGTATTTTCGATTCGATTAATTTGTTTACGGAATGAGTTATAGGACGATTATCTTGCGTGAATGTCCGCGTATTTGCAGAGATCCTCCTTCGTATATTACTGATATACGGATTGCAGGCTGTAGATAAGGACGAAATGAGGGACGGACGAGATAGGATTGAGAGAAACGGACGGAGGTGAAAGATGAAGTGAAACAGAGAGGAGACAGAGACGAGGGCAGGTGTTTTTGCGCAAGCCGCCACCACCGCCAAGGTGGACGTTGAGGATCCCTATTCTCTTCCTCGTCCAGACTCGTTTGCGGCTGTTAGCATCCTTCGCCACCGCGATCCGCACTCCTTGCCTCTTTCTCTTTCCTCTTCGTCTCTCTTCCTCCGCTTTATTCTCTCTTCTCATTCGCATTCTCGTCTCCTTCGTATCTCTTGTTCTTTGTCTTTCCATACCAACATCCTTGAGTCTCCTTGGATCTTGCACCGATCTTCCGTGATCTCTCCTCACACCTGACTGGCTGATGCTTGGCTTGGTTGCTTGTTGTTGTTGCTACTGCTGCTGCTGATGTTGCTACAGCTTACCTGCCTAGGTGGTTTGTTCGGGTTATATCTTGAAACCTTCTTTCCATCTCCTTCGTTCACCATCAACCAGCAAACCCTCTACCTACGCTCAATCTTCTCTCACCGTTTCTCCTCGTGTTCTCCATCGTGATATCTCTTCGCTTCAACAGTTATATTTCGTTTTCTCGTTCTTTCTCTCTCTTCTCTACATTTACCGTACGATCTCTTTTCGCTCGGTCGCTTCACCCGTCCACTTTTTCAATTTTCTCCTTCTCCGCCCTACCTCCTTCGGCCCTATCACTGTCGCACAGACGTTCTATCACTCCTCGGACTCTTGAATTCGTGGACTCATGTGCTGCTACCTGTCTTTTGCCACAGAGTTCCTTCGAGAGCCTTTTTCTCTTTGCTTCCACCGAGTATCTCTTCGCATATATCCCCCTTCTTCTTTCTCACTCTGTCATCATTCTTCGTGGCCTCTCCCAGCTCGTTATGCAGAGTAATACCCTGCTGCTTCATGGTGCTCCCTTCGGAAACTGCTCTCTGCGTCTATATACTGTACGTGTACGTTCGGATCCCTTTTGATCTTCCCATTTACGATCACCGCAAAAGGGTTTTAGTTTCGTTCGAGGAGTCTATGGAACGTACTAGAGCCTCAAAATCTATGAACCAAATCCGTGTCATCGTCAGCGAACTCTGCAACCTACGCTATCCTTCTTTTATGCTTCCTCATAGAGGAAGCTATGGGACGGTGAAATATTTTTTTTTGTCCAGTTTTCAATGTCAATGTGCTTTAAATTTCCCAAAACATTGAAAAATCGTATCTAGAAAAAATTACAGGGCTCCCATTTTGCACAGATGTTAATCTACGAAAACTCCTCATTCTCTGGGAATTTTGTTGGAATTGCTAGAAAAATACGAATTCTACGGCATTTTGAAATTTTCAAAAAAAGGGCATTATAGGAAGGTTGGTATTAAATTTGTGGAATATCGGTTGAACGGTTCAAATTTTATAATTTTTCGAATTTTACGAAAATCTGAATTTTTTGAAAAATCATCCAACCGCAAATTTCTGCAAATTTAGTAAAATATTGTATACAAGTCTGTACTTCCTCTTTTTCCTGTTATCGCGCGAGAAAAAAATTATTAACCCATATTTTTAACGAGTCCCAAGCCCGCAAGATGCATTCGAAAAACTCGATTGTTCCAAATTGTTCTACCTTTTTATCACGACGATAAAGTAGTTGGGAAAATATGCGAGTTACATTGGCTCGTTGTAGGCAATCGCGGAGACAAGTACGACCGTAAAAAAGAGAGGCAGAAAGTTGAAACAGGATAGCTTTCCAGTGAGAGCAAAAGATCCAACAACTGTTCACCTACCGGTATACTTACGTACATACACGTATTGTATTTATCTTTGTATATATCGGTTATAATAGGTATGCGCTGACGCTGGCGTGGGTGTTGGAACTCGGCGCGCGAGTCGCGCGCGCTCTCTTCGCCGTGAACTAGTTGCTCGATCGTAATTCACTCGTGTATACGAGGTTCACCTTGAGCGCGCGGAATATCGAAAGTGTGCTTGCTCCTGCTGTTGTTGCAAACTCTAGCCTCCACCACACGCGGGCGTCTTTTTTCTCTTTCCCTCTCTCTCTCTCTCTCTGATCTTGTTTGTTCCTACATTCCGTCGATAGGGAATGTCAGCTCGCCATTATTCGATACCGCTGGGTTCTTTGTTTTATAATTGATTGTTAGTAAATTTCTCATGTTTTGGGAGTTTCATGAAATTCGGCTGTGCACGCGCCTTTGAAAAAAAAAAAAAAACATGCGAATGCAACAATAACCCCGGGCAAAACAAACGTGGAGAGAATATTCCACAAAACTATGCTGCCATCCAACAAATCAATTGTATCCGGAGTGCAGCATGACGGACTAGAACGTGAATGATCTGCTTAACGAGCCCTTGTCTAAGCTGTAAAAAAAAATTTGCTGATATTCGCTGGTTATTCGGCACCGCAAAAAAATAAAAAAAAAAAAGGTTCCGGCAGAACATTTTTAATGAAGGTACCTTGTTGGTTCGAGCTGTTTTCTATGTCGATCACGTTCAATTCTGCGCTTTTGCAGATATATATATCGACGTCATTGTATTCCAGAGGAATATATCGGATTCGGAAAACTTTTGCTAGCGAGAACGTGGTTAATTAATGTAACAGGACTCGGAGCAATATAGAATGTTTTTTTTCTTTTGTTTCAATTTTTCAGTTCGTTCATAAATCAACATCAGCTTCGCTGCTTCAGATTTCGTCGCGAAATTTGAAAATTTAGCGACGAAAAAAATAGAAAAGGAAAGATCTCCGGATTTACAGTTTGTGACTAGCGAATGGGCAATAACGAGTTATTCCGCGTTTCGCTGTCACGTCTAGAAAAAACCTGCCGAGTTTTTCTCTCGCTGAAACGTTAAAAAAAAATTGTTCCATTTTTTGAATCGTTTTTTTTTTTTTTGTTTTGTTTGTTCCAACTCTCGTATCTCGTTCTATCTGTACGCGCTTGAGTCATCGATTCTCGCACGTCTCTCGTTTACTCTCGGGGGCTGGGCTCTCTGTCGCGGCGAGGAATATAGCGCGCCAGAGTAAAAATATTCGCAAGGTAATCGAGTTGCACATCGTTCTGATCAGTTTGCGAGAAAACTCCATCGTTCTATCTCCCGCGATGCACAAACGCCCGGCGAGAACCAGCCCCACTCCATCGTGTCATCGCTTCACACAATCCTAGAGCTTTCCTGCCGTTCGAATTATTTTCTCACAGATTTTATGTTCGTCTACGTGCGTCTCTGTATTTCACAGTCTTGCAAGGCTCAGCGCCACGACGCGCTTCGCTAGATTACCTTTCTTCTGACATAATTCCTCGAGCCGCGTTTTATACCACGCGAGATATAAACACGAAGCTCCTCTCTGCCATTATCGACAAGGACGCTAATTGCGTCACTCATCTGGTAGTGAAATCCCCATTTTCCATTCTCGTGCTCCCTGCTGCTCGGATATAGACATTTTCATTCTTTCTTGACACACGTCCAAATTTCAAAATTTCCAATTACGTTAATGTATTTTTATTCCTTCGAGAATACGACGGATGACTTTATCAATTTCAGGAGCCATCGCGTATCTAAGCTTGTCAAACACAGCGACATTTTTCTATTTTTTTATTACGTAAAAATAACAGAGTTTCGGAGAAAATGTATTTTTGTCTTGCCATAATGGTTTCTGTGCCTATCGATGTCCTTATTTCTACGTTCCTGCAAAATCAATAAAACTCTTCTCGAATGAGAGAATCATGAAAATAGCATCGATAATGGAAGTTAATGGCTTGGCCTGCATGTACGTGCGTAAATGAGAATGTCGAACGGAAATAATTTTGCAATTCCGAGGCTAAGAAACTGACACACCGATATCGCTTACACAGCCTGAGAACGATTGCTGTGAGAACGCGTGTTATTTTTTCTTGTAACGTTCATCACGATAAATACTAATCTCGAGTGACACGTGAACAAAAGCCTCTGTCTTCGCCATGGCCGCATAATTGCTTGGACAAAGAAGAAAAAAAAAACATTAACGAGTCCGTTCTGATTGAATTATTCGACGCACGAATATAGAAATTGATTACGAAGAAATTTCTCATAGTCATCGATCATTCGATTATTTCTTTAGAGCGTCAAGAAAATTCTTCGTTAATAATATTTGCAGAGCTGAGAAGCAGAAGAATTTTTCGAATATGGAAATTAATTTGAAGAAGAGAAATGTGCTTGGAGATAATAGAACGAATTGTGGAAAAGTTTATGCATGAGGGAACTCATTGAGGTCACTGGGGAGCTACCTCGTCGAAGGTAAAAGAAAGAGAATGAGAAAAGGACTGAAGGAATAATGGGAAGGTGGAAATTCTCGGTTTAGTTGACCCCTAGACGAGAGTTCCGTTTGGGACAAAGCTATATTTTCTTGAATGTGTATACATATGTTGGCAACAAGTGAGGGTGAAGTTGGATAATGACGAAAGGGATAAGAAGAAAATTACAAGTTGAACGTATAGAAACGAAAGGCAGTTTTGCTCGTAGCCCTTCGACGAGCTGCTACAGGAAATTAACGACAAAATATAAAAAGTTTGTTGTAGACTCGAGAGCGAAACTTGCGCAGTAATTATACGGGAATATATCGAAATTTATGTGATTATCAGAAACAAGCATTAACCATTGAGAATTAACAATTTTCTCGACGTAAATTGCACGGCAATGTGACTGAGGATAATTGTCCGGAGCTTGGAAAAAAAAAAGCGCAAATCGAAAATGAAAAAGCTGCTTTTGTGCAACGAGGCGTTGATCCAAACCTTGCCGCGAGAAATGCGCGTTTGACAAAGAATAATATTCTTCTATAAAGCCCGGTGTACGGTGAACTAAACGATATAGACGTTGAGGAAGAAGCGAGGGCTGTTGCAAAATAAAAAATAAGCCAAGAAGAACGAAGTGAAAATGGGCGAGGGAAAGAGGATAAAAGGATTTTTCCCGTTCGTATTATCTCCATCCGGGACAAAAACTACTAGTGCGATGGATAAAGCCGCGTTGTGTCACGTCACTTTTCTGCCATACGCAAAAAAAAAAAAAAAAAAAAACGAAAAAGCAGTCAAAGCCCATATATTTACCTGGCCATCCAGCTTTGCACATATATTTTTCGTATAGACTGACAATGCACTCCATTACGTGCAACTGTGTGGAACGCACCCCCGCGTCTTTTCAACCCAGTTCACTTCCGATTGACGGGAAGCCAACGCTCGGACGTAAAATTTGCCCGACTAAATCAAAGCGGAGAGTGAAATTGGAAAATATTTTTGTATTTTTAAATTCCGAGCCGAGTCACAAAGGTCCTTGTAGAATTTTTCAAAAATTATAATTCGAGTGTTTTGCGATACACCACACAGTTTATTCTTCAAACTCTGGTTGTTCATGAACGTTTTTTATCGAAAGGAAACACCACGTGGAGAGTGAGAGATTTTTCATGACCGAAGGAGACCCAGGGGCGAAGGTGGAGAAGAGCAAACAACTTTTTGTCTCTGTGAGAAAAACGTTAGAAAGAAGAACATTAGTTAGTTCTTCTTTCTAACGTTTTAATCTCCTCGCGCTGGTGGATGCTGGGTCACGAGAGATGCGGAATGAAGAGAAAGAGCATAACATACGGAGCACAAAATGCCGTAAGACCGCACTTTAATTTACATTGGGATATACTAGGAGAGAATATATAGTGCATGCATACCAAAGCAAAACTACGACGAGTCTACCGCAGGACAGCGGGATACGCGGTTTTCTTACCAATGTTTGCTCCGTTCTATCCTTCTTTCTCTTAATACGTCTGGATTCCATTCGTCTGACTCATAAACCGCGAAGATGAATCTGCTCGAATTGGACGAATGAATAGATGGAAAGTGAAAACAAAAAAAAACACGTTTGTTTATATGATCGTGATGCTGTTTTGTTTTTGCAACTGCCACTCTAGTTTTTCTTGCTTCATTAAGGAGTTTCGGTGGGAAAAACTAAAAATAAAAAAATTGATAAAATTTGTTGATAACGTTCTTCAACATCACGTAAGAAAACACATTTTTTTTCTATTTTTGCTTCCTCATAGAAGAAGCTACGTGACGATGAATTTTTTTTTCCAGATTTCAATGACAATGTCACGTAAAGTTCAATGTTCAATTACTCGAGAACTGGTTAGAAGGAAAATGTAAAAAAAAAAATTTGTATCGTCTACTGAATAAACAATATATTAACAAAATTTTATTAATTTCTAATTTTTAACATGGTTTAGCAACATTGTATCGTTGCTAATGAAACCCCTTAACGTTGCGAACGTATTTTGCTTTCTGTTACATCGCCAAGGTGAATCGACGGAGCATTCTCTGTTGCATCCACGGTCCAGCCTATTCTCTCGAGAATTAGTCATCAGCCTGCTCTGGCCAGCAAGTCGATCATGCAGCAATGAAGTTCGGCTCGTCCTCGAACACGCGTATCCCACCCAATGTAGCATTATTACGATAACATTAGCAAGCAAAACATCGTGTGCTATGTGTGCTTCAACTACAATAATCTGGGTGCATCAATCAACGTGAGAGGGTTTGAGGGAAGATGGCCTTGGCTGAGAGGTAACGAAGCTTTGACAGCTGTCGTGGTTGTGTTTGCTAGCACGACACTCTTCCGATACAACCGAGAGCCGATCGGTGAGGCGACCTAATGCCCAGAACTCGAGTTTTGACGGACACCGAAGTGGAGGAGAAATCATAATGGCACGTGTTTACGAAAGCCAATGGAAAATAAATAAGCTGGACTCTATAACCATCTGCTGATGCTTCTGAATGTTGTCCCATGTGTTATTTTCCTTAAAATTTTCTCGTTGGGTATTGCTCATCGATATTATTTTTCTTATCAAGTTTCGTTCGATTTTAATTAATCCATTGTTCTCAGCGTAATTGAATCAGACAAACCCAATGAAGAGAAGAAAAAAAAACAAGTTGAAACCTTAAAAATGTTGGCTCAAGATTCCTCGGAACCCTCCTCGAGTTGCCTCCCAACTGTGCTATTCGTGTGGTGGTATTGTTCTCCTCAGAACGGAAGTGAAAGTCCTGGATTTTTCGCACGGTCGTCAATGAGGCCGGAGCATTATTAATAACCACTGCGGTATAGCAAACGGGTTGTGACTCATTGGCTATGACTCTCTACACTGCTTATCTCTTTCTCTCTCTTCTCCATTCTTTCGTGTGTATCTGAGAGACAGAATAACTTGTAACAGCCCAGAGACTCCCTCTATGTTTTTCATGTAGTAGGTGCGCTTGGACATTCCGCGAGAACGCGGTGGGCAGATCGGCAAGTTTACGACACTATACAACAAGACGGAATATATCCACACGTGTGTAAATATCATTCCGTTACGTAGTGTCAGAGCTTGACAGCTAAAAATTACCTTCGTAATTGATAGCTTTGAATTACAAATGACGTTATTTGTAATCGTCCAAGTTCGATTATAAATTCCGATTACGATTATTCTCAACATTGTCAAGTCAATATCGAAGCGTTGGTGTGAATTTGGACCATCTGGATCTTTTTTATCAATAACGAAGAAATGTAGTTTCTTATTTTATTGGAAATGCAATTATTTTGAAGGCTGAGTCATCGGATTTAGATTTGGAGAGAAAAATAAGAGAAATTTGAAAATGATCGAACTTGAACCGAAAATGGGTCAATGCTGAAACGGTGGTCCAAATTATCACCAACTGTTTTCGCTGTATTCTCAGACCTTTATTCATGTGAATTATGGCCGCACACACGCCTCGTGCAGCGTCGTGCAATTGTGAGAGAAAGAAAAACATCCCGATGAGTATCCCGATGTGTCTGCTGGGCTCTTTTTCGTTCTCTCTTCCTCTCGCTTTCGCTTTGTCTCGTCATTACGTCACCGGGGACCACGCCGACTATAGTTCTGCTGCTGCTGCTGTTGCTGCACAGATTCGCAATCTTACGTATCACACAATACCCAGTTGAGCCATATATAAAATATACAGTAGACTCTACACACGTAAGTTTCTTACTATATTTTCTTGTGGGTATGATCCGAGCCACTCTCACTCCTCTTTGAAAAAGGAGCAAATCCTTAGGGATTGCCCAAGGGGCCGAAGATCGAGATGTTCTCTTGGTTGCATCGCATATACAACCTCAACAAACTCTTTTACTTCCGTCAATAAGCCGAAGGTAAGAAAGCTGGACCAGAAAGAGGATTTTTGGCCGAAGGATCAAGCGGCTCAAGATCGAACCGCACATGCGACTTCATCATTCGTGAATCTTTTTTCGTAAGTCTGGTGCGTTTGAAACAAGACATCAGCAGCAGGCTCCTTTGTTTTTCTCTTCATTTTTTTTCAATTCTTTTCATATCGAGATTTGGTGAGGCAGGGATCGAAATTCTACGAGACAAGAAAGGAGAACGACTCCGTGGCCCTTTTCGTCCGTTGTGTAATTTTCTTTCGTGCCCTTTCATTTTTGCCATTTCTTCAGATTTCACTCGTCTCCTAACTTCTCGTCTTTTCCCTTTACCTGATCGTTTTTTTCCCCCAATTTAAGATCGCGTTTCCAAGGTTTGTCTTTTCCCCTCGTGACACTTTTTCCTTGTGACGAAGCCACGTGCCATCTCACGCCCATTTCTAATAATCTCTCATTACACTTGGATTCGATTAACGTGGCAGTTCTCTATAGAACGAACGAAATAACGACGAAAAAGAATGAAGAAAAAATGCGTATGTAACAAGACGTCTCGCTTGTATCTCCGATTTCACGACAATGTGTGAAACGACGGTAGAGTCGTTTGAGTTCCGTTTTACCAAAGAATACAGAGAAACAGTTGAAAAAGCGTGAGTAAATGATAAGACGATGATTTATGACAAAAATGACAAAAGCACGTCTTCCTCGACATGGCACATATGTAAAAGTCTCTGACAGAAGGGAACGTGAAAAAAAATGAAAGCAGCAAAGATGCAAAGATAAAAAAAGATGAGCTTTGACGTTACGACACGTGTCGCTCGGAGTTGCTTTACACATTGTTTTTCTACCGGTTATTCTTGGTGACGAGAACTTCGTACGTGACAACAAGAAAGAAAGAGAAGAAAGAAAATGGAGTGTCGAGAAGATTATTTCGGACGCTCGAAAAACATAAGGAAATCCTTTCGCGAAGGGCCGTATTTTGTGGGTGCATGCGAGAAAGGCACTCGTCTTTTGTTCGATATCAAAAATTACGAGTGTCAAAGACGGTACTTCGTATATATGTATATATATTCATCAGTCAGTTGTTACGCATCGAACGTAGCCAATCTGCCAATTTGTCTTGCCGAACATAACCCTTGTGATATTTTTTCACCTCTTATCGTGAATATTTCCGTTCAACTTCCGATTACCCCATATTTTTATCGTCGTTACGGATTCCTTATAATTTGTTTCTACGAGTGAGGCAGTTTGTATCAGAAATTTAGAGATATTAAGTCTATAAATAATTGAATAGAAATGTAATAATCACGTAATCTCGATAAGCTCCCGTATAAATTTGACGATTTAAAAAGTTATAATTCTTCGTTAAATGTTCGATAACGTGGCTCGAAATTTTAGCAATACGATTGGATGCACTTTTACTTTATTGTAAATAAAAAAAACCAATTAATTGCAGAGTAGCCGAGTTCGTGAAAGGAATATACCACAAAATGACTCGGAATGAAAAATGCTCATCCATATTTTAATGCATTCGAGATTTTAACGAAAGAAAATATTTCGCGAAAATGATGAAATAAGCATCGCGATCAAAAGGTTCCTCGTAAAAATCCAGCTCCCTCGAAAACTCTGTTCATTAGAAGCGATAAGACGAGAAAATTGGTACTTGGAGAACAAGTACTCGGTGGTCAGATCGACGGGTCATAGACGCAATCATGGACTCAAATACCCGCATGATCCGATGGATTTGACTCGATCCCTTTTTATTCCCCTGGAGCTCCTCTCCCTCGCGTTTCTTTCATCACTTTTTGCCACACTGGTACCCATATGGGTCCCCCTGCCATCAATGGGGCTTCTCTAAATTTCATTGACGCTTCCAATAGAAAAAACTGCTGTGATCAGTAGAGAAAGAAGGAAGGGAAGCAGAATGTACAGAAAGAGCGAGAGTAAAATAGCGAGGAAAAGGGACGCAGTCCCGTGTCATTCTCTCCCCTATCGCACACTTTGCTATTATTTATCCGCGCTCTCTCCTCTGCCCAATCAGTCATCGCTCGACATATGCTTAAGTAAGATTACATTTGTACTAATACCTCAACATGGATTGCCCCCACCCCTGCCTTCCTAACGGTTCGTTCGTGAGAAGGGCAGATTGAATCCTACGGGGGTTCACAGATTTTCCATGGGGAGAGACAGAGAGAGTAATAATGATAAAGAAAGAGAACGTGCACGAGTACGGGGCGAGGAAAACGAATGCGTGTAACACTAACATAAGCTAAATGCTATATAGAGACCGCACATACACGATGTATGTACCATGAAAGCTGTACGTAATGATATATATCACAGAATTATGCCATTAATATATAGATATATATTATAGAGTAAGACAAGGTTGGGGGAACACTGAAGAGTCGCTGGAACGATTTTGCTCTCTTTTTTTTCACTTTCGTAATGGCGGACCTTTCGTCATATTATATACGCGCGATTCGGGCCCCTCTCGTTCCCCAACACGGGATTTAACGTAACTTTACTACGGCCCTTGAGAATAATGCCGTTATGCAACGTACGAAATAATGTGCCTAGGGGAGATTGGAGTTACTTCGCGCCCTTGAGATAACTCTAGTTCTTCAGGCTACGAAATACTGAAAAAAATAAAATTGACAAACAAACAGTTCGCCCTGGTGGCTGAATCGTCGAATTTCGGAAGAAAAATTCCGAGTAATATTTCTCGCGCAAATGCGGTTTTTTTTTTAATACACAAAAAGCTTTCTTTCTTGGTCACAAATTTATTCGAGTATCAAAGCGGAACGTGTTTCTACTAAAATACGATTTGATGCGGCGAACGAGAATTTATTACGATGCGAAGCACTCGAAAGAAATAGAGCGCGGGCTCCCGAAATAGGGGTGCAATGGCAACGCTCGAGGGTCGAGCCAAATCGCCATAGGGAAACTCTCATTTTCCATGGGGTTTCGTTTCTTTTCATTCCGAGCTACTCCTGCCATGAGTGTGTGTATTATTTGGACTAGAACACCGCAACGTGTTTCGTGCGAATTATAACATGTGTCACAGTGCATTCTCACGTACTCGGCTTCGGTTACAATTTTTTACGGTGAAATTGACCTATATTTAAATTTAAACGAAATACATAATTCGTTGCACATATTTTTCTCATGAAAACGTGTAATAAAATTTTCTCCACGTATACATCTTTGAAATAAATTTTGAAAATAAAGGAATTAATGGAGTTTTAAAAAACAAGCGTGGTCTTTCACTTTTATTTAACTATACGCCGTGTTTTTTTTTTTTTCATTCGAGCAGCTCAACTCAATACTCCTTCTACTTTATAATATTTTCCACAACTCGCTCGGCGTGCAGAGCGGAGATAAACCGGAACAATATAGTGCGAGGGTTCTCGTGCGAAGCTTTATGAATCTCAATATCTCCAGGTGCTCTTTCATGCTTCAGAAAATGAAGATTTAATTTGCTCGCCTCCCACCCTTATCTGACAGGGGGACAATGAGTGATCAGCAATAAATTATGCATTAATGCATCATCTGCGCTTTAAAAAGTGTATAAACTATGCCTGTGCCTTTTGAGAGTTACGAAAGGCACTTTCTCACGCATTTATATCGCTGGGGGATATTTTCACATGTGGATCGGTCCGCTGCGATAAGGAATCATTCTTTTTCGTCTCCTGAGCATTTCAATCATTTATACGGACTTATATACACATTTGTATGTGAAAAACTATTGTCGAAGTATCGATCGTGGTAAAACTCGTGGTTTTCGATCGACGCGGGCCCAGGACGTAGGACAAAAGGAAAGTGATTTCGTTGCGGTGAGAGTTCGTGTACGTATGCCTTTTCCAATCGCGACTACGAGGACTACTGGGTCCTCGTGCATATACGTATTTATTATTGTATAAAATGTTTATTTATATGAAAAATCGTATGTATAGCGATAAAGCTAACGATTGAGCGTTTCGATAGAGAGGAAAGTTCATACTTGACCGAAGTCTTTCTCGGCAGGGGGTATCGGTGAAATACCTGAGAGGAGCTCGTGGATCGATCGAATGATCACGAAGAACCTTTTATAAGAGTATTTATGAGGCCACGATCTTTCGTTTCTTTTATTTTCCTTCCATACGATTTTTCTTCGTCTCTCTCTCTTTCGTTTTTTTTTTGTTTTCGTTAATTTTATATAATGCGATTACCACGTCGAGAGAAAACAGATTTAACGATCGAGAGTTGCATACATTAAGTGCGATCTTGATGCTGTTCATCCTCTGCTAATCCGAGAACGTTTCGCAGATTTTATTTCCGCCTTAATCTCGGACCACTCGATTTCATTGACACACGAAATAAATAAGCACAGAACCGTTTCATTATTTTTGTTAATTTTCTTGTACGCAACACTCGTCGCGGTTCATGCAAAGCGAATACGCTTTTCTTGAAAGACAATAAATAACGCGGATTCGGTAAAGATTTTTCAATTCGAAAAAATCGTCCCGTGATGGCCTGTGGGAAGGATTTTCTTTTTTTGATCAAATTTCATTTATTTTTATTTTCTCACGAGGTTTTCGATCGTAATTCCGGAGTTAAATATTCGCTTTCACACCGAATTTGTAACGACAAATGAGCCGAGCGTCGAGAGAGGAGCGAAGAGAGGCCTCGATTTTCTCGCCGCGAGCACCAACAGCTGCCGGGGAGGAGAAAGTAGATCAACGTCGTTTGGTGTCTTCGAGGTAAAACGATTGGTAATTTGAAGCTCGGCACGAGTCACGACTCTTTCCCGAGAGGTGTCACGGTGCAAACGTTCTTTTTCTCTTTCATATACAAATAGCAATTTCCTCTTCATGTTTTTTCTGCCTCAGGATTCATTTTTTTTTTTTCAATTTTGACAGATTTCACGCGTAAATACTGTGACGACGCTTAGGCTCTGAATTTTTTTTTAACGCTCAATATATTCTGTCGGACGTTTTCTATACGGATAGGAATGCGAAAACGCGGTTGATATTCCGTGGCTATTTACTCATGTCGATACGAGTGAGAGATGTTATTTGCCAAGGCTGTCCAGCCAATTAATCGGGTCCGATGGGGTGGGTCCCGTTAAGAGGGGCTTACAACAAAGAGAGAAGGAGAGAAGTGTCAATGACGAAAATGAAAAGAGAGAAAGAAAGACGGAACATGGTCGCGGAACCGCGACGGACCGTGGGATTGGCCGGGAGCGTTATTCAAGCTGCAAGTTTGCATTTTTGTTTGCAAACATGCACCACCGCTGTACACGAATGACTGCGGAGCGAACCAGTCGAAAACCACGTCGAACAAACGTTGAATAACGCAAATAAGTTTACGCTCGTCCGCATGAATCCCATACGCCACGTTCCCGACTCAAATTCACCCGGGGCCGCGGTACACCTTCACAGACGGACTCGATTTTTATTCAAAACAACCTCCATGACTCTTTATTCACTATTTACGCAACATGTTTTGAATGTTAGACGGTGCGGATACACCATGAGCTATTGCCCATAAGACTGAGTTCCTTTTGTTTACATTTTAAGGTAATCTGATCGCCGGGCCTCGATCCAAGAGATTTCAAAATTTTTTTTTTTTTTTAGCTGTACCCAATATTTTAATAATTATTTCTGTAAAACTTCAGAGTCGGTTATCGACCTAATTGCACGCAGAAATAAAAATGCAAATTGGGTATTTTTGCAAAATCGCTAGAAAAGTGTTCATAACCGTGGGAATCCGTCAGATTCTTTTTAAAAAATCTCATTTACATACTTGACAGTTGTAGGAATCCAATGCGTTTAGAAAAAATTATGCTTATCGACTTATTTGTCGTGTAATATCAAGTTAAACTTCCGTTCCGGTATTGGATGAATATCGCCACGATAAAGAGACGTCATTTGAATTTCTACACGTATATTTCATTTTTTTGACAGATCAACGTTCAAAAGCATTGAGGTTAATAAACTCGTCTGGTTAAGTGGTAGAAAGAGATGGAGAAAGAACCAACGTTGCCGAATATCAAATTTATCGAAATGCTACGTGAATCGTTGGAATACATATTTTTCATGTTTCTAATTAAATGTGAACGTGGAAAATTTGAGTTATTGAAAATTATTTTTTTTGGCACATGTTGAAAATGTCAATTGTGCAAGTCTCAAGTGTGATCAGTGGTATGACTAGTGTGAAGCGACTAGCTTAATTATTCCGTCAAGTAGAATTTATGGATCAAAATTTTCGTACATAAAGAAACTTTGCTTCAAGGGATCATCGGAAGTTTAGAGGTTTCACCGTTCGTATCTTCAGATAAGAAAAAGATCATTTCCTGGGAAGCCTCATCGGAAACCAATGACATTGAGTTGGGCTAGAATCGTCGATGAACCATTCGATGATGAACATGTTTAATAGGAAAATACACGTTGTGAGAAGGAAGCCCCGATAGAACGAGAGTTAGGGTCGGGTGTCAAGGATGAATGAGGGGATTTAGTTTCAGGATTTTTCGAGTGTAACGACGAGAGAGGGCGCGTTAGAAAAAAGAGAGAAACTGAAGGGAGGGGGGTGAGTCTTTTTTCTGGTACAACGACACTTTTACGTTCGGCGAGCTAATCGTATATACAGGGAAAAATTAACAAAGAGTCGACGCACAACTGTCGACATTGGAAACGGTTAGGGTTCACGAAATTTCGTGTTCAAACTTCTGGCAACTTTTGAAGCGTTTTCCAATAATCTAAGATAACTTTGGGACCCTCTTATAATTTGCGAAATATCACATCGTTTTTGTACAAATCGAAAGTGAAATTGGCGCAAGCTTTTTTATTATTAACACGCGACAATATGTCGATGATTCGTCCATCTGTGATCTCTCTGTGCCCTTTTAATACACGAACGACAAAAACGATCAATTTGTTCCGGCTAGAGCTCCGGCAGCAGCTCTGATCAACGATCCACACGATAAACAAATCCCCGAGAAGAATCCTTCTTAAAAGCGACAGCTTAATTTCGTTAATACTAACTGCATATACAGCGAACGTAACGCAAAGTATCGAAAGGGAGTTTTTAGCAAGGGGTGAGTTCAATAAATATAGAGTTTTAAAGTTTAGCCTAGAGCGAAGCATTTTATATTTGCCATCCCTCGAGATCCTATCGCGATGAACCGAGGCAAGCCCGAGAGGGTGCGAGGACCAGAGTGCTGGTACTGAAAAAAAATCACGTCAATTCGTTTAGGAAGTTGGAACGGGTCGATGGGACGCAAATTAATGGGAATCCATAATTTTTCGTGTAATTTCTTCAAACTTTTCGCGCGTGCAATGTTTTCTCGAGAGTTTGTCGTGGCGGATATTTCACTTGCGCCGAACATCTCTTCTTGGAAAATATTTTCCCGAAGTAAAGGAAAGAGAAAAATGGCAACGAGTATGATTGGCCGGAGCACGTATCCAATTCCAATGATGGGTGTACACATTTTTGTCGGTAGTGTCGGCAGACGATTTTGATGGGTTTACACACGGAAACCTCCCCTTGAGACTTGAATCAATCTAACCTGTCGTTTTGGGGGTGATGCTGGAGAACTATACGACATCAGCCGGTCCACCACCCTCGTTTCTTATCTCGCAACGTTCTAACCCGCTGAATACTATCATTTCGGGAAATGTCGAAGGAAGCGAGGCGAGAGAAACTCCATCCAGAGGTTTCGTCTGCTCGCACCCTTCTATTTTCTTCGGAAATCGGTCCAAGCTCAAGATCGTGGCGCAAAACGAATCCTCCCTCTGTTTGACGGGGGATGTCTTACTGTTTCTCACTCTCCTTCTGTGCCTCTTCTACGTGAGGTTTTGCTCTGATGACAACGACGAGGTTCATCCCTTTGTACAAAGTTTCAAGGGATGGTGTTGCGATGATACCTTCTTGCTCTCTGTCTCTATATAGTTCCTACTCGCGCCTCCACCTCTCTTGTCTTCCTTGTCCTTCGTTTCCCTTGCGTTTAGCAGGGCTGTTATTGATTTGTTTCATCGCAAATAGAATCCACATTATATATGTATATGTGCATATATACAACTTGGGGTAGGAATACATTTCAGCTGACACTTTGTCTCGTTTCACGCGCTTCAATCACAAGTAGCGACAATTTTTCTTTTGCTTCTTCATAGAGGAAGTTGTGTGACGGTGAAATTTTTTTTTTTTTCCACTTTTCAATGTCAATGTGCTTAAAATTTTTTATTTCCCAAAACATTGAAAAATCGTATCAAGAAAAAATGTCCGGATGTGTGTGTGTGTGTGCTCTCGGTTATCTGAGAATTTTGTCGGAATTGTTAGAATTGTGGGAATTTTACGGTATTTTGAAATTTTCAAAAAAAAAGGTGTAATCGTTCTAATTGCCGCAAATTTCAAGATTCATTATTATTTTTTTTTTTTATAAATAAAGTATCATGATAGGAAGGTTGGTGTTGAATTTGGGAAATATCGGTTGAACGGTTTAAATTTTATGGGTTTTCGAATTTTACGAAAATCTTAGTTTTTTCGAAAATTCGTCTAACCGCTTTAATTTTTGCAAATGTTTTTTCTGTAATGAACTTCTCGAATGAATAGAATGTCAATTATTCGAAGCTATTTTCGCCCTTGCGAGATTATTAAGCTTTTCGGAATTCAAAGAGCAGGCTGAACCGTATTTAGTAATATTTGTTTAATTATAAGGTTAATGAATTCTCGTCTCCTAATCCCTCCTCCTTTTCCGATCCGTTGATTCACTCTTGGAAGGGGTGAAGTGAGATTTTGTTACGACTCGATCTTTCGTCTCCAGGGAGAAAGCTCCAGAGAAGTGTCGAGCCTCGTACATCGTCGCTTCCGTCACGTCAGGGTGAGAAATCGAAGTGAGAAAGAAAGAAAAAAATAGTCAGGGGTTGGAATGACCCCTGCCTGCAGCATGCTACAACGAGCACGTGGGACTTCCACCGGCCTGAACACTACGTTTGGAATCCCCTTCCATGTCCGCTATCAATTTAACTTCCGTACTAGTTTCTTCTTTTTCTTTCTCTTCCTCATCCCCTGCTCTGTTCGATGATCCTCTCTCTTTCTCGCTTTCTCATTGCCCACGATTCTACTACCCTCGCTTACTCCCCATGGATACATTATAGGGCTGATGATTTTCTCTGTTATCCATAACTGCGTGTGTACATGGGGATGATTCCAGGAATTATTAATAAACACATTACTTACCCCCTTCTGTCAACTACTCTATATTTGCCTTTGACTTTGCCAGCAGGTAATTAAATATCCTCAGTCCCTTTGACTAAATGATTAGATAATTGTACGAACAAATCATTCGATTCCCAAATAGAGAATTAAACAGAAAAAATCAATGTTTATCAACTTGACCATAAATCTCAACAGTCTACTCGGATTTTTCTTCCAAAACTTATCATTATAACAATAAGTTGATAGTTCAATGTTCCTAACGATTTTTTATGTCGCCTGCGGATGAATAGAAATTTATTATCGACGTAAAATCAATAAAGGCAAAATGAATTGAATTTTCAACGGTGGGCTCTGTATTTTCCTACCGGGAGCCATATGCGAAAGAGAAGGTTGGGGTAGACAAATGTGTATTGACTTGAAACGAGATGGACCCCTCGGTCGGAGTTTGTCTAGACGAGCTGGGCAACAAAACTGACCTCCCGGTCCCCTCTTTCGACTTTGTAATTGATTAGTCCGGATACGCCTCCTTATCTCTCGAAATTCATCTATCTACGCGTATTCTCTCTTTTCACTCGGTCGCTTATTCGTGGGGAACAACGGCCAACATTTTCGCCTTTCTCAGCTCCTCCCACGGTTTTTTCTCTGGAAATGATCGCCGAAACATTTGAGGTCGTTCTCCACGGTGAATATATTTTTCGTGAGTGCTTCGGGCATACTGACAGCACGCGTGCACGCACCACCCCGTGTTTAATGTTGTATATATCTCTCTATATAAATATAGATATTGAACATATACAGAAAGTAGGGGGCGTTTTAAAACTTGATGGGAGCGCTTGTCCATAAAGAATCAATCTATGAACCATGCGAGTGCCTCTTTTTCCTTCGTTCTCCTTCCCTCTCTCTCTCTCTCTCTCTCTCTCGCTCGTCCTTCCTCACTTCTGTCAATATTTGCTAAAATTGTGCAAAGACGCTAAAAGAATGAGCCACCATATTTACATTATGAAACAAGCACCCATGGGAAGATTGCGTGAATCATTACGTCAGTAAAAAAAAAAAAAAAAAAAAATCGAGATAAAACGAAATCCCGTAAATTCCTAGTGTTTCCATTGAAAATAAATCCTCAACGAAACAGTAATCTCTATAGATACAGAGAATTTTCTCTAAAAAGTTGAAAAAACGAAGAAAGACGATAAAATTTTGGGTAAAATGGTTCACATCCGAATAGAATTTCAATCCCGCGTTACGCACTCGCGTTTCCGTTGATTATTTTTTCCGACAATCGCACAGAGAAACTGAAATCCCTTGTAAGGATCTGGTCCATTGATGGAGAAAAAAGACAAGAAGACGAAGCCCCTGAGTGGAGCAGCACAGGCTTCTCGGTCCGATGCTCGTACACCCCTGCTCGCTCGAAAGATCAATTAGGGGAAATCCCCGATAATGGGGTTTTGTTCGCGGATATATAGAACGAAGAGCAAGGCACAAATCTCTTGGGGAAACCCTGTAGTTTCGATCCTCGCGCACCAACGACGAATCAAACGAGAAAATATAAGGAAAGATTTTTTCCTCCTTCGATGTAGACACTTGGAGCTTTGTTCTATATACAGAAGCTCCTTTAGCTCTTTCGAGTGTCTTATGTACATAAAAAATATTAAATATATACATGTATATACATGAATGTATTGTAATGTAAAGACGTGACCAACAATGGATCTCCAGGATTCATTGCTACTCGAGAAATAAGGGAAGGCAAGGTTAATTCACAAATAATCGATCTACCAATTGGACTCAAGATATACGTCTATAGATATATGCATATCTATTGATTTCTCCAGCCATTGAAAACCCTACCAGCTCAGACATTATTACTGTACGGACTCAATATCGTTATTCGTCCCGTAGTCCAGGCAACACCCTCGAAAATCCTGCTTTATTCGTTTCCATACGTTCTCCGCTTGCTACACGCTATCCCCGAGGTACGCAGCAGATGATTCAGAGAAATATACATCTCCGATGGTCCAGAAGGAATCTTAAAAAAAATACCGATTTTTAAGGTTATATGTTGAATGCCAAACGACCTCGTTTATTGATTTAAATGATTGTCCTTTTTGTACCCGCGATATTCAATTAAATATTTTCGGCATTTCAATAATTCATTCAAGAAATTAAAAACGTGAGAATAATCGAAATTCGCTTTATTTTCATGAGCAGTTCGTCAGGATAGTTATTAAGTCGGTCCTTTACAGACTTGACAGCGGAAAGTTAATAGAAAATGCAGAAATATACATGCGGCGTTTAAAAATTGATCTTCCATTTATTTTTGTTCAGAACGACTGTAACATTAATGTAATTCGATTGAGAAAATCCTGATATTTAGTCGCTACCGACTCGACCGAGTACACGAAGCATTTCACGCGGGTCTTCCGTCAGCGTCAACTTGGAAAATTGTTCTCGACGTTGGTGCCTCTTAATAGGATTTGGAGGGAAAGATTAGCAAGAAAATGGATTATTATTGGAATCCAGGAAACGTCGAATTTCAATTTTCACGACTCGTTTGAATCGCTACTAAGTATATATGACGTGGGCACTTGAAAAAGGAGGTGATGGAAATATAAAGTGAAGAACAGAGGGGACGAAATAATCGGGGCATTGGTCATGGCTCCTTAAATTCGACGAGGCTGATTCTTTGCGGTTACGAAGCAATTTTTATTATTTTGGTCTTGTGGTTCACACCAGAATTATCAGTGGTTAATTCGATCGAGTCATCGAAACTCGTACAATTAAAAAGAATGGGGTGAATCGTTCGGATGTCCCTCGGCAATTGTTGGCACCGAATATCCGAATATTTTTACAAGCGAATGATCAAAAAAAAAATGTTGTTTTGCAATTACATCGATGTGGTGCGTTTTATTCGTGTCACGACCACAATTTTGATTGTTTTTATTTAATTCGAGGAGAAACGCCTGATAAAGATTCCGACAAGCAACTTTTTTAAATTCTCTCTTCAACTTGTTGCACAAAGATTCGTTCAACCCTGGAAGAAATGATTACAGCTCTTCTTTCACGGTTATTTCTGGTGGAAAGAAATCAACGCGACTGCACGCAACAAACGCAAAGGACTTGGAATAAAAAAAAAAAGAAAGCAGGCATGAAGATACGCCGGTAATTTTGGTGAAGTGATTAACCCTGGTCCTCGGGACTACGGTAAACATTTTGTGAAACTGAGAACCAAAGAGAGAGAGAGAGAGAGAGAGGGAGAAGGGAAGAAAATAAAAAAACGGAAAGAGAAAAAGAGATTGAAGGAGCGATACGGAAGAGATAAAGTGCGAGAAAGAGAGAGAGAGATTAAAGCCTGGCGCAGTGGATTCAATGACTTACTTATCGCCATAACCGCGGTACTCCTGCGATAGTAATTCCGTGTGAGGTCACGCTTCGGGAGAGTCTCTTCAGTGCCGGGGTATTCACAGGACGAAATCTCGGTCTCGTCTCCCGTATTTATGTGCATCGTGTCCCCGTGTGTGTACGTATTCGCAAGATTGCAATTTCGTATTTCGATGGCACCTTCGTTCTCTCGCGCGCGATGAAAACGAGTCTCTCTCTCTCTCTCTCTCCCGCTTTGCCTGTCTACTCCTCGTTTACGATCGCGTTCCCCAACACCAGGGGAATTCACTGCTCGAGTTTTATTATTATATACCTCCTCGTTCTCCGCTTCAAACGTACACACATATATCTATCTGTATATATTTATGTCTACATATATTTGCAAAAGGTATAATACCGCTGAGAATTCGTTAAAAAGTTATGATCGACATTCCCACACGAGAAGACACTCTGGTTGATGAAAAAAATTCCACCATGTCAAGTATATAATTTAACGATTTTAATAGAGCACACACGATTCCGACGTCGATTATATTTTCTCGAGAATCTAAAATGAGCCATACGAAGCAGAGTTTCGCAAACGATGGTTTAGAATTTTGTCCGAATAAACAACGAGAACTCAGTGATTCATCGATATCGTTCTTGTTTGCAAAATTTCATTTTTACCGGAAAAAAAAAAAGTGACGTAGGAACAAAATAAACAGCTTCGGTAGCAGCGAATGATAATTTTTTTTTATTTCAATCGTTTTCTCAGTAAAAAATGATTCTGTTCCGTTGACAGATTTTTGTTTGATTCGCTGCTTTCGAATATTGGTACTTATCTTCGGTATTCATGCGAACGACTCACGTCACAGATATATATGTTTATATACGATAATTCTCATTTCGAAGCACCGCGGGATATCGACACCTACGCTCGTCCCTTGTGCTGCATGGATTTGCTACATCTAGCACAGCTGCAGACTTCTCCTCAGCGAACTCTTAGTTCTGTGTACTTGTGCATACAGGAAAATAAGAAAAAAAATAAAATGAGAAAGAGAGAGAGAGAGAGAGAGAGAGAGCAAGAGGAAGAGTCGAGCTAGGCTGGACTTTGTGTCGTGTCAACAATTAGGAAGTATCCACGTCTGAGAATGTCCATTATATATCGATAACGTCTGTGGCATTGGTGGCAAGATTATCTCGACTTTTTTCCTTCTTTAGCCTCGTTCTCCGTGGTTGAGTCCGAAGCGAGATGCTAATATTGTGTTGCTACTGTTGGTTGGGTATCAGAGAAGAAACGAGAGGCGAGGAGAAGGATCAGTGAAGCTTTGGGGATCGGCGATTGCGATGTGCGTCTCTCCGAGAGAAGAAATCTGCCGATCGGTAAACTCTCTTTCTCTTTTTGACTTGTTCTTTTTTTACTGTATGAACCAAACACGATCGCTCACGCTGCTCACACACTGTACACACGTCGTGTGGGAGTTTCGTGTACGATCATTAGGTAGATGCTATCGTGGGGCTGTAAGTCACTCAGTCACTCGCTCAATCCTTCCCTCGATTACGCCAAAGCTATATATATGAGAGTCAAACACACAAAGGACAGCAAACCAACCAAATACGCGAGAGCGAGAGAGAGAGAGAGACTGAGGGAAAGATGTGCACTCGTGGCAGTCTCGATTCGACGATCTCTGCGATCTCATCAGCACGCCAACATCACTTAAGATCCGAGCCCTTCGCGCGTGTTTTACACCGCGGTGCATATGAACGGGAAGAGCACTGTTCTGTTCAAATTTAGACCAGGACTTAATTTAATGAAATATTTCAAGTACAAAAAAAGTTGAATGTTTAATAACCCTTCCTGTGGGGACACTTCCGCCAGCGATCTCGGTGGTCACACTGGCTCGATTCTACCCAGTCTATTTTTGAACCCGCATTGCGACCAGCCTATCGGCCCGAAAATTCTCAAAAAATTACTAAACATCCTTTCGACATTCCAGTTTAGATACGAAAAACTTTCCTGAAAGAAATCGAAGGCAAACATATTTTTTAACGTGCAGAATGAAGAAAATAAACGGAAAAAAAGTTTTTTTACTAAAATAATCGTCACTTCGAGGATTTTCAATATTTTTGCATAAAATTTGGACCTGATATTCATCAGATCTGGTTCTTTTGTGAAAAAAATAATAGGATAGCGCGCGTTTCAAAAAACATATTTATTCCATTATTGGAAGTGGGTCGATTTAAAAGTAGATCTTAAAGATCTTAGCGTTGGCGGCGGTAATACTTACCGTCGCCAGCGCATAGAGGACACTTCAAACCATCGTGAGATGACGATTATATCCCCATTCAATATCGGAAACTAGTAAATATTTACGCCGAAAGGTTGTCACTGGGTGGATTCTCCCCAGAGTGACCACGAAGAGTTAATCAACGTGTCATAATTGCACCTAGCGATCATTTCACGCAGCATGAAATCCGTTCGTGTTCTGTAACACTAAACTCCGAGTCGTCGATATGTCCGGAATAAAAAGCTCTTTCCAAAGAGCCCGTCGTATCGAAAAATCGGACGGACGTGAGGTCGCGCAAAAGGCGAGGAGATTTTATCTGCTTTTACTTCATATATATATATATTTATGTATAAACTTGTGTAAGATCTTTGCCGAAGGTGTGTCTGGAAACGGCGCTCGAATCACACAGCCACGCGGCTGCTGGTCTGCAATTTCGATGCAGCCACGCACATTTTTTCTGTTCGGCTCTCTCGCAAGTGCGTTATCGTTCTTTTATATTGTTCCTGTGATTATCTGTAACGCGCTATTTATTGACCAGCACATGTATATTTACATGTATATATACATTTCTAAAGAAAAATTGCGTGGTGAAGAGGCTGGAACGAGGAGGGAGGCGAACAGGGGGCGTTCATACCTGACACATCGTTGATCGCACTTCGCACTTTATATTGCCACGTGTGCCTGCTTCTCTCCCTTCATTACCTTGGCTTTTTTCCACGCTATGGCACATGCGGATATAATTATGGGAATCGACTTGCACCAAGCTCTGAGAAACGACTCGAAAGACCTCGATGAGCGTACATCAACGAGATGAGAAGGAAAAAATATGTGTAGGAATACGAAACTGAGCGAGCGAGAGGAAAGGAAAAAATAAAGAGTTACGAATCGGCGTTTGGTATGAAACGCTTACTACCCCCAATAAAGTGCGGAAGATGTTATTTCGAGCTGATCGTTGGCTCCGTCATTGTATAGATCGTAACGGAGAACCCCAAGAGCAGCAGCAACGAATATCAGGTGAGAGGCCGCAACGCGTGAGATATAGCTCCCTGAAAGCATTTCGCGGTTTGTTATTAAGCCCTCTTTGCCTGCTTTCGACCTCCTCCTCCCCTCTCCGCCTTCTCGCACCTTCCTCCTCAGGATCTTCTTCGATCCGCGGCGTCCTGAGAGTATTGAACGAAAAAATATCGTCATTACCGATTACCGTGACTCAATTCCTTTTCCCCTTCCCTTCGCCTGTTCTTTTCATTTTTTTTCTGGCCCGTGGCGAATATACAGTATCCCCGCAACGTTTGCCAAACTCAACCTCCACTTTCCTTGTTTTTTCTCGTCCAGAGATCGACCAGGATTTCAAATTTTTTATTTCACATCAAAATCCTGACCAAAGTTTCATATTTATTTATTTCCAATAAGCCGAGGCTTTGATACACATCAGAAGACTTGTCATTCGATAAATTTATCCAAACCAATTCCCTTGTAGGTATTTCCACGAGTTTATTGAAAATCGGCCAACCCTCTCGAGTTTTTATCCCAACGAGAACGAAACTGTTGGAATTTATATATTTTCATTGCATTTCATTCCAGCGACTTTTCTCGTACATGAAATGCCAACCGGGAAAGTATAAATAAATGTGGAATAAAATGTTGTCCCATCCCGATTCGTTCAGCTGTTTTCTCAATCGAGAGATACTTCCGGTTTAATAAATTTGAGGATATCTATGAATTTTCCTATACGGAGTATACAATCGATATTAAAAAAAAAAAGAAAACGAAAAAAAAACACGAGGCGACTGCAGTTTTTTCAATTTTCGGTTTATTCCTTGTTTTATCGTTACATTCGATTTACTGCGTACGGAATATCCGGTTTATAGGACTTTGCACAATTGTGGAGAAGAGTCGAAGAAATAGGAGAAAAAATGTAGAGAAAGATATTGAGTTGCGTTATGGCTACGCGAAGCCCTTATTGTTCTGCTCTCGTCTGTTTGGACCGTTCGGATATTCGAGATTGTATCAACGTTGGTAATTTGTTTATTTCCATTGTAGGATCAACGATTTATTTATTTCTCTTTTTTTTTTTGTAGTGCTACTCCATTTGCCTCTCCGGGATAGATATTGCGATTTGTCATGTGAAGTAATACAACGATGCAGGGAGCCCTGGAAATATATAACATATCCATTTCGTTCTCCAGGCGCACAGTTACGTGAAAACTGGTAAAACGGCTCGACTTGTACTTCACGTGAAATTATTAAAACTCGATCGTACTTCACAGCATCGTGCGTAATCTATTGTTCACCTCTTTTTCCCTCGGGGCGTATACACAGAGTCGCAAAGTTCATTGTTTCGGTTGATGCAGCAGCAGGCAGCAAAATTTTTAATAAAAAAATGCTCCATGCATTTTTCTTATTTATATTATTCGACATCATATTTTTTATTAGCTATTTTTAAATATTTTATTTATTATTAATAATAACAAATGAATAAACATAATAAATAATAATAACAAATACTGAACAGACGCTTTCAGGTACAGTGATTACGTTTGCACGTCAGATTCTTGACATTCGTGTGGAACAAATATCCGATGAACGATGCAGGAAAGAAAAAAGAGGTGAAGGACGTTTTTCTTTGAATTTGAATAAATAATCTTCTGGCTCAGAAACTTATGAACGAATTTGAGGACAGCCCGTATATAGTAGTGATATGAATGTTTTGAGGCAGTAACGAGTACGTGGAATGATGATAGTTGCGTATATACTGGTCAGCCAGTCATCCAGAAAACAATAAAGCTCTCTGCTGCCTCTATCACCTCGTGCGGTCACCACTTGTACCACTTAGACCCCCACTTTCTCATTCCATGAAACAATATCCTCTGTTTTCCATTGCGTACTCGAGTCTCATTCGTTGCAGAGAAACCTCGAGCCAAACCTTTTTTCCCTGCTCTCGCACTCTTTCTCGCACTTTCTCTCTTTTTCCTTTCAATTTAGATCCTACCACTCTGTGATCCATCGTCAATCGAAACGCAGCTCGCTGTCTCCGTGCGAACAATCTCCCTCGATTTGTTCATCATTTGGTCCACATATTGGCTTTTGTCTTCTCAACGAGTGTGTCGCATATACAGAGAAAATTAAATTATTCGTTTCATTGGAATTTATCGAATTCTCTGTACGAGGATTCGAGGATTCGATAACGAAATGGAATAACCGCGCTTTCATCACTTTGGGAATGTATCGGAAATCCGAAACGAATGTAAAGTCGAGAAGCGTGTTGTGGAAAAGGGTTGAACGTAAAAAGTTGAAAAAGGGATATTTGATTCCTTGTTATTTAAAATCGATTGTACAGCGAAACGTACGTAGCGATCTTGTTTAAGAGGTTCGAGTATCACGTGCAGTAACAAATTGCCAATATTTTTTTTTTTTTCCTCCTGTTTCACATCAAGAGTTTAGCTCACATTTGGGAAAGTATTTTTATTTGTCTCCTGTTCGCCTGTGTTAAAGGAAAAGTAAAGGGTATACCGAGTGGCATTTTGTCGAGCTCCACGTGATTTATTTAGGCACCGATGCAGCTTCTCCCAAAGGATTGGGCCACCTTTGACGAAAGAGCAAAAAGTGGGCCAAGCGTCGCGGTGATGCTCGTGAAGCTTAAAACCAGAAGACTCTTTGTTTCTTACACCCTCATTCTGAAGGACTTTAACGTTGTAAAATGGAGTCTTGGTGAGGACTCTTCATGGCAGGGACTTCTCGACAGCCTGAGATCTGGCTTGATGGTGCAGTTATTGTCATCGTTGTCGTTGGAAAAAGTCAGACATGAGTTTCATCATGACATGGGAGCTTTCTTCTCAGGTTTATAGGAAAAAATTGGTCAGAGTAGAATTCGTTAAATAGATTTCTTTGTCGAGCCTTCATTTTATCGCCAGATCTTGAAAAACGTGCATCACGTGGTTTTAAATAACACATTTTTATTCCGGCAGCGTATTTTTTTTTCTATAAGCCAAATTAGAGCTCTGCTCCATTTGCAGAATTTTTTTCCAACAGCATTTCAAACGCCATCGACGCATGTAGACACGAATGTAAGAAAAAAAAATCACTTGGCCAGGATGAGGGAGGATGGACACGCAGCACTTGGATGTCGCGGTTGTGCTTAGCCCGTGTCAGGAATGTAATTCACACGCCGTTGGCATTCCGTTTAATTCCATTTGGTCCCGCGGCTTCCCCTTTGTGCCCCTCGCAACAGAGAGCTTTGGCAAAGGAGCGCGAGTCTGTGAGAACAAGACGAGGAAACGAACGAGAGGACACTCGACGATCAACAACAAGACACGACCAGGCGAAGAACGTTCTTTTCTATACAGAGGACACACTGTCGGGTTTCTCGCAGCTGATCGCTATACGTGATCACACCGCGACTGAGAGAAGAAGTAAAGAAAAAGAGAAAATAGGGAGGATTACCACTTGTATATAAGCCCGCGAGAAAACCCGCGGTCTTTCGTAATGGCCGGTCCGTGCAAATAACTCTCGTGACACGGATCTGCGAAAAGAAGTTAAACGGTCTCGCCGGATGGACCCAACGTCTCTCCGGCTTCCCGCTTCCCCCCTTCTTTCCTTTCCTCAGCCTATATCCACTGTTCTTTTCAGCTAAAATTTGTCCTTTTCTTGTTCCTCTCGCAGTATTCTTGTTTCGATGGCTCCAAAGTACAATCGGTGACAAAATTTGACAGTTCTCCAGTCCTCGGAAAACGTATGTTGCTTAATTCCTGAACCTCGATAATTTCTCACGAATTCCCTAAAATCCTTTCCCTGTCGATGTAAATTGAAAAATTTCTATTTTTCTAACCAAATTCCGCGGTCATGAGGAATTCGCGATTTAATTGTGTCTTTGCCAGCAGTATAACGCGGCAATTATCCAACTGCTGGTTCCACTCTCGCTGGACACGGTGTCGTACTGAACGTACTATCACGATTCGTTATGATTATCGCTCACATAATCGTAACTCCTGAATAATATCCTCCTTTTGAGGTCAGACACAATGGACCACGAGTGGGAAGGGCTTCACCGCGCAAAGGCCGTGTTATACTTGGGCAAAAAGGGACTTAGCGCGAATTTAGTGAGTCCCTTAGAACCATGAAAGAAAATTTATTCCTCTGCATTTGGAGTTACGTATTGTTTAATTTGAATTTCATGACATTTAATATTTTCGGGTTTAGTAATTTCGATAAAAATGATTTATTCTAATTCTCGAGCTCTCTACACACTGAAAAAAAAATTTTGTTGGAAAAGATGGATATTTTGTTCGATACGTTCGACTAAACGTTTTTTTTCAATAATCCCAAAAATTGTGTCATTGCAGCAAGAAATATTCTAGAAAGTTTCTTCGGAAGCTAATTTTTGTCGTTCCAATCGTAAATTTTGCTGACGATTCCGTTAGAAACCAAATATCGTGCCAAAATAACGAAAATTTTGAAATTATCAAAAAATATTTAGTTTACCGTGTTCAACAAAGTATCGACGATTTTTAACAAAATTTCATTTCCAGTGACCCGATCATATCATTTTTTGGTAAAGAATAAATAATGTAATTAAATTTCTGGCCTACATCGGAGCATATATAAGAATAAAAAAAATGGACACAATATTTCTAAAAACGAGTACAAAGTGAAATAACAATAATATTGAAAAACGCAAAGGTTTCTCTTCCACTGCCCCTGAAATACAATATTACGAGCATGACCTGCTTGAAACTTGAGAAAAAGTGTAACGAGGTGGAGCCAAAATAACGAAAATTTTGAAATTATCCAAAAATATTTAGAATTAAAAAAATTGAAATTGTCCAAATATATATTTATATTTATTATTTATCGTGTTCAACAAAATATCGACGATTTTTAAGAAAATTTCATTTCCAGTGTATTTCTCTGGAAGATACATGGAAATCGGTTCAGTACTGTTCTCGTAACAAAAGCGACCAAACTTATTCGCACAATGGACATTTTTTTAATATGGAGATTTATAGACTTCCGTATTCTCTCGAGACTTATTCACTCATGCTCACCGTCGACAATTAGTATTTAAACATTGAGTACACTCTCGTGAGGCTTCAAGATCCCTGGGTACTTTACTGTCAACGCTTTCTCGTACTCTCTCAAGCTCAACCGAGTGCCTGCTGACTGTAAAGACCGTACAACGCAGACTTGTACGAGACTACCCGAGAAGAAAATAAAATGTAATGACGTCCGCGACAGCCCAGAGAGCCCATGATTCTTGCGTAATATACGTCACACATTTATCTCTTTTTCCTTTTTTTTTCATTTAGTCCCTTTTCTTAAGTTTTCTTCTCCGTCTCGTTGAATCTTTTGAAACAAGTCCCACGGAGACTCCGCGTTGACCTTTCATCCACGAATAAGCAAAATAATACCGAGAGCTCATTCACGAATACCTCGCAGCAATTAAGCTTGTTTCTCTTGTCACGAGTGTTCGGTGATTTGTTTCTATAAATTACACGAAAACGACGTTATTTCGCTTTTCGTGAACGGAAAATATCGCGGTGCTCGCGTTCTCTGAATTTTCCGAGAATACACTTACTCAGTTGCATTCGTAAACTGAAAATGAAATTTTGTTAAAAATCGTCGATATTTTGTTGAACACGGTAAACTGAATATTTTTGGATAATTTCAAAATTTTCGATATTTTGGCAGGATATTTCGTTTCAAACGGAATCGTCAGCAAAATTTACGATTGGAACGACAAAAATAAGCTTCCGACGAGACTTTCTAGAATATTTCTTGCTGCAATGACACAATTTTTGGGATTATTCAAAAAAAAAAACGTTTAGTCGAACGTACCGAAAAAAAAAAATCCATCTTTTCCAACAAAATTTTGTTTTCAGTGTAGTCGATGAAAGGAATAATCAAAATGGATAAATATGCGAGGACAATTTATATGCGAAAAAGTTCGAATCGAATAATTCAAATTTTTGTAAAAGAGTGAGCAATCCGAGGCGAGAATTACGAGCGATGATTAGGCAATCTTGGGAAAGATCGTTTTATAAATTAGTCGGAGGCCATTCAACTTGGATAAATGATGATGCTGTCTTTTGAGAGTTCTCAGCGGATATTGAACGTGTGCTTGATCGAGTATGGGCCTCGCGCGCGATTTTCAATTTCTCATATCGACAGCAGCCATCTGAATATCATTGACGAGAGCGAAACGATCGTCTCGATACGTTCTCTCGCTAGATACTATTCAATGGGAGTTGGCTCGTCGATCGAGAATATATAGATATACAAATGCATGTATATGTGATGTATCATCGTGTTGAAAGTTGAGCCTATACTTTGTACAACTGTATACATACATAAACATCTGTGTGTGGGCGGTAATATGCTCCCTGTACCACCTCTGCCACACCCGAAGATTGTCCATCAGAATATCAAAGAATATCGTTCACGCGAGGCCTTCCGCTGCGGTATAATTCGTGCACAAGCCCACACTCTCCTTTTCACAAAGCCTCAATATTCATCCAAAAGCCTATTAATATATATGCTCGAATCATTAACTCAATATAAATCTATATAACGATTCAACGGGAAACCCGATACACAGAGATGAAAAATAATTGACTAACCAAATGAGCTTCCACTTGGATCGATTAATCTTTCGATCATGAAGTGTACTACCGTCGTATACATTTTTCTTTACGACTTAATTAATCTCGAATTTATTCATTCGATCATCGATATGTTTTTACGACGAATTGGTAAAAGATGGCGTGGGTTTTTTTTTTATTGCTCCCCGATTTATTCGATCGATTAAATATTTCATTATCGGGCGATTCAAATCGTTTAAAAACTGAAGAAGGAATATTCAGAATTTGAAAACACACGTTGTAAAGTTTGATACTTCGTAACGCATAACGAATGCACCGAGGTTTGTTATTCGATTTGTAAAATATAAACGTTTCCGTTCGATACTCGACGACACCCTTAGGTCGTTGACCCAGAAGCATGTATGGACGCGGAATAACCTCGATACTTGGTCGTTAACACTGTTGACAAGGAATCCGGCACAATTATGCCTCCGATACAACCCTCAAGAGCCTTCTCCCTGCAATTCCACATTCGGCGCGTCTTAAGGAGGTTGGCTACATACGACAATATGATAAGAATTTAATAAAATTTGGTGATAACATTCTTTAGCATCAAATACGATGACAAAATTTTTTTCAAATTTTTCGTCTACATAGTTGTCGAATAATTGGAGTTTACAATATGCAAAATGTATACCTATATATATCTGAATCCTATGCTTATGCATGTAAACTCGAGTGTTCAATAACTCGAAAACTATGTAGAAGAAAAATCTTAAAAAATTTGTATATTAATATTTAATACTAAAGAATATACTCACCAAATTTCATTAAATTCTAATAATTTAGAATTTTCCTATGCTATTAACATGGCAACATTGTTGTGTGTAGCCAACCTCCTTAAAAGCCCCATTGTCAAGCCAATATTATTCAGGAGACAAAAATAATGATAATTCAATTGAAATGCTGAATTTTACAAAATGGAGGATCCACCAATACCTCCAAGCCAATTTTTGGCCTGAAAAGCCCATCTACATTGATCGTTGCACCGTTTCTATTGTCATCATCTGCTCCCCCCTTAACGTATATGCCTATATGCATATAAATATACTCTCGAGATCGATGTATATATAGATCTAATAACAACCAAGTATCGATGTATATACAAGCATTGCTGCTCCCCTATGCGCGATTCCTCGTGCTCGTCATCATCTCCAGGGACATATATACATAACCAAATCCACTAGGGTTTGAATATCGAATGTATCATAACGTGTAGGACAAGTCGACGTAATTGCTTCATTATGGCGATTAAAGTTAATTTTCTCACGCGATATAAAATCTCCAGTCATCCATGAAAAATCAATTAAAACTTTGCCAAAGCCTTTCAGAATTCGTATCATCAAAGCGACTGTAGATTTCGAACCTTTACTCACCGGAATAATGATCCGAAATAAAAATAACGCCCCCTTGCATCGTTTTTCGAATATTTCCCAATAACGAATTATAATTTTCATAATGAGTGATGAGAGTTGAAAGAAAAAAAAAAAGTGGAGAGTAATGATAATAAATAGTGAGAGGATGCTAGTAGCATGCTGAGCGCGCAGGGTGTAAATGAATATCGAAATAAATTAAGAAGGTATCCTCTCAGGGAGAAAAGAGGCTCTCGTGAGGATAGAGGGTCCCTAGTGTACTTATATATGGACATAGTACGTGTCAAGCGTGTTGGACTCGTCGCAATAAAAAGTGTCGAAGCGAGTTCGCGTACGAGTCGATTATATACGCACTCGACTGAAAATGAAGGAGCAAAAAAAAAACATTGCAAAAATAAATAAATAAATACGTATATATAGATATACACGAGAGATCGGCAAAGAATGAGTCTCCCACTCTCCGCGAGGAAAAAAAAAAAGAAGAAATGAGAAAAAGAGTGAGAGGAAGAAGAAATTATGCCAGAGAGACGCCGGGCCAGCTAATTACTCACGCGAGTGCATGAAAAGAGAGAAAGAAGCAGAGTCGAGATGACGTTATAGGTATTACTCTCGCTGTTTGCTTCGCCAAGGCAGAAGATGGAGGTGCTGGCTTGCCTCAGTGTGTAGAGGACCTCGAATTGGACACCTGTCTGGGCGAACTCGAAAAAGGAACAGACCAAAGATCATCTCTGTCTGTATTTGTATGCATGCAAACGTACGGACATATACATATTTGTCTGTTGATATGCACTCACATGTACAATACATTTTTACATATATGCTCGTGTAGGGAGAAGAGAAGGTGGAATTACAGACTCGGTTGGGAGTTACTGTTATGCGCGAGTAATGAGGTATATTACTGTTACGAGGCAGGTATATTTAATGGCTCACCGGGCTCTGGGGCGGCGCGCGCTCGCGCTTTTGAGCTCACTTATACCGCAATATAGATTCATATGTATAAACTCGATTCTTAAATGTATGTGCGTGTGCGTGTGAGTGTGGGGGTGATGGGTTTTGCTTCATCGTCGCAAAGCCCATCGTTCCATAAATTCCGAATTCATCCACCAACTTCCTCGGGCTCTCGTGCGTTCTTACCATCTCACGCGCAGTCATATTCTAACACGATATTCAATAAGTTGAGCTTGTTTGTGTGCGTTTCGCGGTGTCTTTCTCTCGCATGTCTCCTTTAGTTAATTTTGCCTGTACTCTTCAGCTTCGTCCTCACGTGATCTTCGTATATTCTCCCTTAGACACCCGTGACTCTCTTCGTAACTTTCGAATACCCGCGGAAATTTGAAACTTCGTATCGTATTAACCCGACGGTATTTCGCGAATGCCCCGCGGGTCGCGATCGTTACTTATACGCTCTTCAGACCCCGAAAAATAAAGAAAAGGATGAGAATGAGAGAACGAAGAATACTGCTCGAGAGGATGGGCGAAAAGTGAAGAACGTCTTTTACAATTTTGCAGTTTCTCGCACTCGCTTCATGGAACATTTGATTTTTCAAAATATTTTACAGCTCGAATAAATTATTTGTATTTTCACGTAATGACAGAGAAAGTTACGCTCCTTAGGAAACGGAGATTTTTTTTTTATTTGCTGTACAGATGACAAATTGACGACGCTGCTGTACAAAATGCAAAAAAATAAAATTGTGGTTCGCATTTGCACGGCAATTCTTGGGCTTGTAACAAAAAAAAAAAAAAAAAACAAAAAAAGAGAGCGAGACCGAGAGAGTGGGCGAGGTGGCGTTTCGTTAAATTCGATCAAGTCCAATTAAAACTCTTCTCTTCGTTGGCCCACAGCCCCGCCGAACTTGAAGAGGAGATATTTGGCACGGTTGGCGAATCAATCGAAAAAGTTGCTGCAGTGGGACAAAGATAGACTTAAGAGGAAGGAGGGAGTGAGAAAATGTTTACCTGTAAATCATTGGACTGTGGTTGGTCGTTAGCCAAATATTGAATAACGAAAGAAAAAAAACGAGACACGAAACAAATATGGTGGCTACTGAAAAATAAAGAAATTTTTTATTTTGCTACGTTTCGTCCTATCCATTTCCCAAAAGAAATTCAGAGGCTAAGTAAGCGAGTCGAAAATCCTTGATGAGAGAGGGCCGAGAATATCGTTTAAGCCGGATGCTGTGTTTACTCGCAGGGTTTAATTCCTGTACCAGAATTACAAGCCTCTGCATCCAATTCCTCTTGCCTCAGCGTATCGCCGCCGTTTCATTTGCCTCCCTGACCGATAACACGTTCCTCTCTTGGCTCGTCTTCCGTTCTGTCTAATGAACGCTCAACCCGCGTTAAGGTTACCAAATTTTTTTTTCACCTGCTCTTCCAATCACGTAGAAATGTAATCGTAAATTTCCAAATAATATTCAATCATCACAGCACTTCTGCAATGAAAAATCGATAATATGTCACAGGACACATAGAAAAACAAAAGATGCTCAAGCTATATTTTTAATTTAATTGGCTTCCTCATAGAGGAAGCTTTGAGCATCGTGTATCTTGTCGTGTATCTCTTCTCGTGTATCTAAAATTTGCAGAAATTAGAGTGGTTTGACGATTTTTCAAAAAACTCTGATTTTCGCAAAATTTGAAAAATCATAAAATTTAAACCGTTCAACCGATATTTTCCAAATTCAATACCAACCTTCCTATTATGATACTCTATTGATAAAAAAAAAAATTAGTAATAAATTTAAAAAATTGCGGAAGTTAGAGCGTCGACACCGTTTTTTTGAAAATTTAAAAATGCCGTAGAATTCGTATTTTTCTAGCAATTTCAACAAAATTCCCAGAGAATCAAGAGCTTGTATAGATTAACATCTGTGCAAAACTGGAGCCCTGTAGCTCATACCGTTCTCGAGTTACGAGGGTTTCAATTTTACAGTCCCAAAACATACACACACACGGAAATTTTTTCTAGATATGATTTTTCGATGTTTTGGGACATTTTAAGCACATTGACATTGAAAACTGGAAAAAAAAAAATGTTCACCGTCACATAGCTTCCTCTAAAAAATCAACCATTTGAAAAATGATGCATCAAGCCAGAACTCCTCGTATAGACTTGAGTCTATCGCAACGATCGCGTTGGTACAACAATAGCGAGACAAATAATCCTTCGAGAATAACTTGGCCAACTGTTCGAGTACTAAACTCGTCATCGCATAAGCTCGAAAACGAGTGCATACGTATCCAAAAAAGTAGACACGTACACGGTACGATCATACAGAAGATATTCCGTTGAGCCGGACGTAGGCAGAGAGATAGAAGTGAACGAATACGCGTCGACAACCAAGACGAGGAAGACGACGACGAGGACTGCTACCTCCTGCTCCGATAACTAGTTGTTGACTCGAGTTCTCTGATGCGGATTGACTGAAGTCTACGACTCGAGAGAATCAACGTGCCAACATCTTAGCCTCGTATATTCTACATACACAACCGACTCGTCTCTCCGTCCTTCTACATGCTGTTGCACTTTCCATTTCTGTAATTTCAAAGCACCAGCAGCCACCGAGAATATAGGATATGCTTTGACGCGAGCCAAAGTCCTCTTCCTACGGCTCACAACTCGGCTCTTGGTCTTCATCATTTCTAGAGATCCTCTTCTTTCAGCGTCATTCTTGTCTCTTTGCCAGTGTACAGCTCTCGGTCAATATTGAAACCAGTAAAGAGCCACTGACGATATTCCAGCCATATAGGATCAACAAATTCGTAGCTTAGATTTTAGCTCAACCGGATGAATAAATCCTCAAGGAAAGCCGCGCGATATAGTTCATGAAAAAGTATCGACCTTTCCTGCGTTCTCGTTCATCTGTCATTCCGTACGCGTGTCTCGTTTTATCGTTTTATTGGCTATTATAAAACCGCGCGTCACCAGAAATACTCCAGGTACACCCTTAACTCCGCGCACATGCAACTACGACTCGACAATCTCGTTATGCCGCGCGGGGATTCACATTTTCTCGTTGGCATTTCGCGGTAATGCGAAGGCGACGACGAAAACGGCTCATGGCGCGTCGTCTCTTTGCGATCGAGCATGTTCACACACTCGTGTTTATAGGGTATCCGAAGAGTCGTTACGAGAAATTATGCGACGAGAAAAGTTTGAGACGATTTTGTTTTTTTCTGATCAATCTTTCGCACGAGAGTTTTATTTTTTTAGTGATTTTTTAAAAATTAATCAGGACGAATGAACGATTAAGAATTGTTTTGCTGAAAGTTGCACAATTTGAAAACGTCGCAGGGTTTGACGCGATCGGCAGGACACCCGGTAATGCGGAGCACCGATCTCGATGTACTTCGAATAGTGTGTCGATCGACCAGCGTCGAGGCGATCAACGAGCGAGAAAGAACGAAGGTGAGTGAATTACTCGAGACGAAGAGAAAATACGTACAGAGACGGGGGCGCGCGCGAGAGAACGATCAGAACCGACGACTCGCTCCGTCCGCTCAAGCCCTTATCCGGCGACCATAGCTATGGCGGATTCTCTGTACACGATTTTTTATTTCTCGCCACATTTTCTCTCTTTTCCACGCTCGTAGCTCGTTTCACACTCGCGCGTCGTCTTCCCTGTACACTTATTTAAACGCATCTCGATCTCTTTGAGCTTTGAGCGACGCCCGATATCTCATAGCTTTTCTCCTCTGTCTTTCGAATTCCTTCCTTTCAATATATATCTATGCAAATAACTCTGCGAACTAATCACGTATTCGTCTTGTACACTGTATAACCAGCGCGACCACAGTCTCAGCGCGAAAGAGATTCGATTCGGTGATTTCGTCGAGCTGCTGCTGTCAACGATGACATTTCTTCACTCTTGGCTTCATGCACACTTCGTGACGAGAATCGCGGCAGGTTTTATTTTTCACACTGATCCCTGAAATTCCCGAGGTTCAGGCTGACCTCGGAGAAAATGTTTTTAATGACTTTCGTCACAAATTTCATCAGCAAGTGGCAAATTCCTAAGAGTTTAAAATCCACAGAATCAAACGTTGTTTCTCGCATTATTTCCAATGACAGGCTTTGAGAAAAATTTGCACACTTCGCAACGAATCACTGGAGAATCATAAACTGTCATCGTTTATTTTTAATTTTTGTCACTCGTCAAGTTATCATCGTCTGCTCCTCTCCAAGGCAAGAAAGACGTACTCAGCAAATACACGAATCCCATAGAACACACCGAGAGAGTTTCCGGTACTCAAACTAACGAGAAAAAAAAAATCTTTCACCTCCTCCACCGTATACACCGGTACGAATGGACAGATAGGATCAGGACGCTAACCCACCCGTGTAATTGATTCAGCTGCCTCGAAACAATGAAGCTCTCTCTATGCACTCTGGCTTCCGAGACTGAACTGTTTTTATTATACTGCAAAAAGTATCGCTCTTTTGTAACAGCCATTTTTTCGCTTGTATATTTATTGAATGTTAATTCCAGTCATTCGGCGATTGTTCCTCTTGGTAGGAGAAATGAATGGAATGAAAAAAACCGCAGAAGGTAAAAAATTCCCGATTAGGAGAAAAGCCCAAGTTTCCAGAAAAAAATTTTGAAGAGGATTTTGAAAAACGTGCACACGATGATCTATTACAAAGAAAAAAAAAAAAAATTCAATGAGCTTTGCAATTAAATTACAAAGAATTTTCCAAAAGTTCGTCAATTTTTTCCATTGACATTGAAAAATCAATACGAGATTTTAAGATTAAATTTAGAAAGTCGATTCTGCATTTCGTATTCAAGAAAAAGAAAAAAATTTCCGAGGTTTTCATAGTTCTCAATTTCTCTTGTCTGTAAGAGACCGGTAGCTCCATCTGTGTGCCGAAAAAGCAAGCAACTAACCGACAGCCACCCACGCAAGCCCGGTCGACAACCGCCGCGCGACAGAACGAGAAAAAATGGTAGAAAAAAAAATTGGAGAAAAAAAAATGTTTCATTGAAAAAAAGTATGTCGTCGATATAATAATCCACGAGGGTAGTCTGAATAATAATTTTTTAAAAGGCGTTTTTTCTGTTCATAAAAAAATTCTTTTGAAATGTTCCTCCAGCTCTAAATAATTTTTCCGCAGGGTTTTTCAAACTGGGAAAGAAAAACTTCAATTCACATAAAAGAGCATGAACTAGACTACGAAAAAAAAAAAAATACATCCGAGAGTTTACGATCTGTGGGGCGCATCTGGTACAGAATATTATTTCGCGCACGTACTGCGCGATCATAAAAAAAAATTATTTAACAAACGTTTGAGCGTGAAAAATTCATTTTTTACGTTCGGCATAGAACGAGCTTAAGCTCTTTTGTGGAAGAAGCAGTGAGTCTATGTTTAATGAAATGTTTTTTGTATTTTTTGATAACTGCAAAATGAGATTTACGGTGATGACATTTTTTAGTGCATATTGCAGCTGTACATGTTTGTTTCGTTGCAATTTCAAGTTTAGTTTGTTACAACGTTCCTGTGAATATAAATATGAATTTATACTTGCATGCAAATGTATTTGTGTCGTGTGATTATAAATGCACGAATAGAAACACGCACGTCGCTGCACATTTTAATGAATGTAAACTATTATAAATGATTTATAATTCATCCGAGGCTGGCACATTATTGAATATACTTTTTAATTGGAGCTCGTTGGCAAAATTTTGTCTACCGCGAGAAACAAACGCTAATCCTGAAAAGAAAAGTACGAAATGTTGATCCAGTGTATTATTTTATAATTGGAACGAAGCACCGGTTTGTTAAGACCGGATTTTATGTTTTTTCGGAAGCAAATCTGTCGAAGCAGATGATCCAAATTTCCACCAATTTGCCCTCCGATAATACGAAATTGCAAAAGTGTTGGTAAAATATATGAAAATGTATGCGAACGTATGCTCGGATGCAAACTTATTCCAAGTGGATTTGGCCCGGACGTGGTGCGGCGCCTCGATACGAAGAGAACGTGTGGTTCGTATAGTCGTACACGTGCAATTCGTATGCATATTGAAAACCGCTCATTCGAGGACTGAATTCTCGGTTTCCTCGGTTCAAGGAGATTTTACCGAAAAGCGTTGAAGCGGTGTGAAGCTCGATGCCTTTACACGTGTGTGCATTTTCTATATTTCCCTACATACACTTCTATATATATAAATATAAGTTTTGGGAGGATAACACCGTGAACGAGTCATTAGTCGACGTTCGAAAATGGGGTCAAGTGTCGGTCGTATTATATGCTGCACTTTGAGTTTGGTGAACAGCTCGAGGGCAAGTTGATTATCCACGCATTCGTTAGTTGGTATATATCCTGAAACTCCTTTTCCCCATATACTTATTCACCCTCTCTCGTGTACTTTTTTCATCTTCCTCTTTGCTAGCATCCCTCGCCCTCAATTTTTCTTCCTCTTTTTTGTTTTTTTCGTCCTTCATTTTTTTTTTCTCATATTTTCCCTTATTTTTCTTCGTCTTTCTTCTCCTTCATTCTCACTCCCTTCTCACTCTCGACCACACCATAACGATCTAACTTCAGCGAGCGGAAGTAGAGAAGTGCCAGAAGCAAGAACCAAGGGGTGCGAAGAAGTACACTCGTTGCATAGCCTGCTTGCCACTCAAAGACGCAAAACCCTCCTTCTAGCCAGGACTTTGTTCCGGTAGAAACGTCACGTAGTGCGTGTGCCTCTTGAGAGGAAAATTTTTTTCTTTTCATCCCTCTACGCATCTCACGCTCTCGCCCTCGTTACACTTTTTTCTCAAGTTTCAAGCAGGTCATGCTCGTAATATTGTATTTCAGGGGTAGCGGAAGAGAAATCTTTGCGTTTTTCAATATTATTTTTATTTCACTTCGTGTACTCGTTTTTAGAAATCTTGTGAAAGAAATTTAATTGCATTATTCATTCTTTATCAAGAAATGATATGATCGGGTCACTGGAAATGAAATTTTGTTAAAAATCGTTGATATTTTGTTGAGCACGGTAAACTAAATATTTTTGGATAATTTCAAAATTTTCGTTATTCTGGCAGTTTCGAACGGAATCATCGGCAAAATTTACGATTGGAACGACAAAAATTAGCTTTCGAAGAGACTTTCTAGAATATTTCTTGCTGCAATGACACAATTTTTGGGATTATTGAAAAAAAACGTTTAGTCGAACGTATTGAAGAAAATATTCATCATTTCCAACAAAATTGTGTTTTCAGTGCTCGAAGGGTTTTATAGAATGAGCAACGCTGTGTAACAAAATTGGATGACGAAGGATAACGTTTCAGGTTATTCGTAATGTATGCATCGAGTATACCTGTTCGTTGTTCGGGTGTATGTGCGTATAAGAAAATCTTTGGAGTCGATCAAGGAAGGGTTGAAGGAAGGAAAGAAGGAAGGGTCGTCGAACTATAAATCGTTTGGCGCGTTCGCGCGCGGGGACTCCCACGAAACGTGATATAAATCTTAACCTCGGGGGAGAATCAGAGGCGTAAAGCGTGCGCATGATGCTTCGTCGTTTCATTTTGCATCCTCCCCAGTATCGCAAAACTCCTATATATTTCTGTTGGCTCTTGTACCGATCTTGTGGCGGGTTTTGTCGATCGAATATATACATTTCCTGCTCACCGTTCCGCGGCAAACCACCGGTGGCTTCTGCCTTCGGTATTACCATTGCGCTTCTCCATCCACTATTTTACTTTCTTCGCGTACATATGCACGCCGAGTGTGTATCAAAAGTAACATCTCCGATTTACCGAGCAGATGGATCGAGATATTGCGAAAAGAAATCTCAATCTTCAATTATTATCTCGTGAAGGAATGATCGGAGGCTAAAATGACCGAGGACGTTTTTTTCTCAGAAATTTCGGTATATAATTATCTGCCACAGTTTGATTGCAATTTGGGGACAGCCTGTATGGATATATACATATATGTCCATAAATAGTGCTAACAACAGACGTAATACGAGCCGATGAACGTATGCTGGAGAGTAAAGCTTGCTGGAATCGAAAGCGAGAGATAGAGCCCTTTGGGATTACCGATCGTTATCAGAAGCATAGTCACGATTTAGCGAATGCCCGACGCAACCGTGATAATTGAATGCTCTGGCGACGACTACTCCTCTATATCTCCCTCTTTCTATCTCGTTCTCTTTCAATCCTTCGCCTCCTGCTCTTTCTCTCACACACTCATGACTGCGTATATAAAGCGATTTACTTCAGACAGCACTATACATTACACGTTCTTGTGTACAACGGTGTGATGTTCTGTTTCTCCGAATTGATCCAGCACGCATACGAACCGGACGAAATGAAGGGAATCAGCCGCTCCGCACTGCACGATCGCATGACTGTAGAATTTTTACACTGCTTTACAGAAAAGATTTCTGATTGCGAGACTTTTTCACATGGACGAGTTTCGAGTATAATCGCCAAATCTTTTTTTTATAATCTTATCGACCATCGGATCATAGAATATACAGACAAATACATCGCTGGCTGCATTGTGTCGTTGATGTTAAAATTAACCCTAGGACCGTACACTATGTGTTTTAAAACAAATCCCCTACACTATGGGGTTACGGGCACCCCAGCACTTTGAATCGACGCAGTTGACTCGCAATTTGTCGTAGAGAGTTTTATTTTTTTTAGATTTGATCGTACGAATTCTGAAAAATGAAATGAAACACTGAGAAAAAGTGTAATATTCATTTTTCATGGTAAAAAATGCAATTAAAAAAAATTAAGCACACAATCTTCGAATTTTTCACTATTTAGTGACGCTTTGGGGAAACCTCTGAGTAGAGTCCTAGCAGGGTTAAGAGGGAAGAAAGAAAACTACGACGGGAAGATAAAAAGATATTGAGAAAAATAGGGAGCTTCTTACGAATTCCACGTTCTCGAAACACGTTCGAATGATGACGCGCACACTCTTTGATATACAGAAAAGAAAAAAATGCCCAAATTACCCCAGACTCGACTACATCTTTTGCTTTAAACACGTAGCATACATACTCGAATGTTTTATCGTGACACGTCGGTAGTATCATTGTATATGGCCGTAGTTGGCGAAATAATAGTACGAAACAACGAGAAGAGAAGAAGAGAAGTGCTCGGGAGGGAGGGAGGGAGGGAGGGAGGGCGAAAAACTCGCGATGGTCTCGCGCCCGCGAGAAACCTTTTATACGACGTGCAGATTTATTGCGAACGCTGTTTCGCGCGCGCTCAGCCTCCACACCAAAAGAATAAAGAGAGAAGGAGAGAACGAGGAGCAAAGACGAAAGGAGAAATGCGTAGAGGAACAAGTGTGCAGGAAAAACATCGAGACAAGTGAATAAAGAAAAAAAAATAAGAAAATATATCGAAAACGATGAGAGAAAGCGAATGAGATGAGGAAGATGAGAAAAGAGAACGAGACAAGCCTTTGTAATACCTTTTGATATTTAATGTTTGACCGCCAAAATAGTTTACGATCGAAGTATTTATTAAACGACTACTCGCTGTTTAAGGCATCAACGCACGTCCCTTAACGCTGCGCACCGAAAAAGAGAGAAAGAGAACTCGGACGTTTAGTGTAACTCTGTGTAACTAACAAGCAGCAATTCCCCATGGATTTATACACCATACACCCATATATAAATATTAATGCCTATAAGATGCAGTAATAAAGGGACATGGAGTCCGCATTGACCCGCACGCAGGCGTAAATTCCTTATTTTCTTCAAAAGGAACTTTGTAACGTATGAAACGTAAGCGTGAAAAATTCCGCACGAGTTTGCAGGTAAAAATAAGGCAAAGTTTTCTAATCGAATAAAAATAACGAAAGACACGGAGCAGGAAAGCATTTGGTCTAGAATGGACCATACGTGTGAATACTTGGCTGCTTTTCATTTGACGCGTATTGTGCGTGATATACAGCCGGACGAGATAAAAGAAAAGTCGTGAGAGACGAAGAAGGGGACGAAGAAAGGTGGAAAGATCGAGGGGGTGCAAAAAGCTTGGCCCTAGGCAATACCAGAAAGATTGCCGAGAAAGATCCTTGATCGTCATCGACCCAAGCTCTGGCGCGCACCTGCCGAGACGCCGTATTCAACTAATATATAAATAAATACACAGGTATGAATGTACGTACTTATATATCCGTCGAGGAGGGAGAGAGCAGTTGGACGAAGGACAGCAGAAAATCGAGAAACAGCGGGGGGACCATTGCAGCGTTATATCCACAACATTATCATGGTTTCTCTTAAAACATTAATAATAATTACCCCTCATAAATAAATATGAAAACACAGACCGCAGCTCCTCCAAAATACTCCATACAAATAGTTGCCATCAAGAGGCAAATCTTCAACAAACGAAATAGATTATTCACTGGGAATGAAATTTTTTTTAAAAATCGTTGATATTTTGTTGAATTTGTTTTCTGAAGGAATTGACAGCGAAATTAACGAGTGAAACGACTAAAATTAGCCACAATTTTGGGATTATTCAAAAAACTGTTTAGTCGAACGTATCGAACAAAATATCGATCATTTTCAACAAAATTTTGTTTTCAGTGAATTCCAATGGAAACAAAATGATTCCTTCTTCGTCAAACTACAAGCAGAATAAAACTGACTCAACATTTCTGTATGAAATTTTTATGGATTCCGATCAGAGTTTTCTGATGGGCGTTTTTACTGTGAATGAAAGAAAAAAAATGGCTAATTTTGAGCGGTCTCTTTGTGGATGAAGCACAACTCGCAACATTGCTTCCCTTTCCTGGAGAGCTACGTGTAATATTCGAGTTTGCATGTGTATATTTATTTCGCTATGTATATTTGTGTTTCTCTTTGGTACAGGCACGTCCTCATGAATGAGTTGCCCACGGGTCTTTCCGCCGCTCGTATAAGTACATAGCACAGTCTCATATGTGTATATAAAATGATAATAATAATTTGTTTACACCTACATATATATATATATGTATATATAAATAATATGGAATGCTCGTACAGTCTCATATAGTCTTCCAAGAAAATCTGTGTGCGTCTGCTATCATGCCGCCGTAGCTACTTGCCGCGAGAGTAAAACGGAAGAGATGAGAGGAACATAGCCAAGGCCCACGCACTCGTGTAAATCCTGCGAGTGCTATATACCGCGATCTTCGTAATATCCCTCGAGTCAATGGGCACATACTTATACACACGAGAAACGGATTGTATATTCTCTTTGCCTCTGTTCTCTCAAAATCCCCGACAAATCCTCGTTCGAATGCCAAACCGATGGAAAATAATGTGTCAACTAAAAATCTGGCAAGAAAAATACAGTGAAGACAAAATTTTGTTTGTGAAAAAGATGAATATTCTGTTTGATACGTTCGACTAAACGTTTTTTTGAATAATCCCAAAAATTTTGTCATTGCAGCAAGAAATATTCTAAAAAGTCTCTTCGGAAGCTAATTTTTGTCCTTCCAATCGTAAATTTTTTCGGACAATTACGTTAGAAACCAAATATCCTGCCAAAATAACGAAAATTTTGAAATTATCCAAAAATATTTAGTTTAACGTCTTCAACAAAATATCGACGATTTTTAAAAAAATTTCATTTCCAGTGTAGAAATTTATTTCATTGACCTTCCAGTCCCAGGCAGTCTTGAAACTTTTTTGAGAGTTTTTCCGATCGCTTTCGAAAAACGTGTGTCACAAAAATCGTCCAGGCGATCGAGATCGCATAAATTTTCTCCTTGCAACTATAATTATCGGAATTAAATGATATTCTGGCGAGGGATAACGTGACTTTTGTTTCCGAAACATCAACAAGCTCCGAATTATAACTCATTAAGCCGTAAAAATATTTTGACGATCGATAAAATTCAATCGTACGTAATAAAAATAATAAAAATAATAAGTAAGGAGGAAGGGCGAGAGAAATAGAATCGTGAAGAACATCGAAGCTTTACGACTTGGAAGTCGCGACGAAACGACGACGATTCGACCTCCTGGATAATGTGTATCCTTTAGCCAAACACAAATAAACACATGCACGTGTATGTATTTATACATTAATACTGTATACACAAAATACAGGAAAATACATATATCTATATATAAATATATGCAACGATACAAACTGAGTATCTCGGAGTTTCAGAGACGCCAGTCCTATCGACGCTTTGGCATATAATATGTTCTCCTTTCTCGCACGATATAACTGGTAAGTTGGTGCACACACTACGAAGAGCGAGAACTGGTGCGAGATCGAGTCGACGGAGCGCGCGAGCGTTACGATCTCCGTTCGATTTCACTCTGCCTAATGGCAACAAATTGTCGTCTAGAGGCCATAACTCAGGGTACGTCTCTCTTTTTTCCCTTTTTTCTCATTCTCTATCACTCTCCATACAAACGCGCAATGGTAATGTTCAAATATGCCATCATCCCTCCGTTGCAAACCGCCAAACTGCCACAACGATACGGAAATAAAAATAAATAATAATAACAATGAGAAGATACGAACGGGCCCATAATACGAGGGGATATGAGCAGACGAAGAAGGACTCGAGGGGAAGAATTTATACTGATGTACACTGAGGATCCAACTTGGGGAAACGTATATAACGTATACGATCGAGAAAAAGGAATACCTTTATGTACGTATACGTACTTGTTGTGTAAACTCGACATGCACCCGGTTGCATTGTTATGATAATCTATTCAAATGTCAACCATGACCAGCTTTCTCGGTAGCGTATCTCTTCGCATCTCTATTATTATTAGGAAAAGGCTACGGAATAAATATAACAATATAATACAATTTATAAACATGCATTTAACCCGTTTTAACCACACACCAGTCATTTGAATTTGAAGCATTTTCCTTAAGTTCGTTTTTCGAATTACCGTTGAGAATTAAATAAAATTTGGTACACTGAAAACAAAATTTTGTTGAAAAAGATGGATATTTTGTTCGACACGTTCGGCTAAACGTTTTTTTTTGAATAATCCCAAAAATTGTGTCATTGCAGCGAGAAATATTTTAGAAAGTCTCTTCGGAAGCTAACTTTTGTCGTTCCACTCGCAAATTTTGCTGACAATTCCGTTAGAAATCAAATATACTGCCAAAATAACGAAAATTTTGAAATTATCAATAAAATATTTAGTTTACCGTATTCAACAAAATATCGACGATTTTTAACAAAATTTCATTCCCAGTGTGCGCAGTAGTAGATTATGATAAGAAAAAAATGCAGTCAAATTTTCAAGAGGCTACAGAGAACCAGAAAAAATATATTCGCATTGGTAATTAAATGAATTTAACATCGATTTCATACATTTCATTGTATTTTGCAATGAAAACTGTGAATTGTCCTAAGAATTGATCAAAATTCATTGCAAAGTACAATGAAAACTGAGATTTTTCATAAGACTCAATTTTAAATGTACGAAATTACTACCAATGCGAATATCTTTTTTCTGGTTCTCTGTAGCTTTTTGAAATTAGAACTGGATCCTTTTCTAATTACAATCTACTGCTATACCAAATTCTATTAAATTCTAAACACTAATTCTAAAACCGACAGTACTGCCTTAAATAAATATTATTTTTTATCATCGAGACAAATAGCCTTTAGTTCGCTCCAAGGCCAGAAAATACTTTTCAATTGTTAATGCAAAAATAATTAACAACATGCCAAATCCTGAATCGCACTAGGGTATCGGTTGATGTGTAAACTTGACGAAATGTTTATACTCTCGTTCGGAACGTAAAAGAATGCAAATTTGTTTTCTATGATACTGAATTGAATTTATTTTTGAATTTTTTTTTTTTTTTTTTATTAGCTGGAAATGAACAGAGGTATAAAGAATAAAATGACCTTAATAGCGAATCGCAAATAACGAAAACCTTGCCTCGATACATGTCGATGTTTCTTTATTTTTCTCATTGCACGAAAGATCGATTGGTGGTCATTGGTTGTTTTTTTTAACAGTTTGTGAATATCCAGTAGACACTTCGTACACATTCGAGTGTATAGATCAGGCACGCTTGAAATAAAACAGCCAGAATTCACGTCCGCATGGTTTTGCACGGTGAAAAGTGTTTGAAACGCGAAGCTCGCGATCTGTCTTCGTTATGTGTCTGACCCTTACGCGGACGTATCTACTAGCTACGTTACATCGGCACAAGCTTTCGATCCCTCCGTTTCCTCTCGTCGGGGAAGGTTTTCACGAATTTTTTTTGAATTTTTCATGGCAATCGAGTAATTTCTCTTTCTCTCTTTGCAGAGCTCGCTCTCCGAAACGTATAATTGGAAAACTCTGATGCGTGTAGCCATGATGCCAGATATTTATCTATCGGTAAACATACACGTATAGATTTATATATTCTGTTGTTTTACCTCCGCAAAACATGCGCTTCATTGAAAGCAAACGCCAAGAATTTTCATTTGAACCAGAGTCGAGAGAATCTGCAGCGCGAGCTTTTGTGCTTTTAGTCGCTAAGGCAAAACCGATTGTTTAGAAGCACGGAATCCGAAAATACCTGACGAGTACATTCGTCAGAACATTAGAAAGAGCTTTTTTCTCTTTCAACGAACCACATGATGCTGAATTTTGCAATATTGGAATGCAACGAAAAATTTATTGATGATTCGTTCAATTTTCAATGTCATCCAGATTTTTCGAGACGATAGCTCTTTAGGTGGCAAAAATCGATCATTTTATCGTCGTGATTACATTTTGCATTTGAATACCTATTTCTGCAAAAGATAAAGAAGAATTTCGTTGCGTTTCAACGATGCAAACTTCAGAGTCATCGAACCACGAAATGAAACTTGATTTTTTTTTTTTCTTAATAAAATGTTCGGTTCTCTCAACGAGTATTTCTTTTTAAGCTGCAACATTAAGTTTATAAACCGAATGGTGCGTGTATTGCAGGTTCAATTTATTTCGCGATAACTGGCTACGAAGTATTCGTGCGAAAATGACATTGGTGGAAAAAAAATTGTGCTCGAGGGCCATGGAGAAATGACAGAAAAATAGCGACCTCGCGACGGAATGGGAAAGAAAAGCGAGAGAACGATATTCAGAGATATACAATTAGGATAGCATTCGTCACGGAATCTGTCATCGCGGAGACAAGGCGCGATCGAGAGAGATCAAGGCGAGAGAACTCTGGCTATTCTTCGCGATCTTGCGAAACGAGAACTCGAAGAAATGCCCCCGAGGATCATGGCCTCGTCGTTGTCTCGCGATCCTCACGCGGATTTCTCAGGCCAGAATTGAAATTCAAAGAATATCACTCACGCCACCGGTTTTCATCGATCGGACGCGAGCGAGAGTGAAAGAGAGAAAGATAGTGCAGTCTCGACGAGTGTGCTTAAGAAAGTAGCTCCGAGACGCGTCGCACGCGGCGCGAATGAACGAGAACTGCGTATACACAAGGCCTAGAAATATATGGGCCATTTTTCATTAAAAGGTCCATGCAGAATCCGAACAATTATTCATTTCATTTTTCAATGTAAATTTTGAAGCAATAAAAACGGCTTAACTGGAAAGTCTCGAAAAGGAAACCGTACCGATTTCCTGTAAACCTTCGCAACACCAAACTTCTCATTCAACTGTGTGCGACACGAACAACCGATTTTCAGCCTCGAAAAGCCAAAATTCGATGACCTTTGCGATTTTCCCAAAATCTACACGACACGAGTATATTCCGTTTATTTTTCTAGACTCGAAAAATTGACTCCTCATTAAAAGTATATAATTTAAAAGTCTGGACAACTTTTCTGGAAAATAAAGAGGAAGTAAAGACTTATACACAACATTTTACAAAATTTGCAGAAATTAGAGCAGTGAGACGATTTTTCAAGAAACTCAAATTTTCGTAAAATTCGAAAAATCATAAAATTTAAACCGTTCGCCCGATATTCCCCAAATTCAATACCAACCTTCCTATTGTGATACTCTATTTATAAAAAAAAAATTAGTAATAAATCTTAAAATTTGCGGAAGTTAGAACGTCGACACCCTTTTTTTGAAAATTTCAAAATGCCGTAGAATTCGTATTTTTCTAGCAATTCCAACAAAATTCCTAGAGAATGAAGGGCTTGTACAGATTAACATCTGTGCAAAACGGGAGCCCTGTAGCTCGAACCGTTCTCGAGTTATGAAGGTTTCAATTTTACAGTGCCAGAACATACACACACACACACATCCGGACGTTTTTTCTAGATATGATTTTTCGATGTTTTGGGACATTTTAAGCACATTGACATTGAAAACTGGAAAGAAAAAAAATGTTCACCGTCACATAGTTTCCTCTATGAGGAAGCAAAAATGATAAAAACTCGATTTCTCTTGTTTTCCCTGTCGTCGAACGTCCCATATATGAAGCTGGACTATATAAGCGACGCGAGAAAGAAATAAGATTTGCAAAGGAACTTGACGCCAAGTATAATATGTACAGGATATGCTTCGATAGTTGTGTACAGTACGAATGGTTCGATGGAAAATTTACGATTGCGTCTATAAAGAGAAGATAGGGGCGTCAAACTCGCGTCTGCCGAGACGCCCCGATGGCGGCACTTCTCTCTCGTTCACCGTCACGAGATCGCGGTAAAACTAATAAATAATACATTTCTGATACGGGTGGTCATCCGAGAGTGCACAGCCGAGAGATCCAGAGAAGACCGGCAAGAAAATGTCTCGCGCCGCCTTTGAAGCCAACAGAAACAACTCGTACATACACACTCACACATATATATATATGTATTCACAAACGACAAAGACAACAACGAGGAGATGAACGACAACGGCAAGAGGACCGAGTGAGAACGATCCACCTTTCCTGCTCTTGTGCAACCTACAGCTAAACTTAATCCATGATCGTTCCGTATATAAACATATCTATGTACTCCTCTTCTATATACGTCCATGTGTCGCCATCTCTCTCTCTCTGGGAATGCCGGCATCCTCATTAAGCTCGCATAATGCCGGTATATCCTTAATACGTATATATACGTACCTGTATACATATATATATATATTTATACAAGGTGACTTCAAAGTCACCCAAAAGCTGTTCTTACATCTCACACTTCTGAGGAGCGAAAAGTCTTCTGGGATTTCTTTCTCCGATGGATTGTTGATAAGGTATCGATAGATCGTGGACAAGAAATTTGGTTGAAAATCGTCGATATTTTTATAAACTAAATATTTTTTGATAATTTTAAACATTTCCCTTATTTTGGCGGTGTATTTGGTTTCAAACGGAATTGTCACCGAAATTCACGAGCGGAACGACTAAAATTTGCTTCTGAAGAAACTTTCTAAAATATTTCTCGCTGCAACGACACCATTTTTGGGATTATTCAAAAAAACGTTTAGTCGAACGGATCGAACAAAATATCGAACTTTTTCAACAAAATTTTGTTTTCAGTGTACGCAGCGTGCCACCGAACCAGTTGTCACTGATTTTTTAATACCTGATGATGCGATGGTCAAAGGTCTTTGTTCGTGAACAATGAGTAGCTTTGGGAATCGTTTTAGAGACACTCTGTACACCACGTACGAGTACAGACAAGGCCACGAGGATTTTGTACGAGTCCTTGCCGGTGAATTCTCCGCGTGAAGACCTTTCTTGCAACAGTGCATCGTCGCATTGAATTTTTTCACATTGGAAAGCCTGTACGTACTGTTCATAGACGTAGAGATTTTTGCAGTCACGTGTGAAAGGCTTTTGCGGTACAGTTTATAAAAATAATTTGTCTTTGGTCAGGGAACGGAATAATTGAGGAAAATTGTCAGAGTATTGACGCGTTCAGCCACGATGACATGAAATTCGAATGTCAGTGGCTCTGCTACGTGACTTTCGGGGCGTTTATCCCTCGTGAGAGAAAATACGCGTGCCAAAAATTGCGGAGAACCGCGTGGTCGCTAATTTCGTCGAGTGTCGCAGACACCACGTGGTTTTTGAGCAAGTCTATTTCGCTCTTATGTCGCGGCGTCTGTTCCACGATCGCGGTGACTCGCCTCGTGTGACCTCTCTGTACGAAGCCACAATTGTAGCCACGAGGGAACGCGGACTTGGCTCGGAGTTGCGAAAGGGGCTGGAATGGGTGAGGAGAAGTGTGGCGCGTCGGGATAAGAGACTCGGCAAGAATGTTCTCTCTCTGCGGTCTCTTGAGGGTAAAACGGCGAGTTTCGGATCTTTGACTTTGGCATCTTTTCGCCATTCTTCTCTTTTCCTACTTTTTCTTTCTGTCTTCCAAGTTTCTCTGGTGGTAAGAAAAAGATCGGTCTACGAGATAAAAATATCGATTTCCGTGTCATCGAAAATATTGTCTCCAAATGAGTAAAAAATTAATTTCCAGAAAATTACATCGCAACGTATTTCTATGGATATAAGAGAAGAAATAAAAATTCCGCATTGCCGGACTCTGCATTGACAAATTTCGACCAACGATATGATCACAAAAATCCAAACACTTAAGCCTGACGTATTTCTGACGTGGAAACTTCAAGAAATGCAGCAACGAAAGAAAAAGACGAAGAATTGCCTAATTGCTCGGCCCATGCGATCGCTTGACAATTGCTCGGACGCTTTTGCATTTTGCTGCTCTCTCTCTCTCATGGTTTATTTTCATTTTATTCCTGTTTAAATGCGAACAAGTCTCGCGTAGCACGGACTAAAGATTTGTGAAGAACGAGATCTGTACGTACACACAAATACATATATTTGTGATTGCTCGGTATAAATGTAAGTATCTACTGTAATGTCATGTTGTAAGTGTGTTCGTATAAAAGGGGAAGAGAAAATGGTGAGTATAACGTGGACAAAGTGAGCGAGAGAATCTCCGGCAACGTGGTAGACGAGACGGAATGCAAAATAGAGCCGCAAATCCTTGGATCAAAGGGAGAGAAGAAGAACGGCGAAACGACAAGCGGAGTACGACGACAACGAGACTGGCAAACCACGAGGCTTCTCTCTACTCTGGCATTTAGCTCGTTTCGCCTCTCCCAAGTCTAAAAGAGAGAAAGACAGAGAGGGTTGTCGTTGTCGTCGTTGTTGTCACGATAGTCGTGTTCTACTCCAAGATGTTATTCCTTCTTCTTCCTTCTATGCACTTGTAAATATATATATATATATATATCTATTCAATATATACATCTACATACGACTATTTTTCTTATATTCATCTTCCTCTTGGCTACCACACAATACGACGCGAGCAAACTCTCTTTTTTCACCAAGTCCGCACCACCCTCCTCCCTTACGCTTGATTAACTTTTCACTCTCCGTCTCTTTTCTTCTCGCTCTTCATTGTGTCGTATATACATGAAAAAATATCTACTTAGCGAATGAGGATCGTCGAGCTAATTAATTGGATGCGTTTGCTCATTGTCACCGAGATAATTGTCTCTGTTTTAGCTGCACGAGTATTTCTGAAGTAAAATACGAGGAGAGCTTGTGAAAATATAGTCAATCTGTCGAAGGCGTTTCCGAAGCGCGCTGAATTCGAGATAATCCTTTTTTGTAGAATTGTTGAAAGTTGTTTTTTTTTTTCTCTGCAGAGATTTCTTCTTTATCCGCTTTTATTAAATTTAATCTGATTTATTTATCACTGGAAAGTTTTAAGAATCCAAAAGTTGGACAAAAAAAATGTTTGCCATTTTTTTATTGGAATGAAACGAATTAAAAATTGGATTTGACCCTCTACGGAATTGAGGCTAAGCTGGACAAACGATTCCCCTGTGGATAGTCACTACCATATGGGATCGAAACTCGAAAGGAGAAGCAGAGAGAGAGAGAGAAAGTGCGCGCGCGCGCGCGCGGGCTAGGGTCTAATTAGAGGCGCGGGTCCATGCCAAAGTCAGCGGGCATGTCCGCATCAGACGACGAGGAGTTATAGTAGGTACGGTCCGTGTGAGTCGGACCAGTTAGTCACGCCTCTCGATCATCGACTGAATTTATCGGTGAAGGGAGAGATGGAGAGCTCTACCGTTTTAATATACCGGCGGTTTCGGAATATTTGTTACCCTTGATAGGTAGGTCAATTCGAATTACATAATCGAGGCACCTAAACAAACTATAGTGGCAAAAAGAAGGGCTAAAAAAATCAGAAAGAGTAGATTTTGTAATAAATCGCAAATTTGCATTTAATATTAATTTCAGGTTAAATTTTTTCCATGCAAAAAAAAAAAAGAATGCTTCCTTGGAATATCAGATACGAGGTTCGGAATACCAAATCGAAAAATGACGCGAAATGGTTGCTTGATTTATAATTAAGCAAAAATGCGTTCAACGAGCAGAAAGAAGAAGAACTTTACTGCTCGTTATCAAATGTTCAACAGCTCGAGAGACACCGTAGCCGAAGTTTACGTACCAAAGACTTGAGAAGTAAAAAAATAAAAGGCTCAAGTGAGATGAAGAAACATTTCGAGAAGAGAGAAAAAAAAAAACATAGAGAAAAGTAGAAAAGATGGGGTGCTCTCGATTCCGGTCGAAATGATGGAAGAAGAGTGCTCTCGTGTTACTCATCGAGAAGAAGGGACAGAATTCATTTGGAACGGTTAAATTGTGTTTTAAAGTCGCTTTTCCTCGAGGAAGAACGAGCCTCAGAGTGTAGGGGAGTGCAAAAAGGGGGTGAGTGAGGGAAGGGGGTTATATCGTTGTCTGGGAAAGAGTAAGAGAAATAGAGAGCAGTGAGGAATCTCGGTGCAGAATTTTATTCGGTTCGCCTTTGGCGTCGAGCCAATCCCCCAATAAAATTTCTCTTTATTCTCCTGCCGACAATGTGTACCCCTTACCCCGGCAACCACTTCCACCCCCGCTCGAACGAGCCAGTACTTCCATTTCTTTTGCTCCTTCGTACACTTCCGTATGCCTGCGATCTCTTTTCGTACTTTCTCTCTCTCTTTTTTTCTCCTTCTCCTTCTCCCTTTAAAAGGTTTTCCCATTGGAGAGATGGCAAGGCTACAAAGCACGGAAAAACCCTCTCGTACGGTGCATTTGGAGCACGTGTTAATCCTGTCAAGAACGGAAGAGAGAATAAGAAAAAGAGAGAAGCAAAGATGAAAAAACGACTAAATATATCGTGAGAAGATTGTTACTCAGCGGGACAGACGTTTTCTTCTTAACTCCACGCTTTTTCCTACAATTTGTACTCCCCCCCCCCCCCTTTTCCTTTTACATATGAAGCCCTTAACGTACGTTCAAAAATGCAGCTATTGACTGAATATTTATACTTGGAAAAAAAAACCTGTACACTATTCGACCCTTAAAAATTTTTTTCGGTCAAAAAAAAAAACTCGACAAGTTTTATTCGTTATTTAAAACTCTAAGATGCTCAATTCCATTAACACGTTGAAATTTTTATGAATTGCACTTAAGAAATAAGAGAGTTTCTCAAGCAGCTTCGCGAGGGCCAGTGGAAAAACTTGCCTCAAATAGTCTTTCGTTTATAAAATATAAGCAAGTGATACACGAGAGGGAAGGGGGCAAAAGAGTCGAGAGATCCAAAATAATTCGAAGAGACAATACGAGAGAAGTTGGCGAGTTTTTAAAGATCCGGAACGAGCATTCCATCGTGTGCGATGCTGCAGTGTCATCCTCTGTGTTCATTTCTTTTATCTTTGTATTCGTTGGTGTGCTCGTGTGTAAGATTCTCTAATATCTTGCGAGGCGCGAGTATCCTCGGCATTGACGCCATTAGCGTGGCGAGCCGGCTTTTCATTCCGTCTCTTTTCCGCGCTCGCTCCCAATCTTCGTCTCTCTTTCTTTATTCTTTCTCTTTATATATACGTATAGGTGTAAATCGCGATCGCTTCGCATTGAGAAGCTCCGAAAACGCGAAACAAAAATCACGCTAAGAAAAAGTTGGCTCGCGCACGCGGCCTTTTCTTTTTTCCGTCGCGTTTATATCTGTGTATATATATTTAGGAATGAGATCGCCAAACTTTAGTCTCGCGCATATTTTCCTCTTTCTCTCGCTCTTCTCCTCTGAGCCAGTCGCCAAAACAAGTTAGCCCGTGTATTTGCTCGTGCGCGTGCGACATCTAGAAGAAACCGATTGCGTCACTTAATGGCGTGCGTGCTCGAGCGAATTGCTACGTTTTACTCTCCTTTGCTACTCTCTCCCTTCGGCCCTGCCATTTTACCACGAGAGAACGCAAAAAGATCCAAAGGCGGCTTGCTCCAGAGACGCGACTGCGCGAAAAGAACAAGAGCAAGAGAGAGAAAAAGATAATTCAGCGAGCGCAGCATCTTATGGTCCTTATGGATATACGTGACTCTCTCAAAATCGTCGGCCAAACGCTCCCGGATAATTACGTCAACGCGCTCACCCATCACGTTCTCGTACACGTGTTTCACCAGTCTTCTCATTGACGGGAGAATTTCGGTGGAATTCCCGCCAATTTTCGCCGCAACAATGTTCCTCAACTACGTCAATTTAACATTCATGACTAAGGATGATAATATTTTAACAATCTCACCATGTTTCATAGTTTGTGAACAAATAAACAATTGACGAGAATCAGAAAGGAAAAAGTATATCGAACGTTCTTATTTGAAAACTAGCAAATTTCCGCGGAACATTTGGTTATTTTCTCATGTCGTAAAAAAATTGCAGATATTACTGCCTGATTTTTTTTCTTCTTTCAGTATATGAAAAAAATGGATTCGATGATATGCATAATAGGTAAATCGACACATTCCTGCATATACCGGTTCTTTTTATTAACGAGAGTTTTGCATTCAGCTGGACATACGTTCGGAATGGTTCATAAAATGAAAGTAACGTATGCGCTATCTACTCGGCGTCTGAATTTTTATGCTCGTAAAAGTCCGGGGTCAGTATTTTAGAAATTCAGCGGCCGGATAAGAGCGTCGAAATGGAGGATCTGACTGATGCTGCGAGTGACGAAAATTTGCTCGTTATCTTAATGGGATGAGGGACATAGTATATATTTAATACATAAAGTATATACTCGGGGATTTGAGTCTCGATCGTCCTCGTCGTTCTTCATCGCTATTTCATCTTGTACGCATTATAAATCTGTTTTCGTAGAGCTCCCGCATGTGTATACACACACAACGCTTTGCCCTCTTCAAGATGCATCTACAGACGTAGATTTTACGGTTTGGCGACTGACGGCTTTCTATAAATTAACCGGTTTTACGATCGAACGATATTCAATAATAATAATAACAACATTTACTGTCATTATGACTATTTTATGGATTTTCGTTCGACTCCCTACTCCTCTTCTCTTTTGCATTTTCTCTCTTTCTCTCGCTCCTTCTATTCCTGCCTCTCTATCTATCTTATATATTTACGATCGTCATTAATTCACGGTTGCTACTTTTCGAGAGTTTTCTGTCTCGTCTCTCCGATCGCCGTGCGTATGACACGAAATATCGTATTACTTTATCCTCGAACCTAGTACTCGCACCGCACGTATATTTTTTCGCTATATACTCATAAACGTGTTAGGCGAAACGTAAAAGTCTCCGAAAGCGTGTAATTTGGACTTTAATTTGCTGCGATCGTATAGCCTCTCGGCTTTTCACACTAGAGCATAATGTAGTCAAGAAACGGGCGCGTAAATTTGCGCAATTTTGAGCTGCGTGCGCACGCACTGTCAATCGGTAGATGCTTCAGCATTTTTTGACCCCGAAATTAATGAGAAAAAAAACAACCGCGTCGGAATTAAGGAGGTTGGATCACGACGATACAACGTTGCCATGCTAAACCATCTTGAAAACTTAACATTTTTTAAAAAGATAAAAATTTCGTGTATAAAAAGTTCGATTTAACTCTCAATTATTCGATAACCATGTGGTGAAAAATTTGGAAAAAATTTGTTTTTCTATACTAGATGCCAAAGAACGTTATCACCAAATTTTATCAAATTCTGATTATTTTGATTTCGTGATCCAATCTCTTTAAGGAGATAAATTTGTCTCGTGAGTAAAATGGAATTCATTCTACGCACTGAAAATAAAATTTTGTTAGAAAAAATCGATATTTTGTTCGATACGTTCGACTAAACGTTTTTTTGAATAATTCCAAAAATTGTGTCATTGCAGGAAGAAATTTTGTAGAAAGTTTCTTCGGAAGCCAATTTTAATCGTTTCAATCGTAAATTTCGCTAACAATTCCCTTAGAAACGAAACGTACTGCAAAAATAAGGAAAGTTTTGAAATGATCAAAAAATATTTAGTGTTCAACAAAATATCGACGATTTTTAATAAAATTTCATTTCCAGTGCAGCTATTCGTATACTTTTTCCTCAATGTGAAGTACAGCAAAGAAGATTTTGATAAATTTGTTCATTATTACGTTTGAATTACGTTGATCAGGAAAATAAATTGCAGTTGCGTTTTGTGCACATGCCTCTCGTAATTCACGTGGTAAATGGTTACGTGAACCCTCAAGGAGTATGCCGACCAGACGGAAATTTCTTTTCGAGGAAACTCACAGATTGTCACGTATTAATTTACCAGTTAACATTGTACGTTTACGCAAGCACGCAACAGTAAATACCGGATAGATGCTCTATCTGGGGAAACGAACCGACTGGCCGATACATCATTTGTCGCATTGGGATTCGTACAGCGCCCTCACCAACGTTCCTGTGTGTGACTCAATTATCAGGCTTCTACCGCGGAGTCACTTGTGTTGCAAAATCCGCGACAGCAATCTGTATACAGTCGTGACTGTGTGGCATATACGCGCGAGTTGTGCATTTATTCTCTTATACCCCATGTCCATTCGAATCTATGGGGTATACAGGGTGTTGCGAAAATGCAGCTGACAGCGTGAATTTTGACAAGGGGATTCAAAAAATAAACGTGCCATCGAAATTTGATGAAATTGTCAAACTTTTTCATTGTAAATTTTTCGGCAACTGTAATTTTTTTTTTTTTTTACGTTTCGCAGCTCAAATCGATCGAACATGATTGTCACAGACAATAAAAGATCGAAGTGCAATGAGATTGTCTTTGGTTCGAGTAGAAAGAAGACGAAGAATCTTGGCGAACAGGTGGCACAGCATGGCGGATCGTTACGTGGAAAATCCTTTGACCTCCCGACGACAAGCGCATACGACGATGCCTGTATATAATAGACAGAAAGACGCATACCACGAAGATGTACTGTATAAACTCGGCCCATAGATCATCGATCGTTGGGATAAGGCCCGCGCAAACTCTGACCGTTTATTTTGCTGAGACACACACTGGCTGCCACTTGCGTTGCAGCAGGGTTTGTGTTCTGCGATGGTGAGTCTGCGATTGCAAAGCCATATCGTCCTGCGTTAAATTGAGAATGTTTTTTTTTTCTTTCTGAGGAAACGACGTTTTCAATAAATTGTGAAAAGGAAAAATATTCATGGTCGAACTGTTACAATAAATTCCCCGAAACAAACTGCCCTGCACTCTGAATATTTTTATTTTTCTTCCACCTACTCAGTCGACTTTTAATTTGATTAAGAATAATCGACTCTAACGGACTTGATCATTGACTTTCCTTTCACGAACCCGACTACTCTACAAATTAACTGGTTTTTTTTATTTACAATAAAGTAAAAGTGCATCTAATCATATTGCAAAAATTTCGAGCCACGTTATCGAACATTTAACGAAGAATCATAACTTTTAAAATCGTCAAATTTATACGGGAGCTTATGGAGATTACGCGATTATTACATTTCTATTGAATTATTCATAGACTTAATATCTCTAAATTTCTGATACAAACTGCCTCACTCGTAGAAAAAATTATAAGGAATCCGTAACGACGATAAAAATATGGGGTAATCGGATGTTTAACAGAAATATTCACGATAAGAGGTGAAAAAATATCACAAGGGTTATGTTCGGCAACACAGATTGGCAGATTGGCTACGTTCGATGCGTAACAACTGACTGATGAATATATATACATAAATACGAAGTACCGTCTTTGACACTCATGCTTTTTAATATCGAACAAAAGACGAGGGCCTTTCTCACGCGCCCACAAAATACGGCCCTCCGCGAAAGGATTTCCTTAAATGAATTTCCCTGCAAGTGATTTTCTGCTGATGCACAGACAGCCAAAAAAAAAAAATGGTTGCTAATTATTTCATCGTGAAACCATGTTGAATAATCGTTGAAATATGTAGGAAACACATCGCGTTGCAATGTAACACTGCTAGGCAGTGCAATTCTCGTATTTACATACTTATTACGAACGTGTCGAAAAGGGTTGGAAGAGCGTTAAGGTATATACAGAAAAGGGGGGGGGGGGTAATAGGTGCGTGCACGAATGCGATTTATATTGGGTTGAGTAAGAAAAGCATGGGTAGTCTGGTTGGTTGGGTTTGCTCGAATGTGGCGCGTGTTAATGTTAATGGTACCGGCACAACCTTGGCTGTCCTTCCACATTCCCCGATCCTGTACTGTTTTGCTGTATCTGCGGTTTAACTGGCAGGTAAGAAGCAAAGGATCGCAGCCGAGGGTAATGGGACGAGGACGATGCGAGAACTTGCTCTGTAAATTTGTGTCCACGTATATATGTTTATTTGTGTGTATATGTGTAGGTCCGTTTGAATCCCTTCAGAAAGGGACAGACGGACATGAGAGCAGTAAATGCTCGATCTCTTTGTCCCTTGCCCGGAGAGCCTCCGAGACGGAGGATGAAAAGACAAAGACGCAGAGGCCAGGAAGATAGAGAGACGGAGAAGGAAGAGAAGGAAAGGAGAGAGGGAATACGGCGCTTGCGGCGAAGCCAATAGCTACTTTTTCTCGACTTGGCACATTTTTCAAAGTCTGTTGACAGCTATCCAACGTTCTTTCCTTCTTCTCTCTTTATTTTTCTTTCTCTTTCCTCTTTCCTTCGTTACGAATCTCTCAGAAATGCCACCGTCTCTCGCCCTCACTTTAGTCTCGTTTTACCATCTCCCTAGTCTTTTACCACCTTTCCAACGAGCTTTTTATCATGGCAACGAAGAAAAGAAACACAAGCTACACATTTAGTGATGTTGTTGTGCTCGAATGCGAATTAGGATGACAATGTCTGCGGGAAGCAAGTTTGTAGTGGATTAAATGCTCGTAATACGTCCAGGTGTTGACAAAGTTTCCATGGGTACTTTTGTCTTTTATTCGTAAAGCTATGTCCATGAGATTTTCAGCTCTTTTTCCTGACAACGTTCGTTGCAAAGTGTGTTTTTTGACCCCGGGTAGGATATAGCGATTCCTGAGTCTATAAACGCGTCAAAAATCATTTTTGATCGAAGAAATCACCAGTTAAAGGAGGAGAACATCAGAGAGCCGAGAGGCAAAGTAGAAGTCGTTCAGACTATCTCTGATCTGCTGGTGTAAATCAACTCGATCCTCTCAGAGGCTTTTCACAGCCTTTTCCTCTTTACCTTTCGTATTGCCTTCCTTCATCCTTCTCCCCTTTTCTCCTAGTTACAAATTCGCTGCCCTAGTATATATAATCGTTATATGTATACGAATCGTGTAAGATTTCTCTGTGATGCTGCTGAGCTTTCTTTATCACTGGCAATCTGCCGATTATTAATTCAACCGACTGCTGTGCAAAGGTGGAGCAGAATAGGATCTGAGAACTTTGCTTGTGTTGGGTATGGGCTGCTCTTGCAGGATTTCTTATTTTCTCTTTTCTGTTCCTCACATAGCAGCAGCGAGAGAAGCTGCTACCATTCACCACGTAACAGTCAACGTTTCCTTTCACCCTTTGCCATATATATATATGTAACAAGTTATTTTCATAATCCTCAAGACAAAATTGACTACGATTTCATTTAGCCATAAGGAAGCGAGGCAAATATTTGTAGAATTTAAAAAAATGAGACAAACTGAAAAACGTTCGTAAGAATCAAGAATACATTTTTATTTCGTTTTCTCCTTTAGCAGGGCACTTGTGCACAATTTCCAAGAGATAGGTAAGCAAACCGGACGTGGAGTATAGTACTCCACATTTCTCAAACAGAGTTCCCTCGCAATATCCTCAAAACTATTGTACCGAGTCTGCTTGTGTAGAGAGCGAAAAAGAGAGGGTTGAGTTTATTTTCTTGCTACGGTTAGAGAACGTAAGGTTCGCATTGCTTTGGAGATCTTTCGTTGTGGCTCGACGCAGATCGGATAACGAGGCGTAACAAAGGAGTGTCGTATACTCGCGGGTTTCCTTCGAGTTTATATCGTTGAAACATACAGGCTGTCTCGAAAATCTTATCCCAGGTTTAGAAGCTTGTCGGATGGGCAAACTTTTGAAAAAACCGTTCTGATGCGGTTGTAAGGTCCGAACGATAACGCCCAAGCTCATCTGCCCACACTGGAAATGATTTTTTTTTTTAAATCGTCGATATCTCGTTGAAGACGTTAAACTAAATATTTTTGGATAATTTCAAAATTTTCGTTATTTTGGCAGGATATTTGGTTTCTAACGGAATCGTCAGCAAAATTTACGATTGGAAGGACGAAAATTTGCTTCCGAAGAGATTTTCTAAAATATTTCTTGCTGCAATGCCACAATTTTTGGGATTATTCAAAAAAAAAACGTTTAGTCGAACGTATCGAACAAAATTTTGTTTTCAGTGAAAGTCCTAGACGCATAAATTATCGACCACTGTTTAAAGGAAAATATTGTTTGCTATATAAAGAGCAAAAAAAATTGATGCGCATACTTTTCTTTGCAGAATTTGGCCGATTGCGAAATTTGCACGAATCTTAGGACACTGTGTACAAAATATATTTCAAAGGAATGGTTTACGGTATGTATTTCGAGTAGGTGGATTGTGCGGTCGTACACAGCCTATTCGCTATCTTGGGGCTATCGGGAGGTTTGCCCGGTGAAGGGCTCGACGAATGGGCGCGTGAAAAAAGCTAATCCTTCCGCTTGCTTTCGCTCTACTCTCCAGCGAATCCCAACAGCTATAAATCTAAAGAGATGCGGGCACAAAACCCTTTGGAGCAACACTCGCCATCTCAGCGACCCCCTCCCTTCCTCCGTCTCTTTTTCTCGTATGATTCATGGTCACGTGTGTGCACACTTGGTTTTCTACCTCTGGGAAACCTCCTATCTATACATCACGCACTTCTAGGTGCGATTTTGATTTCTCGAGCATACGCACGAACAGGATGTATAGAAACTGTGTAAAGATTAATGGAAGAGGATATAAGAGAAATATACATCCTGTCGAGACTTGCAACGTCATACAAAAAATATCTCGATATTTGTTAACATTTTCAGTCGATAAAATGCAAAAAATCGACAAACGTTAATGATTGTTTTTCCAGGATCCCTGAGCCGATCGATTCCGAGAGAGCGAGAATGTCGTAAAAAAAAAAAACAAAAAAAACGTTAAGGCGGTAAATCAAGCGCTTGTCATTTGCATCCTTCGACAAAAGAAGATGGAGACTGGATATTTTATCTCGAGAGGGACGTTCTACGAAACGTAGAACGATGCCAAAAAGCTCGGGGACGAGAGACGTAGGTCACGCAGATCGAGAGTGAGAAAAATTGTCGCGGCAAGATTCGAGAGCGAGTGAGAAAAGGAGAGAATAAAAGTGAGACGAACCGACAGCGGAGGGATAAGAAAAGGTGGGCCAGACATGGATGATGCTGCAGTTGCATAGCTGAACAAAATTTAAGCAAGTTTTTGCCCTTTCGGAATACCGAGCTCCGCCTTGTCAATGGAGATGATTTCGTGGGGGAGAAAAATCAGCTAGAGACTTATTGTAACCGACAAAAAAACGATACAAGCGTCAACCGTTGTTTGCAGTTAAAAAATAATATTCGAACATTCACTTAAGATCACGAAACGACTCAATTTTTAGGGTTTTCTTTCAAAATTTTGTATAAACGTTCTTGGCATCAAAACCAACAGTTTTCTTCTATAAAGAAAAATTTTCCGACGTTTAGAATTCGAAATATTTAATTTCCAATTTTTTATTTTTCCCGTCTAAACCGCATGTAAAAAATTGGAAATGAAATATCTCGAATTCTAAACGTCAGAAAATTTGTCTTCAGAGGAGAAAACTGTTAGTTTTGGTGCCAAGAACGTTTGTACAAAATTTTGAAAGAATCCTAAATAAAGTCGTTTTGTGATAGTAATACGTTAAATAGAATTGAGCAGCTCTCCCTTCTCTTTCCTAACTTATTTTTCAATTGTTATTTGATAACAGTTTTTCGAACAAATCCACGTGATAAAAAAGCAGACTTTGTAGTGCAGCACGAAAGAATTTCGCGATGGTCACAGATCACGCTCGAGTTTGTGTCTTCTCTCTCGGAAATGTGCAAGCTAGGAACACAGAATGCTCTACGTATTTCGCTCTCTTTCTCTCTGTTTCTTTTTCTTCTCAAGTCTCTCACTTCAGCACCGAAGACCCGAGGGGAACGGAAAGGAACGCGAGATCATCTTGGAATTCCGCCAGCTTTCGTTCCGTAAACTCTCTCTCTCTCTCTTCGTCTCTCTTTCTCGGTGAATTCACCATGGATCTTCGGTGGCCGGGGGCGAGGATTCAGCGATGCAACGAAAGCGGACTGGTCAACGTGGAACTCTCTCGTCGACGGGAAAAGCGAGTTATATACTCCCCGATGATGGCAATACACATACGCGTTTCCTCTACATTGCCCGAGGCTTTTTCTACCAATATGTAGGGCATTCCATACCAGCTTCACCAAATATTGATCCTCAAACCTTTCTTTCTCTCAAACCAGTCCCATTTCATCCACGAAACTAATATTCTCTTCTTCCTCGATTTTAATCTCAATTTCCCGAGGACAAAGTTTATTAATCCCACAAATGTTCTGCCCATGGTGATTATTCGGAGTCGATGCGAAGAATTGCCAATGTTATGGGGAACAAAATTGTCTGATTTTTGCCTCCTGGCTACGAATACCCAAACAAATTTTTCTGAAATTACTTTTCATTAAAACATTCCCCTATAATATTAAATTTGCAAATTCCCTTCCTGATACACTTTCCGGAATCTTTCTTGAAAAACCTTCTCCAGCAAAATATTACGAATCATTATACAAAATAGATTGGATAATCATTCTCATAATTGCACTGATAATACGAATGATAATTATACATCATCGGAATAATATAATGACACACCTTCACGATCTAATCATCATGAGCTTCCCCATATAAATATATGGATGTATGTTTATGCATATTCAGATGATTTGCTCGTTGTTCGCGAGTACGTAGATTATACATACGTGAATGTATATTATATATATGTATATATATATATATATAACACATTACACGTAGATTTCATGAATACACGAGATCCCAAATATATCCATATATATTTACATTCACCAGTGTATTCATACATTCAGTAAATCTACGTGTAATTGATTATTTATATTTGTACACATAACCGACGGGCATCGAACGTATAATGCAACTGATGGCTGCCGTGTAAATTGTAGTATTATTTGCATACTCGGAAACTACTAACAGCCATACCTTGTAGACGTACAGGAAATTGAATGGTTTGAAAATAATGAAACGTGCAATAAGATAAATATTATTAAATGAGGCAAAATTATAAATGTAATTAAATCTTGATTGGGTATTTTAAAAAATACGAATATTCGGTGGAACCAACGAATCATTTTTTACACTTGATAAGTGTGGGACTTACGAAAATAAATTCTCGATAAAATTCTGAATGTTGCTTGTTGTTATTGTCGAGAAAATAGCTTTCCCGATTTTTGTTGCATTTTGTTATTTATCATTGTTTTCAAAATATTCTTCTGACTTCTGAGTCAGGAATTAAAATTTTATGGGAATGATTAAAACGAAGGGAATTCTTTTCACACGTAAAATTTGTCTTCATAGCGGAATTATTGTTTTTGCGTTACTAAATATTTATTAGGGTCGAAATAGTTGTAATGCCTTACAGACGCGTTACGCGCATCGTTGACTTTTCTTCGTGTATGTTTGAATATCTATGGAGTAAGGGCATCGAGCCAGAAACGAGAAGAATTCTTGCTATCCTATTAAAAACGTGAAACGTTACATTTTATGTCCTTCCACCGTTTTTCCCCCGGTCAACATTTTACTCTCGTTCTCGTTCTCGGAGTTTGTGACTCGGAGAATTTTCATCCCTGGAGTCGTTTCAAAACGTTCTCTTTTCCCTTTCATCCGAAAGGAGAGGGAGAGGAAAGAAACTCGAGTCGGCAAATGGAGTTAGCTTGGATGTATATACACATGTGCTGAACAGTAACAAGATGTATGTATATTGTAAGAAAATGTGGGGTGCAGTAAGAAGCAACCCTTAACAACGTTGCTATAAATTCTTGGCTTGTGTCTTTGTGTCTCGCGACGTTAGGGTGTCCCAGCAATCTTATTTTGTCCCACTACTCTTGCCTCTTAAATGGGAGCTTTCTTTTCTCAGAGTGATCATCCTGCTTTTCTTGCGCTCCAAATCTTTTCCCAAGCTTCACTCTTCGCCAGCAGCATATACTTTATGTACAAGGGCTGCTTCCATCTCGTTAACTCTTTCCATCTTCTTCTTCCTCTTATATTTTCGTTTCTCTTAATTTTCTTTCTCTCTTCTTCCTGCTGCTCTTCCTTTCGCGTTCTCCTCTTACTCTACATTTATTTTTTGCCTTTCGGTTGACTAACAAACGATGTAACATTGGGGGATTGCCGTTTAACAGGACGTGTCCTTTAATGCGATTTCCCGTTGATGGCGCCTGTCCAAACTCATTGATCGTAATAGCAAGTTTCGCTGTTATGTCGAGAATGGAGCGAATAACCTGACGCGACGACGATGCTGCACGAAAAAAACCTCATCACCGTCTCTCTTTCTCGCTTATTCTCTTTGGAAAGACTTCACGACATAACGATTTAACAACTCTCTTCAGTTTATCAAAAAATTATATTCATCCGTTTGAAGCCTTGAAACGCGAAAGTCGAGACTCGAAGCAGAACGACAGAGCGAGAGATCCTTCAAACTTTTTTCGATAAATTATATACTGAGCTCGTTGTATTCATCGTCAATTTATACATAGCGATTAAATATTCAAGACTGCAGAAAAAAAATCACGTACAATTGATCGGGACGCCAGTTGCGACTGTACGGAAATCATTTATTTATCATAAGCTCGGTATTTACAGTTTCGAACTCCATTAAAACTTGATATTACAATTTCTGATTACACGATTGTTGTAATTCGCAACAAGACATGAAAAAATTAAATGGCTAAAAATTACTAGCTCTCAAAGCCGAACAAACATTTAATCAATTTTTTTTTTTACGCGGAGTAATCCGAGAGAAAATTCGCATAATTTGCCTTGAATACTCGAGCTCAGGAATTTGAATCTTTCTTTCTCGCTCGCTCCCTCGCCACGTGCAATTTCCATCAACTCTTTAATAAGATCGTAGACGACGAGAAAAAAAAATGTATCCATACGAATACATATACATGTTTGTATGGAAAGACTTATCATCGACGAAAACGAAATGAAATGGGTTATCATCTCTTTAACGACAAAGATCGCCGGGTGTGATGTTGCACGCCTCTGCGACTAATAATAATACTTTTGTGGAATGAATCGAAGTAACGATGAGTGGCGATCCCATCGACAACAGAATCGTCCGTCTCTCTTTTTTCCTTCTCAGCCTCTCTCTCCCTCTCTCTCTCTCTCTCTCTCTTTCGCGCTAGAACTTCTGCTGGCCGTTCTACCGAAGAGCATTCTCGCTCACGTTACAGCAGAGACGATGAAAAAAAAAAAAAAAGAGATTCTCGGACCAGGGGCGTCAATACCAATTAAATTAAACGCGCTCTTGGAGTGCGTAAGGTAGTCACGTACAGAATACTTTTCTCTCGCTCTCCTCGAAGACAAGAAAGTGGGAGACGAGCATGGCAAGAGGAGGCGAAACGAAAGAGGAGCTTAAATAAGAATCGAGTAGTGGAGCTATAGCATTGAACGCTTGAGTCGTGCCACTTGTGAATGAAAAAAAAATTAAACGAAAAAAAAAAGGAACAAAATCCAGGGAAAAAAAATGTTGCACCGAGAGGGGGAGGGAGAGTGAAAAAAATGAATAAGACGGACATAAGTATAGCCTGCGCGCTGTGGCTCAGAGGTGCAAACAGAAGAGAGAAAAATAAAGGATATTGAAACAAGAGGAGAGACGAAGGATTGAGAGAGAGAGAGAGAGAGAGAGGAAAACGAAACGAGAACGAGTGAAGTAATACACCAACTCTTTCGTTTTCTTGCCCAGCCGCCTTGAAACTAAAGTCTGTCAGTTCACACGATCCCGAGTGACGCGGCGTCGTTCATTTATTTTCACTTTTTATTTTTCTTCTCTCGTATTCTCTCGTGTCAATCAAAATTTCAGTTTCCTCTATGAACAAGTTCAAACTAAGAGAATTCCAATCGATCGCTTTCTTCCGTTTAAATTTCCGAAAGGTGCGATTTAAGGAGGCAGGCTACACACAACAACGTTCCAATGTTAAAAGCATAGGAAAATTCTAAATGATTAGAATTTAATGAAATTTGGTGAGTATATTCTTTATTATTAAATATGAATATACAAATTTTTAAACATTTTTCTTCTCCATAGTTTTCGAGTAATCGAACACTAGAGTTTACATGCATAAGCATTCAGATATATATAGGTATACATTTTGCATATTGTAAACTCCAATTATTCGACAACTATGTAGACGAAAAATTTGAAAAAAATAGAGTAATCGTATTTGATGCTGAAGAATGTTATCACCAAATTTGATTAAATTCTTATCATATTGTCGTATGTAGCCAACCTCCTTAAAAGAGAGCTTTTCCGCGTGAATGAATCGAAATGGACGATGACGCGTTGATAAGGAAAGCCCGTGAGAATTTCTTCTCGTTTTGCAACGAGCACGTGTCAGCAGCCGCGTTTTCGGATGAGAACGGAATCAAAAGGGTCTCGAGAGAGATTATTGGTTACCGCGTATGTCGGTTCACGCTCGTTATTTGGCCTTTCGAGGTTCACGAATGAACAAAAAAAAAAAAAGTAGAAAGTGTTATCGTTGCCAGTTTTTCACCAGGACGTACACGTGGAATCACGTCGGAACTATTTTGCGGCGAGAATTGTCTGACTAAAATGTACTATCACTACTAGCTGCCGTACAATCTCTATGTCTCTCTAGCTCTTTGGTTGTTTGTCAAGTGAAGCTCGTTAACTTGTTTCGTGATCGATTTTTCTTGTAAAAGCCGCGATGGTTTAAACGTTCTCTCTTTCTTTCTCTCTCGCGGTCTCTATCTCGCCTGTTTAAAGCGTGTGTACATTTCACGCTGGTACCCGCGAGTTCATTTCGCTTTGAAGCCTTTATTCCCGAAATCAACAGCAAGAGCAACAAAGAGAGAGAGAGAGAGAGAGAGAGAGAGAGAGAGGTCGATATGTGCCCACGAACACCGCAGCTTTTCGGAGTGGCGTGAAACAATGGTGAACTTCTCTTCCCCCTTGCCACCTTTTCCCCCTCCAACAGGAGCAGTAAATTAATGATTACCGTTGCAACGTAGCTCGCGAAAGCGTATATACACTCGGGACAACGTGTTATTTGGACCATGCGTGATGCAGCGTTATTATAAAACGCTATTAAGATGTACGATAATTGCCGTACCGCGCCCGGCTTCTCTCTCTCGCTCTCCCCAAATCTCTTTCCTCCTTTCTCTCCTTTTTTCTCATCGACCAACTGATATTTCGCGCAATTTCGTAAATAATTATCACCCAGTCAGATATACACTGTGCAGAGGGAGAACGAGCAATAATGATTTGCCAAATTGATAGGAGAAATTATTACGAGCAGCCAAGTTAAACCAAAAATTGATGAAAATAAAAATATTATAGCAGTCCCGGATAGGCAACGATAATCGCACAGTAGTGCAGCGAAATTTCGTTCAGTTTCTCATTAATGTTTGCCGAATAATCATTAATATACGAGCCCCGGATAAAATAATTAGCTAATGCTCATTTTTATCGAGCAGGATAAATAAAACATTCCTGCGAGAAATTTAATCATTACCATGTTAATAAATTCTTCTCCTTTCACCAATTTCTTTGAACTATTCCTTCTCAACGTCTATGAACGATAAAATCTTCTCCACGTTGAAAATAATCTCACTGACCCGATTCCGTCTCTTGCTGGCCTCGTTATAAACTCCTTTCCATAAAGATAACGCTTTGTTCGAACGGAAAACCTCATTCTACGACCCTCTGTCTTTTCATTTCGCAAAAGCAGCTCATTTGCACTTCAAAGTTCGTGCAACCCAATAAAATTTGGAGCTTCGGCCAAAACGAATGAAACGAGTAATTCCTTTGACTTTCTTTGTTGATAGCTTGCTAACCCTCTTCTCCATATACGAAATATGTATCTCTATTCTGACGGGGTATATCCAAATTGCAACAAAATATCATCAAACGTAGTTGGACACTTGGCCTAGTTTATTGAGTATTAAAAGTTACTTGAAAAAAAAAAAAAAAACACCTGTAATGACTGAATTTACTGAATAGATTCATCGAATCAACGAAAACTTGGAAACTCGTCGCTTTATTGATAATCCAAACATTTAACCCTTATTTGGCACCTTGGGGTACGTACTACCCCAGGCCTATTGAGGAAAATAGTCATTTTTCCACTTTTCTTGGTTTTAGCATTTTTTTTAGTGTGCTTAAATTTAATTTTTGACTATATAAAGTAAACAATCTTTTAAAAAAAGCTTTCAGTATGTTCTACAATAATTTTCAAGTCGAAATATTCAGTAGTTCATTCTTTATAACAATTTTTGTCACTGGGGTACAAATATACCCCATGGTGGCAAGGGTTAAGCAAGTTGGCTACACACAACAATGTTGCCATATTAAAAGCATAGGAAAATTCGAAATGATTAGAATTTAATGAAATTTGGTGAGTATATTATTTAGTATTAAATATGAATATACAAATTTTTAAACATTTTTCTTCTACATAGTTTTCGAGCAATTGAACCCTAGAGTTTACATGCATAAGCATAGAATTCAGAAATCTATCGGTATATATTTTGCATGTTGTAAACTCTAATTATTCGACAACTATGTAGACGAAAAATTTGAAAAAAATGGTGTCATCGTATTTGATGCTAAAGAATGTCATCACCAAATTTGATTAAATTCTTATCATATTGTCGTATGTAGCCAACCTCCTTAATTATCAATTTGTGAAATACACAGACTTTGGAATTCCTGGTTGCATTGCTGTATAATTAATTTCGTCGATACGCGTCACAGTGTTGGACCAAGAAGACATATACGTAAAGTAAATACATACTTTACGTATATGTATATTACAATCGAGAGTTGCAGATTCTTACCACCCCACGCCCATTAGCAACAGCTATTGTCTAGCCCGGTACCCAAGACAATGCTCTCACGGACATCGCTTATATTAATATCCCCAAAACCAATATGCCGTAAACCCGCGGTGACGCAACTCGAACGACATCCTCGAGAAGACCAAAACTCTCCCTCCCTTTGTCGCACAATGTTATGTGATTCGTGCCAAGCGAGGTCGATACTCGGTATCCAGCGAGCCATAGAAAAGGGAAAAACAATGGGCAGGAAAAGGAAAATGATGGGATGAGTTGGAAAATTTGCTCGTAACGTTACGTCGATGGTCCTCCCGTGGAAAATCTTGCCTACGATTACTCCATCGATAACGACACGCCGGAATATTGGAATCTGAGAAATAAAACGTTAGTCCGAGCCAGGAGTGAAAATTCGACAGAAAAATGATTGTCCGAATGGCGTACGACGTTTTGTTTCATAGCCAATGAATTTCCGACTAAAGTAGCGTTGATACGATTAGATTACCTGGACCTTAGCGACTACGCAGGACGAAATACAACGTCCAACGCGAATGAGAGGGAGCACGACACTTTGAGGATGAGGAAGGCTGCGATACAAGAGCGATGAAAGGGTCTGAGCATTCGGATCGAACTGATCCTGTTCTCTGAGGATTTGCCTATAGGGGAGCATAATTAACAATTACGGAAGATCCGACAAACGGGCCACAAATCAGTCGATAGTTGGGGGACTAATCTCTGATCAAACTCCCAGAGCCTCTTGAGATCTGCGACAGATATTTTGAAAGCCTTACGATTAATAAAATAATTTTGTAATTATGGAATTTAAATAAAAAATTCCACAAATGCTTCGAATTTAGTAAAACAGCAAATTAGTCACAACATTTGATTCAGAGTTGTCTGCATTAGAAAAATATTTAAATATTTAAAAAGAGTTTTCAAATTTCCACGTAAATTGTTCAATTTATGTCGTTGTCGTGTTTTTTTTTTGTCTGTAGGTTCAATTATGGATTGCGTGCGGTATGATTACGTGGATTATTGAGAGGTGGCAATACAAAAGTGAAGAGCAAGCAGAATCGAGCGGTGAAAACTCGACAAGAATGAAGACGGTGAGTGTGTGTTTGCATCTCGTTGGACTCGAAGACTCGTCCGAGTCTCGGGAGAGCCCGGAGTGAAACGGTACGGTGTGAGAACCGAGGCTCCAAGTGATTTCCATAGTTATTCGAGATAGCCTCGCTTGAGAGAAGCTCGAGTATATATCGTGTGTGCACCAGGCTAAGTACAAGAACACCTCTAAGAAAGAGAGAGAAATGTATGGAAATGGAGACAGAGAGGAATGGATGGCGCCCTCTCTTTTGAACCGTCTTGTGCATACTCCCTATCATTTTACCTTCCACATCTCTGTATTCTCTTCCCTTCATTTCTTCCACATGCATATTCACATTTCTTCCCTATTTTCCTTTTTTTCTCCAGAGGATAACGATAACCCTTTCACCTTGTGCCGCGGCTCTAATACCCGTTTGTCCCCCTTAAAAATACAACGTAAGAATAAAAGGGAATAATAATTTATTATCAATAAGAATAATCAGAAAAGAATTTTAATTTTAAATGTCCATTGACGAGATTTGTGCAGAAGTTTCATAATTAAGGAGGTTGGCTACATACGACAATATTATAAGAATTTAATCAAATTTGGTGACAACATTCTTTAGCATCAAATACGATGACACAATTTTTTTCAAATTTTTCTTCTACATAGTTCTCGAATAATTAGAGTTTACAATATGCAAAATGTATACCTATATATTTCTGAATCCTATGCTTATGCATGTAAACTCTAGTGTTCAATTGCTCGAAAACTATGTAGAAGAAAAATGTTAAAAAATTTGTATATTCATATTTAATACTAAAGAATATACTCACCAAATTTCATTAAATTTTAATCATTTCGAATTTTCCAATGCTTTTAATATTGCAACATTGTTGTGCATAGCCAACCTCCTTAAAATGGCATCTCACTAAAAGAGAAGGCCGAGTTCAAAATGAGGCAAAAAAATTCTAGGATTTTTTTTGTTTTATCGAAATCAGTTTGCCAACTGGAAATAATTATTCAAAAAAATTCGTGTTTATCATCGTCGCGCAGGGGGATTTTCAGTTTCCTGTAGTATAGTTTTTTTCTGCCGCGCGCGAAGCTTGTACTTGTAACGAGTCGTGAATGTGCAACAGAAAGACCCACGTCAGCAACATCGTAGGGTTTTAAGAATGTGCTGATCGTACAGTCACGTTTAGAAATTTATAAAGATATTACGACGTAATGGATTTTCGCTATTTCTGGAAACTCTCGCACAAAAATCATGCAGTCATTTCGCTTAATATTGCATCAAATTTGTAAATTCCTCATTGTGAAGATGGAAATTGTTGGAATGTGCAATTTTTCAATTCTGAATTAAATTTAGTCCAACTCCCGACAGACTTTAATTAATAGTAGAGTAATTACAATTGTGCGACATTTTAAATGAGTTTTATTGGAGAATAATGTAGAGAAGCATATAATAATATTTTTGAGGATGTCTGTACGGATGGTGGAGAACCTTAATGGGCTAGTTAGCGCCGAATTTGCTTGATCCGAGGATTCCGGCTTTTACGATCTCTATGCATGGCTGTTGGGCATACATCGATGGAAGGGTGAAATTGTATGAGCTTACGTGTTCCCATACGTTTTCGGAGTAAATCCTGCTGCCAGGCAACGAGAAAGGGAAACCCTCATTACCAAACGGCATCGATATTTTCGATTTACGCTCTATATGGCTTGTAATGATAATAATAATAAACATTGTTTCCTTCTCTTCGCGTAGCCTGGTTACTCCCACTGGCCGGAAGGGAAAACAGCCTGAATTGCTGTCTTCTTTCAAAGCCCCATTTCGAACCTTGTATTTTGTCGAGAAATCGCCTTCTCTTTACTCGTGTCCTACCTCTTGATCATCGTTATTGATCATGTACGATCATCGTCCCTCCAAACGTACTCCTCCGCTCTCCGATAATAAAATACTATATTTTGAAGAATACTCCGAATTCTTTTATATCTCCTCTTTCCCCCATTCAATACCCGAGGCGTCTCAAGATTTTCATCGAAATAATCATCATGGCAAAGTACCCAGAAACGAGAGGAGAGCAAAAAGAAAAAATAACGAAAAAACGGGAATAATAAAATTAAGTAGGCGAGACCACACACGTGTCAAAAATATCTGCCACTTAGTTTCAAAGTAAATTTATGTTCGAATATCGTAGCATGTCGTTTTTAATTAGAAAAAAAATTATTTGACGCGAAAACGAGTAACGAGCTACAAAAAAATGTGCTCTGTGCGTTCTGGACATTCCACTGAATAGAAAAATATCCTCGATCTACTCGTCCATGCGTCTTACCATGTAAAAAGTACACTGAAAATGAAATTTTGTTAAAAATCGTCGATATTTTGTTGAACACGACAAATTAAATATTTTTTGATAATTTCAAAATTTTCTTCATTTTGGAAGTTTATTTTTCGTTTCCAACGGAATCGTTAGCAAAATTTACGATTGGAACGACAAAAATTAGCTTCCGAAGAGACTTTCTAAAATATTTCTTGCTGCGACGACACAATTTTTGGGATTATTAAAAAAAAAAACGTTTAGTCGAACGTATCGAACTAAATATCGATCTTTTATAACAAAATTTTGTTTTCAATGCACAGGCTCGAACACTACAATCCTAACTCGTCGCACGTTCCAACTGCATTCTCCTGGGTCGACTCTAGCAATCAGTCTTTGGCACAACGTTTGTAAAATCTAAAATGGCATTAAATGGAACCAACATTTTTGCCAAAATCTTTCAATTGTTTCTTTCCACACTTTGCGACGATAATACCGAGGCCAATAATGAAAATGGATAAAATCGAGAAGGCAACTGTATATTTTCGAAAAAAAATTACAACGTTTTTTTTTTGTCAAATATCGTCACGTCATGGAATTCGTAAAGTGCAAACTGGATCCTTGGCATAAATAACGTGAGAAACTTGAGCGATGAATAACGAACGCGTAATTTCAAGGATAATGGATATCAGTTACGCCAAAGTATTAATTAGTCGAAGCCTTGCCATTCCCGAGTTATTCTATGTTTTGCTACCTTGGCCATGTATTTATAAACGACTAAGAAGGCTACAGAGTGCACCGTGCCACTCAAGCTTCTCCTTGGTCTATTCACAAGGGCATTTATGATCGGAAGTCAGTTTCTACCCGAATGCGAATTCGTTGTATCCTCGAGTCATGAATACCTCGCTAGATACTGTATGAATGCGCAGGTATTATCTTCATACAGTTACGAGATACCATCACGTTTACTTTGGAGCGAGGACGAGATGGAAATGTATAACGATCGGTTTGACGACCAAAAGGAATTACATACACAGGTTACTGGGTCAGTCACCGCGAGGCTTTGACATTAAGGTGATCTAGCAGTCGCGTGAGTGCGAGAGAGATAACCAAAGAGTAGATACACGTTTTTCGCAGAGACCCTTCATATATTTTGAGAAAAATAAAAGTTACAACTTGTTTTCTGGTGAAATGGGAACAAAGTGTAGCAAATATTTTTCTTGAAATATTCAGTCTCTCCAACTAAAACGTATAGGGAGATTTTTACCGAGCGAGCAAGTGACAGATCGCCTTAAGGACAATTCGAGAAAATGGAACAAATGCCAGGGCACAAAAGTTTAATGCTTCGTGCAGTTCGATGGATTCAACGAATATCTTGTAATTAGAAAAAAGAATCATTCATACTCCGGACCAGCTGATCTTCTTCGAGAGAGGAAGCTTGGGTATTGAATTTTTTCGAATGGCAAAGTATCATCGGTTTTTATGACTCTCAAGTTATTATGTTATTATGGGTTTCTCAAGGTGGTACGTTTGACGTAATATATTCCCTTTGATGAGGAAAAAGGGGCAAGTGAGTGGAAAAGAGAAAGAGAGAGAGGGGGGGAGGGGGGGGGGGGGGGGAGGCCAGGCCAAGGAAGAGTATTTATGAAGCTCGGAATGAACGTGTCGTTTCTGGTATGAGGTACTCGCTATGCCACCCAAGAGATGGGCCAGGGATGAAACCAATTTCGTCCGAAGGCCCCAATATAAATCAGATCTCGTTACAATCTCCATTTCACCGACGAGACGTCTGTGTTCACGGGTATGTGTGTATTTGGTACACATGGCGAATACACCGTTGAAGAAGAGAAAACGGTCGAGCTGATCTCTTTCCCTCTCTTCCAATTCGAAGCCCGCGCTCATCGAGTCAAGTTAAGTTCAAAGAGAAAAAAAAATGTGCTCCTTGTATTGCTGTCTCGATATTTATTGCACGCAACCACTAATGGAACATTTTAAATGCATGGAATCCAATCTGTCCCAGAGTTTATGTGGCTCCGATGAACAATGAGATCGTCCTGGATTCGAATTTCGAATTCGTCTCGAGGATTTCCGCTCGTGTTTTCCTGACTAATGGACCAACCGGAGAAGCAGACCCAGAGATCCGTGGACACAAGCAATTTTCATCCCGGATTCTGGATACAGTTCGATCTGGATCAAAGGATCTCGTAGGAAAGGAATTCTTGGATGGACAGGATTGTTCGTTCGATCAATTAATTCGTTTAGCCTCAACGAAATCATTGAACAACCCTCGATAGAGCAAAGCGCAATCCTCCGCACGAACGTCGCGTCCTTGAAGCATCATCGAGAGCTTTCTGACAGTCGTCGACATCGAGAAACAAAGGGATTAAACGTAGAGATGTTTTTGTACTGGTATGTTCGTTCTTGATCCTTCAACCCATTTTCTCGCACCCTTAACTTGCTCGTCAAACATCCTCGGACTCTTCAACTATTGACCCACGATTCCTGCTCTTTCGAGATGTCCCTTCGAGCGAATTCTACCGTTTAACTTCCATCCCCGCTGAGCAAGCTCATCCCAACTTCTTTCTCTCTTTGCCTAATGTCTTTCTTCCGGATTAAGCACTTGAGCTTCCTGCCGGATCATCGACTCTGCCAATATACCAAACTCCATATATATCCTGTTCAACTTCTCATTCTGCTCTGCTGTGCCGGAAAACTGAAGCTGAAGGATTTTAACCATACGTGCAAATAAATCTACTTCATCTTTGCAACTTGCATATTTTCCCAAGCCTTGAATTTCGAGCAACCATTCGATATTTTTTTCCGGAATAAACAGCTGCTCGGATATTCCATAAAAAAACACGATGCTCAAATCTTCCTCTATGAGGAAGCTATCCTTTTTGTTTAACTGGCTTCCTCATAGGAGCATCGTGCATCTTGAGCATCCTGCTGAGGAAGCAATTTGCAAATTTCAATTTGCAGCGTTTTTTGTATTTAAATTTGAAATTATATAATTTGGACAACTTTTCTAGAAAGTAAAGAGTAAGTACAGACTTATACACAATATTTTACAAAATTTGCGGAAATTAGAGCGCTTGGACGATTTTTCAAAAAACTCCGATTTTCGTAAAATTCAAAAAATCATAAAATTAAACCGTTCAACCGAGATTCCCCAAATTCGATACCAACCTTCCTATTATGATACTCTATTTATAAAAAAAAAAAATAGTAATAAATCTTAAAATTTGCGCAAGTTAGAGCGTCGACACCTTTTTTTTGAAAATTTCAAAATACCGTAAAATTCGTATTTTTCCAGCAATTCCAACAAAATTCCCAGAGAATGAAGAGCTTGTATAGATTAACATCTGTGCAAAACGGGAGCCCTGTAGCTCGAACCGTTCTCGAGTTATGAAGGTTTCAATTTTACAGTGCCAGAACATACACACCCACACACATCCGGTCATTTTTTCTAGATATGATTTTTCGATGTTTTGGGACATTTTAAGCACATTGACATTGAAAACTGGAAAAAAAAAAATGTTCACCGTGACATAGCTTCCTCTATGAGTAAGCAAAAAAGCGACGATTTCCTCAACAGCATCTTGTAATATTCAAAGGAGAAAAAATCTATGAGCTCCGAAGAAAATAAAATGGATGAGGGCGGAAGTTGATAGCGTAAGGAAGTCGAACCGACGCGTAGTACCTTTAAATCACCTTTACCGGTTCACCGATGCGCTCGATCGGTCCTTCGATTTCTCTCCAAGATAGAGTTATCTTCCGTTTTCGTTACAAGATTGGTATAAGACTAAGGAGGGCTCGTTAGTGATGGGTTTCGAAGATGGTACTCTACTCGCTAATGCCCATGCTGGTAAACGAGTGAGTGACTAATCACCCCAACTGCATGCTTCCCCACCACAAACTCTATATAACTATACTCCAATCCCATCCGAATGCGTTTATAGAGTCTGTGTACAGGATGTAGCAAGAAAAAACATAAAGGAGCCAAAGAAAGATTTCCGTCAATGCGAAATGAAAAAATTTATCAACCCACTGACAAAATCTGGAAAATAAAAAAAAATAAACTTTAGAAAATCTGTTTGTTATCAAGTAAATCCCATTGGCTTGCGCGATTCATCGTGATAATTGAGACTTGCTCGACATCGGAACATTGCTAATTTGTGAATCGACCTCTATATTCGTAATATATACTTTATAAGCTCTCCGTTCCATCTCGTTTCGTCTTACTTCGATCGAGCTCATTCCCAAGCGGTAGCAGCTCAGTCACGACAGCCTCTGAGAAATATATATGTATATGTGTGGCTATATAAAATTGTATGTGGTATCGAAGGGACTCGGTAGCAACGTCTTCCGATTAATCTCCGCTAATACCTATTCGCTACCTTGACACGAGGCTCCCTTAGCCGAGTTTCCTTTGGTTCAGTACCATCTTTTCTTTCGCCCTCCTTCGCCCTCATTTACTAATACACAATGATCGTCACTCTACGTTTGGATGTAAATGTCGAGGCTAATACACAGACGTTCGGATACGTGAATTTCCTGAAGATAATTCAACCTTCGTCCATGTCTCTTTCTTGGCCCACTGGCTCGTCTGTCGTTTAGTTATATCAATTCTCTTCTTGGCTCTCAATTGTCTTTTGGCAGTAAACGCGAATCCCGAAGAATATATATATATACAAAGAGATAAAGGGTGAAAAAGATGAGACAGAGTGGCTTTCAGCGAGGGAGAATTCATCCCAGAAACTGTGGGTATATAACACGTCGGTCGAGCCGACGATCGTAGCGGAAAAGTTTTCCTGCCATGATGTAATAAATGTTCGGATTCTCTTCGATCCAGTGGAGCGCGTTTGACAAACCTATAGATTCGCTTGAAATTTAATTACCGTAAACGAGGACAACGATTATTGGAAAGATAAAATTTTGCGGGTCCGGAGCAGTTGACAATTCGTTACAGAAGAGCTCAATGAAAAGACTCTCAATTTAATTTCCCACAAAAAGTAGTGTGTCCCTGTAAGTGGGAAGAAAAATTCTTGGCAATATTCACAAGTTATTTCAATTCTTATAGCATTTCTTGTGAAGAGTGCAAAATTTGATTTTTATTGGATAAAAAAAAAAAAAACATCTTTTCGATTATTGAACAAGTTTCAATAAAAATGTTTTTTTCAACCACTTTAATGTACAAATTTATACATAGTAATGAATGTATGTGTGCTTGTATCAGGCAGTTGAATACTTCTGTATGTTTGTATGGATGGAATATATGAGGATATTATCCATGTGGGCACTCCGTATTCGACAAGAAACACGTTTTGGTACTTGAGCCACGAAGATAAGGCGAGATAGCCAGTCTTGTTTCTCGAAGTCT